>WOVY01010187.1:600000-1186911 GCA_013436015.1 Rhipicephalus annulatus | reverse complement strand
TTCCTTGGTGCCAAACCTGGAGGCCTTTCGTCCGCCTCTGACGCTCATCAACATGGTCTACAGGGCTGCAAGGTTCGATGGAACACTCTGTTAATCTTAACTTCGTTTCACCACCACGGAACCCTCACACCCTGCTTGACCGCGAGCTCTTTTCCTCAGAATGGGTTAAAACTGTTCCATTCCCTTACAGGCACTAGCCTTCTCTTTGGCCTCAAACGGCAACGCCGCTATATCTACAGATATCAGACCCGCAGCACTCTCTTGGCCCTAAACGGCACCGCTGCTGAAACGCAACGTTCGTGCGGTACATCTGCAAATTTCTGACCTGTAGCCCTCTCTTCGGCCTTAATCGGCACCGCCGCTACGTCGCACCGTTCGTGCACTTCATCTACAGATGTCTGACCTGTAGCCTTCGCTTCGGTCTTAAATGGCACCGCCGCTACATCGCACCGTTCGTGCGCTACATCTATGGATTGACCACTCTGCTGCAATGCCACCAATTCACAATTAAGCCTTTCTATCTCTTCATCTAATTCCTGCATCCTTTTATATGTTCTTCATGCCTGCGCTCAGCTTCCAATTCCTCTGGCGCCATCTTTCCTTTCTTTGCGCCCTTTGTACTTCCTCCTCCTGGTCAATAAGTACATATTCCCGAAGTGCTCGATTTCCTCATTGTCACTATTGCTTTCGAGAATCACTTCGCGGAGTTTAGAAGCAGGCATATCATCATTAAAATCTAGCTCCAGATCCCAACACAGGTTCAGCAGGTCCTCTCTCGTCAATCTCGTAAGATCCATGGCGACTACTTTGCTTTGGCTCAGCTGTGACAAAACACAAACCCACCAGCGTTTCAATTCTGGGTCTAGAGAAATTGAAGCCTGGCAAATCTCACAGCGGAGACCACAAGCTTAAGCACCAAGTAGCACTACGTGGCCAACATCCCTCTCTACTTTTTCTTGTTAATTTTTCACTCCTGCTTTTTACAACATCCTAAAATTTAACCGCAACGTACCCTTAGAAATTTTGAACATTACCACTTGTTCCTATTGAATCATCTAAGCTTTCCTGCTTTAGCGTACTTGCTCAGATAATCATCCAGTGCTGCCTTGTGCTGAGATAACAACCACAGTGGCCAGGCAGTTGTTGGTTATATCTATCTTTTAACGAATCTAGGCTAAAAGACTCGATATATCTCAAGCACAAAGCCAGGCACTCACCCCATTACGTGCGGTGGTGGTACGCTGCTTCGATCCCGCCGAGTTCCAGGGCTTTCGGCTGGCCTCCGGTACATGTCGCTCTCCGTCGCAGACTCGTATCCCACCGCTGCCAACAGTTGTTGCGACCGGGGTTCCAGACACGGGGGTCCGGGATGAAGTTGTCGAGGCAGGAGGAAGAGAGACTGAAGAGGGTTTATTTACAATATATACATTGCGAACTCCCTACACGGTGAGCCCTCAAACGTGGCAGGCCTCTACATGACTCCTAACATAGCGCTCCATGGTGCTTGGTTCTACATGGTTCTGCTCGGTTCTGCTCTGTTCTGCCTGGTCTCTTCTCGAAAAAAGCACACGAATGAGCCCGTGGGGCTCATTATAAAGGGTCTGTCCTCCCAGATCCCTAGATCGGGGACCGCGTACAGAGGGCACCGTCCAACCACGGATCACACATTACCCGCGAGGGTGACGAGCACGCACGGTCCACGTGAACGAAAAATTGAAGCGTGGTCACACCTGCACGGCCATGTGGCACGAACGTGGCTCCTCCTCGTCAAGGGGTGTCGCTGGGCGAGGGGTCTGAAGTTGATGACTGCATCCATCGAAAGGGCCGCCGTAAACAAGCTTCAAATGGTCGCCGAACGACTCGTTCAATTAGCGGGACGATTTCCGGCCGCCGCCGCCGCCGTCATCTTCCAAAGAAGAAGCTGGCACTTGTGGTCTCCCGAACTGCTCACGGTGTCGTGGCGGCAAGACGCCGCACCCTCCGGCCAGGGGGGGAACAATACATGGCGGACACAGGCCGCCAACACCGTTTGGCGACTAAAAAGGAACATCAAAAGGAACGCCGATCCACTGTCAGACCTGGCGCCGGTCCTAACAGTAGGCAGCCGGTCGTTCGGTTTGGTTTGAAGATTAAAGGAGCGCCGCTCCCTCTTCAGCTCCGGCGCCGGTCACAACACCCGCAGGTCTCGGGATTGAATCCCGGCTGCGGCGGCTGCATTTTCGATGAAGACGAAAATGCTGTTGGCCCTTGTGGTCAGATTTGGGGGCTCGTTACAGAACCCCAGGTGGTCGAAATTTCATGCGGTGGTTTTGGGACGTTGAACCCCACATCTGCGTGTCTTGTGCCTCCCTATACGTTTCTCTCCCTCGCAACGCCACGATGAGCGCCAGCTCCAACGTCATAGCCAGTGTAAGCGTTAGCTCTCGCTGCTTTCGCATCTACACATGGTTCCCTTTAGCGGGAGATGGCGTAATTTTTTTCGTGCTCACGTGGCTTTGCAGGTTTCCTTTGCCAATGCTGTAGAAAACGAGGACGACGAAGCTTTACCGTTTGTCGGTAACGCTTTCATCGGTGTTAATTGTCCGCTGCCGTTGGTTAACGAAGCAACTGGCTACACAATGTCGTTGAATGACATTCGTCTTTCCGGATTCTTGCTATCGGAAGAATCGATTGAGTGTATACACGCCGAGACGTCACATCCAATTTGCGGCTGCACGCTTCACCCGACGTAAACAGCGATACGGGGAGTGCACTTTTCTGTCGCATCGCGATGTACTACAACACGACCGCCGCACTTTCGTCCAGCCCTGCGTCACTGTTGCCCACGCGCAAGGTTGTTCAAGGCGCTTATCCATTCAGCGATGTAGCCCTATCTTCACAATACCGCCCCAACGGGTCAGCCATCTGAATGCGCAACTCCCGCTGCACGGAAGTTTTTCCAAAGCGCGGGTCCTTCGATGTTCGCTTTCGCGACCGCCCACTGTTCACTCGGCTCTCTTGAGAAGGGTTCGCTGGCTGAAAGCATGCGTTTTATCGGCGACTCCGCGCCTCGCTTGCCTTGGCTCGGATATGTACCCTTGGCGAACGGCTCGCTTGCCTTTGCTCGGATATGTACCCTTGGCGAACGGCGCGTGGACGTCGTTCAGGGGAGCGGTCCCTGCGCGACTTCGTGCGTGAGCCCATGCACCGGCCGTGGTGATTGAGTACGGGAGAGGGGAGTGGAAACCCCCTCTCCTCGCTCGTTCCAGGCTCGCACCCGACGCTGGGCCCCACTCGGCGACTGCGTGGCAGGGGCCCGGATGCATGCGGGCTGCCGTAGCGCGGAGTTTTCTGGCACGTTTCGCGGGAGGGTCGAAGGTTGGTGTTTGTTGACCCCCCTCCTTGCGCGGGAGCAGCTACGTAGTGGGCGCGTGCTGTGCTGATACAGGAGATGATTGGGTTGCGGCCCGGGGGGGTCAGTTGTCGTTTGAAAGGAAAGCATGATTTCTCGTCCCGTTCTATAGTATATGTGTGTAGAAACAACATAGTGTATTGCACCGAATTCGGGCTCTAAGCAAATGCAGTCACCCAGAAACGTGGTATCACCAGGAGAATGTATACTTCGAAGTGAATGGAGACAAATACTGGTATTACAGCGAAGTCGTCACTCTGAGTCATGGTTTTTCCGGCATAGAGGGGTGACATTCCTTCAAACATTATTAAAAAGCAAACTCTCGCTCATAAGCGCACTGTTTATCAACTGTGATGGTCGAAAAACGCAACGCAGATTGACGAAAGAGCGTTTCCGAAATCTTGTGTTGTTGTTGTTGTTGTTGTTGTTGTTGTTGTTGTTGTTGTTTCGGCTACTCGGTGTCACTGCGCAAACGGGTGTGCCGTATGCGCTGCTCAGTTGTGTTGTAGGACCAATGCCAACTAAGTTGTCAACTATAGTTCCAGGGAGCTAGGAGAGGGCTTCGCAAGCTCGCTCATCAATCGTTGTGCTGACACCTCGTTTGAACGCTAACCGATTGGTTGCGCCGTCTTCTTGTTTACGTGCACTGTTGAGAAGCAAACTTTGCGAGGGCTAAATGGCTTTGACGTTACTGTTCTGTGAGAAATTTGTGCCGACCAATTGGAATCTTGTGAGCCTCTTTTCAGCAAGTACAGATTGGTCCACTTGTGTTGAAAACACCTGATCGGCACATAGAAGACAGCGGATAACTTGAGCAATGCCTTTATACTTGGCGTATAATTTTGTGGCGACAATACTGATAGATCAATGGGTAAGCCCTATTATTGTCCCTCTGATCGCGCTCTATAACGTTGCAGACCGCTTACATGTCAGAACAGAAATACCTATAGTCTATCCACTGCATCGCGAAGTCCGGAGCTGGTATTACATTACACCAGCCTCACATTTGAACGGCGTCATGAGACGTCTAATGAAGAACTAGTTTGCTGGATATGGAGCCCCGCATAAGCTACTATAAAGCTTGAATTTGTTTCAGCTGGCGTCTTTGATCATGTGCTATCAATTTAATGCAGGCATCAGCTGTTTTAGTTTTTACAGGGACTCTTTTGGCGTTGCTGCTTGCGTATACCCCGTAGTTTATTTTGGTTCACAGGGCAAAAAGTAACTACGGGCGAACCAGTTGGCAGAAACCGCTTATAGCTGGTGATCGGTAATGTTTAAATGTCAGGAGAAAGAAAGATTTGGGTGCCGGCCTGAACGAGTCGAGAAGCCGTATCCTTCCGCGTGGTGAGCGGTCGTGACAATGGCGACCGTTCTCGTGTGTGCGTTCCGCTACACAACTCATTTTCTTACTACTCCATGCCCACTCGATACAAACGCCCATTGCGGAATGGATCGGAAAAGGCAACCCGCGCTGCGAACAGATATTTTAGGGGCGAAGCTCCTTAGGGCGTGGGGCTGTGCGTTCCCTGTATGTAGCCACCTCTAGTTTAGTTTCTTGCAGTGTTCACTAGATGGCGGTACCGTCTCCTGTATGTAGCCACCTCTAGTTTAGTTCTTGCAGTGTTCACTAGATGGCGGTACCGTCTCCTGTATGTAGCCACCTCTCGTTTAGTTCTTGTAGTGTTTACTAGATGGTGGTACTTGTAGCTGATGATGAAAAGATGCAAGATGTAAACTAGAAAGCGGTACTTGTAGTTGATGAAAGACGCGAGATCTATAAAATAGGAACGAGGTCACATATGGCGCGTGTCATTGGTTGAAGGCAATCGTTCGATTTAGTGCGGCGACGTACGCTAGGGGGAGCGATGTAATAAAATCGAGTGGGCAAAATGTACGGAGGATTCATGGTTTACCAGGTTTACCTCCGGAGCTTCGCCCACTCATCATCATTCGCTTCGTGGATATGGCGGCACTTTTCTTTTGGCGTGTCGCGCTCTTCAATGGCGGATGTGAGGCAGGCAGGCTGAGCGGGCTCTCTCTTTTGTTGTCGCCGCCGCGGCAGTGCGTGACCGACTCCGCCAGGTCGCGTACTCGTTCGTCACAGGGGAAAGGCAAGAAAAAAAAAAAACCCATCTCCCTCTCCGCCCTCTTCTCTTCCAATCGACAACCGTAATATCTGTTTCTTTGTTGAACGCACGCGCGGACATTTACTCTCTTCTGTGCCACCAACTTGTGTTCGGAAGAAGAGATTGGTCCTGTTCGAAATAACGAAGTCCAGCAGACAACGAAATAGCCCTTGTAGAACAGACGGCAAACACGGCGCTGTTGAGAACGCTATGGAAAGGGGCGAAGTTTCCTATCAATTAACTTTAGAACGCCAAGTAACTTAACCATGGGTTAGTAGTAGTAGTAGTAGTAGTAGTAGTAGTAGTAGTAGTAGTAGTAGTAGTAGTAGTAGTAGTAGAAGAAGAAGAAGAAGAAGAAGAAGAAGAAGAAGAAGAAGAAGTAATCAGAAGAGGGAAGGAGTAAATAAATAAATAAAATGAAAGTATCGAAGGTCATCATCATCAATACCGCAGCTTCGCTGTCCCGACGTTTTTCACGGCGTGTAACTGACTGAGCTGGTTTTTTTTTTTTTTCGCTCTATTTTTGTGTCTGCCTCGTCTGAGTCAGCTGTGCTGATCCGATCCGCAGTTCGCACGCTCTTCGCACATACGCTGTGCATTGTCTGCCCGTCAAAAAACCCCGACAATACAACGAAGGAGTCCTCGACTCACGAACGACGTCGTCTGCTGCTGCCACTGCAGCTCGTCGTCTGCTATTACGTGTGCGCTTTCTTCTTGTTTATGCACGAGCTTTCTGCCGCTTCTTTTGTCTCTCTCGGCTCGCGTTCGTCTCTTTCTCTGCGCAAAATAAAAATGAGAAAAGAAAAAAGAGGCAAACGTCAAGGAAGAAAACGGATGGCAACGCGTGAGGTCATGCGTAGCATGGGGGAGCGAGCATCAACGAGATTATTGCGACCTTGCGCAGCTGCTGCGACGGTGGGTGTGCATGGAGTCGTGAAGTTTCTTATACATTACGCTGCAGCACTCCGTTTATAATATATGACGGTCGAGATAACGCTTTCGTCGGCAGCCTAGCGACAATTTGACGTCTGCTGGTGACGCCATTCATCAACATTATATGCGCACGCCATCTAGTATAAGCTTTATGAGTCTTGAGGCAAGGGTTGTAAGCCTCCTGTACCTTCGTGTCGGTTGAGTGGCGCTGTCTCCAATCTCTAATCGACTTAGCTCCGTCCGCTCATTAATGCCTCCTCCATTCAACCCTTCCTTTCTATAGACAATTAAACTTTCAGCGTTAATCATCCTTAGCTATAGCCTTCCGTGCGATTTCACGGGTTATTCGTCTTCATTTTAGGCGTGCACGTGGTGTTGGTATCTTACAGAGGCGTCCGTTAATTAGTATAAACTTACCGCCCCCCGTCACTCCCTTGTACCACGCCGTATATATTGGTTTCGAAGGACTTGGTGTTGTGTCCTTAGCTTGAGCGCGTAACGAATTAGTTCCATTAGCCGACGGGCGCGTCTCACGTTTTTGTCCTGATACGGCAGCATCGAGGGGTTTTATTTATATGTACTTGTTTTTCGTAGATTTATGGATGGATCCCTGCATCCTCCCCCCCCCCCCCCCCCCGCCGAGTCGTCCAAGTTCCGTGAGTGTTGCAGAAGCCGTTGCGAATCTGTGCGCTGCGCGTGATGTTTCCGTTCCCCGCACGTTTCCTCGGCTCCGAAAGCTATCTTTAGTGCGAGCGTGTAGTCGCACGTTTCGTTTGCCTTACATTATTGTTCGTCTGTATCTGGTTTTTATTATCTAAAAGATCCTAACGCAGTCGTTAATACGTCCGTGTTTATAGAACAGAGAACTCGAAGCTTGTGGGTGCAGGCCCGAATGGCGCAAAAATTTCTCGTCCGCTTTAATTTGTCGTTAGTGATTTCATTACTATGCTACAATTAAACACAACCCATAATATTCCCCTATGCTTTCAGTGTCCTAAAACATGCCGTGTTTGTCTTACGGCGCTTGACTTACACCGCGGCCGCAGATGGATAGAGGCGAAATGCTGGCCTGTGGTCTCTCATAATCATAAGATTTTGGGACTTAAAACTCCTACATCATCATCATCATCATCATCATCATCATTATTATTATTATTATATTATTATTATTATTATTATTATTATTATTATTATTATTATTATTATTATTATTATTATTAAACTTCCAACTTCTTCTCACAATTGTGCGAACGTTCGCAAGTCCAGTTCGCTGCAGCGCGACCGTATACGAAGACCAGCTGGGTTATCGCTGAGCTACGACCGGTGCGTAGGACGCGCGCCTTTGACTTCGGCTACGACGCATGCCACCCCCACCAGTTGGCGCACAATGCGGTACTTTTAACGACGCGACCGCAAGCTAATGACGTCGCATTTTCACGCCGCACGTGGTGTATGTGCGTGTGTACGCGTGCGTTCGCGCGTGTATTCGGTGGCCGTGCGTATATACTGTATACGTGTTCGTTTGTGTGTCAGTATAAAACGGGGCTGCAGCCATAGAGGAGCGTTACGACCGCTTGCGACGCGTCGCCTGTCGTCGATGCCGAGCTTGGGGGACGTATAGAGTCCCAGATGTTCCATCAGCCGTGCGGCGGCTGCTCCAGCTGCCGCGATAACGACACAACGATGGCGCCGAGCGTTGGGCAGTGGAGCAGTCGGCCTCTTCAACGAGTCGTTCTGTGTATATAAGCTGGCCAGGGGATGCATGGCCGCCTCATTGGTTCTCTGTCAGGAAGTGCGTGCAACGGAGAGAGGGGTTGCTGCAGGGTTAGAGAGCTGCCAGGTGTTCGCGCGCTCGAAAAAGAGCTCGATCGAAGAAGCCAGGAGAGACAGATGGGGATAGTCACCGGGTAACGACTTCTGGAAGCAGATCTTCGCGCTCTCGATTGTACATGCACCATGGTTTCGGTGCTCAAGAGAAGCGTTGTAGAGCCGGAGTTGTTGCGTGTCCTTGTTCTACTTGTCCTTACTCGTTGGTGTCTTGCCATGTTCTCATTGTCCTCTGTGCATTTTGCTCTGCGCAACTATACCAACTAGCCCAAGTTGAAGCTTTGCTGCATGAAGCATATCAGCTAACCTGGCACCGCGCCAAACTTCACTCCCGACCGGGAGAAACAGTTGACCATTTTTCCCTGGGCTGAAAGGGTCGCTTCACGCGTTGAGCCACCTTGAGACAATAGACAAAATTGATACCACCACCTGTTTAGGCGCGGATCAAAACTCTTCCTTGAGGAACGAACGGTTCACAGCTAGTGTTAACTCCAGCAACTCCGTGTAGCTTACCAAAAGCTGTTCTGTCCATGGAAGCTTTTTGCTTGACAGGCGCCGCACATTGTTAAAATGTAGTGGTGAAAGTGTTTTTACGCAATTTTGTGTATACGTGCATGTGTACTGCCGCCATGTTGTCGACCTTCCTCTTGTCCTATGATTTTCGAGAACAGGAAGTGGTCGGTCTGTCGGCATGCGTTCTCGTGCTGATGCGTCAGGTCCAGTATACACCAATTTACCAACGCTTCCGCTGTGAGGAGGTGCCCCCGCGTATCTCGGTCGAGTGTCCATTTCTTTCGAACAGTCAACTTACCCCTCCTGTTATCTTAAGCACGGAGGCGATTCCTCGACTTTGTTTGTACGCTCGGTGCGTGTATATAGTCTCCAGCTTCCTCATCGCGCGTCCTTGGCGATCTGCACCGACAAATGCACACACAAATCTATCGAGACACCGATTTCAGCGCTCTCTTTGGGGCGAAGATGCCTCTCCAAACGCCAAAAGTGACCGTCGGTTGGCTTCAACACGAATAATGCCAAAAGTCACCATCGTGTAATTACGTCATCCCTTCACGTCATCACAACGTCACAAATCGCCAAAATCGATGGCGTTAAAGTGAATTCATAGTGATGTCACATGATGGCATTACCACATGACATCGTCGCTTGGTCAAAGGTCCGGCCATCCCAGAGGCACGCCAAAATCACGTGAGTTGCGGAAAGTTTCCAGGGCCTCCGACCTCGGAGGCCGTGCGAATCCACGTTGGCTTCAGAAAGCTTTCGGTGCATGGTGTGGGAAGCGTTCAGTTCGATAGACTGACAAGAACGTGGTTCAATAAAACTTGTTCCTGGGTGAGTGGGTTCATACTTTAAGGTGAACTGGTGTGCGCAAACAAAGACAGAGACAGAGAAAGAACAAACAAGGACAGGTTGCGCCTGTCCCTGTTCCTATTGCGCATGTCCTTGTTCGTTCCCTCTCTGTCCTTGTATTAGAGGGCAGGCGCAACCTGTCTCTGTTCATTCTATTTCTGTCCCGTATTATAGGAACATGGACAGGCTGCAACATGAACAGGTGCAACCTGTCCCTGTTCGTTCTCTCTCTGACCTTGTATTATAGGACAGGCGCAACCTGTCCCTGTTCATTCTCTCTCTGTCCCCGTATTATAGAAATAGGGACAGGCGCAACCTGTCTCTGTTCATTCTCTCTCTGTCCCCGCATTATAGGAACAGGGACAGGCACAACCTGTCCCTGTTCGTTCCCTCTCTGTCCTTGTATTATAGGACATTCGCAACCTGTCCCTGTTCATTTTCTCTCTGTCCCTGTATTATATTAACACGGACGGGCGCAACCTGTCCCTGTTCGTTCTCTCTCTGTCCCTGTCTTTATCTACGCGCACCAGTTTACCTTGAACAAGAACATGGCTTTCGAATTCGAGTCGTATTAAGCAAATGCATAGGGGACTGTGGGACTTTTTGTTTCTTTTCGCGCTTTCTTTCTCTCTCTTTTTCTCTGAAGTCAAACAGAACTCCCTTGTCGACCGATCGCTCGTAAATTGGGTGGAACTGGGCCATCTATGGCCTTGTGCTCCCTTTTCTCCCTCAGCACCCGACACATATGACCGTTGTTCTTACGTGCACGCATTGCGTACCCTCATTTCCACTGGACTCAGCCCAAGTATGCGCCGTCCATCGGTCTTTGGCGCGTGCTTTTTGAAGACTATAGAGGCATGAATTAGTCTCTGCAGACTGGGCCGGTCAACTCGCGCTGTTGTGAGTGGGAGGAAGGGCGTTGCCGATGCTGCGTTGCGTTGCGTACGCATCGCATTCGACTCGGAACGTGGCGTTTGTCAACGCGCAGCGCGCGCTGTACTCGATTCGGTCGCTGCGCTCTGCTTTGCATGTTCCGCCGCCGCGCAGTAATCGCTCGTGCGTGCATACTTTGCGTAAGAGCGAGGATGCAGGCGGGCTGGATCGAGCTGATAAAACGAATGTACGTGGCTGCCGCGCCATGCTTAGGCGCACATACGCGTCGCATTTACCCAGACATGGATACCTGTGGAAATGCGTGTTGCCTGACGGGAATTGTTTGTGTTTTTTTTTTATGAAGGCGTGATGTCCATGTGCTTAGATTGAGGGGCTCGTTAATTAAAAGACCCTCGGGTGGTGGAAATTTCTGAACCCCCCCCCCCCCCCACTATACGGCGTCTCTCAGAATTGTATGCTGGTTTTGGGACGTTAAACCCCAGCAATTCTTAATGTATAAGTGTATGTTAGTGTCATGTGAATTCACAGCGGCGCTGGTGCTCAGACCGAAATTTAAATCGAAATGTGCACTTCGTCTCACAATGATCGATCAGCTTGGGCTTAAAGACTAAGTGATTGGATTAAACTCTGAGGTCTTTTCGCGCCATAATCACGATATCATTGTGAATCACTTCATAGTGGCGGACTTCGGCATATTCCGACATCATGGTGTTGGTTAATAACGTGCACATAAATGTAAACAAGCCAGTGTTTCTGCATTTTGTCCTCATCAAAATCTACCCACTTGACTATGTCGTAACCACGGTGTAGGAATCTGAACGTTCAGCTCAGGAGCACTTCACCTTGCACGTTAATAAGGCTTCAATCAAGATTTCAAAGGCTTCAAAGGTTAAAAGCTTCAATCAAGATTTCGAAGACTCTCTTGGGTGTAAAACCTCTGTTTGACGATGATAGTTACTATGTTGTGAAGGAAATACACGTGGAGTATCAAAGCAGCGACATTAAGAAACTCCCGTCTTTTCCTCTTTTTCTTCGGGCTTTAGCAGTGCGCTAGCCTCGTTTCTTTACTTGCATGCAAGGTTTTGTTAGGTATCAAACTTCCGATACGGTGACCCCCCCCCCCCCCACCCATTTTCGGAAAAATCTTGTATCCGCTCCGTACACTCTTATGCAAACTGCTGCGGCTACGTATAGGCCGCGTCCGGCTAGCGAGAAAGAGGTTAAACTGGCAACCCATCCTCTCTTTATTTAAAGGACGCTGCCTGGTCTCGTTATCCAATAAGCCGGCGCAAGGCTTATGTATAGCCATCGCTTGGTTGCACAGAATTGGTGAAACGGAGTCGGCTTCGCGATGGTTGTAAAATACGTGAAGTTGCCTTTTCCCCTTCGTTCTGTTCTCCTGTGTTGCGTATCTGCTCACTTGATGTAATTGCTTCTTCTTTCCCTCTTTTTCCCCCAAAATTCTTTCTGAAAGGTCGTAGATCGATGTAGCGAATTTGTATCAAGCGTGTAGGCTGGAGGGGAGTCGCTACAATCGGGAAAGATCTCCAATCACTATAGCTTTAGAAGAACCGTATAATTGGCCTGTGATACCCGCTGCTGCGTCCCGTCATCAGCTCTCGCGTCAGACGAGCCTGCTTTCGCTTGCGGTTCTCGCTTTCCTTTTGACCTAGAAACAAAGCAAAACGAACGACCTCGCCCGAATAGTGCAGTATGCGAGTGACACGCGTTTCTAGTCGCATATTATAGATGTGTAGATTGACCCGGCAGCGTAGTCCGAAGCGGGCGTTGAGCGGGCCCTCGAATCAACGAGGGGAGATGTTTTTGTTTTTCATCGACGGAGGGAGGAGGAGGCCTCCTTCGGAAGTGCCATGGGAGCTGGAAGCGATTTTGGCGCGCGCGGCATCCGCCGTGACCCTCCCCCGCTGTGCGCCGCTGTGTTTTGCGATCGGCAATCACGCGTTCGACTTCCTGATTAACGCGCCGCTGTGTTTTGCGATCGGCAATCACGCGTTCGACTTCCGATTAACGCGCTCATCAGCGCACGCCTCTTGCTTCTCCACGGCTGCCGGGGTGATGTTCGCGCTTCGCACGTATTCGAGAGGTCACACTTTGCGTGTCGTATGCAACTCCAAAGCCTGTATGTTAACTTAGCCTTTTTTTTTCTTTTTCGTGCGTAAACAACAACAAAAAAAAAACAGCGTGTCTACGACAAGGAAGAAAGAGAGGAGACTGGACAGGCAGCGCTCTGCCCAGTGTTGTGCTTGTTCACATTATTGTCCGTGGCGCATACGCACAGTGGAGGACTGGCCAAGAATTGAGTGGTTTTATTAAATAGTATCTTCTGTTTCTTTCCCTATCGTTTTCGTGCTGTGTTTTTTATACTATTTATGTGAACCAACTCCCCCAAGCATTAACATTAGCAAGATTTCCATGTGGTCACGTTTTTATAAGGATCTTTCTTGGGGTGAGCTGCGTGTTCTGCAGCTTATAACGTCTATACGCTGTATAGAAATGCTGAAATTGATGCTATCAGTGGCTCTGGCGGGCCCAAGAGCTGTGGCCCACTTTCTTTTTGCTTTCTCGGCGAATGTGTAGCCAATCCGCTTTGCACGACACCTGCATACGTACACGAACCGCTACTATAGAGTAATGGTGGCAGTACAGTTGTACAATAAGCGATAGCAACAGTGTATAGAGCGTAGTAGGAGTAAAATAGCTTTTGTCGTTCAACATTATCGGATTTAGGAAGCGAAGTGATGCATACGGCAATATATAGCCTTGGGCGTCCGGCACCGTCATACGTATTGCAATGTCTCCCGATTCTGTATACACCTTAGGATAGATAATGTTCGCGAAGGTAACTCTGCCGAAAAGGTCCTCGTCCTCTCTTTCTGGACAGGTCCACCCCGCTGCTGCGACACTATGGTCAATAGCGTTTGCGCATACGCTTTTCACTGCGTGTCGTTCAGTGCATGCATGGGCGGTTACCTTCTTCGATTTGGGCCGTTCCGTAAAGCTCTACAGGTTGTGCGGAGATATATGGAAGCCGCGCCTTCGTGAGTTGTCCCAGACTATACTGTTGATCGTGATTTTATTTTATTTTTTGTCGCTCCACTTCGCGAGACGTCGGGCTAGCGACACATTGACCTGCTGCCACGTGCTGTAACGAATAGTTCGGCCTTTAGAGGACGCGACAGTCGATGATGTCTCGCTCGCTCACTCACTCTCACTTTGATCTATATATAGTTCATTCATTGCCGCCGTTTTTCATTTCGCAATACTTTGTGATTATGCTACCATGAAGAAAGGTTCTTCTAGTTCGCAATAGTAAGTTACTTGTCGTTCGGCCGGTCACTTTCGCCTTGTGCCCGCTTTCACCACCAAGTGGCTCATGTTTCCACGCAAAGCCTTATATATAGATGTACACGCGCTTTTAGCCATATAGGCGTGGAGTATAGCGTTCTTCTATATTTTGAAGTCGGTCTGGTCTTACTACATACCTGAAAATTGAACCTTCGGAACTCAGTACAACCAGCGGTTGAACTCCTGTAAGCGGACTGCTCACTGCTAGGCTTCGTTTCTTTCTTCTTTAAGTTTGCTATATTATTGTTCTTTGCTTGTTCGTTCTCGTTCTTCGGTTG
Source organism: Rhipicephalus annulatus (assembly GCA_013436015.1). Classification (NCBI taxonomy): domain Eukaryota; kingdom Metazoa; phylum Arthropoda; class Arachnida; order Ixodida; family Ixodidae; genus Rhipicephalus; species Rhipicephalus annulatus. The sequence goes on along the minus strand of WOVY01010187.1, from coordinate 1,172,728 downwards.
ACTGTTCTTTTCTTCTGTTGTTGTTGTTGCCGTTGTTGTTGCTGTTGTTTTGTTGTTGTTGTTGTTGTTGTTGTTGTTGTTTTTCCTCGCGCTGCAGGACATAAAAATAGAGTAGCCGAGAGGACATAAACCTTAACCTGTCCGCAACAAGCTAGTTAGAACAGAACAAAACCAAATAGCTTAACGTACCACGTTTCGATTGATCCCGCGCACTGTCTTCCACAGAATCGTTTCAGCCCACGCGGCTCCTCTAGCGAAGGGAAACTTAATCTGAAAAACTACGAAACAAAGACGCGAGGTTAACCAGAAATATGCTTGGTTGGCTATTCTATACCAGAGGGGAGGGAGAGAGAGAAGTATCGACAAGAAAGAGAAGGAAAGATAACAAGAATGATGATTAGGCAATGTGAACACATTCGCAGATTAATCGCTCGCTCACACAGGTTTCGCAAGTTCTCCCGCATTTCCGAGAAACGCCGTGTGCTAATTCCATATCGAGCCACGCACGTGCGCGTTGCGTGGCCCGATTTCATTCTCCGGGTGTGAAATGCAAACTGTCGTTCGCTCGCCGTCTCTCCCAGTGCAAACAGCTAGCAGCAGCAGCAGCACGGATGAATGGCCCCGAATGTAGGCCTCTCAGGTGCGTTGTGTGTAGTAGTAGTAGATAGAGTAGTAGTACACGCATGTCCGTGGAACGGGCTTCGGCTGCGTATACACGCAGAGCGTTATTCTCGGAAACGTGGAATCGCCGTGATATAGTTTTTGAAGCGTGTGTGTGGAAGAGCGAAACGTTTTGTGTTTACTATATATATATATATATATATTATATATATATATATATTGTGTGTGTATGTATGTATATATATGCGCTATGTTCGTACATACACTCTCGCGCTCGCTTTTCGAGGAGCGAAATTTACAGTCCCGACCGAGGAAATGGAACGGCCGCTCGCTGGGCCACTGTGCTTGGCCGATATGCCGCGGTTGCAAATGGGCGCGTGTGTATACGCGCAACTGCATGTGAGCCCCCTTTTGTGGCGCCTTTTGTTATTTCGGCGCCTAAGTTTCCGAGGAATTCGTGAAGGAAACGACCCGGCCTGCCGCCAAATGGAGGAAGCGATTCCCTTGCTCGCTGGCAGTATCTCGCGCGACGTTGCAAACAAAAATAAAGATAGAGAAAAGGAGAGGTGTTCGCGCCCTTTGTACACGTCACGAGACAGTTTCCTCCAGAAGGCGGGTAATGATATAAAGACATCACCCTGTCGCGTGCGTGTACGTTTATGCGCGGGAGTGTATACCCCGTACCCCCCCCCCCCTTATTATTATTTTTTTTCTTTTGTGCGTAAATCTGTTCTTCCAAAAGCGAAATGTAGTCCACAAGATCTTTGCAAATGCGTCGCTTACGCTTTCTTGAAGAAAGCGTTACCGTTCTGCCGCGATGTACTTCCTGCCGAATGTCTACGCGTGCGCATGTATTATAAACCTTCAGTTGATAGTCTGCGCTTGTCCTTGGCTTTTTCACGTTTGTGTTTTCTACCACGTAGTACATTTAGATCATGTATCACCAACTGGCCCAACCGTCCACTTTGACGTGTATGTATGTATGTATGTATGTATGTTGTATGTATGTATGTATGTATGTATGTATGTATTGTATGTATGTATGTATGTATGTATGTATGTATGTATGTATGTATGTATGTATGTATGTATGTATGTATGTATATATGTATGTATGTTCAAGCGCTGTTGAGTATAAGGCGTAGCTGAATCAGCTGTAACGGTTCAATAGTGACGTCAAGCTCACAATAGTCTGTAGGGCGTGGCGCTTGTATACTGACCACCACTTAAATTCTGACTCTGTTCCGGGGTGCAGGTTAGCGAAACTCATTGCATTGTATACGTGTGATGCTTTGCGGTAGCGTATACTTAGAAATGTTCGTGCAACGGGTTACATTAACCTTGCGGCTTTTCTTAGCTGCTCTGTAAACGTAAATGCGCCTATTTGTGTGTGTGTGTGTGTGTGTGTGTGTGTGGTGTGTGTGTGTGTGTGTGTGTGTGTGTGTGTGTGTGTGTGTGTGTGTGTGTGTGTGTGTGTGTGTGTGTTGTGTGTGTGTGTGTGTGTGTGTGTTCGACATAACATGTACGCACGTCAGCTGCAACATAACCATACCTCGTTTTACTCACTGTGTGTGAGCGCTTAATCATTCCCACTCTTTTATTTATGGAGGAGGAGGAAAGAAATGTTGTAGAACATGTACGTTGGTTAGTTCTTAGACCGGCTGGCTACCCTGTGCTGCGGAAGGGGAATAAAAGATGACAGAAAAAAAGGTGTTACAAAACAGAAAGAGAGAATACAAAGGATAGCGAAAAAGGAAACTGGCAGTTAGGTAAAAGGTAATAGACGCAGATAACATCACTTGCTGGAGACATTGAATCGGTTCATTTCCTCTTCTGCGTACGTTGACAATTGTTTTCTCATTCACACGTCGTCTGTATAGTGGCGTGCTTACCGACCTCTTTGGGTAACGCTCTTCTTCTGACGCCTCTGCACTCAGCGCATTCGCAGGCTGTAACTGCACGCTGTTTTCCGCTTCTCTTTTGAGCTCGCTGCAAAGGGCTGTCTTCAGCGCCATTGTTTGATTGGCTCTCCCATTCATGTCGCCTCGAGCGAGAGCTGTGTGTACGTGCGCACAATTGGCGAACCTTACGGAGCAGCCGTCGTAACTCGTTGGTTCGAGACAACCGAAGAATGAAAGGAAGATACATATGCGAGTTTCTCTCTCTCTCTCTCTCTCTCTCTCTCTCTCTCTCCTGAACAGCAGCCTTTGAATTGCCGCTTCCCTTGAAGCCCGTGTCACCGGTGTTGAGCGGCTAAAACTGTCCATTAAATGCGTGCAGCGGTAAAGAAGCTTCCCGTAGCGTAGATGCGGTAACCAGTGGCGTAGCCGCGTTGTACTTTTCCGGTGGTTGTAATGCATGCGTATCGGGAACGCCTTGCTCGAGCATTGTATACGTAACATATATACGGGGAGGAGACGACGTGGGCTCAGATGTGTCTGTTGTAGGAGGCCGACGTTACCCTCCGAGATCGGGTGGTGCGGGGCTTAAACGCTGAGCGCGGCAATCTATAGGCCGCGGTTCAGTTGAATGGTGTCCGCACCACTGCATGGAATAAGTGTGTCAGGATGCAGGTGCGAAGCATGCAGCCGGTCGTTCATCTCTCGCGCCCCGGAAGGAAGGAGGTGTGCGTGTGTAGCTTTTCTGATGTGTGCATATATATCTGACTTATCGAGGTTGTGTGCATAGGTTAAGCTTCTTTACGTGTCACAGAGGCTGAATGCGCTTTGCCTTGCCTTGGCGGGCGCTCAAAGGAGCATGGCAGCGTCTTTGCCGTTCAGCGTGCCCCTTTTTGCGTCCAATGTTTAAAAAGGCCGGTATGGGTGGTCATTACAGTGCGGGTCGCGAAGCAAGAAAGCGTACGCTTGTTGCTGAACGTGTCGGTGGTGTTTCGTTTATCATTGTGTTTCAAATTAATAGTACAACCGAACTGAATTCCGAGCATGCGCAGTGAATGCACGAAGAAATCTGCTGTGCGCTTTCTCGGTAATCTTGATGAAGAGGTATTCTCGAATTACCTCCCCCTACGGTAGGGAAAGGAACATAAACAAAACTTGCGGTGGAAGCATGTACGAAGACATCAGCCAGATTCTTTGTATGTTCACTGACTGGTGGCTATAGATTGTATTAGTTACGTTTAAAAATTGTCACTCTGCGACGTGTCTTGTTTCTTCGTGGCATTCTGGGTCATACCAATCATGTGTACGAATTCCGTGACCATATAGGCTCATATAATTCAGGCGTTACTATAGCTACTTCAGTTGTCGTTTTATTGTTCTTGATACTCTCAATCGAAGGGGACGATGGCCTGGCCGTCCAGAGTGCCCGTGAACGGGCCGCCAAGCTCGGCTTGACGGTCCCTACGTGGGATCAGCCGGGTGGCGCGGGGTCTCCCCTGCGTCTTCTCAGGACCAAAATAAAGTTTTAATCAATCAATCAAGGGGACGATGGTGCCATCAAAGTTATTCTTACCCGCGAGACACCTCATTAACGCACGCAGGCCGAGTATCGCAGAATACTGCAGTATTTCGACGCATCGTCGCACTCGGGACGTTCTAATTTCGTCCTGCCGCATTTGCTACGCTACAAACGTTACAGAAAAAAGCGGGAGAGACTTTCAGTGCGCGCATGGTTGTCGGGCGTATGAGTGAGCTGACAACTTTTATTTCACGAGCGAGTCGAACGTCACGATATGTTCTGGTGATTCGCAATTCGAAGAGTTAAGCGCCTACCCGTGTCTGGTTTGCGCTTACTATATCGTGAGCCACGAGGACCACATGCAGGACACGCAAAGGCGAACGACATAAACGAAAAGTGAAAAAAAGGCGCGGGCTATAATAACGCGTGTATGCTTTCCACAAAGGCCGTATACGTATATAGCATACAGTTGTCGCAGAAAATAGGGTCACCGAGCAGCTATACAGACGACGAGTCGGGGAGCGACGGGGAGATGGACGTGTTCTCTCAATTTCGCGACATCTCGGTGGGATGGGGCAAGGCTTCATTTTCTACTTCCCGCGTCTCCCGGCCTCCGTCGCGTGTGGGCACGCAGCGGTCCACCCCAAGGAGATCACGCAACTATCCCCCATTCCCTAATGTTCTTCGGTCTTCTCCTTTCTCTCCCGCGGGGGGAGCAACTTTCCCGTTCCAGAGCTCATCTTCTCCGTGTATACCATGCGTGCGTCGTGGTGTCTTATTCGCTCGGCGTTTTGCGCGTCCTCCCGACTCTCATTACTCTTTGTACTCGCGTTCCTTTCAGGATCAACACCAGCTGACGCCCGTTTCGAGAAACGTACTGTATCCTTCCTTTCCCGCGGACCGCTCTGATTAAGGGAGATAAAGGTCATAACTTAGGGAACCGCGCTATAGGCTACATTCGCTCTCCTTTTTGGCGCCCTGCCAAATATCACCCGCGGGCGTATATATACGCTCTCTATCACTGAGAACAAGGCGAATATGCGCGCTCCTGACGTTTTTGTTTGAGCGTGTGTGCACGCGTTTTAAAGCGAACAGAACCCCGTTATAAGCGTTGGCAGAAGTGACTCGCTGGCGAGGTCGCGGTGCCCCGTGTTAGAGCACTTCCGAGAAGACCCGTGGCTGGTATACATGAACCGAGAAGGCGTCTGGTATTCCCCTACTTCGTGAAGTTTGGGCTTCGTGTGTAATACGATTTCTCTGTGAACTGATGAAGTAGCGTCGGTGCTTCTAGAATGATCGCATGAGTTTGTAGCTCCTTGATTGGCCATCCTCTTAGATTAATAAGCAGGGTCTGATTTGCTGAAGACGTCATCTTGGCAGAATCAGCCATACGGCGGAGGCATGTACAGTGTCAGTGCTTGTCATGAGGAAAAAAAAAAGACTACAGGATGAGAACGTTCACAGCTGACCGACAACGATTGAAAACTGCATCGCAGCAAGCGTGCGATAACAAGCAGGTCATGAATTGGGATGCTTGGTGACGGTCTCTAATTACGTTTTTGCTCATATTTGGCTGTTATCGAATACATCAAAACGAGGATTCTCGTCATGTCGCACAACACGCTCGTTTTGCTGTAATCAGCGCAAAAAAAAAGTAGCCGTGCGAATACAATAAAACTAAACGCCATCACGGTTACTTTGTTCCACCTGACCCACAGCTAGCGCAGCTGTGGGTTTCATCGCTTGTATGGCTCCCCCATACAAGCGATGATAATTGTAGTCTGCGGCACCCTACTAGCCACCTTTTATAGTCATAATTTCTGCAGACCTGAGTGATCGAAGTGCGATGTCAAAGTACACACTCGTGTCAATCGTGCTTTCGCATTTCACCTCGTTACCTTTTCACCCGTGTTATAGGGTAGCAAACCGGAGAAGTATCATCTGGTCGACTGCGCTGCATCTCCGTTTCCTTCTCCTCTTTCGCCCATTCTGTCTAGTTTGATCACGCGATTACAAAGAAAGCAACGTGCATCAAAGCGTGTGCGTATTATAGATAGCGAAGATCATCATTTGACCCGCGCAAGCGATTTGTTCCTCACTTCCATATATAATACGTCTTCCTATCTTCGTCCCAAATTTTGTTTTTCATTTGTGTTGTTTTTTTCGCACTCGTCCCGTCCGCTTTGTAGCAGCAGACAGCGCTCGCTCTTAGAGCCGCGCTTGCCACGCTGCGTACTGCAGCCGCTAAAATTGGGACGTGTGTGCGCGTCGGCTATTATGCAACGAGGAAGGATCCGAGAGCGTGGCGCACGCTTTCGCCGTCGCCGTCGGCGCTAACGTAAACAAGAACGGCCCGTCTTGTTCGTCTGCCGGTCTCTCCGCGGATGGAGAGAGAGGGGCACAGCGGAACGGGTTTTGGCGCTAAATTAAAAACACAAAGGACCGGGAACCAGGAAGAAAGCGTCGTCGTGTCGGCGGCAGGCTCGCTTCGCTTTCGAGGAACCGGGCTGCCAGTAATGCGTAGTGGATGACGACGACGGAGTCGGGACGCACCGGAGATGTTTATTTGATCGGCAGAGCCCTGCGACGGTCGAAGCGAGAGAGGGGTCGGATCAAGACGCGAGACTTCGGTTGAAAGAAAGAAAACGCCCAGTTTCCCTTATGTTTCTGTGTCCTGACTGTGCTTTCTGTATTTCGCGTATGATGTAAACCCGACTGTATTATGCGTTCCAATACGTCAAATTCTCCAATTACGTTCAAGTACACGCAGTCAATCTTCAATTCTGCACGTTGCCCCTGCATTCATCCGCCCATAATGACAGAAAGTGACATTCCTATGTAGTTCGGCAAACATTTATGCACTGCGGCTAATGTGTCATAGAAGTACCTCGTGCTGGCTGAATAAGGGCACCTGTGTCGTCCAGTTCTCCTCCTTTTCTTCTCTCCCTTGAGTTTGATTTCGATATGTTTATATAGTCTCCCTATCTATTACTCCCTTTGAGAAATTAAACCTTGCTGAAGGAATGTTCCTCTCCATCTCTCATTTGGAGTGTGTGTGTGTGTGTGTGTGTGTGTGTGTGTGTGTGTGTGTGTGTGTGTGTGTGTGTGTGTGTGTGTGTGTGTGTGCGCAAAAGGAACACCCTTCCTCCTCACCCAAACCACAGCAGCGATTCCCTTTCCGTCATCCTCGCTGCGAGACAACGCGGGATAGCACTTCATACGACAAAATTCTGCCAATTTCTCTAGATGGATAATATTCAAGATGAATTTGACAAATATAAAAAAGGGGGTAAGCCTTATGACGGCCCAGGCCAACTCGCCTATTGGCTACTCCTGGAATGTGAAATAAGAAGTAGTGACGTACAGCTCACGACAAAGGAATAGCGAATTCGAACTTTAATATTGTCTCGCCACTGGGTCTTCCTTCCTTTCGCGGCTACAGCTGCCGCACTTCTCGAGTCTGCGGCGCTAAAGAAAAACGATTGAAAGCGAAGAAAGTTTTTAAGCGACGACCGCGCACAATGCGGATGTCGCCATTGCGCGTCCATCTTTCTTTTTTTTTCTTTTCTTTCACCGGCATTAGGCGAAGAAGCTCCCCTTGGCCACCTCGCTTATCTCTCTTTGCTTTCGCTGTAATATTGGGCTCCCAAAGCGACAGTGTCTGCGCGGGTTTTTTCTGCGCTCATTTTCTCCCACAAACGCTGCCTGCATCTTTGTTGCTCCGTACCGTAATCGTCTTAGCTCGCATGAAAGAGCATTCTGATGAGAGGCGGGACCATCACCACCATGCACCCGGCCGGTTCAACAAAGCACCCATGTCGCGGTGCGTTCCCTTTTCAACCTTATGTCCGCGTCTTTTCCTGCCACTCTCCCTTCTTTTTTTTTCTTTTATCTCCCTAGATGTTCAATTTCTAGCCTGCTGCACGGCCCCATTCAACTCCCTCCATCCCCCACGCGTTCGCCTTGGGAGCCATTTAGGCGAAAGCCGAGTTGGTTGTCTCGCGAGAGCCGCGAACGGTTTTATATTTCCATTTTCTGCCAAAAAAAAAATAAATGAAAGTAGCTGGGCCCATTGCCCCTTTGCGTAGTAGCAGTGGCATCCCATGGGCGTCCTTAAAGTTGGCAGCGCGAGGGAAAGAGAAAAAGATAATCGAGATCCCACGGCAGCGACGCGTGAAACGCATTATGTACACCGAGAGCTTATTGTCTCAAGGGTTTGGGAGAGTGGGAGGAAGGCGACGCATACGGTAAGTGCAGATAGTACGCCAAAAGATGCGTTGCTGTAACGTAAATTAGCATATTGATTGCAACCTGTCGCTCTCGGCGGCCCTGATGGGTCTTTGTTGCAGCGCACGCGCAGCGGCCTTTGAAAAGGCGCCTAATTTGCTTATACGGATCCCGATACACGTGGAAGCACGCGCTGTCGCAACTCTGCTATAGTTGTTACTCTTTATGTGAGCAAACAAGGCACGCGCAGCACGACTGTTCTTTCTTTTTCATCGATTTAATTTCGTGGTGTCTTGCCGTTTGTTGAACGATGCTTGGATAGAAAATAGAAAATGACAGCTGCTAGAGTCAGGCCCGTAGCCAAGGAGGGTGCCTTGCCCCACCCCCTCTTCCCTGAAAACTTCATCGAAGAGGGTGTTTTACAAAATAAATCATAAAATAAGTGTTTTTCTCAAATAGTCAAGGCCTTCAGCGAATTCTCCCCCCCCCCCCTTCCGCACCCGAAAAGGCTATCGCCCTGGCTAAAGTATTAATGATGAGGGGTCTTGCTGTCATTGCCGGTACCTATAGGAATTGCACACACTCTTAACGTTTCCGTGACTCTTCATCGTCATTAAGCTTGTATATATATGAGCTTACATTTGCGGACTGCAAAATATCAAAGGTTGTGATACCGAACTTTGGCCACTCCTGCTAACCCAACGGGTGTGAGGGGGTTCATCCGCGAACGCCCGATACCGAACGAGTCCTCTAAGGAACAGGATGAGAGAGAGAGAAAGAGAGAGAGAAATAAACATTTATTTCGAAACAGTGTTCCGAACAATGCTCGTTATCATCCTAAGGTGAGAGGTTTTCCTACTCCAAGAACCCTCTCGCTTCGACCGCCATTTTGGTCCTGGCGACGAGTTGTCGCTGGTCTTCCAGGTCCTCGAGGACGAGCTTAGCCTCCCACGTTTCCATTAAGTGGCCGCCGTTTATTCGTGGTAAAAAAAAATAGTGCTCATACCAATCCCCCTTGGGCCGTATCCCTTAGCAGCCTAGCATTCATCTTGTTCTATAGATGTGTACTGGAACAATCCTTCCATAAATAGACTTCCAAACTTTGATGACGACGTTACTCCATTCGCGTACGTTACTCGATTCACAGTTAGTCCAGCTTGACCCCGGGCAAATGGCGGTACGATCGCGTCAGTGTCGGTTGCGCAACGAACCTGCTTCTCGACGTACGCGTTTTCTGTTTTGACGACTGCGAAACGGGGGAAATGCCGCGCGCGCTTAATGACCCCCGAGGTCGGAGGAGAACGTTGCTCGCGTAGGCGTACTACGGCGCTCGACCCGAGGTAGCTGACGCGTGGGCGAGCGGCGGCCGATGTACGCTTCAAACGGGGCGGCGCCATTCGTGACAAGGTTGCAGCCTCGATTGCGTGCCCGCCTTCCGCCGCCGTACTCGCGACGGCTGTCTATCTGTCTGCACATGACTTGTTTCGCAACGACGGCTCAGACGAAGACACGTTCGCAAAATAAGGTTAAGCCCCTCTCTCTCTCTTTGCCTTACCGATAACTGTAGTCGGGTTGCAACCTAGTAGGAATAAATACAGGCACCGCACTATTGAACTACTGCGGTGCGCCTGCTTTCAACTGGGCATTTATCTGTCCTGCTAGGTTGGTTTGTCTTGTATTTGTTCGATGCTGTTGTTTATTCTGGGTATGCTACGCATATTAAGAATAAAAAGTTTGTCGCCCCTACCCAAACATATATTACGTTCGGCACAGCAGTGGTGCCGGAATCTGCTGCAATTTGACAGGAAGTTCAGTTTCAAGCGAAAACCCGGTGAACTTACATATTTTTGTGTAGGAAAAACCATTTACCGGAAATACGCAAAACGTATTCGACGTCACGGAAATGAGCAAATCCGATTAGATAATGTGGCTATGCAACTTCCCTGTGGTTCAGACAGCGGCGGATGTGGGCGGAGCTTGCATTTAATCACAAATTATAACCGACTATGTGCATAGAAGGGAAAAGCGAAGTTTGGCGTGTGTCTTTGCATCACATTACCCTGTGCTCTCTCTTAATCGTTTCCTTTGTCGAAGGCGGGAATCGGACCTTCATCCGCATGTTAAGCAGCGCAACACTCCAGTTGCTACGACGATGTTCATGCGTTCACATCCAGGCAACAATGTGCTAACGTGAAATTACTTTATAACATGGCCGCCTGGATTGGCCTAACTAGAGTGCCTCGATGCTCGCTCCTCCGCTCAGAGTGAAGACATCTGCATCGTCTGCTACGGCGGCCGCCAAAACACTGGGGTTTCGGGACAGGGAGGGCAAAATAGCCTTTAAGCGGGTAGAATTAACTAGAAGGTGGTTATCTGATTGGTGGCTACAATCAAGGCACGAGTGAAAATTAAACTCTTCACTGCAAAGTGCCAGTGCTTATCTTCACCAATTTAAAAAAAAAATAGTTTTTGTTCACTAAGTACTACGGCTAGGTGGCGTTAGCCGCCGCCGATCTAAATGGTATGACCATACCAATCCATTCATCCAACCTAGTTCTAGCACGATGAGCGCGATCCAGGCGGTCGTTACAGTAACCTCGATAAAAGATCAGGCTGCCTTATCAGAAACAGCCGATTGCCGATGAGCTCACGATTGTGAGAGCATTAGTTATTGGAAAATGGCGCGTACAAATAGGCATGTGACCGGTGCACCTGCGGTGGCCCCATTTCTCTACGCCCTCCTGAGCCGGAATACTCGCGCGCGGCAGCAAAATGTGCGACCTGTAGATGCTTTTCTTACTTCTGAATGGCTTAATTTGCCCTCTACAGCCATGTGATTTTAGGGCATCTTTGGGGACGGCTTTAAGCTCTCCCATAGTAGAGTACCAAGTACTCTAAATCGTTACCCACTTTTTCTAACCCCCCCCCCCCCCCCACTTCTCTAAACACTTGTCTTTCTAAGGCAAGTGGGTGTAGTCTGTTAGCGGGACGGCTCAGTGTTCTCCCATAGTTGAGTACGAAGTACTCGAAATCGTTAAACAATTTATATCTAAACACACTAAGAATTCAAATATTCCGGGAACTCTGGCTTGCTTTATTTCGATGTCCACGGGACGGCTTTATGCTCTCCCATAGTAGAGTATACATAGTACTCTAAATTGTTACCCACTTTTTCTAAACATATACTAAATGTTCGTCGGCGCAAACTGGTCCAGTATGAGACGCAAGGGAGTGCTTTATGCTCCACTGACCACCCCGTAGTAGAACTCAATCGTTCACCACTTTTTCTTAACACGCAAACGTAGCCTGCTACGTTTGTGGCTAAACGGCCGGGAAATTGCGAATTCGCTCGCAGATATGGCTTTGATAGCTTGAGCGTGACGACTAAGATGACGTCGTAGGTGTTCTGTGGTATAGTCACGTGGGCCCCGCCGCGGTGGTCTAGTGGCTAAGGTACTCGGCTGCTGACCCGCAGGTCGCGGGATCAAATCCCGGCTGTGGCGGCTGCATTTCCGATGGAGGCGGAAATGTTGTAGGCCCGTGTGCTCAGATTTGGGTGCACGTTAAAGAACCCCCGGGTGGTCGAAATTTCCGGAGTCCTCCACTACGGCGTCTCTCATAATCATATGGTGGTTTTGGGACGTTAAACCCCACTAATCAGTCAATCGTCAATCAATAGGTATAGTCACGTGGCACCTAACTTCCTCCTGTTTGATAACGACGTCGCTGGAACGTTATTGGGCTTCAGTGCGTGATAGCGAAGCAACCAGCATGCGTCACGTACTGATCACACTCACGTGTTCGTGCTTGTGTTTGCACGTGCTACCTTTGTAGCATAACCCCACTCTCTGTGGTTTTTCACGCGACTTGTCCTTTCCGACGACAGTGCTTCTGTAGCGCGCTGGTTTCCATAGGTCGCCGCGAGGCCTATCCTCCTCTACACTTTAGGCTATGCCAGAGGTCGTCGTGCGAGCATGTGGACACCGTCGGTTCGTGCGCGGGATCAGCTGGCGAATCGCTGTCGCGAGCTTTCGATCATCCTCGCCGTGTAGTAAATGGCTTGGCTTTCGCTTTTGCGCTCGCACAGTAAAAAATAAAAAGAAAGCAAGCAAGCTCGCAATGTACTTGCGCTTGCGTGAGTCTGTTCCACCCCCGTACCGTTCCAAGACGTTGATTTATGGTTGGCGCGGCAAGCTGAAGGGAAGCGATCGGTGGACTCCCTTATAGGGAGGCCCCGCTTCTGGCCTCTCTGTACGCGAGCTCATCGGCGTATAGCGTATGTCGCAGACATGATCTCTCGAAAGAGGCAGTTGGTTTGTGACCCTTTAGGGCTGTTGGCGATTCTCTGGACCCATCTGCTCGCCAATACACGGGTGGCTTCGTGGTGGCCCAACGGCAAAACACGCCCACTGGGGCGAGCTGAAAATGTTAGTACACCCCGCTCTTTCCGAAAATAAAAATAAAGAGCATTTAGCTTTTTGGTATATTTCCTTACCTTGCCAACCACTTCCACATCCTGCACGACTCCTGGGTGTGCAGTCATTATAAAGTCTATTTCGTTCTTATTTACGCCATTAGGGCTCCTCCATGTCCACTTGCGGTTTTCTCGTTTTCGGTAGAAGGTATTCAAAATACGCAGATTATTGCGTTCTGCGAATTCTACTAGTAGCTCTCCTCTGGTGTTTCTAGTGCCGATGCCATAATCTCCTACTGCCTGGTCTCCAGCCTGCTTCTTCCCTACCTTTGCATTAAAGTCGCCCATTACTATAGTATACTGTGTTTTCACCTTACTCATTGCCGATTCCACGTCTTCGTAGAAGCTTTCAACTGAAGCGTCATCATGGCTGGATATAGGCGCGTAAGCCTGTACTACCTTCATTTTGTATCTTTTATTCAGTTTGATTACAATATCTACCACCCTTTCATTAATGCTATAGTAATCCTCTATGTTGCCAGCTATGTTTCTGTGAATTAGGAACCCTACTCCCAGTTCTCTTCTGTCTGCCAAGCCCCGATAGCAAATGACGTGCCCATTCTCTAGCACAATATAGGCCTCATCTGTCCTCCTAACCTCACTCAGCCCTATTATATCCCATTTAATGCCTTCTAGCTCCTCGAATAATACAGCTTGTCTTCCCTCACTAGATAACGTTCTAACGTTAAACGTTGCTAAGTTCAAGTTCTAATGGTGGCCTGTCCGTATCCAGAGATTCCTAGCACCCTCTGCTGCTTTGCAGATCTGACCGCCGCCGTGGTCAGTTGCTCCGCAGCTGGTGGGGACTGAGGGCCGTGAGTTAATTGACGAATGCCTACGGGAGGGGGTGGCCAGATACTGCACCAGGGTGGCCAATCCTTCTCTGGTGAGATCATCGGTGCGTACCGGCTTTTAGCCGGTACGCACCGCAGTGACCATAGAATGCAGTGACCATAGAATGGTACGGGCTCGAATCCGCCTAGACTTGAAGAAGGAACGACAGAAACTGATACGCAAGAAGCAAATCAATGAGCTAGCACTGAGAGGGAAAGTACAGGAATTCAGAGTGTCACTGCAGAACAGGTACTCTGCTCTTAGCGAGGGAACCAACCTTAGCGTAGATACAATGAATGATAATCTGACGAGTATCATCACGGAGTGTGCAGTGGAAGTTGGAGGCAGGGTAGCTAGACAGGACACCGGCAAGCTTTCCCAGGAAACGAAGAACCTAATTAAGAAGCGTCAAATCATGAAAGTGTCAAGTACAACAGACAAAATAGAACTGGCAGAGCTTTCGAAGCTGATTAATAGACGTAAAGTATGCGATGTAAGAAGGTATAACATGGAGAGAATTGAGCACGCTCTGAAAAACGGAGGAAGCGTCAAAGCAGTGAACAGGAAACTTAAAGGGATAGGCAAAAGGCGGATGTATGCACTAAGGGACAAAGAAGGCAAATTAACTACCAATATGGATAGGATAGTTAAAATAGCGGAGGAGTTTTACAGAGATCTGTACAGTAGCCGAGACAACCACGACCTTAATACTATAAGAACTAGCAGTAACCCAGACGACACCCCACCGGTAATGATACAAGAAGTCAGAAAAGCTTTGGAGAGCATGCACAGAGGCAAAGCTGCTGGTGAGGATCAAGTAACATCAGATCTGCTGAAAGATGGAGGACAGATTGTGTTAGAAAAACTAGCCACTCTATTTACGAGGTGTCTCCTGACGGGAAAAGTACCAGAGTCTTGGAATAACGCTAACATCATCTTAATACATAAGAAAGGAGATGACAAGGACTTGAAGAATTCCAGGCCGATCAGCTTGCTCTCTGTAGTATACAAGCTATTTACAAAGGTAATAGCTAGCAGAGTAAAGAAAACATTAGAATTCAATCAACCAAAGGAACAAGTAGGATTTAGAACAGGCTACTCATCAATTGACCACATTCATACTATCAATCAGGTAATAGAGAAATGCTCAGAGTATAACCAACCACTATACATAGCCTTCATAGATTACGAGAAGGCATTTGATTCAGTAGAAATATCAGCCGTCATGCAGACACTGCGGAATCAGGGCGTAGATGAAATATATATAAACATTCTGGAAGAAATCTACAGGGGATCAACTGCTACCATAGTGCTTCATAAAAAAAGCAACAGAATACCAATAAAGAAGGGTGTAAGGCAGGGGGACACAATCTCCCCAATGCTATTCACTGCGTGCTTACAGGACGTTTTTAGAAGCCTAGAATGGGACCAGTTAGGGATAAGAGTTAATGGAGAGTACCTCAGTAACCTGCGCTTCGCCGATGACATTGCATTGCTGAGTAACTCAGGGGACGAATTGCAACTCATGATTACGGAGTTAGACAAGAAGAGCAGAAAGGTGGGTCTTAAAATTAATCTGCAGAAAACGAAAGTAATGTACAACAACCTCGGAAAGGAGCAGCGCTTTGCGATAGGTAATAGTGCACTTGAAGTTGTAAAAGACTATGTCTATTTAGGGCAGGTAATAACCGCAGAGCCTAACCACGAGATTGAAGTAACTAGAAGAATAAGAATGGGGTGGAGCACATTCGGCAGGCACTCTCAAATTATGACAAGTAGATAGCCACTGTCCCTCAAGAGGAAGGTATATAACAGCTGTATCTTGCCGGTACTTAGCTACGGAGCAGAAACCTGGAGACTCACGAAGAGGGTTCAACTTAAATTGAGGACGACGCAGCGAGCAATGGAAAGAAAAATGGTAGGTGTAACCTTAAGAGACAAGAAGAGAGCAGAGTGGATTAGGGGACAAACGAGAGTTAAGGATATCATAGCTGCAATAAAGAAGAGGAAATGGACATGGGCCGGGCATGTAGCACGTAGACAAGATAACCGCTGGTCATTAAAGGTCACCAACTGGATTCCCAGAGAAGGGAAGCGGGGTAGGGGGAGACAGAAGGTTAGGTGGGCAGATGAGATTAAGAAGTTTGCGGGTATAAATTGGCAACAGCAAGCACAGGACCGGGTTAACTGGCGGAACATGGGAGAGGCCTTTGTCCTGCAGTGGACGAAGACAGGCTGATGATGATGATGATGATGATGATGATGATATTTCCTTGGATTCACATTGTTCCCTATCGGAAAAATTGCCATGGTGGATACTGGAAAACATGGTGGGCGTAGTGGAAATAATAGTGGGCATGGTGGAAATAATAGTGGGCATGGTGGAAATTATGATGGCTATGGTGGGACGTAGTGGAGAATATGGTGGTTATGCCGGGACATACTGGGTGGTATGGTGTACAGATGATGGGTAAAGTGGAAATGATGGTGGAAAGCAGAGGCTAGATAGTGGGCAATAATGGGACACTCTGCCCACCATTGCGATAATGCTGGGTAGCCCTAAGCATATGGTGGGTGGTGCTTATTATGGTGGGCTACATGGTGTACCAAGTTGAGAAACTCTTCCCACCATTGCGATAATGCTGGGAAGCACTAAGCAGATGATGGGTGCTGCTTGTTATGGTGGGCCACATGGTGTACCAAGCTGAGAAGCTCTGCCCACCATCTCGATAATGCTGGGAAGCAGTAAGCAGATTATGGGTGGGCTTATAATGGCGGGCAATTTATATAGTGTACCAATCTGGGATCAGTACACTACATGTTCTACCACCATGATTTCCATCAAAGTTAGGCCTACCGACGGAGCCCGTACAATTGTGTTATCCGTGCTTCCGGGTTTCAGAATACACGATTTCGACGATTAAGTATGACAATACAGCGCAGCCATGGCATCAATTAACCTAAATGAAGCATTTTTCATTGTGTATGGTGTCCGCTCAAGAAGCAACAAACATCGATGCGACGCGATTAAAGCACTCCCAGAGAACGTAATTAATTGTCTTCTCACCGACAGCCGCCGGTCGCACTCGCCGGCACTTCTCTAGATTTTGTACGAGAACTCAGACGTGGCGATTCATATGCTTGGTGAACCAACATGAAGCGTAATGTTTCCGGCACACGGCATTCGTTTTGGCCAAGCCGTTATGAAGTTGCTTTAGCGAAAAAGCTACAGCATTGCGCTGGCGCGACCGCCCTCTACATTGCGCGAAAAGCATCCCAACACTCAATCAAATAAATTAGGCGGGCGTATCTATGGAATGAGCCTAGAGGCGTCATAAAGCGTGAGCAGATGTCACCCTTTAGAACGAGTGCGAAACGGATATTAAACTTGGCAGACCCCGCCGGTACACTGTTGCTGCTCCCCAGTCCACTTGGTTTTTTTCTTGAAGTTGTGAATTGTAAAAAAAATAGCACTAGTGCCGTTAACATAGTGGCAATCGTTACAGGCCGCAGTTGCTTGTGTTTAATAAATGTGCAATTTTTAGTAGCAGGTGTAGATATTGTCTATGTTGTGTACACGACAAACATAACGTAAGTTGAACCGTAAGTTCGTATGCCCACTAAGTATTTAATACCCATACAACGTCATGTTGGTGTGGCGCAGTGGTTAGCGTCTTCGAATGGTAATCAGCAGGTTGCACGTTCGATCCTCCGTGGCGCCTTGTTTTTTTTTTTTTCACGGGACGGGTGTTTTTTATACTGTTTTTATAGAATTCTTTTTTATTTTTTGTGGCAGCTCGTCACGGTGATTATGACGTCATTTCGCGCTCAAGTGTTGCCGGCACTGCAGCACCCACCATACCCACCATGCGCCATGGTGGGCGTTTCCCACCATTCACCCACTACACTAATCCACTATAATGGTGGGTGGTGGTTTCCACCATGCCCACCATTCGTTTTTTTCCGATAGGGTTGTGTATCAGTTCAGATTTGAAACATACTATTCGAGCCTATGAGAGTGCATACTGCAAATTTTTTGCAGTGGAAAGAATGAATTGGAACAACTCACTGATGTCGCTAATGAGAAGTTGGATTCAAATCTCTGTGTATATTGAAAACTAACTTTCCTGATGCTCTGTCTTGTTTCTTTTAAACAATGAATTGTGGCTTAAGTAGACATATCTTTGTCGTTTAGTTGACATGTTAAGTGCCATTATCCAGTTTGTGTACTGGCACATGCTTTGTGGCGCTTGTAATTTCATTTGCATTTCACTCAAGCGTTCACGCGTTTCTCATCTTCTCCGTTTTCGATGCAATGTTCTGAGACGGCATCTTTCTGTTCTTTTTTGTTTCACACAGGTGTGTACAGCAGCTCTGTGGAGTCGGCATCTTTCCTCAGCACGGGCACACCACCAGCAAGGAAGAAGGGCTCCAGGGACAGCGAGCAAGATGTAAGAGCAACTATTGATTCGACAGGGGCCGAATCCATAGAGGTTTACTCACTTGAGTGCTTTTTGCGGCCATTGACAATCTGCCATTTCGCTAATGTGTCTATTCCCTATTGCAAAAACCTGCGACCAGCGCCACTGGGTACCAGCGTCTAGCGCCATGCCTGATTATGGGCCCAATATATGGCGCTGGCACTGGGACGCTGGAGCGGCAGCGTCCCAGTACTCTGCGCATAATGGCTTCCCAGATATAAAACGGGGGCGCCTATTCGCCATAAATAAATAAATAAATATATAAGGAAAATAACGTGCATTCACAATAAAAATAAAAAATAAAAATTGAAAAATTAAAATAAAACGCTACTTGGCGGGATTTTAACTCGCAACGGCTTGATCTCTCCCCGAGTACGCTACCCACTACGCCACGCCAGAACATGCTTTTCGGGTTGTAAAACGACTATTCGTCCGAAAAACGCGCCATTCAACTTCATGTTTACAAGTCGCGCAGTCAAGGCTGACACGATATTCCTTTCCGAATAACAACTGCGTCTTGATTCGACAGTGACGAATGGCTTCCGGGCACCCAATGACGAGCAGATATTAGCAAGAGCGCAATGTTTTTTTAGGTATCTACATCTTAACTCTGAAAAATCTCAAATTGACTGGAGGAGCAGCCACAGATTGTCAGCTGTTGCTGCCGATAGTCTTTTTTTTTTTTCTTTTGATAGTCGTTTCTAGCACTTGCTACTGGTCAACAAGTACAGATGATTTACATGTCTTGTTTGGTAGAAATCCACGCACACGAGTGAATATTGAGTATTTTTCTTTCGCGCAAGCGACGATGTAGCAGTGCACATCCGGCGTGCCAGTTTACATATTTGCAGTTATATCGATATCTGCAACTAAGAAACCGCCGAAGAAATCACTGATGAAATCCGCTGAAAAAGTATGCTAGTATGTTAGTTCACTAACGCGTACCAAATTGCCAACTCAAAATTGCGTGTTCTTACGTACGAGTCAGAGAAGTACCGGCTCCAGCGCTCAGAAGGAAGCTTAAGGTGACAGCGTACGTTGCTGAAAGCACGACACATCGATCGTCGCCGCTCCTTGTGCGGGCACAGCACACGCGAATAAATGGTCGATTTAGGCTCAGGTCATTCTTACACTTTAGTATTGTGCCTATACTTAAAGTAAAAAGCGCCGGCAGCAGGTACACTGACGTAAGTGGCACGATAGGCCTCGCTGGGATGGGGCACTGGGTAAGGCTGCTTTCGAAGCAGCTGAGTTGCGATGCTTGAAGTTTCTTCATTTGAGCTTGCAATATTTGTAACTGTTATCTGAACCGTACCTGGAGTAAGTGAAAGGTCAATCAATGCCGGATATGCATTTACGGAGTGGTGATGGCGAGCGACGGCCATTTTTTTGGCCTCTGCTGGCAGTAAACAGCAGGCGTGCCAGTATACAGATATACGCAGTTATATTAATACCGACAATTAAAAATATAGCTATAGAAATACCAATGCAATCCACTAAAAACGTATGCCAGGGAGTCAGTTCACAAAGGCGTACTAAATTACCAACTGAAAATTGTGTGTTGTTACATATCAGTCGGAGAAGTACCGGCTAAGTGCGGCCGGCAGCTTTCGGTGACAGCCTGCGTAGCCGAAAGCGCGACGTTCGATCGTCAGCGCTCCTTGTGCAAACAGCGACACAAGACAAAATAGTTGATTTAGGTTCACGGATGTCTAAACTATACTTTACAGTTATTCTCACACTTTAAAGTTGTGTGTACACGAAGCAAGAAGCGCCGGTAACATATATACCAACGCGGCTGGCATGACAGGTCTAATGCTCGCTGGGCCGGGCACTGGGTAAAACCGCTTACGTATTCTCGGTATCTGTTAAAAAAATTACGTATGCTCGTTATCTGTTAGGGTAGCATCTCTCCCTGCCGTCGAATCAAGCGTTTTATATTCACTGACACCGAAACAAACCACGACACATGCTACAATAACATGCACACTTGCAGCTGCGCTGGTAGAAACAGTGCGTGCTCCAGTATTCACCGGCGCTTGCCAGTGAAAATTCCAGTGCTTCGTAGTGCGCACCAGCATCACAGCGGTTGAGCCAGCACCCTACCAGTGCGACACAGCTTTTTTCCAGTGCGCCCAGCGAAGGGCCAGTGATTACAAGCGTGTACTAGCGTCTCCAGCGTGTACCAGTGCCAAAAAACATACTGTCATCACGCTGTTTTTGCAATAGGGTTACCAGGATTGTTTGCGATTTTCTGTGAAAACTATTCTAGCAAAGGTACATTTAGTGAACACAGGCAGAGGTCCTCTCTGTTTGATTCTCTGTCATCTAATGGATGCAATCAGCTCTTCACGAAAAAGATTGGATGTGTTTGTTTATGGATGCTACGAGCATAACTTAGACCTTTACAAATGAAGCAATTGTCATGAGATGTTACAGATACCTACACTCTGTGTATTCAAAAACATGCAGCACTCGATAACCGATTAATTTGCATGCATTATCATTAAGTTCCTCATAAATCTTGTCTACTTGCGGGCCTCTCTACATTTACTGCACACTCATCTTTCATTACTTATGCTCAGCTATTGCTGCGTTTCGATCTGTACCAGGAGGCGGCCCAGGGGGCATCCCCGTCTGAAGCAGAGATGCTGACCATGTGCAAGTGCATCGTGAGCAGCATAATCGAAAGCGAGACGGCCTACGTGGACTGTCTCGACACTCTGAATCAGGTAATCAAGTTGTTGCAGTTGGCAACATGTAAAGTGCTGGTGCATCTCAGCTGGCTGTAGTGGTTAGCTTTTGTAACATATTCAAGAGGTCAAAGGTTTGATTTGTCTCATTTTATGCAATTAAATGGGAGAACAGCCTCACACTTAGATATAAATGCATGTCACGGAATCTCAGGTGATGCGGAGTCTCTCTGTTTTGGTGTGGCTTTTAAACGTATCGTGATTTTGGCACTCAAAATGTCAGAATGCACATAATTTTAATTTTTGTATGTTGTAACTTTGTGTAAAAATGTTTCTAGTCTTCTTCGTTTTGTGCGCATTCAAATTCAAGTTATCGGAAGAAAATAATTGTGTAGTTGTTTTCTTATCTTAGTGGTACTTCAAAGCCGCCCCACAGCTGCACATTCACTAAGAAACACTGTGTCTTGCTTCTTATTTCATATTATTTTGTTTGCCTTTAGGGGGATGCTACTTATATATATCTGGGAAAGCAAACTTTTTTACAAAACCTTAAATGTATGATGAGTCCCTGTGTCATTTATAGGTTTATTTATATTGATGACTTGCTTGCCTACACTTTTACAGAAAACTGTTTATATATAATGCAGTCACTTGATAAAGCATACTGTTATTTCTGAACGCATAGTTGGCTTTCTTCATCAGTCTGCAGATACGCTGCTCTGTCATCAAGGAAACTAATTTGTCGACCTAAGTTTTCAAATACAGTGCAAATATACTGAACCTGGAATCACGCATATTCTTCCAAACGCACGCAGGAGTGTGTCTGATGATAGAGTTAAGCCATGTTGTAGTTGTGTGCATTCAGGGCTCTATGGCATACGGACATGCTCAGTTCTCCCCCAATATCAGATCAGAGGAAATGTTTGCACACCCAGCAAGTTTTAACACGTACGGTTGTGCTGTCTACGCATGCGCAGCCTCATGTGTATGGGCGAGCAGATCTGATTACGTTTGGTAGCATACTTGTGGTTCAGACTTGAAGGAATACCAAAGTGAAGCAGTTAATTAGTATAGATTGCTGAAGTGCACTCTTAAAGCTCTAACATATTTATTTCACCATAAGTTTCTTATTAAAGTATAAAATCAAGGTCAAAGATTAATTTTCAATTTCTCACGAAATCTCTGTGCATTGTGTCACGAATTTTTTTCTATTTTAGGGACTTTAGCTCAGCTACATTTCCTCAAACTTAGCTAGTTACCTTTCTGGCCCCCTCGGAGGTCAATGTTTTTAACTTTTACTGAAAAAGAACTGCATAGGCCATAGTAGACGCCATCAAAATATATGACACCATTGAAAATGATACAAGACATTGAAGGTGCTGTCGCCACACGATGCCCATTTTCTCTCTTGCTGTAAGCATGGGGATTGAGCTGAAAGTAGTTTGAGAAAAATCACTTTTCTCTTTAGTGTTTTCATAGCTGTTGCACTTTCTCCTGCTGCTTTATTGTGAGCATGGGTATGATCCATGCATGATTGAAGACGCTTATCCAATGACTGCCTTCATTACCCACAGTATGCTCGCGCCCTGACCAGTGCCATTGGGACCAACCAGTCGGTGCTGTCCAAGGAGGAGATCGACACCATTTTCTACAAGATTGAGCAGCTTCACGAGACGCACAAGAACTTCCGGGACGGCTTGCGCAGGAACTGCGAGAACTGGGACGCAAAGCCGACGATCGGTGAAAACTTCAAGTTCCTGGTGGGTGCATCACCTCTCTATGAGCACCTATCTTGCCACTGCTGTAGCTCTTCTGTGTGAGGAAAAGAAAATTGATTGGCTAGGAGCGAATGAAATTTAATGTGTCATTCCTCTGCGGAACATTCTACCGAACATCATTCCCTGCACGCTAATCACGATAACTTTCATAAACATACACTCAACCATTTCTCTGATAGTAATGCTTAGCAGGCCGTTCACTACCATTACACATATGTACCCTCTTTTTTTTCTTTTTTCGGCAACTTGATGCTCTTGTTTAAGGTTATGTTGTGATGTGCACCATTATCCAAGCGAATACTGGCTATCTGTGCAATCTACACAGTTTGCGTACCTCGCACACATCCCGTATGTGTAGTACACCGTGCGTTTCCCTCTTTGTGTTTCACACTTGCGGAATCATAACGTCGTGTAGTCGAACATCTCATAGCTTTGTACCTCCCCCTATTTTGCTGCACTTCTTGTTGATGTTAGCATCCTTGGTGCATCCTTTTGTATACTTGCCGTTGTTTTTTCTGTTAACTTTATCCTTTCTTTTGTATTTTACCCCCCTGATAGAATGCCTATGTGATATATATCTGTAAATAGATACAATGTTGCCAGAGTAAAGATTTTGGCAAAAGGACTCATATCTCTTGTTGTCTTTTCTTGAAACATTAGTTTCAGCAGCCCTGTCTGTTCTAACAACTTCTAGTCAGCTTCAACTTGTGTCTTGTTGGTGATTCCTGTGTAATTTTCACCCACATCGAAGCTTATAGGTAACATTGCGGTGTTTTTTAAGTCTGCCATTCTCGCTTCAGGCCTGTTCTTAGTGTGCCAGCAAACTGAGCTTATATGAGGATTTATGCGTCTAATCTCAAGTTATTAATTGCAGGAACTTCAAGTTATTACAACTCAAATATCAGTCGCCCTCAGCTCAAATTTCCATTGCCCTGGGTGCTGTCTTTCGCTCCCACAAGAACTCTGGATTTAGGAGCAAAGCATTAACATTGCTTAACGGAAGTCGGCACACCATAGCTTGATTTTTATAATATTGCAATGGCCTTCAAGATCAAGGGTCATGCAGTCTTATGTTGGAGGCCATAACATCATTTCGATGCTTACGTAGCTTTTGCCGGGTGGATGTTGATGTGCCATCCACTCGGCTTGCTGATGATGCATTTTCATACAACACATAGCGTGTGACAGCGATATCGTGCAACACCTTGTGTGTAGCCGAGAGTTGCTAGAGAGTATGAGTCTGAATTCGTATAGATGCAGGTGTGTTCTAAGTGCTAGTTGCAATGCATGTGGAGAGGCTCTGTGAAGCTTTGTGCATGTGTGCCGACAGTTTTGCGTTATACTCAATCTTAGGCAACGCTCCTAGCCTGCAGATGTTCACCGTAACTTCATCACTGTTATTTAAGGTTGTTGGTGATGAAGTTGGTCTTTTTAGTTTTTAGAGGTGAGGATTATTTTTTTGGCATAATTTGTAGTTTTCTCTAAAATGCAGGCAAGTCGCCTCGAAGTCTACAAGCTGTTCTTGGAGAACTATTCAAAGGCCATCGAGACTGTGCGGCATTGTAACGCATCGAACATGAAGTTCGAAGAGCTGTTCAAGGTGAAATGTTTGTTTCTTTCATTGAAAAAAACAAGAAGATAGTATATACTATTCTACATATATTTTTTTTTCACTCTTGCACTGAAGCAGTTCTCTTGTTGTTTTTATGTTAACTTACTGATTTTTCTTTTCTTTCCAGACTATAAAGTTAAACACGTCGAAGGGACAGCCAGCCACGCTAGAAGGTACTTCTGTCTAATCTAGTCGGACCTAGTGTTGGTACAAAACTTAATTGCTGATCAGCTGTAATTTACAAAAATAATGTATTCTGACATCACACGCTTGCAGCTTCTCATCTGACAGAGTTACTTTTGTGATTAACCAAAGATTTTTTGGAACAGATTTAGTGGCTGTTACTCCAAGGAAGTTGTTGCTAGAATTCCAGGTTTCCAATTCGCGCACCACTGAGGCTAAAGTCTGAATTATACAAGGAGAGCAGAAAGGTAGGTCTTGAAATTAACCTGCAGGAAACAAAAGTAATGGACAACAACCTCGGAAGAGAACAGCGTTCGAAATATGTAGCAGTGCACTTGAAGTTGTAAAAGAGTACGTCTACTTAGGGCAAGTATTAACTGTGGAGCAGAACCACGAGATTGAAGTAACCAGAAGAATAAGAATGGGGTGTAGAGCATTCAGTAAGCATTCTCAAATCATGAATGGTAGATTGGCACTATTCCTCAGCAGGAAGGAGATAACAGCTGCATGCTACCGGTACCTACCTATGGAGTAAAAACCTGAAGAATTACAAAGTGAGTTGAATTTAAGTTGGTGACGACGCAGCAAGCAGTGGAAAAGAAAATCAGAGGTATCAACCTAAGGGACAAGAAGAGAGCAGACTGTATCAGGGAACTAACAGGTGCTAAGTACATCATAGTGAAAATCAAGAAGAAATGGTCATGAGCAGGGCACATAGCGCAAAGGCAAGATCACTGCTGGTTGTTAAGGATCACAGACAGAATTCCAAGAGAAGATGAGCGGGTTAAGGGAAGACTGAAAGTTAGGTGGGCAGATGAGATTAGGAAGTTTGCGGCTATAAAGTGGCAACAGCAAGCTCATGACCGAGTTGGCTGGCGGAACGTGGGAGAGTCCTTTGTCCTGCAGTGGTGTACTCATGTTGATGATGATGAAGGCTAAAGTCAGTGGCGTATTTTCTTCTAGAATTTAATATAAATGAAGAATTAGCATTTTATTCAGTATTACTATGCACTGTTGATGATCTCTTTACTTTCAGTGGTGGATTACCATAGTGAGAGCTATACGTTGTGGTAGCGTTGTGTCATCGAGCATGTACTACACCATTGCGCTGGAGTCGCAAGTCGTGTTCTATATTACATTGTTATCTCAATTATGAAAGCACAATTGCTGATAATTTTGATGTTTTTAATGCACATGTGTATTCATCTATTATAGCCTAAACTGCTATTTTTTTTTTACTTTTGTAACATTCTGATCTTTATAATAAAAATGCATTTCTCATTACAGACTTGCTCCACAAGCCAGTGGCAAGGGTGCAGAAAAATGCCTTGGTTCTTCATGTAAGTTTTATTTAGATGGTTGTGAATGTTCGTGACAGGTACGATGTTCCTTCTGTAGTTATAACCCTTTCTCGACAACCCAGTCGTGTTCTTCATCATCAGGCAAAGCTTGCTGCTGTGATTTCCATGTTGACTGATTAACTTAACTTTTTTCCATCTAGCAGCTGGTCATTGATGGCTGTTGAGCACGGATTAGGTGCTAATTACTACTTTCTTGTATTCTATATTTGTGTTGTATTATACTTCTTTGTAATCACAAAAGGTATATCACATGAAGTAGAATTTCATAGCCGAACTTCATAGCCACGCTTATTAGTGGTAACAGCCTTCCCCAAAATAAAGAGACACATAATCCAAGAAGATGTAACATGCGATAACTGTATTTGCAAAGAGTGAAATACCTTTTAATGCACAAGATTGGTGGGAACATTAAACAACACATACACACTTTAAAAACCATGTTGTTTATTGGTTCATATTGTTTATTGAAATTAAAAGTTCATGGCAAAGACAAACGTAATAGGTCGCACATGCCCCTTCTGACTTCGGGAAGCATACGTGTTTGCACATGTAGCCTTCCCAACCGGCAGTTAGCCACTTGCCACTGCCTGTCATGTACAGCAGGCAGTTTTATTGTTCGTTGTGGTGATGGCACCACACAGCAGGCAACTTTATTGTTTCCAGCCACGACTTACAGCATTCAGTGTTGCTGCTATCACAGTTTTTGTACGTAACAGCCAAGAAGTTAAGTAACAGGCAGTAACTATAACACGTGTCACTGTGGAAATAAACAGAAGGGATATTTTAGAGTGTAAGGGGCAGAAAAAGCAAACAATGGCTGGATTGTATTAGCAGCATTTAACTGTATGATATTGCCAATATTGGAATTTGTTTTTATCCTGGTGAGGTTTGTAAAATTGTAGTATTGTAACCAGTATTGTATTTTCTGTTGTTATTACTCACATGTCATATATGTGTTGTGTTTGCCAATTGCTTTCTTTGCATCTTTATGCATACTATATTATGTATGATTATTTTGGTTTGGTGATAGCAAACTGTTTGCATCTTTATGATGTGATTAGAGCAATTATTAAATGAATGAAGGATGGAAAATTTTGAAGGCTCACTTCTGTGACACAACCTTAAAGGAACACTAAGTTAAAGTAACAATTTAAGTCAAAGTGAGAACTCAATGCATTACAACATCTAAAACAACAATATTATCAACAGCAGTGCCCTACTTACCGAGAAATCAAGGTAAATGCATGAGAAGACATGCGCTGCGCGTAGGACATTCACAAAGTGATCAGATGACGTGAAAGGTACCGCATACAATGAATCACTAATTATCAAACTAGCTGCACTAAATAAATAAAGAAACTTCTGTGCATCAAGAGGCATAATAAAATGCTGCTTGTTCATTTCTGTTTGATTCATGGAAAAAACAACTGCCAGACGTTACTAAGGGGAATGGCACGAGTGGTTCAAAATTGCAATTTTCGCCTGGTTACACTAGACAGGTCGTGCCATCTAGCGGGGTCCAGTTGAACCAAGCATGCCTGCCATCTCGCAGGACATGGCAGGAAATTGTTCAATGGATGTTATTGCTGCTGTGGCTCCCGCTACTTTCATTCTGCTGCCACTAGTGTCGGTGGCCGCGCAGTAAAGCTGGGCAATGTTGTGCATGACAACAGTGACGCGACGCGTTCGGCTTGAGACGGGTAATTTAAATTTCGCTAATCCTATGCAGACTATTAAAACATGATTTTATTTCAAAATAAGCACTTCCTTGGCACAAAAGTAACACTACAAGGTTTGTGAATCGCTATTTTAACAATCAATGCCCACTTAATAGTTGCTTTCAGTGTCATTTTAATGATACAATTTCCTGCTGGTTTTTCATTGAAGCTGTTGTTGTTACTGATGCGGCTGTTACTGCTCTTAATTCTTATTATTGATTGTTCTTTTTTCTTTCAGGACCTCCTTCACTACATACCTAGCAGCCATCATGATTACAACAACCTCAGGGCAGCGCTGAAGCTCACACAGCGGTTCCTGAATGAACTAAAGCTCAACTCGCCAGAAAGCATGTTCCCAGTAAGTAGCGTTGTGGTTCCCCTAAGATCCCTTGGTCACATCGACTCATGATTGAAGTAGCATATTTGTGTTCATTGTAGTCAATGTTCATACATTAATTTTTTTAAGTTGGCCAGTTTGTTCTTATACTTCACGTATTTATAATTACATACCCTTTTTGAGTAGTATTTATACTCTATGAACTTTTCTGTATATGCACTATTCTACTGTGTAGATCTGTTCAAGTGACATGACTTTTACACTAAAGAAAGAGTGTTTAAAACTTGAATCGAGTATTTTCAAATAATGTTTACATTTTCTCTAGGTGAAATGGCTGCATAGCTAAAAAGATGAAAATTGCACTGTCATTGAATCATTATTATTAAGCCTCATGCATAATAAAAACTTTGTATTTTTTTTTGTGGGGCAGATATATGATTAGTAGCAACCTGCAACTCATGAAGTCGAAAAATAAAAGCATTATTATGACAGGAAATATCTGACGAGTAACTTAGTTGACTGTGTATATTGTCACTTGCAGTTCTTTAGTAATGAGAAATTTCATATATTACAAGCACTAATTAATGGTTTAGATATTAGATTTCTCGTTCTGTTCGCTAAGTTGGTACACATATTGCGACAGTTGCTTCACGTTAAGCCCATCTTAATAACCACACTCCACGCATACCACCTGATTGCAGCATCAAGACAGGGCTCCTAGGCATGTCGTGAAAAACAGCTTCATCGTGGAATACTCTGAGGGACACCGGAAGCTCAGGCATCTTTTCCTTTTCAATGATGTCATTGTCTGCGCCAAGTACAAACCTTCTAGTAGGTGAGCAAAGCTACGCATTCTGAGCGAAATTTTCTGATCAGTGTGCATTATGGCCAAGGTTGCAAGTAAGTTCTAAATTTGGCTATCCCACCTTTAGATAAGCCTCCATCAGCAAAAAATTGATTCTCGACCGACAGTTGCTGCCACTATGAAGACAGGCTCACTTGGCAATATGCTGGCCCCAATGACATTCACTGTTTAACACTATTTTTGTCATTTTAGAAGGGCCCTTAAACACTTTTTTCATATAACCATGAAATGAATTCACTGGAAGTGCTTATATCCTTACGAATTCAACGCCATAAAAATTTTAAGAATCCAACCAGCGCAAGTGGAGTTACAAAGATTTGTTGCACTCTACAGTTGCAAAATCTTTTCTCTCGTTCGACAAAAGCGCTGGAAGCTAAGCAGGGAAGAATGAAAAAAGCGCAAAAAAAAACTATGTCACCCGCAGCTCGTGACCTTGACCACTTTCTTTTTTTTTTTCTTCAAATGCGCGGCTGTTTCAGTGTGAGCATGTGCACACGTGTGGGCAAGTCGCAGCCTCCCTCCGCGATCTCTGTAACGAGCGAGCGTGCCATGTTCAAATCAGCCAATGGCTGATAGATGGGTAATTCACGTGTGATTGTTTGGGCATATTCTGCCATTTGTCGAGAGAAAAGAAAGTAATTTTTAGCTGACTTTGATAATCTATTGTGAATTCCAGGCCATGTTCTGTGCTATAATATTTGACTTGCTTGTTGTCGGGAGCCTCTACTACCGATTGGCAGCGTTTTCTGACCATGCTCAAAAAGTGTAGCAGGGCTCCTTTAAGGTTACTCGTTGTGTATGGAAGAAAGGACGACTTCTTGAGCTAGCAGATGCAAAGTATCTAACATGGGTTTAATTTAAATTTTTGAACGTGTCTTAATATTATCGGAGAACTGTATATTTTTTTTAAGCAACTGGGGCAATTGAGTGTTGTACTTACTCAGAGCCTTGCATGTACCCTTTCATTAAAATGTGTCGTCAGTAGTTACACACGTTATGGGTACATTGCTTAGTACTTGAATTCCAGGCAGAGTGATTAAGTCACATGTAAATTAAGCTATTCCTTGAATGTGGTGCCCTAGAGCCTTGTACAATTTGTTGTACACATTGAATGAAGCACACGAAGCCTCCTGAACATGCAGTTGAAACTATTACAACTGGAAACAGTTGGCAAATAATAGTTGGCAAACAGTTGGCTCTTAGTTGACAAATAAAAGTGTTGTGACGACATTTTAATGACAAGTTATGTTTACTTCACATGTTTATTTCTTCTTTTCAGACAAAAGTTTACATTTGAAGTCAAGTGGTATATTCCACTCAGCCTTGTTACCCTCATTGATGCCACAGGTAAGCCCCTCTCGTCAGAATGCATGCCTCTTGCTTGAGTGTGGCCACATTACAGCTTACTTTTTTTAATCTACCTGTCGCATACGTTTGTTTATTGATGAGTGCTCTGGCCCACTGAAGTATACAGGAATAGACTATTCATAAACGCTCTGCAGAATCACTGAACACCCACCACCACGGCGCGGTAACTGTGGAGGTTCATTGCTGAACTCAAGGTAGTAGATTTGATGCCGCGAAAATGCCGATGCTTTCTTCGACCTTGTCACGCACTTCGGGTGAGGCCCCGCCGATCCAACATCGACGTGCAGCAGACTCGCAGGCTTCCACTTTACGCTTCGGCCTGCGACGCCTGAAAGGCCTCGAAGTGGCACATTTCAAATTTATTTGCAGGTCGGTCGACCCGTGCAGGGTTAGACGTGTGGTGATGAATGAGCCTGATCGACGCACTCATAAGCAGACACGAAGATTTTATGCAAAACGAGCAAGCATTTAATTAAAACAAGGGCAAAGGCAGGAGTTGACAAAAATAACAAAGGAGGAAACTGATACACACGATGGAAAGAACAGCTATATAACAAAATATGCTAAGAAAACACTACATAAGATACAGACTAAAGACAAATATGCAGAACGTTAATAAAACAACAAGATGGAACTACAGGAGAGACAAGGAAAATTTACGAGAGAAAGAGAAAAATAAACTCAGGCTCACGCTTCTGAGCTTCGACGGGCGACGCAGCGCACACTACAAATATTAAAAAAAAAGGGGGCTGGTTATAATAAATTAACGGTTTAAAAAAAAAGTCACAATAAAAAGTTCCATACGGACCAGGCCAGCTCTTGGTGCACATAGGGGAGTTGACGGGTGCCGCTGAACATCTCGCCGGCTTGGCAGACGACGAGGGTGCCCGGAATTGCAGCCGTCTCAATACGTTGCACGGGTCATACATGCTCGCCGCCTACGCGAGATTCGCGACACCGACGACCGCACTTGTTGCTGGCTGTACGTCAACTGCCCATTCCGATGCAGTCGAAACTTTTTCAGGGGCGTACACGTGCTCCCGTCCCATCTGGGTGTAATTTCCCTTTTTTAGACCGCCGGTGCCCATTTCGGTACAGGTGCAGGGAAGACGAGCCGGCGCCACGCTGGGTCGTTATAGTCGCCGGATGTCGTCCTCCCAACACAAAAGCGCCCTTCCTTGGAAGATGGGGCCCGCGGATGATCCGAAAATTGGAGTAGTTTTTGACAGACCTAGACACGCTTATGCCATAAACTTTATTATCCATAATATATCCAAGGCCGAATCTTCCCTTTCAATATTTGCATAAGCGTTGCGCACAGGCACTAGCATTCACACACCGAGCGTCTCCATGCATGCCACAGTATGCTGTATACAGTCATGTAAAGGCAGTAGAGTTCAAGCTACAAACGGCGAGACGTTTATTTCTGTCTCTTCTCGTGCTAAATCGAGGTGCACCGCCTACTACAAGACCCTCATGTTAAACTGGTTCCACATTCGTCATTTCTAGACATTTTTCTTAAGAGCATTAGTACATTATTATAATTACATGACATTTACAAGGTATTGGTATGTCTTCTAAGATGCACAGTGATTTATTTTATTGTTTTAATTTTATTCCTTATAATTAAAAAAATTCCTTATATAAGAACTAATGCTGATTGATTGACTGATTGTATTGTTTCTTGTGGGCATACTTTGCTTTTCTTACCATCCGCAGGAGAAATGGAGCCCGTCAGGGAAGATAACAAGGTCAACGTGTGCCAACTGCGCTCGAGAACAAGCACGTTGAGGGACGCTGTCGCAAAAGAAGAAAGAGAGAACGCTGTGAGTGTTTCTTGTCTGGTATGTTCCAAATCCAAAGTTTGTTCTTAATCACGTGCATACGCGCACATATACTACATGCACACTGTTAGTTTCTGTCTTTCGTTACTTACGTGTTCTCTTCCGTTACTTCAGAGGCTGGGAAAGCCACCTGGTCGCAACCTGGAACGAAACAGAAAGAAACTTAGTGAACTGGTGAGATATCTCGCTCCGTTCTTACTTTTTCGAAACGCTAAGATCCAATAGAACGAGGTTCAGTTTTCCTCATTGTGTTTCTTAATTAGCATTGCACTTCGTGTTATTTAACCTACAGGAGGCTCAGTTGGTCCTGCACTCTCCAAACCTGCCATTTAAGATTGGTTTCAAGAACACCAAAACGTATAACTTCTTCCTCTCGTCGGAGTTTGAGAGGTCCCAGTGGATCGAGGCCATCAATCACTTGCACATGACAGGTATATGCTCTCTCTTCAATGTCGCCAATGAAGCGCTACAAAACCGAGTCACCTAGTAATGTCAAGCAGTGTCCCTGCGTGTCGTATGCAAATTTCAACGGTTTGCGTTGTTTCGCTCACCATCGATACGTTGCTTTGCAGCACCGCAGGTTGTCACAACACCCAGCATCCTCGAACTGCAAAGTTGCATCACGTCGGCAAGAGGGGTAAGTAATTCACATTTTATCCCACAGTATACACAGTGATCCACTTCTTTTGTTTAAACTTTGAAAGCAGATTCTGAGATTATGCTTGCTTGTTATTTCTCTCTCATTTCACGGCAAGGTTGTGTTACTTTGGTCCAAGTTGTTCGGTAAACACGGTGAAATTTAGCGCAGAACTCGCCAGTAGGACAAAGAACTGGAAAAAAATAAAGAGGGCAAGCACTGACTCTCGAATAAAGTATATTTTGAAAAGCAAGAAAGAAGAAAAACCAGACTACAATCACTATCATTTGGAGCGACAAAATTGGGTCACTTTTGAATGCTGCAAAAAATGTCATCATGATAACAAACCAACTAGCTCAGCTGAACTTCTTATTGTTCAGTAAAATGTTCCGAAATTTTGTTTGTTTTGTTAATAGTAAGGAAAAAACTGAAAAACCAGTTTCACATGCACTCCTCAACATCAGGGAAGTGAGTCCACCGCAAAAACTTCACTACTGTCCTGAAAGTCTCCGCGGGCAATACAGACAGTGATGCCAAGTACTATTTTAATATAGTACAGACGAGAAACTGAAGATTCTGGCTTAACTTTAGCTGAATGGAAGCAGGGAAAGACGTTAAAGTATCTCGTGATGTTGTTATGATTAAAATTCAGGAAACTCCACTTTTGCTTTTAAAACAAAACCTTCTGCCGTTTCTCTTCATTTTTGAGCAGTCAGAGCCATGTTATTTCTACTCAGTATGGGGTCTTCCCAGCGCAGAGCCAATGCTGTGTAAACCTTACCCTCGAAAGTGTGGCAGTTGCCAGGGTTATATTTGTGGCACAAGTCTTTTTAGCACTATTCAACCACTTCGAGTGAACCCGCTTTTCAGAAAACTGTTTTTTGTGCCAGTGTGTATAAACTGCTAAGCGTTCGTGCATTATTTATAAAAATGCTTTAATAATAGACTGCCTTACTGCAGTAGTCTGCATCTGATGTTGCAAATGAATTAGCTGATCTTTGGTACAATAATAATTCGTTAAAATGCTCTTGACCTTACAGTGCATGGGAACCAACATGGGATCTTTCCTGACAAGAACAGGTGGGAGCTCTTTGGACCATTTCTTATAGAATTCAAACAATTGCTAGCCTACGCTATTTTTCATTATTTCTCCTTTTTTGAATGGTGTTTGGATGTTTTCAAGGCCAAGAAAAGATGGGGCAAATATAAGTATACAGAGTGGCACTAGCTTTTTCACTATATGTCTCATCATTTCTAGTACCTTTTTATCTGGAGTGTTTAAGTTCTTGTGGACATCCTTCCAGCCTAAAGAGAAAGACGTCTCTGAATTCAGAAATTTCATTTTAGTCTTTTCTACAATGCCCTATCTCTTCTGATGCAGCCAAAGATGAGGACCTGCTGTTCGGAGACCTTCTTGTCACTGTCCACAACTTGCAGGGACTCACAACACCTTCAGGTTTGCTTAATTTGAGTGACTTTTTCAGTTCTTTTTCTTCACGTTCCTGCATTCTCAAAGCCAATAGTATCGTATTTGCTGTTTGGAAATAATGGTGTCACTAAAGAAAGTGATCCAGAGATAGGGAGCAAGGAAAGAAAAGGCGGAGAAGTTACCTAGATGTGTGTCCAGTTTCCTAGCCTATAATAGAGGGAAAAGCATTGGTGTAGTTAGCTGCAGGCGTTAGGCGAATTCATCCCCCCCTCCCCAGAAATATTTCTGCCTATGCCGTCAGTAAAAGGGACAAAGTGGTGAAGAGGTCGATAGAGTGGACTAGAAGATAGTGAAGCATCTAAACCCCCCAGTAGCCACTGAAACAGCATAGCATGTGTACATAATAGAGATTTCATCTTTTTTGTACATATGAGATCACAGCAGGGATTGTAAGCTGTCGTTGCACGTGGCTTCTTTCAAGAGCTCAGAGAAGGAGGAATAAAAAGAGAAACTGACTTTAGAGAACTTTTTGAATTTTTTGTTTCTGTACTTGAAATCTGCATGCGTAACTATGTAGTGCTTCCAACACTCGATTTGTATTATATTGCAATTATATTGCAGAGATTTTTGGTTGAACAAAGCATAGAATAAGCGGAAATTGTGAACATAATTGGAGGATATTGTTATAGTAATTGAGTCATTGCCATGTGCTCATTTACTACACTTTTTTGTAAGTTAGAGGTTATTTTCACTTTTTTAATCATCGCAATAATAAAGAATGGAACTACAAACACCTCTGGATGTTTGTTAGTATTTTCCTTTTTCTTTGAAAATTTAAGAAAGGGATGATATACTGCAAATTATTATACATATTATGCTTTGCCATAATGTTCGCGCTTACAAAATGATTGCTCTAATTTCAAATGATTATTGTTTCATAACTTGTGAAATAGTATATTCTTTATCTAAGCACAATGTGATAGTTTTTTACATTCTTTTATACAGACTACAAAATGGTTGTTTCTATCTTTTTCTTTGCAGACATATACATTTGCTTTGAAGTAGACTCCTATGGACATTTCTTCAAGAAAGCCAAAACGAAAATATGCCAGAATACAATGGAACCAAACTTTAACCAGGTGAGATTATTCTTTTCGTCTCATGCAGTTGGTACCCAGTTTCATCATTGGTCTTACAGGCACTCAACTACGTTTAGGTGTTGTAATATATGTATTTTATTTCTAAGTTCATTAAATTTCAGAAAGTGACAGTTCTTACATATCCTGTGATTCTAACATGCAGGAAATTTCAATAAAAGCCTTCTTTATTTATTCCAAATGGCTGATAGAACATGAAGAGATAAATGACAGCTGAAATTCATTATATAACAGACATAGGCTATCTTGGATAGATGTTAATAATACAGTAAAATTCACAAGCTTACAAGTTCACAAAGCAACTGTACAATTTTTCCATATGTGTCGCAGTTGCAGAATCTTTTAGTTCATTGGTTCCGACCTTCTTGATGTTTGCATATAATTTGTCAGCACAATTTTAATCGACTATTAACTGCTGTTTTAGGAAGTTGTTATTGACCTGGACGGGTCCCAAACACTCCGGATCCTTTGCTATGAGGAGCAAATAAAGAACGGCACGACAATAACTGAGCTTCGTGGAAAGGCTGCCTTCGAGATGAGCCGTTCCTGGCTCACCGACAAGTACCAGGAGAAGTCCTTCAGCCTACAAGATGTGAGTGATCTACACACACAAAAGAACCAGGAACACCAGCCTTTTGTCATCTTCGTACAGCCGCCTTACAGAGTTGGCCGTCATTTCACACAAATGACGGTTTGTATGAGTGATGACCCTGTATAGAAATTTGACATGACGTGTGCCTCAGATGAACAGAGCCAGCATGGGGTTTGCTGCCCCCCCTTTAATTCCCCCCTCTTGCTCCTCTAAAGGCAGACATGCCATCATAGTTAAAAGAAACAGAAGCAGACATAGCAAGCTTAACATGATAAGTTCCTCGCCACCTTACACCATGAATGAATTTGCTTGTCAGCGGTACCTCCCTAGTAAAAAAAATCAATGCATCACCCTGGCAGATGAAATGTAATGTAAGCGATGAAAGGAAGCTTTAAAGGCATAAGCATTTTCGAGGCAATCCAATACAAGTGCATGTATGTATGCAGCCAATGATATCATATACATACGAACCCAGCTATAACAAAACTCATGGGGCGCAGAAAATATTTCGTTGAAGCGAGAATTTAGTTGTAGTAAAATAAAAAAAAATACAGCTGATCTGAGCTAGCAAAACAAATAAACGTTTATTTTTAAAATTGAAAAAAGTATCCCCTGCTTTCTATTCTTTTCCAGCAGTGTCACGACGCGATTCACAGTCATGCATAGCGAAGCCATGGTGAAAACCATGCTGAAACGACGCCTACAACCGCTTTCGGGAATGTACCAAACATTTGCATTAACACGTTCACACCAGCAGCTGTCCACTGTCAAAGCATATCCAACAAGCCGAGATGGAGGCAGGGTATCGTGGAGCGGTGACTTTTGCCTTATTCTATGCCATTCTTATCATTCATCACTTGTGGCTAGCTCATTTGGTTGATAATGCGGACGAACAGCTGCTCTGATTAGGTACCACACTAGCCAATAGCGAGTAAAATGATAAGCATTGGAAACGTAAAATGCAGCGCTCTGCGGTTGCACACAGCAGCTGCGTAAAAGAAACCATTAACTGAGCGACTGAACTTCAGCTTCGGATCATCTGCGGCTCGAAAGCAAGCCAGTGACAAAAGCAGGGCAGTTACAGCCAGTCTGGGCAGTCTCATTGCCATCTCTATCGAGCGATGGTGGCGCCCGTGCTTGCTCAATTGCGGCGGTTTCTGGTGGTGCCAACGCGTGTTTTAGACTTCGTCAACGTATTTTCAGGTTCTAAAAATGTATCGAAGTGTTAAAGATTAGGTTTTCTGTATAGCAATAAATATCTGAGTTTGAAATCACATAGTGCAATTTCGTTGAAGCGGGACGGCAGAAGAAAAAGTTTTCATTGTGGCGACAATATTTATGCATTGACTCCTATAGACTGCTGACAAGGAGCCGTGAATTTTTCGTTGTAGCGGAAGTTTCGTTGAAGCGGCGTTCGTTGTAGCGGGGTTCGACTGTACCATCCATTTATGTTGGCCAAAATAATGCCTTTCATTTGATGCTGTTAACCGAAGTAACATTCAGATATTGATAAAATTACAAACAACAAAGAGGGATGGGATGGGTTGCTTCCCAAATAAGTGCGAAATGACTCCTGTATTTTCTGTACATACTGCCTTTTACTTTATAGTAGTTTTATTAAAAATGCGCTTTACAATTCTCTCATGCAAGGCACACTGAATAAAAGGCACTGATGCCTTTCAAGGACATTTAGCCATTCTACTTCGTTATTGATAATTGATCTATCACTAGCCATTTCGCACACTAGTACTGATGAAAATGCCGCTTTTGGACAATCTATATAAACAGTGGGTCAGTGAGATGAGGTTGTTAAACTGATTGACGCTGCACTTTATTTATCACGAGAGTTGTTTTAGTAGAACATTTATGTGCAGCTCCTTATTCATTCTCTTTTTTTTTACAGTTCACACTCAACCTCAGCATAAAGTACAACTCTTCAGATGTTGGACTACAGAGGGTTCCGTCGTGTAAACCCGTTGGATCTTTCGGAGTCAAAGTGCAACAGGTTTGCAAGTAAGTATCAACATTTATTTGTTATCTTCTGTTTCATTGCACACTTATTGTGTAAAGTAGCATTCAGAATTCATCTATTCATTTTATAAAAACATTGGCTACAGCCATTTC
Organism: Rhipicephalus annulatus; assembly: GCA_013436015.1. Classification (NCBI taxonomy): domain Eukaryota; kingdom Metazoa; phylum Arthropoda; class Arachnida; order Ixodida; family Ixodidae; genus Rhipicephalus; species Rhipicephalus annulatus. The sequence goes on along the minus strand of WOVY01010187.1, from coordinate 1,134,976 downwards.
ACTCAGAGAAAATGGGTACAGTGCAGAAAGGAAAGAAACGCGAACATGTGGAATCTACATTCTGTGCTGTTTCACATTTATTTTTAAGCAGTTGTAGACTGGATAGCAACCATAAGCCATTGGAGTTATCTATAATAAAATCGAAAACCATCTGGTGTCTTTTTATTGCCACCAAGATCAGAGCGTGATGAAAACGGCACGCTGTGCTGTTCACATTTCTTTCAATTCCCCCTGCACATCGTTTCCTTTAAAAGAGTACTTTCATAAGAATTTTGCATATTGCTATTCTGTTGTAGTAATAAGCTAATTACCCACTATCAAGGCTAAAATAAAAACCTCTATTACTCAAATGCCCAATGGTTAGTTTTTTGGAGACTTTTTTATACTGCCCAATCAGAGAACTCTGGGAGAGGCATGACCTAGCGTGGTTTGTTTGTAGACCGAGGTGGCCACGTGAACACACAAAGCAATTGACGCACATACCTTTTACTTTTGTAATATTGTTTCTATCGCTGTCTTATCATACTTTGGCGAGCAAATTTGAATGCCGTGCCGAAAAAAGTTGGGGATTGTTTCCCCAAATAAGCTTAGCTTCTCCTTCTTTAGTGTTTCTTTTAAAGATTTCACACCTTTCATGTTGAAATGACTATAGACTAACTGACCAAACAAGAACTACAGTAGCACACTATGTGTATTCATCGTTTAGCTGCCCAGGGGAGCTATAATCAATGTGTCCACCACGTGGACTGTGCATTTGGGCCACCGCTAATCGGATGGAGTTCGGCAGACGGCTTGCCTCTTGTTTCCGGTTCTTCAACAACGTCATTTTGATGTCGGAGAGCTTTCACAACTCTCAGCACAAATGAGAGAGACGGAACACGCTCCAGTGCAGAAAACACAGACTCCGGAAATCTGCTTTTGGCAGCGCCAATCTCGGAGGTCATGCATAAACTCAGGTCGCGTTAGCCCTCAAGAATGGTTTAATGCAGCCGCTCGCCTAATGCACCTGTGAAGGCCGGTATGCATTCCCAGCATCCTTCCAAGCACCCGGGACACTTTCATATGCGAAGACAGACCTGTGAAGTTTGTTTAAGTGTTCTGTTATTTTACATTTCAATGGCTCTCTTTTTACCCAGGGATTGTGAGCAGGTTTGGTGCATCGGTGTGTTCAAGAGCACGATGATTTAGCCACTCACCACTTTCTTGATTAACTGAATGCGCTTTACCGAAACAGGACATGTCCACTAGGTGGATACTTCAAGAATAATTTCCGAGGTGGTTGAATATTTAAACTGGCCTACATTTTATGAGCCACTGTGTGTGTTAGCCACTTCGAGCGCAGGTTCTGTGTTTATCTGGGTAAAAAGCCGTGATTTCGTTTCAGATCAGCTTGCATTCAAAACACTTACGACTCATGCGAATATGTGGCGCTGTTCAACCGCAGCTATGTTTAACTTGTACTGGATATATAATAAAGACAGATGTGACAAATGGCTGATTGCTGTATAACAGTGCAAGCCCGAGATGGTTATCATTGCACCAGTATGTTAGGAAACTGTATGGTTGTAACAGGCGTATCTTAGCTGTCTGGCGAGAATTTGCTATAACAATGTGTCAGGGCTGCGTTGTGAAATTTATAAGTGGCACGAGTCGGCTACTCTACGACTTGAAGTCGCACTTCTCGTTGCAGGAAGGAAAAGAGTGCAGTGCCATTCGTGATCACAACGTGTGTCCGGGAGGTTGAGCGTCGAGGCATCAACGAGGTGGGGCTCTACAGGGTGTCTGGCTCTGCGTCAGACCTCCAGAGGTTGAAGAGGACGTTTGAGAATGGTCAGTAGAAGGAGCCCTGCTTGTAGTGACTTTCCTCGTGATGTATGGCAATGGACAGTTTGCAATAATCTACTAGGCGGCTTTCCTGTAAGGTTTGTTTTCCAACCAAAACCTCTCGTTCACAGACTGCTTTTCTCACTCATTGTACTGTACTCGCATGCTCGCGTGCCTTCACTGCACAATGAGCGAGAAAAGCAGTCTGTGAAAGAGAGCTTTTGGTTGGAAAACAAGCCTTACAGGAAAGCCGACTTGCAGATTATTGCACACTGTTCTTTGCTTTTGCAAATGCAAGGTTTGTCATTGAAATAGGATCAAACAGTGTGGGCTGCATATAATTAATTATTAGATTTTTCGACTGGTTAGTCTGGGGAGCATTCCAATAATACCAATGCCATTCTGCCGGTGGAAACCAAAAAAAAAAATAATCTCTGGCAGTTTATTCTCATAGTTACAACACTTAAATGTGTAGAATGGTAGATTGTGCCCCACTTCCACACTGTACATTCCCACAGCAACAAATGCTTCCGTCCCATAGTGCACAGAATATTGCGTACCAGTTTTACATAAACAGGGAAGTGGCACTCATAATTCTCGCTCTATTTCCGCCTAGATCCGTGCCTTGTCTCTGAGGAGTAAAATATCGAAGAAGTGCTGGCCAGTGCACTGTTATTTTTCCTTTTATTGTCAAAGATGTTTACATGTCTCATCTGCTATACTCGGCGACAGCTTTTCTTGACATTGGAGCGAAGGCTACGGAGGCGGAGCCTCCGCACATTTGTGTTACTACGCAAGTAGTCCGGCAGCTTGCAGCCGATTTCGGCTCCAGTTTCGGTTTTCGCTTGCTCGCTGCGCTAGTGTGTTTAGCAAAATGTATGCATGCAAAATGGGAACGTCAGAGTTAAACTTTGATGAGAGTGCATACATGCAGCTAGTTACTGTGCTGTTTATATACTGGTACATATAAAATTTTCCGTTGTTCAGAACGTTTTCCCAGCGTTATTCAGCCTTTATAACAGTGAAGTTTAGGTTCCGTGTTCAGCCCAGTATATACGGGTACGCGCCACACGTGATCGAATGTTAACGTTTACGGTATTGAGCCCTGGTACAGGCGAAATGGAAGGCCTGTTGCGGCACGATCCGGCCACGGGCCTGTCTTGTTTCAGTTTTGCTGTATTCGGTTTACGCCCTCAAAGGCTGTCAGCAATGATCGGCGCAGACTGCACCTCAGTGTTCGAGAAGCCTCACAATTGTTGTAGATCGTTGTTAAGATTGCGCGCAAGACGCGAACAGTGAAGCATATTTCAGAGCTTGCGCGGCCACCAGTGATAAGGCTGGAAAGTTCGATGCGTGATGTATAAAAGACGGCGCGTCCCAACGCTTTTCCAGGCCGATGCTGTGCTCTCCAGGCAGCTTTTCCACGGCCGATGCTGTGCTCGCCGCTGCAAGAGCAAGCAGCAGACGCAGCCGGCGTGCGGAAAACGTGGTGCCGTCCAAGAAATAAAAAAGAAAAAAAAACTAGGGTGCACGATAACTTCTTTTCCATGAGCAGCGTCCCATACTTGTTCTATCCTTATAATGAAGAAAGTTTTATTTGTTCGGGCCAAGTAGCTATTAGAATCAAAAAATAAAATAGGTACTATTTCCTGGAGCGCGCGCATGCAGGCGGTTCGGCTCTATAGCTTCCACAGTGCTGTCAAGAAAAGCTGGCGCCGAGTATAGTTCAGAGTTTTTATTTGCCCATTGCGTACGCTGGTAGGAGCAAAGAGAAAAGCTGCATAAGCACCTTGATGACGTAATCATCCTCCAATCATGCCCCATCTGCTTGTGTAATATGGTCAACTCTAGGAAAAGTCTGCATATTTGGGTCTTTTCTGGTCCCCGAACAATAATCACCATCTGTATTGTATTCACAGTGCTACTTGGTCACAATTTGCATGCATGTTGTACCTGGCATTCTTGACAGGAAAAAGTGGCAGTCACAGAGTTTTCAGGAATAAGAACACAGTCAAGATAAATGATATTTTTTCTTTGAATTATTGTTGGAGGATCAGATATAGAACCCAATAGATGTAAACTTTTTTTATAAGTTAAATTTCGCATGGCAGGAAGCTCCAATGCAGTCATCAATGGTGTACACCCTGGGCAAAGTCTTGAATTTTAGCCATATTTAGTGTGCATGAACTTGGTCCTGATAGTTTTTGTTTTGCCTTGATTTGTTTGTCCTGGTATTTTTATTTGCCGCGATGTAGCTCTGGTACATTCCGCATTATTGTTGACCACAACAATGACTGCTTCTGATAGGCTGCTTGTCAGAGTGACATTATTAACGTGGTGACTACGTGTTACGAGGCTTTAGTGGCAGCACATAAAGGCGAATACAGGCTCTCGTGCAAAAGGCTTCACACATTTCAGCCACCTCGTTATGTAAACAAAAGCGTATACGTCTCGACCCATACAAAAAAAGTGCGAGTAGACATAGAAATGTGGCCCTTGGCAGAATTAGCACTGCCACAAAAAAAAATTGCAGGATTCTGTTTTTTAGCTCATGCTTTTATCGTCTGTCCAAATGCATCGCAGATCCCTACGAAGCTGAGCAACTGCTCAAGGAGGTCGACATCAACAATGTCACTGGTTTACTGAAGCTGTACCTGCGTGAGCTTCCCGAGGCCCTCTTCACTGACGCTCTCTATCCTAAGTTCTTCGAAGCATTTAGTAAGTATTCTCTGTAATGTAGCTCTTGATAGCTTTTTTATGCTGATTATAGTTTACAGACGACCATACATGCAGAGATGTGTGGGATCGAATATTATTGATGATTAAAAGTTCATTAAATGGCAGTGCACCAATAAACAGCTTAGTTTTTGTCTCTTGTATTAACATGTCTTTGCGGGGGCATCGTCATTTTTTCTGTGGGAAAGTGGCTTAGCGGCTTCTGTGCATTGGGACTGAACATAAACCGGTGGTTTAAATTTCTTGCCACACTTATCCACATTCCAAATAGGTGTACAGATGTGTCCACTGTTAAATGGAACACTTGCGTGCACAGCATGCATGTTCGGATTTCACTGTTTTGCAAAATCATAGCAGCTTAGATTTTCATAATACTACTGGTGATTGACAGTTCTAACTTCTTTTTGATCGACTAGTGCCATGCAAGAACATTGTTTTCTTCTCCACTTGCAGTTAGGGGGCCAGCAATGTGAATGGTGCTCATTGTAGTATTCCTGTTAACAGCGGGCCGTACTGTACAATGCAAAAATGTCCATGTGCTCAGCTTTTGAGCACCCAATAAAAGAGCCGGGGTGCTCAACGTTCACGGGCAGCATATGCATTGTTTCAATACATTCAGCTCGACCAACTGAATCGGTGTGCATTCGCGGTAAGATGGAGCAGTGCATTTGTGAACTATCTTCAGAGAATTCAGAACACAGAGTAGGCCTATTAAACAACTATGTTTGCGCGCATGGCATCTCTTTCTCGCAGGTAAACATGACCAAGAGGAAAAGAAGAACATGCTCCTGAGCCTCTTCAGCAAACTTCCCGAAGTAAACCAAAATGTCACCGTGTTCCTGATTGATCACATGGTCAAGTGAGTGCTCTTTTGCAACCTCCTATGTTGCTTTTGTCACTTGTCTGTGCTTTCTGTACCTTTGTGCATTTACCAATTGAGGGCCATCTGATGGGGCCGCAGAACTCATTACTCGCAGTCCCTACACTAAAGTTTACTACATCAACTACTAGTAACTACTACTACTAATTACAACTACTAACTACTGCTACTAACTACTACTGTTACTAACTACTACTACTACTACTACTAACTACTACTACTACTGCAACTAACTACTACTATTACTGCTACTAACTACTATTATTTCATCTCTCTAACCATTTCGCGTAAATTCGCCACTTAAGTCACGCTGTGTTTTCTCTTGTTAGTTTTTTGTGTGCGCGTGTCATTCAAAGACGCAACCATGTTGAACATTGTTGTTACAACCACCCTGCAGTCTTTCTTTTCTTTTATGGTTTTCAGATCGCCATTGTGCGCATATAATTTTGATTTGCTGTATTTCCTGATTTTCTGTACGACGTATACCCGCTCCTCTCTGTAATGCTTCGGCCTTGAGAGTAAATAAATGAAATGAAATGAAATGAAATTACTGCTACTAACTACTACTACTGCTACTACTACTGTAGCGTTGCGCATACTGATCTTTAGGCGTCAAAGGTGCACGCAGGGATTGTGATTTCATCTACTGCATGCATCCAACATTTTGTATAGTGTCGCTGCTGACAGAATCATGTGAGGCCACTGTGTGCTATTAGCCCTGCCAGTTGTTTTCTCAGATTTTTTACAGCGAAATTGTACATCGCTAGGGTCTTGTGTATTTTTGCCGTGTGTCAGCAAAAAAAATGTGGAGAATGGGACAAAATGATAACTGGGCTGCTCAAATGAAGCACATTTGAAAAGTGTTCACTAAATTCAAGAGCGACTTTTCATACACACATTTTATATTTCATTGCAGGGTGTTAGATCGCTCATAATTCGAAATTCCATGTCATCGCTGTGTTGTGTGCTAAATAGCTGCACTGGTCATCCTACCTCCACAGAGCAGGTGTTCTACCACACAGCCTTACGTCAGAATGGCTCACAATATCTTCCGCTTTCTTATTACATGTTCTTTTGAGTGAAGGTTTCCTATCTTAATGCAGGCTTTTCTAATAGTTAGAAAGTGTCTTATGTTTGTGTTGCTGGCCTAGGCCTAGCTCTGTTCTGTTCAATAAAGCTTCGTCTCCAACATTGTCAAAAGCTCCTTTACGTACAATCCTAGGATATCTTTGACGCTTTGACTAAACTTCCCTTATCTTATCTCATCGCATGTATGTTTGCATGTGTGTTCGGAGCAGGATCAACTCCAACGAAGCGCAGAACAAGATGTCCCTTCACAATTTGGCAACCGTGTTTGGGCCGTCCATAATCCGTCCCTGCAGCGGTGCAGTGGGCCAGAGCCCCAGCGACCTGCTCACCACCAGCACCGTTGACGTCATGGCTCAGGCAGGTATTCTCTACTTCTTCCTGCGGCGGAGGGCAGCGGGCCTCTCTCTCACCCTCGACAGCCGAGAAGCGTCTCCTACCGAAGCGTGAACAAGACTAGTAGTGTGTGTGAATTGCGTCTTTAGCATCCTCCAGACGCTCAAGAACAGCACAAAAGTCTGTCTGACAATGCAGCTAAAACCGCGTCTGCGTCAACAAGGAGACATCGAGGAAAAGGAAAGCCGCTAATCTAGTTACTGTTTCTCCCTGACGGTCATGGTAACATCGCCCATTGCAAAGCTGTTGCATCGAGAATGAAGTTTTTATTTTGCGTGTGTGTGTGTGTGTCTATATGTGTGCATGTGAGGCTTTCTTATACACAGTGGACATTTGACAGTGGACGTTCCGTGGCCTTCACACTCAACCAAGAGTGTGTGCCACTTGTGTGCTATGTATACCGCTGCACTCGTTGGAATGAATGGAACCTTTCAACGATGTGTGCACCTTCCGCGAGGCAGAAAAGTAAAGCACTGCGGGTTTAAGCTACTACACAGTCCACCGTAGTGTTACCTGATGGAGTCAGGCCAATGGTTTATTGAAAGCTCGAAGAGAAAAGAAGGCATCTTTAGTTTTCTGTGGATCCACAGTGAACAGTACGTTTTCGGTTGACCTCGTGTTACAGGAACCAGCCAGCGAACAACAAAGTTTCCGCTGATCTCCTAGACACTCTGTGCCCCAGGCACTTGCTGTAATATCTTTTCTACAGCGCCGGCTTTTACTGACAGAGCCTCTTTCTGGTGACCTGTTTTTTTTTTTACTGTATCATGGTGTTTATTTCATTTTTGCGTGGGTGTAGTTGATACACGATTCCCTAATGCCATGCACTCCAGCCGCGTCTACTAGCTGTGATTTGCAACCATTCAAGGTCTTGTAGCACATATACACACCTTTACAGTCTTTGCCAAAAAGTTAAGCCATTGCTTGGTGTCTAATTGTATTGCTGTACCCCATTATTGAGTGGTCCTCTGTGGCTAATCAGAAATGGGTACACCGTAGCCGTCGCTTCCTGCAGCACTCATCTAACCAAAGCTCAACAGAGGCACCAGTTAGCCGCCCAACTACTGGTACAGTACTGTGCGCAATGGTTTTGAAACTGTCGACAAGGACATTACCTCTTTGGTGCAGAAGCAAGGAATTCCCCTCTACTAAAGTAAGAAATTACTGTAATTTCGTCGCAGTCATCAATTAGCGACCATCTAGACATATTCAGTGCACAGCTTGAGCTGCAGTATCATAGCATGTGTCACTCTACTCCCTTTTTGTCTTCGCTTATGTGTGCCCATTCCACTGCTTTAACAAAGCACGCTACTGTGTGGCTAAGCTAGCTTTATGGTGTGCTTATCTAACTAGTCTATAATTGCTGTCACCTTCAAGTCTGTGTGGGCCCATCGCTCTTACCTCTGTTTTATGTACGTAACGTCCGGACCCGCTCACGCCATTCGCGTTTTAAGCCAGAGCTGTTGTGATTTTCGTCGGCCAAAATGCATTTCTCTCCCATCTGATAGGTTTCTTCTGTTACCGTGATGTTACTGTTTGCTCATTCCTTTTTGTGTGTTTCAAATAGGTTGTCAGTATTTGTGGACCATATTCCCATTCTTTTTAGATTTCTCTACATGACAATTTGTTTTATATGGCCATTCAACTTTTACTGCCTTCAGTGGCAGAACCTTTTGTTCATGTCGTTCTGTACTGGCTTTTCTTGTCATTAGGCTTTTCATTTCCTTTAAAGGTCTTTGCTGAAGTGTTGAATGCTTGTTACTGCATTGATCTCTGCGTTTCTTTTTTTTGTTCTATATTGCTCGGCGTGTCATCACTGCAGACAGGTGTCGAATTTCAATTGTTGACTATGCATGTCACAAAATGCCCTCGATTTATTAATAGATCTTCTTTTCTGCTTGATATAGTTTCTTGCGCTTCTGTTCATGCAATAGCCTCATTGCCTGATAGACCAAGACATCGCCCATGAACTCTTATGCTCGTTTCAGGAATGATGCCAAATTTAGATCCTTTTTCTCTTTTAATCAATGTTCCAAGGACTACTGCGAGCTTTTGGTAACTAAGCAATGGTGTATTACTGCTCAGGCCAGATGTGTTTTCTTACCAGAGGTTTTATGTGAAAAAAGTAATTTTGGATGACAATGCGGTGTAGCTGAATCATACAACTCTTCAGAGAGAGATGTTTAGCAACGCGTCACTGCACCATAGCATACATATTAACAAATTCTATAATGATGTATAACTGTATTTTTATTGATGACCAGTATTCACATAGAGTTGTCTTTTTTTTGGTGACTTTTTTTTGTCTTGTTTCTAATTTTTTTCAGCTTTACATCTACTGCCAAATAATACCACCTTGTTTAGAGTATAATGATGTGCTGTTTATTATCTTCTTCAGCATTTAACTGTGCTGCTATCTAAATGAACCATTGTACGCATGACAACACTAACTACACTATGTCGCATGTGTGCTTTTTTTGCGGTTTGTAAATAACCGGTATAGACAGTTTTTACATGGACGCTTTGTACATTCGCGAGTATGACGCCCCACCAAGTCCCGGGCATGGTACCTTGTATATTTTTTCTTTCGTTTTTGTAGCAGATTTTGTGCAGATAGCATGTTCTTGAACGTTTCTTTTTTTTACACTAATGTCATCAAAGCAGCTACTGCTGCGACCTGCTTACGAATGTGTGCTTGTTATGTTTGAATGTGTATTATGTCTTAGTTTAGCATGACTGCAAGCACTTTTGTACCATAGCGCTCAATACGCGAGTTTCTATCTGACGCCCAACTTTTGAAATGTTTACATATTGCCATTAAGTGCTTCTGTCATGGAGACTACACAAATGCCAACAGACTACTAACATAACAGACCAGCAGAGTCAAGTCTTCTTGATTCTCGAAACAAAGGCAGTGTTATGCAGGTCCTCAACGTTCTTACATAAGATAGAAGTGTTTTGTATAATGCCTCAAATATACTGCCAGATTTCTAAACTGGCATGCTGCTTATAACGACTGCCATTTAATATAATGACAAGTTTTATTAAGCTTCACCCTTGCATGTTGACAAAGGTGCAATCTGATGGTTAAAAACAAATTAAAGCATGGAACTACTACATTGGAGTATGAACTTGTCTGCTTGGCTTAGACATTGGAGTATGAACTTGTCTGCTTGGCTTAGTATTTAATATAGGGCTTTAGACAAAACCTTTTTTCTTTTAAGTCTTTTCTTCCACAAGACCCACTGAATTAAGTCAGAACAAACATTACTTTTTCCCATTTTAAAGCAAAACGGCACGTCATTCTCTATAAAAAAACATAGCTGCTCCTGTGCCACATCTTTAAGAACCAAGCATGATTAGGGACCATGTGTCACACTTCCACGGCATACGCACTGTTTTTGTAGCACAATGTAGCCTCATTCTCGCACTTATGCTCAAGGTTGTGCCTTGTCTGCCTTCATGTGGTAAAACGTTTATTGGAAAAATGAGAGCCTAATTTCAAGCAGTAGTATCGGACTTTTGGGCAAGAGCGAAGAGTCTCTTTTTGCAAGTTGCTACCAACATAAAGATATAGTGTGAGGGCGCCTGGAGAAATGCATGGGACGTATGAATCGCAGCGGGCGTGCAGCTATTATACCACGCAGCGCACGTTGCTAGCCCCGTAAGACCACTGCAGCTTTCAGAAAAATGAAATCGCTGCAGTGCTTGTAATCTGCTGGAAAAAGCACTTTGTGAGAAAAGTCTTTAAGGTACCTGCCTTATTTCAAAAAGCCCGTGTACACAATCACTTTGCTTTGAATGAAGTGAATGTAATACAGAGACAGTGCCGCTAGCCTGAGGAGTTTGATTAATGCTAATTCGTTCAAGTTATGATCAAGTCAATTCTTTCTAGTGATGCAAAAGCCACATTTCACTCCTTTGTTTTGTCTAGGGGTTACTGTTTTTCTGTTAAGCAGTAAGGTTACAGGTTCGTAAGGAACACTAAATAAAAATAAGCATAACTGCATTGCATGGCAATTAGGCCAGAAATGAAGGTTACGTGCACGCACATTCATCGCCAATATTTCAAGCACGGTGAAGAACCTTTTCTGTTCACGAGCTCATTTTGTGTTGGAGAATGTTGCATAAGTGCCTCGCGAGGGTTTCATAAATTTCCCGTGCAAGCACTTCAATGTATACTCTGCAGGGGACCATGCTACAGCTCCATGCTCACTGCATTAAAGGTCAGATCGTCATGTTTTAGGTTTTATTTGAACATCACTGCATCATTCTGTAGCTTTTAGGGACCAGAGTGCAATTTTCTAACTTTACTTTGCCGAGTGTCGTTTCTATAAAAGTATTTACAATATTGCCACTTCAAGCCTAAAGAATTCATTTTATAATGCAGTTCTGTACTAAGAGATCTTTTTCTTTTTGATAGGAAGGAACTTTAGCTTAGGAGGAAAGAAGTGTTTCACAAATACTTTTTTCATTGAATAGTACAAGCAACTTAAAAGTGCATGACTATGACTATGATAGAACACACTTAAGTTGTGAACCATCGCGTCTGCGACATTTTCAGTATTCTAAGTCTTGCGCCTTTCACGCCATCGTCTATGGCTAGTTCCCAATGTAGTCGTCAAATCCGAAGAGGCGACTCGAATCAGAGGAAGTTGGGGGAGGGTTATGATTATACTTTTTTTTTATGTTGACACTACTGCGAGTTACACTTGCGACACCTCTTGCCTGCATCAGAGATGTGACAGCTTTGTGTGCTAGTGCTTTGATTTGGCTTTATTACTCTTTGTCTGAGAGGTTGCCACATGATGCAACCACGTCTTGAAACAGAAAATTGTCGTGCTGTAGTGATCGTTTGTAAATAGTTATAAGTGTGAAGCACGGTGTGAACATGATGTGGTTGATGTGGTGACGGGAGTTTTTTTGTACATATATTCTTTAATAAAGCCCATGGACTGTTTTTTTGTGCGTGTAGTCGCTTCTTGAATTTAGTCGACAAAAACATATTGTTGCACTTGAAGGAGACCGTTGAGGCTAAAAGAAGGCTGTGTATTAGGTCATAAATGTTGGCTCAAGAGTGGCCAGTAAGCTAAAGATCACTTCATCATCGTATTCTGCATTTGTACCCGAGAGCAGCTAGCACATTTGCTGGTCTTTTTTTTTTGTCCATATGTGCAATAATATGTTCGTTTGTAGGCAAATGTTGCAAATATTACAACTCACTCCTGATGCTTAATTCTGAGAAGCCGTTGGGTTTTTTTTTTCATTAATTAGTGCATGAATTCGATGCACATTTGCTTCAATGTGCAATGCAAAAGCAATATTACATTCACATCAATAATGATTACTCAAGTCATTTCGCTTATGCTCTAATAACGCACCTGATTATGTCGTAAATGTGTGTTCAGAAAAAATTTTAGGAAAGCATGAACTGTAAGAATGGAGTTTGTATTCGCTGTGGGCACCTTACACTAATCCATGGTTTCACTAGTCAGACTTGTTTATCTGCAATTTCGCAGTGTGAAACCTTGCTCGTAAAAACTGCATTATTTGCACACTTCAGAAGTTTCAGCAGAGCGAACACCTTTGCACTGAATCTTGCTAATTGAACAATGAAGCTTGGTGGTTTATTTTGACGTAAAAATGGGGAAAGTCTAATGACTAAACTACAAATGAAAGAAGGGAATTTTCAAGGGCTCGTTTGTTTGGTTTGACACAACATCAGGGAAAACAAGCAGATCAAGGATGGCAGGGCAGCAGGCAGATATATATATTTTTTTAGAGGGGGGGAGGGGGCGAACACCTCTTTGATCTGAAATGGGGGCCAGCTAAGCAAATGTGCAAATGGGGTAAGTGTGCCCTGCATGCCCTGGCAAAAGAAAAAAAGTTCTTTCGTTTGGGGGTGGGGGGGAGTAGAAAGGATGGGGCACGCGCCTGGTGTGCCATCTATATCACAACTATTTCATTAAACTTGAAGTGTCTGCACTAGAAGTATCCGCACACGCAAGCTTAACGGGATGTCACAAATTTGTATGACTTATGCAGAGCCAATGTAATTGTCATTCTTATCTTAAGGATAAAGTATTACATTATATCTGTTGTGAGAGGTCGAAGGACATAGGTTTCTGGGAGAACAAAAGAGAAAAAAAAAATAAGAAACTTCTGAACTAGTAACGTCAGGCTGATGCACAGCACTGTGACGGCTTCGGTGTATCAGCGTGAAACGCAGACACATTTTCATCCTTTATTTTTAAACGGACGGGGGGAAAAAACTTACCTGCGAGCTTGCCGGCCGGGGTCAGGACTCCCAGGCGTTACGTAGTGTGAGGCAAAGCCTTCCCACCAATGCCCGGGCCCGCTACCCTGCCGCTGTGTTGCCCGCAGCTGGTTGTGATGATTCGAGCCAATCAGAGCGCCTGGCCATTGTTCTTCGAGGAGATCTGGTCCTATGTTTTCGAACCTGCGACAACCAAGGTAAGGCGTCGTGATGTTTTGTACTCGTGGCTGCTTGTGTAAACACCTCATAACCGACAAACCATTTTTATAAACTATGAAACAAAACAAAATTATGTTCTTGAGGTGAAAAAGCGAGGTCCAGGAGGGAGGGTACGTTAAATCGGGAGGGTGCTTCTTAATTCAGTGCTGAAACGCTCTACATCCGCTGGCGTATCCAGGCGAGGTCTGGCTGTCCTGAAGGCCTCCCCTGCTCCCTTAATTTCTCGCTATATTTCAGGCACCTATTATGCACTTCATGCTCTCCTGTGCAGTAATCGGTCATCGTCATCATCTGTTTAGCTAATAATCATAATCGTTTTGTGATGTGTGCTTCATCACCGGATCCGTGACGCTTGTTCGCCCCCGAGTTTGCGGCCGAATAAACGTCGTTACAACCGAGTCGTCATACGCGGTGGATTTGCTGGGAAGTGATTCGAAGCAAGTGGTTCATTCTCTAGCAGCGCTTACGTCTGGACAAAAACAACAAAAGAAAAACGAAAATACCGGACTCGCGATTAGGGTCTGGTATTTCCGTATCGCTTTGTGTTTTTCTTTTTTTTTTTGTCTAGGTGTGCAGCAGCTGAAATGGTAAAAGCACAACGCCGCACCAAAAATAGCCCTGCGCGGAAGCGTTTTTTTGATTATGGGCATTGTCGCCCTGTGCTCAGCTTCAAGTGCCGTATCAAAGTTCGCACTAGCTGACCCCCACCTCTGAAAAACCCAGGACTGTATCTACCTCCCTATTCATGCGAGAATCGTCCGTCGTGGGAAACGCTTTCTTCGGCGCTCAAACAAAAAAAAAGGGGGGGGGGGAGGGGGGCTCATATCAGCAAATGTCTGATAATGCGTCAAATAGACGCAACAATATTTCAAGACCTCAACAAAAAGAAATGTATCAAGTTGATTTTTGTGTTGTAGCAATTAATACCAATTAAATTGTACTTAAGTATATATTTATCCTCAAGTCATCCATGCTTTCTTTTTACAGATATAGAATCAAATCTCGGGCCAGAAATATTGTGAAAACTTGTTTTTGGTTACATTAAAAAAATGGCAGCATATCCACGGAGTGAATAATGGAGAGTGGGGCGAAGCATTCGTCCGTCCATGCGTCCGTCTGTGTGACCGTCCATGCGTCTGTTTGAGCGCCCGTCCCTGCGTTCTTTCATGCATCCGCCCCTGCGTCCGTTCATGCGTCCATCCATGCATCTGTTTGTGTGTCCGTTCGTTCATCTATTCAACACTCCAAGTCCCACCATCTCGCATCTTTTTATCATATATTCCCCATATAGAAGCATCGCCATCCAGCGGACATTCCAAGGACTAAACGAGAGGTGGCACACGCACACTTTCTTACGGCCTGCGCTTTGGGTCCACTTCCCACCTTTAACCACCTCGAGTTCATGGTATATTCTAGTTCACTGTATTCATGGCACTGCGACCAAACGCTCGCTAAACCTTTCGAAAACCAAGGAGGTTACGCCCAGCGAGTATGACGTAGCAACCTTTCCCTGTCAGATAGGGCTCAATTTACATGCCAATGGCTGCTAATGAGAAATGAGAGACAGGAGAATTCGGCTTTTACTGTCTTACGGCTTGCGCTTCGTATCTACTTCTCATTTTTAACCACCTTGAGTTCATTCATGGTATATACAAGTTCATTGTATTCATGGCACTGCGGCTCAACGCTCGCTAAACCTTTCTAAAGCTAAGGAGGTTACACCCAGCGAGTATAATGTAGCATCCCTTTCTTGTCCGATAGTGCTCAATGTACATGCCAATGGCTGCTAATGGGGATCGCAGCGTGCGCGTTGACTAAAAGCCGAATGCTCATGTCTCTCATTCCCCATTAGCAGCCATTGGCATGTACATTGAGCACTATTTTTTATTGGTAAACAACGCACAGAAGAAATCTCTCACTGGCACCACCTTGGAGGTCAAGTGTTATACCTATTTCGGGTATGTGCCACTGGTGGTTACATACGAGGGACGCCCAAGCCACGCCATAAGGAGCTTCGCCCCTAAAAAAATATGCTTTTGTCGCGATATATGAGCAAAGTGATCACAGGCAACAGCACACTGTGAAATGAAGTTAGATGAATACACATTTATTATGCGGGTGGTTCAGTTCATCCAAATTAGAATACATGCTGCTTTTCCGTGGCCATTATAGTAGTCTACACAACTAGCAAAAACAAGTGATGTACGCAATTGGGTACAACGCGTCTGAAAGGGTAAACGCTCAAACAGGTTGCCCGTATATATATACGGGCAACCGTGGTTTCTCCGCGGCCGCTAAGCAAAGATTAGTTACAAGAGCCCTGGAAGATATGCGCGCTTATCAAACCACAACATTCGCTAGGAGATTCGCGTGATTTTTGTTCCGTTCTAGACGAGACAGGCCGAGGCAATCCTTGAAAAGAAAGCAGCAACGCATGTGATCTTGCGTATGTGACGTTTGGAAAAGCGAGGGCGTGGCAATCTGTTCGTCAGTTTTGTGCAGTGCTGTGAAACCCACTCGGATTCCGTCGGCTAACCTGGATGGAGAGAGTTTAGCCCCGTCTTGCATTCCTGGGGAGAAAATAACGAAACTTAGCCCCGCTGTGCACTTTTGCAGCAGTAATTATGTAGTGCTTCTGCAGTACTGGCAAACAGTTACTCAATTGCAACACATTCACCCTGCATCCGCATGCTTCTTATAACATCTATTCCCAAGGTACGTGGGATCTGCCGAATTCTTTTGTATTCATTGCGAAGCTTGCTTTATTTCGAACTCGATCAGTTGGTGTGCGGGGGAAGTGTGTTCCGGGGGAAGTGTGTTCCTTTCCAGAAGAACAAGTTAGCTCGCATGATCTTACCTATTTGAATCACGTGATCTTCTAAAATCATTTCGCATATTTTAGTGCACCGAGCGAGCCAGTTTCCTCAAGGACGACGCCCTCATAAGGAGATTCGGCTGATTAGGCTGGGGGAACAACCAAATTGCGAAAAAAAAATACTGGTGGCCTCTTATAGAAGCTTCACTAGTAATTTCGAATCTGACTTTAGCTTTGCTTGTTTTTTCGCACCGCCTTTTTTTTCTTCTTTACGTCACGTACACTTGTCGCGGGTTTGGAAAGGGATATGCAATCTAAGGATAGGTTCGTTCTTTCACTGCGCTTACACCTGTACTAAAAAAAAAAAAGAAAACGGACACGATGTTTCTGGTCTTTCCAGATAGATAAGGTAGGATGGGGCTCCACGCTTTTTTATCATTTTTTGTTTTGTGCAGGTGTAACAACTCAGCAAACGAGCGATGTCATTCCAATGAGCACCCGTGGAAGGTTTATGATGTTTAGGGGATCTGACGTCCCGTATACTCGGCTTCAGGTAGCATAATTCTCGTAAGCTATAACCGCTATAACCCCGGAGGTGGGCATACTTCCGGAAAAACCGCCCTCTATCTACCTCACCGTACGTGCAAGAATCGTCGTCATTGGAAATAGCTTGCTTCTTCGCCCAAGCCGATGGCTCATCGTGCCTCCGTTGTCGGTAAACAATCACTTGTCACCGGAGTTCTGGAAGATACGCGCACGTGTCAAACGGCAGAGCATCCGCTGGCAGATAATATACGCTCGGGTTTTGCCCCGTGCTCTCAGGCGAGACAGCCCGAGTGCAATCCTCGAAAAAGGCAGCAGCGCGTGCGATCTTGCGCACGTGGCGTTTCGATAAGCACCGGGGGTCGTGGCAACCTGTCCGTCAGTTCTGTGCAGGGCAGCGATACTCATGCAGGTCCCGTCGGCCAGTCTGGAGTGGTAGCAATCGCAGCGGCGTTTCCTCGGAGCATACAAAAATAAATTTTGCCTGTTGTGCGCTTTAGTAGGAGTACTTCGTGAAGCATTTGTAACCCAGTGATGCGTGGCATCAAAGTTTCCTCTTATGACATAACAATGCGCGATCCTTACATAGCCAGTACTCCGAGCACTCGCTCTTGATTGGCCGATGGGGCTCACAGCTTTCACTGAGCTGCACGGATTTGTTGAGGTGTAACGTGAGTGGTCGACCCTCGGCCTTCCGACGCTTATATAAAGAGACTCGAGGTCGGTAAATGGCGATTGCACCGCTAGCGTTGCCATCTCTCGGACCAGTCCCAACAACACTCGGCAACATGGTTAACACGCTCGCGCTGTGCTCCGCGGTAGCGTTCCTGGTCATCGGTGCGTGCGCCGCACCTGCCGACGACTCGAGCGCTCCCGCACAGGCGCTCGGAGGCGTCGCAAGGCTTTTCGAGCAGATGGGTGAGTGTATAGTCAAGTCACTTCTCTCTTGTGCTGTTGAAGTCTGGCGTGCGCGCGGGGGCCATCCCCCCTAGTCATCTAAGAGGAGGAGAGGCGCAAAGTCAGCCCTCTATACTTGGCGCGCGCCTATGTTGTTGAATGACAGCGGCGTTCACAGGTAACTGTGGAGCTACCGGGACCCTCGATTAATAGTCTCCGAATGTGTTTTCCGGAAGAGTTGGTAGGTGGCCTCGTTATAAAAACTTGGAAGCCCAAGCGAAGGGCACACTTATAGGTGGTGGGACACGACATTTGATTTCGCGTTTCTCTGTATGTGTATATATATATATATATATATATATATATATATATATATATATATATATATATATATATATATATATATATATATATATATTTCATCCACTTTTCTTTCTTCTTATTTACATTCGATTGGTTTTAATAACTTCCCCTGTACATTCCTTGGCATTACTGTCTGTTATATCTCATTAATATTGTGTTAAAAACACGGAAAAACGAGCCCTTAGGTATACACTTCTTTCCCTTATTATATATATATATATATATATATATATATATATATATATATATATATATATATATATATATATATATATATATATATATATATATATATTGTGTCCTGCTCCTTCTGTCTCCCGTTAGTTTGCACTGCCAAGTTTCTACGATCACACTGCGTTTTCGTGGAAGGCGGTGTAACAGGGAAGTTTGTTCTCCAGATTACCTTTGACCACTTGCTTAGATCCCTTCGGTTTAGGACCGTCGCCATCTTTACCACATATTACTTTCACCTATCTGACTGCACACCTCCACTGCTATCACGTCATGCCGTACTACTTGCTCGCGCAGTTGTCACCTCACGCCAAATTAAAAAGCAACTGCAGTATTGTTTTAACACTTCAGCTTACATACGGAGCTAATATTGCGCAACAGGCGAATAACACGCACGTTACATTATTTTCTCGTTGGGCAGCATACTTGACATACTCAGATAGCATTGTATGATTATCGTTATTGCGGATCATGTCACACTTGCTATTTAACGTTCCTTCCCATATATTGCTCTTGTAACCCTCAACCACGTGTAATTCCCGAAACACGCGAGGGAAAGACAAATAAATAAACAAGTAAATAAATATGCTAATCGTTTGTGGATCCTGTTTTCAACGCCGTATGCATGCCAATGCAGACTAAATAAGAATTTAATTTTAATATTCGTCCCTATCTTAGTACATTCGTGAGTGACTGCATCTTGCCCTTCAGTAAGAGGTCGTCGCCGCTGCTGCCAAGAATGTATTTTGCGACCTCGAAGGTGGCGTTGAATGAAATCGTGGCGTGAGCATACGAAATCGTACAACAAGAAGTCAGCAGTTTCGCCACAAGGGTGATGGAAATTAATGCGATAGCAACAAAGTGGCATGTCGACGGAGTAAGGCTATAGCGATTCACTCCTGCAGGATCTGATGCGGGGTAACTATACATATGTACACAAAATGCTGGCGTATGTATAGCTATACTGCGACTTCCGCGTCCGAAGCGGCTTTCCTTTTGTCTGCAGCTTTTGCATTGGGGGCGATGTTATCGCATGCGCCCTTCGCACGACAATCTGCGCTTCAGCCACGTTCGTCAAACAGCGCACGCACACTTTTGTATAGTTGCACGTGGAAGCTACGACGTGTGGTGCGACTTTATCGATTTGGACTTCATGCGGAACATGACGGAAACGGCAAAAAACACCCTGTGAATATCCATGTAATTGCTGCCGCAATAATCTTATACGTGATATCTTAAGTATGGCTCCAGGCGCGCCAGCTGCGCGCTCATTTCGTTTTGCGGTGTTCGCATCTCTGCTTACTGGCGGCTACTGAGGAGGAGAGGAGGAATAAACATTTTATGCACACAGCCGATTGAGGTTCCCGTGGATGGAGGCCTTATGACGGCTTTGGAGTGAGGCGTAAAGACCGCGCGATGGAAGACGATGAGATTATATGTGGTATAGGCCGAAGAGGTAAGTCGGGAGAGGAGACTTAACAAGCACGAAATTAGCGACGAAGTCTTCAAATTCCGACGTAACGTTTCGGACTTTCATGCATCGCGCCTCAGTCTTTCTCTTTTTACTCGTCCCAGAAACGGTGTAAGCGACCCTCAGAAGTCCGTGTAAGAAAACGATTTCTCACAAAAACCGCACAGAAAAGTTTCGTCTTAGAATGGGTATCATTTTGTTTCCTGATTATCAAATATATATTTAATTTATGAGTGAATTTATTCCTTATGTAAACTCTGATTCATGGAGACGACTTTCGGTTGTATGTATAGAACCTCACTTGTTCGCTTCGACAAGCGCACTCGCACGTTTTCACCTGACGAGTGGCGTTTCAATTTTGTCACGAAACGACGGAATTTGTATGCCTTTGTATTTAGTATTTCTTTTTCTAACACAGCGTTCAATTTATGTATGTTTCAGAACAACAATGCTTCCAAGAAGCTCAGTTTACCCCAGAAGAGACAAGGACTGTACGTATGGCCTCAATACATTGTTTGTTTGTTTGTTTGTTTGTTTGTTTGCTTGCTTGTTTGTTTGTTTGTTAATAACCGTATGTTGGATTACCTAGTGCGTAAAAAACCCTACAAAGAGCACGTTTGTTTTTGACGTAAGCTCAGTAGCTTCATACAGTGACCTCTTTGCTCCATCTGCGCAACAGACTACAGAAAGCTAAAAAAAAATGCATAATGCATTGACAGTTCTGTTTATCAAGGGAGTCATTGACCTCACTAGTAAAAGTGGTCATTTTATTCGACTATAAGAATTTCGTGCCCACTTTCTCATTCATTCCTTCATTTCACTCATTTGTTTGTTCATTCATTACAGGTTGTAGACGTCCGCAAACGAGCTACGGATGAAGTGGGATCCCAGAACGTGGCGAGTATATTTTCTACAAATTACTGAGATTAGTTAGTTGGTTAGTTAATTAATTAATTAGTACACAAGTCCCCACTGTATTACTAGAATAACGGGTATATACGAACAATCAAAAATACAGACAGTTATTCATTACTATACATGTAGTCATGCAGATTCATGTTCAGAAAGACAGCCACAAATTTATAAACGTTACTACTACCATTACCACTACTATTACCGCCATTACAATTACTACTACTACCACTACCATTACCACCATTACTATTACCATTACTACTACTACTACTACTACTACTACTACTACTACTACTACTACTACTACTACTACTACTACTACTACTACCATTACCACCATTAATATTATCATTACTGCTACTGTTACCATTATTACTATTACTATTACTGCTACTACTACTACTACTATTACTACTACTACTACTGTTGTTTCTGAAGAGTGTCTGTATTGTATTGTTTATTTGTTTTATTTTTGCGTTCGCCTGCACTAAGACCTCATGGTTGTTCCAGGGCATGTTAAAGGATTGATTGATTATTTCCACACTTCTTAGCATGTTAAAAACTGCGCTTGTTTTTATGTATTTAAGACGGGCTGTAAAACTGATGCCTCTAATTATCACCCGATTTTTTCACTGTCCGCCACGTCGAAGATTTTTGAGCTGGCTCTTCAGAGCATATTGTATGTTAGTGTGAATAATTCTTTCATTCTTAACCAACACTGGTTTCTCCCTGGCCGCTCAACTACCACAAACCTTGCTAGTTTCATGACGAAAATCTTCCCACCTATTTCTCAAAGATGACAGATTAATGTAGTCTACTGTGACCTGAGCAAGGCTTTTGACGCTGTCAGCCACTGATTGTTTTTGGTTAAACTTGCAAACTTTGATGCTGACTGATCTGTTGTGAATGTCCTGCCCAGCGATCTGCTTCATATATATTTTTATGTTGCCGTAAATGGACAAACGTCTTCCTTGTACTAAGTGTACAAAGTCCCTCAAGGATCGGTAATACCTCCACCCTTATTTTCAATTTACTTTTACAATGTTTCTTCAGCAATTCATTATTCTTCTTTTCTCCCGGTGTGTATGCTGATTACATCAATATATTCAAGGAAATTCATTCAGTTAACGACTGCCACTTACTGCAACCAGATTTGTGCTTTTCCCCGAATGGTGTGGCAACAATAATCTTTCTCTGAATACCTCAAAGACCAAATATGAGTATATCTCGCAAAGCATCGTTCGTTAAGCTTCATGAATTCAGTGATCTTGAGGTTCTTTTTGATAGCATGCTAAATTTTTCTGCTCACACTGAACGTGCTGCTATGCAATGCCTTCGTTCTCTCGGCTATGTTTGCAGAACATCTCGAGAATTCAGTTCTCCTACAGCCTTCCACGAAATGTACACCGCAATATGTCTTCCTCAATTTGAATATGCATCTGTGATCTGGAATGGCATCGCTAAACCTGGCAGTGACGCCAGTGAGCGAGTCCTGAAAAAAAATCATAAGCATTTTCAACTATCATTTTGGCAGAAATCACTCTGGATCTCGTTCTAACAGTGCCAGATTATTATCATTGCCATCACTTCACGGACGACGAAGCCGCGCTGACCTTTTGTTTTCTTACAAACTAGGTCATGGTATGATATCCTGCCCATTATTTCTCAGTTGTGTAAATTTTCGAACTCCGCGTTAGTTAACCAGAGAGAATCGACCATTCCATGTACCTGCGAACTTCTTTCAACACTCTTCTGTTCGCAGAATACAAAGTGTATATGGTGTTAACTTTAACTATCTTGATGTTTTTCACAGTAAACTGTCATTGATTTTATCTCAGCTCTGTACTGTATTAACATAGTTTTTCACAATGTACATATTCTTCCCATTTCTGTCTTTCAGGAAGGTTTCTACATAGTTGTGCATATTCCCCTTTATTTTTCACTCTTTCCACAATTCTCGTCTTGTCTTTTTATTCTTTATTTTGCGCTGAATTCTGTTTGTTTGTTTTCAGTCTTTGTAATTGATTTTTCTTAAGAGTGTTCGTATCGCACTGTTTATTTGTATCATTTCATATTTGCGTGCACCTGCACTAAAACGTCATGGTTGTTCCAGGGCACGTTAAATGCTTGATTGATTGATTGATTGATTTTCACCAATACAGTGTTGTTGGGTGGAGTGAAAAAATCGACCAGCCGCTTGGCTAAGTTCCCAGTTACATTATACAGAGGTAATGGTGGCGACAGAAGACAAAGTGGTAGCAATAACTGGTCATAGTTACACAAAATACAACGGTAGACATAAACTGAAGCAATCTTAAATTAAATCAGTACAGGCTTACACGTGATAACAACGTTGGGATGTAGGCATTGTGTAATCAAGGAACTTTACTGGCTTTTCGTTTACCTTATGCTGAATAAAGCTCTGCGTACTCCAGATGTTATGTGGATAGGAGATACCACGATACGACACATCAGGTAACTAGTATTAGGACTTTAAGTTTACATACAAGTCAAACGCCAGCAAAAATTGGCTTTGAATTGAATCTCAACGCAATTTATTTACATTGGGTAGGATAAAAGACTACACGAAATGCAACATAATTTTCATAAGTATACTTTCCTGAGGAACTAATGCTATGTCTACATGGGTGCGTTTCCCACGCTTTCATTTAAGTAAACCTATAGTTAACATATTCTAAATAGCTGTATTTATAAAGAAAAAGGCGAGAAAGGAAATGAGGGACCTCCTGGGGTTCTCATCATTTGTAAGGGCGTCACGCTGAAGTATATACCTTTTCAAGGCGGAAATTACTTATTGAAGTATTACTTCGACACAATTCTTCGGGATTTATCATATATAGCCTGGACGTCTCAGTGTATACAAAAACATTGTTTGTTTAGTTTCCTCGTGTGGACCGGAGGATTAACTTGTGGAACCGAATCAACCCCTATTCGTGGTTTTTGTTTTAATCTGCGGTCCAAACAATTTAATTACATTTTTTTTCGGCGTGTTTGCTTTTCAGAACCAGCAGCTTGACTTCTTGGATTACATTGTGAGTATATATTTCAGTACAACTCGTCTATGTCAACTCATTAAAATCAGTATTGTTGACAATACTCTTGCACTGTGTATTTATATATTTTGTGGCAGCTGGGGAAGTCTGCAGCAGTGATAGTGGGCTGGCTTGTCGTTATCACAAGGGAGGGATCCTAGTATTGTTACAGGGACAGCGCAGTTACTTACAGCAAATGACAATTAACGTCCAGATTTGACGTACAGTGACTTTCATGATCACGTGGTTGGCTGCATTTATTCTATAGCACATCGTCCTTGGACTTATTCGTGCTCTATGTAGGTGAAATGATAGTTGGTGTGTATTGCAGCGAATAGAGGCACAACCATGATTTTTTTTTTACGAGTAGAGGTTCAGTATCAAAATGTCGCTAATGAATAGACTTTCTGAAACTTTTTTTTAATAAGTCTAAAGGAATATATTGTCCCAGTAATGATAAATTGTTATGAGCACTTATTTTTGTTACTGCGCTCCAAAGGCAGCTTCATTCCCTAACACCCCCCCGCCTTGTAAGATCCATGACGTTTCCCCAATATCCTCCACATGTTCCCGGATCACTAATCGCATCTTTCACCTCTCACAGGATCGGCACGCGTCCACCCCTGAAATCGCTCAAGGCATTCGGTCCAAGTGGAATGCGTTTATGGTGAGCACCTTACGTGGGCAAAACGTGCGCTGTGCTATAGGAGTTTCTATACTTCCCGTTTTCCCTGAATATCCTGCAGAGGGCACGCTTGAGTTTATTAATGAGTGAATAGTCCTCGGTTGTTGCTATCTTCGCGCATTTGCTGTACTAACTAAGCAGCAAGAGAAAGTGCTTCTGTGGCTTCCTATATGCTTTTTGGTAAGACTGACTTTACGAACCCTATTCAGTACGGTGTAAAACTAATTTGCGTCGAAAATTTCCCGGAGAAAAAGTGCCATCGTGTTCGAAGCATTTATTAGAGCCAGATACGGACAGCACCAAGATTTCTGTCCTAGTGGGGCATACACGAGAAATGAGATCTTTGCATTTCTATAAGTTCCGAACCCCCCCCTCCTCCCCCCCCCCCAAAAAAGGAACGCAGTTATGCGTAAATTTAAGTACACGTTACAGGCAGCCCCAAAAGGCCGCATTAAATTTTGAGTTTCGCCCGCTTCAGTGTGTCTCGTAATCATATCGTCGTTTAAGCACGGATAACCCGCGGTTATTATAATTAACCGCCCCCCTCCAGTATAGCTCTGAAAATGATCTCTTGCTTTTTATATTGACCTCTAAACTGTTTTTGAAGTGCTAGCAGCAGTGTTTTCGCAACTTCCAAAACGTCACGTCTTCACAAGCAGTGCCTGCTCGATAAACACGTACGTTACATTTATGTTTTTTGTGTGTGTTCTTTTTTCAGGTATGCGTCGGTCGAGAAGCTGCGAAATTGGTGCCGAGGCCATAAAGCTTACATGAATGCTATGTGAAACAACCACATTCGAATGGGCTTTTGTGCATATTTATTGTGAATAAACGACGTTGTTGACGTGTTTACGATCTGTATATATCATGATATATCGTAAAGAGCTAGAGGCAGACACTGGAGTTGTTTGCCTTGGTGGCCTGACATCGGTTGCTTCCTTAGTGACCCGCTGACGTATACCACACTCTGGGTCATTGGCCGTGACTGGGGCGATGCTATACTTTTACGGTATAAAGAGAAGATAAACAGAATAATACGTAGCGAGCTGCAACGCTTTATATGACAGGTATATGACAATCCACCTGTACGGACACAGACACGAATGTGCTGTTCCGTTCAGGGCTTCGGCGATGGAATCAATGAAAAAAATTCACCATGATAAAAATACAAATGGTTGACAATTCCATTACTGTAGTGAGCTTGTATGTAGATAATGTTGTGTAATAAAAGTTTAAAGCCAACATCAGCAGTCGTCAAACCAACACTAAAGTTGGTATTAGTCACGTATAACAAGTGCAATTTTACACTGTGGGTTCTTGAAATGGCGGGCACCACGCTCTTGGATGAACGGACACACAAAACGTGGTCGGAACAAACCAAACAATACACATTTATTTGACTGCTTTTAGAACGACGATATCGTCAGCCGAATTATTATAACATCAATCGTGATCAACACGTTAAGACATCCTTACACAATATTAAACAACATGACAAACACAATAACACACCCAAGGTGGTCTCGCCAACGCTTGACTTACCACGTGGGCCCCCGACGCGCTACCCACGGTGCCACGCACTGGGGACCCACGCTAGAGACAACCGTTCGTGGCAACTGCCACGCGCAGAAGAGGGTCGCTCAACTCTCTCCGCCGCCACCAAGGCCTGCCTGCCGCCAGGGGTCACCGCCAGCGCTAGATTAGCGATGCATTGTAGAAGTTTTTGAACGGTTCAAAGAGGTTTTGGTTATAGAATCAATTTTCATGTTTTTTTTTTCGTTTTTCCGAATTGCTTCATTATTTTTGTTTCAAGTTATCCGCTTCATACTTATGTCCACACTTTCCCATTATTCTATTTTTTAATGTTGTCATGCCGCTGCTGACCCGCAGGTCATGGGATCGAATCCCGGCCTCGGCGGCTGAATTTTCGATCAAGGCAAAAATTCTGTAGGTCCGCGTGCTCAGATTTCGGTGCACGTTAAAGAACCCCAGGTGGTCTAAATTTCCGGAGCTCTCCACTACGGCTCATAACCATATGGTGGTTTTGGGACGTTACACCCCACATATCAATCAATAAATATTGTCATGCGGGTTCAGGGCTTTATTTTTATCTGTTCGTATTATTACACCCACCAATACTGTTAGCAATGCTCGGCGCATACTGAGTCACAATGCTTCGGAAGCTTCGCAATCGTTCAAGACCATTCTGTCAAGATTCCGGGCAGGACGGGAACAGTACAGTTTATTCGAGAGCCAGCTCGAGCACCAGCGGTAAGCCTTGAATGTTAAATGCCGAACGTATAAATGCCGACACACCTCACCGCAGATCACTAAATTCTGTCGTCTGCCGACGCTTCGCTTGTCATTACCAGCGTACAATGCGCTTTACCTTTGTTGGAGCTTTCGTTTTCCGGGCACCGGTCCAACGAATAACGATTTTCGCTTCGAACGCGATGGTTGTTGCCTTCGTCAACGTCATGAACACATGACAAAATTTTCAATGTTTGTTTCATTCTTACTTTCATCTTTAAATAGACAAAATCTAACTTTAGATTGGCAAAATTTTCAATGTTTGATTCATTTTTACTTTCTTCTTTAAATAGACAAAATCTAACTTTAGATCGAAGAATTTTCTCTCAAATCTAACATGTTCTTGGTGAATCTCTCAGCGTAGGTGTGTGACACTTCAAGGTCGGTCAGTCGGTCAGTATGGTATGGTATGGTATGGTATGGTAACCCTCATAATATGGATGAATTAGTTTATAGTCTCAAAACATATAGCAATAGATAGCTTTTGAAATAATTCAGCTTAATTTAGGGTTAGAAAAGAACACGAAAAAGCATTTTGTTGAAGGTTAGTTTGGGTAACCGTAGCATCCAATGTGCTTTGTGCCGTGTATAAAATTGCATGAGGCATATCAAACGTTCCCGTGGCTAAAATCCAGGCCTATAACTCCAAAGTAAAGAACTACCAGAAATGGGGTCTGCTATATTCTACTGCATCTTTGCCTTCGTTTGTTTCCGCGCTGTGCTGCAAATTACTTGTTTCCAAATTGCTTTCTTTATCCATTTATTAATTGTTGTTGCTGAAATTATCTAGTTCAATATCTATATCCGTAATTTCTATTTGTCAGTTTCTAATACTTTATTTTCTTTCCTGGATTCCTCTCAATATTTTAAAAGACGTAAGCTAATAAAATAAAATTATTTCATAAGAACTACCCGATTTTTCGCCATTCGCCCAGTGTGGGTGCATGCCACAGATTTCAGGCTCTTCTTCTTCTAAAGGTGATTCACGTAGTGGCATTCTTGTTAATTCGTTTATATATTCTGTTTTATCGTATTCTTCTACAATTTTATCACGTTTTTTTAAAGGAACATTATTATTGTTTCTATCTAATTTCTCTTTATTTTTTTTTAGCAAGCGTTATAAAAATTATCTATCATGAGGTACAGTGTGGCCAATCCCCCATGTGGGTATGAGCCAAAATCTTCTAGGAGACAAGACAAGACAAGTTGATACAAGCATTTAATTGGAACGTGAACCGCATGTGCCTCTATGTACTCCACCGAGTTTCTCGGCAACATGGCTGGCGTGCTCAGGTTGTGCTTTGCTGTCACTCTGCTGGTCGTCGCATGCGCTGACGATGGCTCCCAGCCCCAGAAATCACCACTCGGTCAAGACATCAACTCGGTCGCCGCTCGAATCGGTGAGCAAGTGCGGTCACTTTTTTTAATGGAGGCTCTGCAACACTCTTTGAGCATAGTCAAAAAAACGCTGCCTATCGGTAGTCGAGGCTTCCGAGAACACTTGAGCCAAATATTATAGCGCAGCAGGCAGTCAGGAATTCCCAATATATTGTTGAATTCCGCTAAATATTGATTTCTCTTCTCTCGACAAATCACGCCACATGCTTAAATTTCACTCATCACAGCCATTTCATCAGTCATTGACTGGTTTGAGAGCATGGCGCGCCCGGTCGTTGCTCTGGCTGCCGCGGGAGGTGTTCGACATTCCACGCGTGCGCACGCGAAGAAGAAGAACAAAAGAAAACGTATTCAAGTTTACAAGGCGTGCGTGGCGTATTTTCTTTCCCCGTGCCATTTCTCCCTGCTTAGTGTGGTTTCGTGGATTCGGTGCCGGTTTGAGAACCTGTTGTTTAGCCCACAGGGGGCGTTGTACGTATGTATATATACTGATGCCTGTGTACATAAAGGGAGTCCCTGCTTGCGCTAAATGCAGTATCGTGCGTCGCGTCAGACGCACGATACTACACTTAGCGTTTATGACTTTCGTGAGGAAATAATTTTTTTTTTAGAGGATCAATTCCATGGCTACTTGAAAAAGTGTTTCAGGGCCCCTTTAGAGCAACGCTGTCTTCGTGGACCCTGTGCTGGTGTCGTTGGTATCGCCAGTCGACGGCATCCGCAAGTTAAGGCGCGTGACCAGGGCTGCTATTTCTGACATTGCCGGATTCCGCTTAACGAAACAAGTTTGAAAGTCAGTTGGAGGTGCATATTTCCTTTTTGATAGTTATCTGGCGCTAAGCCTTAACCACATTCAAAAAGACAGGATGGGACGGGTGCTCTTCCCGTCATGTATTTCAGTGTACTTGTGTTTATAGTTTACTGTTGTATTACTTTTAAAGGGGAAAATATGTAAATTACGCCATTGGCGAACTCTGGCAGCACAGTCAAGGCTACTTAGCCGAAGCACGCACTTTTTTTACTACGCTTCTGCGTGTATAGTCCGCAAACGCTTACATTTATATATTGCGTAGCATAAAGGAAGACACAAAATCCAGATACATACTTATTATACTCAAGACCATTGACAGTGTTATCAAGAAAATTCGGCAGATTCCACGTACCTGGAAATCAACGTTATGCGAAGCATGCGGAGGGAAGGTGACCGTGTTGCAATTTTTATTGAGTGACGCGTCATGAACTGACGCTAAATATACGTACAAATGTTGCCCGCCCAGACATACGTTGAAGAGTAGCAGATGCTTATGTAACCAGTTTGCACTTGCGCAACGATGTCAAGGAACATGTGAATTAGCAACACCAGAAGGAGATATGAAGCGCTGATACTCGCGTGGATGCTGGCCGCAGACACTACTATATGAATCAACTTCAGTGCATAGCAACTAACCACAATTCACGTTAACCCGACGTGACGGCTGTATAAAGTAGTACATATGTAATGTTTTTAAAATTGAGTTGGCAGCACTGCACCCACTATTGACGTTTCTAAAAGATTAGCGTCTATTTAAAAACTAGTTCCGAAGCCTGGCGTAGCTCTGTGGTAAAATGCTTCATTGCCACGCAGAATGCTTTGATTCGATTCCAGCTGGGACCCTGGCATTGGCTACCGATGTCGGCTATTTCTTAATGCTCGCGCGTTAAAATTGCCCATGTTTGTTCTCGTCGTTGCTGGGTAGACACCAAGTGTCAACAACCTGTGGCACATACCCGCATACCAGCGGCACATACCCGCCGGTGGGTATGTGCCACTGTCTGGTGGAAAGTGTTTGACGACGTACGCAACAGGATTGTGACATTACTCATGTCTTGACTAGCGTGTCATATTCGTCAAACCATCTTACCCTCCTATGCTAATTTTGGTTCACGCCAAGTTAAGGGGGTGACCACGAGAGCACCCACCCGTAAGCGAATAGATAGATAGATGGATGGATAGATAGATAGATAGATAGATAGATAGATAGATAGATAGATAGACAGACAGACAGACAGACAGACAGACAGACAGATAGATAGATAGATAGATAGATGGACAGATAGATAGATAGATAGATAGATAGATAGATAGATAGATAGATAGATAGATAGATAGATAGATAGATAGATAGATAGATAGATAGATAGATAGATAGATAGATAGATAGATAGATAGATAGATAGATAGATAGATAGATAGATAGATAGATAGATAGATAGATAGATAGATAGATAGATAGATAGATAGATAGATAGATAGATAGATAGATAGATAGATAGATAGATAGATAGATAGATACGCTCAAAGTAGCTAAGTTCGCTAAGAAATGCTTCGTATTGAAAAGCTTACTCCGTGCGGTATTTTCGTTTCTTGCTGCTGCTAGTTTCCTGGTTTTCTGGACATATGGGTTGAGAAAATCGAAAGAGAAGCTGCAAGCGCAGAAATTTTTCGATGCAGTGTGCATGCTAACATCCAGGGCACGACTGGACACAGCCTGTCACCGCGAGTATAGATTCATTAAAGTCCTTGACCCGTGAAAAGATTGCAGGTAAAGCGAGGCAGAAGGAAGCGCAGGATCGGGTCGATTGGTCGAACATGGGGGAGGCCCTACAGCTTCAACTGCAGTGGGTATAGCCAAACTAATGGTATATCGGGTGTAGCATTTGACAACCTCTGATTTTGTGTTTGGAACATGGTTGACGATTCGGCGCACCAAGTGATCTCTCCTAAGGGAGAGCAGTAAATAAGCCGTCTCTTGTGTTTAGAGTGAGATGTTGACGATTAAAAGTACGAGGTACTCGACCATGGAGAACACAAAGCCGTCCCGTAGGCCTCACCCTACATGAACCCGTGGTGACATATGTGCGTGTTCAGAAAAAGTGGGTAGCGATTTAGAGTACTACGTACCCTACTATAGGAGAGCGTCAAGCCGTCCCGTGAGCAGCAGAAGTCAATGGCCAGGCAGCCTGCACAAGCCACTCTCGTCCGATACCTGTTGCTATTTTCACGGCATTTGCTTATACAATTGCTTCAGAGTGTGGTGCTATACGGACATGTCACCTTTGATAACCACCATCATTTTCCTGGTTGTCTGCGCAAGTTATACTCCGTGACCTGATTGAAGTCTTTTACACATTCTAATAATAGATATTTCTAGTTGTGTAATTTTGTTCGGAGCGTGATTCTTTTATCTCAACCTCTTTTTCTACGTTATTAAAAAAACATTTTTCAGTCGCGATCAATGAAAACGCACTGGCAGGGCTGTTCTACAGAGACAGTGGAGCCGATCGGGGTTATATATATATATATATATATATATATATATATATATATATATAGATATATATATATATATATATATATATATATATATATATATATATATATATATATATATATATATATATATATATATATATATATATATATATATATATATATATATATATATATAATGAGATCTCTAACAGACAGTAATGCCAAGGAATGTACAGGGGAAGTTATTAGAACCAATGGAATGTAAATAAGAAGAAAGAAAAGTGGGTGAAAAAAATAACCAGCCGTGAGCAGGAATCGAACCTACGACCTCCGAATAACGCGTTCGATGCTCTAACGGATGGATGGTTGGATATGGCTGTACCCTTTAGATCGGGCGGTGGCTAGCGCCACCAAGCCGTAATACTTAATGAACCAAAAACTAGATTTACTTTTTTTTTCTTAAATAGTGAGGTTGAGGGTTTGTACTTTGCAGCGAAGGGTTCTATTTTCACTCGTGCCTTGACTTTAGCCACCAATCAGATAACCTCCTTCTAATTAATCCTACGCACTTAATGTTTATTTTGCCCTCACTGTCCCTAAACCCCAGTGCTTTGAAAAACTCTGCACCATCAACCTGAACTACAGGGCGAAGCCCTTTACACAACATTATCAAGTGTTCGGCAGTTTCTTCTTCCTCTCCACATGCACTGCATACCGTGTCTACACCTTCGTATTTGGCCCGATATGTCTTTGTTCGCAATACTCCCGTCCTGGCCTCAAACAGCAGAGATCTACCCCGAGTATTATCATATATCCTTTCCTTGGCTATTTCCTGCTTAAAAGTTCGATAGATCTCTAGTGCGGACTTCTTAATCATGCCAATTCTCCACATATCGGTCTCAGCTTCCTTCACCTTCTTCTTAACCGATAATTCTTTTTGGTTTGGCCCCCTGCTGTTTTCCAAGTATTTACCAGTCAATTTTCTAGTTCGCTTCCACCATTTTGTATCGACATTATTCATGTACAAGTAGCTGAATACCTTCCTAGCCCAACGCTCCTCCCCCATTTTTGTCAATCCCTTCTCAAATTTTATCTAGCTGCTAGCTTCCCTGCCCTCAAATGATGTCCATCCCATGTCACCTTGTACTCCCTGATTTGATGTATTCCCGTGAGCTCCTAAGGCAAGCCTACCTATTCCACGTTGCTTAATTTCTAATCTTGCTTGAACTTCTGATCTCATGCACACGACTGCATTGCCGAACATCAGACCAGGAACCATGACCCCTTTCCATATTCCTCTCACAACATCATACCTATTGTAATTCCACAGTGCCCTGTTTTTCATTACCGCTGCATTCCTGTTACCTTTAGTCGACACGTATATTTCATGTTCCCTTAGGTACTCGGCCCCATTGCTTATCCATACGCCCAGATATTTGTATTTATCTGTTATCTCTAGCGCGACCTCCTGTATTCTAAGCACTACCTCCATTGTCATTAAAAATCATGACTGCTGATTTTTCCTTACTGAATCTGAAATCTAACCTATCTCCCTCATTACCGCCGATGTCCACCAATCTCTGCAAATCTTCCTTGTTGTCGGCCATTAGCACTATGATACTCTGCGTACATCAATGCTGGTAGTGCCTGTTCAATGAGTTTTCCTTGTTTGACGAAAGAGAGGTTGAAGCCCAGTCCACTTCCCTCTAATTTGGCCTCTAATCCTTGTAGGTTCATCATGAATAACAGGGGTGACAGAGGGCACCCCTGCCTAAGCCCCCGTTTCACCTCTGTGGGCTTAGATACCTGTTTTTCCCACTTTATAACTACCGTGTTACTTTTATAGATCTCTTTTAAAAAATTAGTGACTAGATCTTCCACGCCTAGTGTGTCCAGTATTCCCCACAATTCCTCTTGAACCACGCTATCTTACGCTCCCTTGATATCCAAAAATGCTAGCCACAGGGGTCTGTGTTCCTTTTTTGCTATTTCGATGCACTGCGTCAG
Source organism: Rhipicephalus annulatus (assembly GCA_013436015.1). Lineage (NCBI taxonomy): Eukaryota > Metazoa > Arthropoda > Arachnida > Ixodida > Ixodidae > Rhipicephalus > Rhipicephalus annulatus. The sequence goes on along the minus strand of WOVY01010187.1, from coordinate 1,101,578 downwards.
TGAGAAAAGATTGTCTTCCAACCTCCTGTGTTTCCGAAACCCATTCTGCAGTTCCCCCAGCACCCCCTCATACTCTATCCATGCCCGCAGTCTTTCCTTTATAATCTGCATCGCCAGCCTGTAGACCACTGATGTCACTGTTATAGGACGGTAGTTGTTTATGTCAGCTTTGCCCCCCTTTCCTTTATAGATCATGCTCATCCTGCTAAGTTTTCATGCATCGGGAACTTCTCCATCGATTATTATTTTGCTCACTGCCTCTTTCAAAGTCTGCTTAGACTTCGGACCTAATGTCTCTATCAGCATAATTGGAATGCCATCTGGGCCTGTTGATGTACTACTAGGAACCCTTTTCTCAGCCCTTTCCCACTCTTCTTGTGAAAATGGGGCCATTACGCCACTTGATTCATCCTTGTCTATTGTGGTGCATAAAGCACCACAATAGACAAGGATGAATCACCCTTGATGATGATGTTTGATGTTTTATGGCGCAAGGGCCGATTCACGGCCAAAGAGCGCCAGTTCATCTAACTAAAAATATGAACAATGATTGTGATAAGCGGCTGTATAAGGGCCATAAAATTCCTCGCAGTAAGGCGGGTAAAAACATACAAATAATAAAATCATGATCATGCCGTGAAAGGTGTGTGTGTGGTGTGAACAGATGACAAAAGTTGGTGATAATAAAAGACGATGGTGGATATGTATGGCATTAGCACAAGTGCCTCACTCGTTCAAACCCTTGCGTCCAAGGGCCGTGAGGCATGTGCTTTCTTGTGTAGCCACCGCAGCAAAACCTCTCTGGAGAGGTCATGCTACGGTATGCCCGGGTATATGACATGAAAGCTGTGAATTTCTTTTAAAAACGCTAACAATGAATTGTGACTAAAAAGCGGTTCCCTACCGACGAACATTGCAGGGTGTAAAGGTATATGTTGTCGGTAGGGTAATGGAAAGTGTTGTTTTCTTACAGTGTCCAATTGTTTGCACTCAATTAAAATGTGAAGGACTGTCAATGCTTGACCACATCTGTCACACAATGGTGGATCGCCACCAGACAAAAGGTGTGTGTGTGTCGTGTATGTGTGTCCTATCCTGAGTCTCGTTAGTATTACCTCTGTATAACGCGATTTCGATACGGGCAGCCAATGACCAAGGTGTGGCTTAATAACGTGTAGTTTGTTTTGTGTTTGTGTATCCCACTTGCTCTGCCAGTATACTCTGAGGTTTCGTTTGAGGGATGGTTTAAGATCGAGGGCCGGGATTGATTTAGGTGTAGGGGCAGTGCTTTTGTGCACGGATGCAGCGAGCTGATCCGCCCTCACGTTACCTTGAATCTCACGGTGCCCTGGCACCCAGCACACTACAACATGTTGTTTGAGTGTGTAAAGTGTGCATAAAATGGAGTAAAGTGAGACAAGGACTGGGTTTTTTTGTTTTTTAAGACTGTGCAGAGCCGTTACCACACTTAGGGAGTCTGTATAAATTACTGCTTTTTGTATTTGTAATTGTTTGATGTGTTTAGCTGCCACAAGTATCGCGTACGCTTCCGCTGTGAAGATACTTGTGCATGGATGTAGTGGACCAGCATCCGAAAAGGATGGGCCTACAGCAGCGTAAGACACAGAGGAGTTAGTCTTGGAGGCATCTGTGAAGAACTCAGGACATGTGTATTTGTGTTGAAGTTCCAAAAAGTATGTTCGGATATGGGCAAAAGGTGCATGTTTTGTAACTTCTAGGAAAGACACATCGCACTCTATCGTCTGCCATTGCCACGGTGGCGGATATGCTACAGGAGCCATTAAACTGTGTTCTAGTGAGATTCCAGTTTCCTCAGCTAGACTCTTCAGGCGAATAGAGAAGGGCTGCCTCATCGAAGGCCTGTTTTGAAACAAAATTGAGCTCGACAAATCATTAATAGTAGAGTATGAGGGGTGCTTCTTGTCTGCTTTCACCTTAAGGTAATAAACAAAGGACATGTAAGTTCTCTGCAGATGAAGCGACCACTCATTTGACTCAACATAAAGGCTTTCTACGGGGCTGGTGCGAAAAGCACCCGTAGAAAGGCGGATGCCCAAATGGTGCACGGGGTCCAGCATCTTCAAAGCACTTTGAGTCGCAGACTGATAAACAACGGCCCCATAATCTAAGCGGGTGCGAATGAGGCTTCTATATAGGTTCATGAGACATTGCCTGTCACTACCCCACCTAGTACGTGACAACACTTTTAAAACATTCATGGCTTTTAAACATTTTGTTTTTAGATACTTGATGTGTGGTACGAAGGTCAACTTGTTGTCCAAGATTAATCCTAAGAATTTATGCTCCGTATTAACAGACAGACGCTGACCGTTCAGTTCAATGTCGGGTTCTGAGTGCATGCCTCTCTTTCTGGAGAACAGGACACACGTGCTTTTTTGTGGGTTCAGTCGGAATCCGTTTTCCTCTGCCCATTTTGAGAGCTTGTTTAAACCTAACTGAACCTGCCGCTCACACATTGCCAGATTGCAAGACCTAAAGCCAAGCTGGACGTCATCGACATATGTACAATAAAACATATTGCGAGGGATGGTCAAGCGCAAGGAATTCATTTTTATTAGAAAAAGTGTGCAGCTAAGTACACCACCTTGTGGAACGCCTGTTTCCTGGACAAATGTTTGGGAATGAACCGTGCCCGCTCGGACACGGAATGTCCGGTTTGACAGGTAACTTTTGATTATGTGAAACATTCTTCCGCGCACGCCAAGGTGGGATAGGTCTCTTAGAATTCCAAAACGCCATGTTGTATCATAGGCCTTTTCGATATCGAGGAACACAGAGAGAAAATATTGTTTATGGACGAAGGCGTCTCTGATCTGTGCCTCGATACGAACAAGGTGGTCTGTCGTGGATCTACTCTCTCGAAACCCGCACTGAAATGGGTCGAGCAAATTGTTTGTTTCAAGAAAGTGTACAAGTCGGCAGTTTATCATTTTTTCGAAGACTTTGCACAAGCAGCTTGTAAGTGCAATAGGCCTATAACTCGAAGCTAAAGAAGGGTCCCTGCCCTCTTTCAAAATGGGAATAACAATAGCCTCTTTCCAGGAGGTAGGAATAGTGCCAGAAGACCAAATAGCATTGTACAAACAAAGTAAGGTTTTTCGGGTTTCGTTTGGTAGGTTCTTTAACATTTCATACATCACACGGTCAGAACCTGGGGCAGAAGTACTGCAGGAGTTCAGAGATGTTCGGAGCTCAGCAAGACTGAAAGCTTGGTTATATCCCTCGTATCTAGTGGATTTGTGTTCAAGTTTCTGCTTTTCTATTCTTGTTCTGTATTTTTGGAAAGTGTCAGTATAGTGGGACGAGCTGGATACCTGTTCGAAGTGTGCACCGAGGAAGTTTGCCTGATCTTCCAAGGTATCACCCTGAGTGTTTACGAGTGGAAGTGTGTGTACTTGTTTTCCTGCTATCCTACGGACCATGTCCCAGACTTTAGCCTCCTGTGTGTATGAATTAACCCCTGATAAAAACTTCTGCCAGCTTTCTCTTCTGGCCTGCCGACGCGTTCTCCTGCCTTGAGACTTTATTTTCTTGAAGGTTTCAAGATTTTCGGCTGTCGGCGAGTTCCGAAGCAGCCTCCAAGCTCTGTTTTGCTGTTTGCGCGCGTTTCGGCATTCAGAGTTCCACCATGGCACACGTCGTTTTCCAGGGTGTCCATTTGTTTGTGGGATGCATTTTGTTGCAGCATCGATCAAAAACGCTGTGAAGTAGTTCACCGCAACATCAATGTTCAAAGTACAGATGTCATTCCAACCTAGGCTAGCAATAGTATAAAACTGTTCCCAGTCGGCTCTGTTTATGAGCCACTTGGGAACGCGTGATGGACACTCAGTTACTGTCGTTGTGCTCAAAACTACGGGGAAGTGGTCACTTCCGTATGGATTACTGACGACTTTCCACTGGAGTATAGACACAAGGGATGGAGATACTATGCTCAGGTCTATGGAGGAGTAGGTGTTATTGGCGAGATTAAAATAGGTTGGTTCTTTTCGGTTTAGGAGACACGCGCTCGACGAGAGAAGGAACTGTTCGATCAGTCGACCTCGCGCGTCATACCGAGAGTCACCCCATAGCCTGCTATGCGCATTAAAGTCTCCAAGGAGAACATAAGGTTCCGGAAGTTCATCAATTAAAGAGTGTAAATCACGTTTTTGCAGCTGATAGCTAGGAGGAATGTAAATGGTGCAGATTGTGATCAGTTTATCAAAAAGAACCGCTCGAACAGCCACTGCCTCAAGGGATGTTTGGAGTTGTAATTGTGTGCATGCAATTCCTTGATTCACTATGATGGCAACACCTCCGGATGATGTCACGGCATCATCACGGTCCTTCCGAAAAATAGCGTATTTACGAAGAAAATTTGTGTGTTTTGAATTAAGGTGTGTTTCTTGTACACACAGCACTTTTGGTGAGTGTTCGTGTAGGAGTTCTTGGATGTCGTCAAGATTTCTGAGAAGGCCCCTGACGTTCCATTGTATAATTTGAGTGTTCATGGTGAATGTAAAATAATGCTGTGTGTACGAAAAGCGAGTGGCTGTTTAGAAGGGGAGTTTGAGTTCACTTAACAGGGCCATCACCAGGCCCTGTTATCGGCTTTTTTGTTTTCTTGGCGCGCTCCAAGGAGCCACGCCGCTCTTTCGGCACCAAGGGTGCCGACGTATCCATTGCCTCCTCGGAGGCACTGGATGCCCGCACGTGCGGGCTGCTAGTTCGAATTTCGGGCCTCGCCTGGTGAGGGGAGGCCTTGAGACCCGAAGACTCTGGAGTCTCCGCTCTCTGTTTGGGAGTTGGCGGTGTAGCCTGGGCTACAGCCGCCTTGGGGGCAGGTGCCACAGCCGACGGCTCGCTCTGCGCGGGCCGAAGGGGTGGCGAAGGCTGGTGCGGCGTTGCCCCCTGACGCGCCGCATCAGCGTATGTAGCTCCATAGAATGGAGCGACTCTTCGCCGTGCTTCCTTAAATGTAATGTTCTCCTTCACCTTCAACGTAATTATTTCTTTTTCTTTTTTCCAGTATGTGCAGGAGCGTGAATATGCGGCATGGTTTCCTTCGCAGTTTACACAGTGTGGCGGTTGTTTGCAGTTCTCAGACACGTGGCCTAGGACTCCACATTGTGCACAAGTCTGGCGACCGCGACAGGTTTTAGAGCCATGGCCATATCTCTGACATTGGAAGCAACGGCGGGGGTTGGGAATATATGGTCTCACGGATGTCTTTGTGTACCCAGTCTGAATAGTTTCCGGCAAATCGCTCGAAGCAAAGGTCAGTACTAAGTGTTTGGTTGGGATTTCCTTTTGATCTCTTCTGATCTTAATACGCTGTACGTTTGTCACGTTCTGGCTCTTCCATCCTTCCAGAAGTTCAGCTTCCGTCAGCTCAAGCAAATCTACGTCCGATACGACCCCGCGAGATGAATTCATGGACCTGTGTGGCGTAATACTGATGGGTGTGTCTCCAAACGTTGTGAGGGTGTTCAGTTTATCGAATTGGTTTTGGTCACGTATTTCAAGGAGTAGATCTCCGCTGGCCATTTTGATAACCTTGTACCCGGCACCGAGAGTTTCGGTTAGGCACCTAGCCACTATGAAGGGGGATACAGTTCTGGCTTGTTTGTTAGTTTTTTCGCAATGTATAACATGAAAATGAGGAAAGATTTGTTTTGGCCGAATCAAAAAATTGATGTCTTCGGTGCGTACCCGCTTTGAGGAGGCACGATCATTAAGTAAAGGAAATGCTTTGTGCATGCTAATTGTATGTTGTTCGGCAGCGTTGGCGGCCACCCACCACGGAGCCCAACGAGGGGACGCTGCAAGTTTGCGGATGCTGAAAGCTTGCAGACGTCAGCCGTACAACTCTGCTATAACCCAATGCGCCTAGGCCAAGGTAGGCTATTTGCACAGGGTTAACCCTTGCCGCCAGGAAGTTTGGAAGTAAACAGAAGAGAGTAGAAGACAGGACAGATAAACAGTAAGAGATAAAGACGAAGATGTAGGGAGAGAGAGATAGGAAAAGGCGACTGCCGATTTCCACTTGTGTCGTCTACGTGAAGCCGGGGCCAAAGGGGTGTGTTGCCTCTGCCGGGGGGCCTTAACGGTCCAATCACCCAGCGTCGGCTCAACCCCCAGGATCCCCTTTTCCCCGGACACGGCAAAGCCACGCACGGCTAGGGGTGGGAGGGAGTAGAAACTCCCCCGTTAGCTCGGGTCCGTGGTGTCGCTACACACCAAACGCCTACTTGCACAGGCGCCCCTGCGGGGATGAATCACCCTTGTGAGTCACCCTTGTTCTTATATATTCAAAAGCTTCGTCCCCTTCTAGCCTTGCACCTTGAGCTGAAGTTATAAACCTCTGCTCTAGGCTCGTCTCATTTCTTAGGGAGTTTAGGAGTTATAACCACTGAGCTATCACAGCGGCCTCACAGGGGAAGTTATTAGAACCAATGGAACATTCCATTGGTTCTAATAACTTCCCCTGTACATTCCTTGGCATTACTGTCTGTTAGATCTCATTAATATTGTGTCAAAAACACCGAAAAACGAGCCCTTAGGTATACACTTCTTTCCCTTATTTCATTAACGAGGGTCTCGTACGGGCACACTTGGTGTCATTAGGTTGTGTACGAGGGACTATTAATCAGCTGCCCGCTCGTAATAAGTTCACGGGCTACGTGACGCCACACATGCGCATAAAAGAGTGTTTCACACTCGTCGCTTGGCTTATATATAGATGTCACTGACTGACACTCCTACTTCTAAATTCACATATAAACCCCAAAAAGTGGATGGAGGGAAGGCCGCTGTGATAGCTCAGTGGTTAGAGCATCGAACGCGTTATTCGAAGGTCGTAGGTTCGATTCCTGCTCATGGCTGGTTATTCTTTCACCCACTTTTCTTTCCTTTTATTTACATTCCATTGGTTCTAATAACTTCCCCTGTACACTCCGTGGCGTTACTGTCTGTTAGATCTCATTAATATTGTGTCAAAAACACGGAAAAACGAGCCCTTAGGTATACACTTCTTTCCCTTATATATATATATATATATATATATATATATATATATATATATATATATATATATATATATATATATATATATATATATATATATATATATATATATATCCTGATCAGCTCCGCTGCCCAGCCGCGGTGGTCTAGTGGCTAAGGCACTCGGCTGCTGACCCGCAGGGCGCGGGTTCGAATCCCGGCTGCGGCGGCTGCATTTCCGATGGAGGCGGAAATGTTGTAGGCCCGTGTACTCAGACTTGGGTGCACGTTAAAGAACCCCAGGTGGTCTAAATTTCCGGAGCCCTCCACTACGGCGTCTCTCATAATCATGTAGTGGTTTTGGGACGTTAAACCCCACATATCAATCAATGAATGATCAGCTCCGCTGTATCTGTAGAACAGCCCTTCCAGTGCGTTTTCATTGATCGCGACTGACAAATGTTTTTCATATATATATATATATAACCCGTTTCTGCTGCTTCATGAATTTTTTCACAGGTATCAGTGCAATTCCTCGTCTTTTTATACATCTTATGACGCCGTAATTCGCATATGCTACAGATAACATACGACCTCATTGCCCTTTTCAGAGAAACAATGCGTCAAGAAAGCTGGCATAACCCCGGAAGAAATTAGGACTGTAAGTGCCGATTAAGCAATGTTTTCATTTGTTTTTGTCCTTTTTTGCTAGACAGTTCGCAAATTATTCGCTGTACACTGTAAAACACAAAGTGTTAGTTTTGTATCGTAGTAAAGAACATGTGATTTAGTAGTGTTTGTTAAAGATGTCACAGCTTTGCCGCAAAGGTGGAGCAATGAACGCGATAGCAACAAAGTGGAAGGTAACGTGCAGAATGGCAAGCAGATCGAAGCGTGGCCCGAGTTTCTCACGCACAAATGACGCATGAAACCTACTCACAGGTACAGATGAATGCGAATAAGCGCCTCAGTCTTTAGTTCGGTATGTCTGAAAAGCGCGCCCTTTTTGCAAACCGAGACTCTGCAACGATTGCAGTGACCTTTGTGCACTCAGTAACTACAACAGAATCATTCCGGTGAAAGCCCAAGGCGTACGATTGTCCGCACCGCGAGATAAGCAAGCTCACGCATGAGCGTCCACGCTTCCCCTCTTTCTGCCGGGTAAAGTACGCGTCGGAGATGAGAGCGTGCGCGCCGCCGCGTCGTTACGCTGTGGCGACGCGCGCTCATTGCGCCATCTCGCTGGTAATGCTGAAAACACGATAGTTCTCCCCCGAAATGCCCATCACCAGCGGCAAGTAATAGATATAAAAAGCTTTTCTTTTGAACGTTGAATGAAGTGACTTTGAAGGAAGTGACTTGCGGAAATGACTTGTGTGACTTTTTACGCTATAGCAATAAGAAGTCACGCAAACGTGGTAGCGGCAGCGCACGCTTAGTTGTTTTTTTTTTTATTTTTTATGATACATTCATGTGGTTGTCTCTTTTGCAGCTTGAAGACGACATGCAGCGATTGGAGAACGACAAAAACGGCGAAAAGGTATCGCTTTAATAACAATTTTCACAGGGTCCCAAAAGGTTCCCCTACCGTGGGTGGGGGGAGGGTGAAGGTTTGTCGCGGCGCCCCTCCCTATTATGGCCGTCTCCTCGGCGTCCTTTTCCTATTAAGAACCCATGGCCATTGTGGGCAAAATGCTTTTTCGTGCATGGCGTCGCATTTTCAGCACCATGTAAGAAACACTAGGATCTTTATAATTACGTCCCAATGCATTTTACAGTAACGGAACATAATACTTACGTATTGATGTTGGGCCTCCTATGTGCGTAATATTTGCTTTTTTGATCTACATTGTTTACAAATATGAACGCAGTCACCAGTTCAAAATGGCTGGGCGTTCAGCAAGTGGTTAAACTTTGGTCGGGTAGCTGAATCATGTGACAGAAAGACAGACAGAAATTTCTGTGTTCAACTATCCCAAGAAAGTCTATCAAGTTTAATCGAGAAACAGCTGGAAGTTGCAGCATTGTGGTAGCAAGTAAACTTAGAATGGTACAGCGTGCTTAAGACTTGCCTAGACATTGCTCAGGTATCGTTAAACACACTCTAAGCAAGCCCCCTCCCCGCCCCCTAACACCGCAGAACGCTTCACGTGACTGAAATGCATGCAAAAAAGAAAGTAATTGAGAAACACTGACGTCGCATTCGCGTTCAGACAGGAATATTTCGGCCCGAAGTTCAAAAATAAAACTTCGACCTGCGCTCACCTTTTGAGGAATGAACGCAAGCTGGCTAAAGTAATTACGTATAGTTGAGAAGAACGGCGCAAAAAACACGGGACACAAAGCGATGACAACACTAGCACTCGGACACAAACGATGTTCACATCGTTTGTGTCCGAGTGCCCGTCCACCAACTCGCTTGTCAGTGCTACTGAAAGTAACTACAACAGTGTTCTCAAAGGACACTTCGCGAGTGCAAACTGATTCAATGTCCGCCGTGGTGGTGTAGAGGGGTTACAGTGCTCGGCTGCTGACCCGAACGTCAGGCGTGACGGACGTGGCGGTCTCATTTCTACGATGGTGAAATGATAGAGGCCCATGTGCTGTGCGGTGTTTGTGCGCGTCAAAGACCACCAGGTGGTCGTAATTTCCGGAGCCCTTCATTACGGCAACTGTCGTAATCGTATCGAGGTGTTGGGCCGTAAAACCCCGGATATTATCTAAACTGTCCGCACCCATCTGCTGTGCACATGCAAAAGTATACGCGTCACTGTTTTTTTTTTCATATTTTAGTTCCCATTTTATAAGCACTCCTTTCGTCTTATTATTTTTATTATTTCTTTTTTTTTTTCAAAAGCTCGCACTCGACCTTCTGGACTACGTCGTAAGTGGTCTGTCTGCGTGCACTAGTTGCGAGAGAAAGAACGCGAATATCGCGTTCGATAAATGTCTGACCGAGGCGAGGCAATCACCTGCGTCGACCGTGGTATATACGTTCCAAAACCACGAGATGATTAGGACTCACGAGGGACGCCGTAGTGAGCCAAGCATAGCATAGCCAATTATAGCCAATCACGCTTCACGGTGGGCTAAAACGTGACCAATCAAACTCACTGTAGCAGGTCACGTGGTATACTAATGGCTCGAGAAATTACGACGATCTGGCGTTCTTTAACGCGCACTGATATTGCACGTGCAGTACACAGGCCTCTACTATTTCCCGAAGTGCGATCGCCGGGATCGAACCTGCGACCTCCACATCAACAGCAGAGCACCTTAGCTCCACCCCGGCGGACTACATTCTTCACCCGCCGGCGTGGTGCCCGACTGCCGACACGAAGGTCACGTGATCGAATCCGGGCCGCGGCGGCCGTAAGTTTCGAAGGATGCGAAAAGCTATAGAGGCTCGTGTACTTAGATTTAGGTGCACGTTAAGGAACTCTGGGAAAGTAGGTCAAATTTTACGGAGGCCTCTGCTACTGCTTCCGTCACCATCGTGTCGTAATTTTAATATAATTATAATGGTTTATTCACACCAATACACAACAACGTAAAACCTTAAAAATTATTTCCACAGTATATTATCAACTTGAGGAAATTCCGTAAACTGTGTGCTGCAATGTTTATTTTGCAACACCTTCATTTTCTGCAAGTATTTCCTAAGTTCGCGCTCTATGCTGGACGTATTTCTGAAGATAATTGTCACAGTATATAGCATCTTATCAGCTGTCACGAATTTGGGCCGAAGCACAAGCTTCTTCCAAGATGTGGCACGGGATTTGACCTTTGGTGTATGGCTTGCGCCAATCACCGGTACGGAGGAGTCAAGGTCCTTATCCAAAGAACGAAAGCTTGGATAATGCGTTTCAACAAAGGTAAATGTATTTCCCAACAAATTAAAATATATTTCCAATGAAGAGAACAGCTCTAAAACCAAGTTGAACTAGCTATACATTTCATAATATGTAGAAGTAAAGCATGCATGAAAGTTACAACACGCAGAGACAATGCTCAATAACAGGTGCAGGATCAAACAGCGAGAGCTGAACCAATAATTAAAGTTAGCAAACCACTAAGCTCAAGCAAATAAAATACGAAACAGGGTGCAACAAAGCCCTTTAAAGGGGCCCTGGAAGGCTTTTTCAAGCAACCATAGAATGAATTCACTGGAACAGCTTATTGCTTTACAAATTCAACGCCGCAAAAATTTAAGAATCTGTCCAGTACGAGCCGAGTTACAATGATTTGTCGCATGCTGCGACTGCATTCTCTCTTCTCTCGTCTTGAGGAAAGTGCTGGAAGGTAAGCAGGGAGAGATGGCAGGGACAAAGAAAATACGTCACCCGCGCCTCGTGACCTTGAGCTCTTTTTTTTTGCCCTTTTTTTCTTCGAATGCGCGGCTTCTTAAGTGAGATGGCGCGCGCACTCGTGGACAAGTCGTGGCCTCCCGTGGCGAACTCTGTAACGACCGAGTGTGCCTTGTTCAAATCAGCCAATGGCTGATAGATGAGCTTTCTACGAAGGATTTTTGAGCGTCTTCTGTCATTTGTCGATAAAAGAGAAAGCAATTTCAGCTGACTTTGATAACTTATTGTGAATTCCAGGCCGCGTGCCACCCTATAATATTTTTCTCATGTGTTGGCGAGACCCTCTACTACCGATCGGCAGCGTTTTCTGACCATGCTTAAAAAGTTTTGCCAGTGAGACGGGTCGGCGGTGGCTCCAGGAAGACGTAGGGGGTGTTGGGTTTTCGGACGCGTTGTTCGCTGCGCTGTGTCCCTGGAGTTACCCAGCGTGGATCTCTTTTCCGGTGCCGAGCAGACTGTCGAAGCATGAAATCAGCCCGTTTTTTATAAGGTTCTCTGGGCACCGGTCTCAACTTCCAGTGTGTAGTTTTGATACATCCTTGAAATAGTCACGTACGCGCATGGTTGCTTCTGTGGTTCACACTTCACTTACGGTGCCCGCCAACGGCGAACAGGCAACCCGCACACAAAGCACCAGCCACGTGGCACACGGTCTAACAACACATAGCCCAAATATAACGTCCTGTGGTTCAGACTCTGCTGTCGGTCACCTTCACGACGAGCAATTCAATGATACACAAAACAAAAGCACGTGATCTAACACGTAGCTCGGATGCTACGTTCCATGGTCCATATTCTGCAGGCAATAGTCTTTCTGAGCGAACAGTTTTGAAATTACACAAGTCAGGAGCCAAGATTCTTAGACATCAAGGTTCTTAGGTGATACAGCTATTCTTAAGCGATATACAGCTGTCAGCAGATACGTTGAGGCACTATATTTCATGCTGCTAATGCTAACTCGCACCGAGTGGTGCACGTGTGCTCACGGCGCCGCATTCATTGAGAAGAATTATATAGGACGTTCGCCCTTGATGCCAGTTGAAGCCGACCATATATTTGAATTGCTGTGAAATTACACGAGTTAAGCGCCACTACAGTTTTTAGACAGTTCAGCCCTGTTAGGACATATAGCGTAGGAGATGTATTTCATATAGGCTATAGCGCTAACACCAAAGTGGTGCTCGCACTCGCGGCATCGCGTTGAAGAATTATAGCACGTAGGCCCTTGCTGCCCGTGGACGGAAGTTACCTTCTCGAACGAACAGTTTTGAAGTTACACAAGACAAGAACTACCAGTTCTTACATGGTCCGTCTACGTTAAGACATCGAGGTATCACGTTCTATAAGCCTAGCACTAACACACACTCAGTGGCGCACGCGCGTTCCCGACACAGCATTCCGAGAGAATTGCAGCATGTTCGCCCTCGATTTCAGTGGGAAAATACAAACGCAAACAAAACGTCGATTACCTTCACGAGCGAGCAGTTTCGAAATTGCATGCACAAGGCAAAAACCATTGCAGCTCTCATACGGTCCAGCTATGTAAGCTCGGAAATATATTCCCATGGTTCACGCTATAGCACACATCAAGTTATGCACGTGCGCTCATGGCACACCCTTAACGCCGGTGAAAAAATTTCTCTTCAAGGCATACTATTATGCGCAAAAAAAATGTTAAAACTAGGCGACTGTGACAACAACATATATTACCTATATGGTATAAACCTAGAAACTTACAAAAGGGGTTCAACTGCCCCGCCGTGCTGGTCTAGTGGCTAAGGTACTCGGCTGCTGACCCGCAGGTCGCGGGTTCGAATCCCGGCTGTGGCGGCTGCATTTCCGATGGAGGCGGAAATGTTGTAGGCCCGTGTGCTCAGATTTCGGTGCACGTTAAAGAACCCCAGGTGGTCGAAATTTCCGGAGCCCTCCACTACGGCGTCTCTCATAATCATACGGTGGTTTTGGGACGTTAAACCCCACATATCAATCAAATCAAGGGGTTCAACTCAATTTGAATACGACGCAGCGAGCCATGGAAAGAAAAAAAAATGGTTATAAAGAAGATATATGGTCCGGGAATGAACGGGTGTTAAGGACAATCTTAGATGAATGCAGAAGGAATGGCCATGCGCAGATAGCGCGAAGGTACGATAACCGATGGTCATTAGGAATAACATACTGGAATCTAACCCCCGTATTCTAGAACGTCCCTTCACTCAACGTTCCACCTTCACTTGAGAAAGCTGATGCGAGCGCCGTCTCAAGTCACGACAAGTCGCTGCATATCAGCGATAATCTTCTGCGATTCTTGAGTAGCGCAGCGCCATTTTCAGCTGAGCGGTGGCGCAGTGCTCAAATCTGTCAAGTGAAGAATGAAAATCGAGTCGAGGAGCGTTTGTGAATACGGGGGGTAAGAGGAAGCTATTGTGTGAGGGAGAGGCAGAAAGTTAGGCAGGCAGATGAGAATAAAAAAGTTTACGGTGGTGACGTGACTGCATCAAACACAGGACCGAGTTGACTGGCGAAACGTTGAGAAGCCTTTTTTTCTGCAGTGGGCGTAGCCAGGCTGGTGATGAAGGCAACGAGTGTGCCTAAAGGGTCAGTTAAGACAACGTATAGGCCAGACCACGGCCTTACCCGACACGCAAAATATAACGCACAGCATCCTCTGATCTAACAAAATCGAGCGCCGAAACATCGACGAGATGCATTACATGCAAGATGAAAATTAAACGTATTTATTTTGTCACAAAAGGACGTACAAGAAACTGGAATTCGTTGTGGGGATGAAACATTTAACTGCTTTTGTAGCAATACAGGAAGGCAATGGCTTTCACACAGAAATTGAGTGCATGATTGTAAAAGCAGTGTTTTATTCAATCCAAAATATAGTAAAGCAAGCACATGTGCTGGAGATGTCCTCACAGAGAAGCGAACACACAAAATGCAATAAATACATATGGGCAATCTGCCCTGCCTTGAAGAGTAAGAAGCTGTCGTATGTATAGCAAGTACACGGAACTAAGTTTACATGCCGGCACCAAATTTCGAAGAATATGCCGGTATAGTCTTTACCATAGTGAGCTTATCTCCACTTGAAAGATGGATGACACGAAAACTGTAGAAACGCGCCTCGTGATGAATGAAGCCGACACGATAAATAAAGGCACAGGCGATCAGCTTGACTATGCAAACCAGCACCAACGTACCGTTCCTAAAGCACAATGGCAATCAATATTACATAACTAACATGGTGCTAAGGACGCACCTATAGCGCCGTAGCGCGAGATTCTTGATGAATCGAGTATACATCAGCTGCAGGAGAACTTGCATCACAACGAGGTCATGATGTATACGGGGACCCCTCGTGTTTTAGCAGGAGGGTGCAGATTTCTGGAGTGGCAGTAAATGGCGCGTAGATATCGATGTAATGAGCAGGATGCATCCTATAGCTTGCTGTCAGCAGGAGACGTCATCGACTGCAGGCGGAAAGACCTTGAGGGGAAACAGATCGCAGACCCGGTGAAAAAGACAATCAATTGAGCATCTTGCCAATGCGCTGTCATATACTGTATATAACTCAGTATACTTACATGCTTTCAATGGGGAACAGATGACACACTGCAGGCAACAGGGTCACAGACATCCAATCCATAAGGCATAATAGTGTACCCGGTCGACCACGACAGGCACTTAACGTGATCGGCCTGCGTCACGCTGGGGCGCTATAGGTGATCTGATGTGCGTACGAGGTGGCGAAGGCTGCGCAGCAAGACTGAAATGAGAGACAATCAACAACAGATAATTACACGTCCGTGCGAAATTGCGGCACTTGTTGAAAAAAAATCGGTACACTTAAGCACTGTTGACGTAGTAGGTCCGAAAACCCCGCTTTCTTGGTGCTCCAGGGCACCCAGCAGCCGTGAGGAGCGCAAAGACTGTCAGACGCTGGACCTCAATTTGTCTGGGACACGATTGACCGGGCCAAAATCCATTGCGTGGACCGAAACGATAAGCGAGCGCCTCGGTGCTTACTAGAACGCCAACACGAATTCGCAGTACGGCGAATAGCTCAATATATACTTACACGCAGATTTCTTGGCGTACCCCAGTATAGTCGAGATGTTGCAGGCACTGAACGTCGTGAATGTGGGACACGACTGGGGGAAGGAGAAGATTGTAAGGGTGAAGGCGCGTGTCGTGGACGTGAAACTAAGGACACCGCATTGTCCAGGACGAAAGGCAGCGGGAAAGCACCCACTCACCGCGATTAGAGCTTTCGTAGAAACAGACTCGTCCGAGATCACGTCCAGCGATGAAAACATGGTGTGGTACGAAACTAGAGAGATAGAAGGAAGAAAAAAATAGGACACATACTCTAGCCGCAGTGCGCTGGCTGTGCTGCGGACCGAAGGCAACGTCCATTCAGTGTAGACCAAGTGTAAAACTGACATTCCGGGTGCGCACCTTCACGACATTTCGCGCCCGGGTGTTTTTCGGAACGAAGTATTGTAGTCATGAAGAAATAGCATGCGGAATGGGCCGATATCCATGGCACAAGTGGGAAAGGGCCACTATCAGCTGTTTCCTTCCCAGCGCAGGCTAACTCTTCCTACAGTTCGCTACGCCTCAACATTACACATAGTCATTCCCGCTTCCGCCATGGAGACGACCCGATGTGGCCACGGCACGTCGTGCCAAATTGAATGCAACAGTGGTGCCGATTTGGCAAATCATTTTACAGCTAACCTGTTTTGCCGCTAACGAAAGTTAATGGCCCTGCCACGGTGTAAGTGCGTGTGTGGGGCTCACTTCAAACAGTTGCCGAAGCTATAAGCTTCCTCGTTGACCAACGGGTGTTACGACTCGCCTTGCGCGCGCTAAACTAAAACTGGCGGCAAGGTTGTTCGGTAGCGCGTTTCTCCGCTCATGGCTGCTTCTGCGCAGAGCTGATAGACGAGCGGACGAGATGATGGTGAGTGAAGGCAATATTTATGTACAGCATAAAATAGCGGCGTTACATATTCGACACTGGGGCTTCATCAGCTTAGGGACTCAAAGAGCCGAGGCCTCTTAGGACACTAACGCTGTCGCCTTTCCTCTGGCGCATACGTCGCCTGCTTGGCTTTCTTTATAGGCCCCGAGTGGTTCCTCACGTCAGCAACGTCCAATCAGAACCACCGCTGGCCGTGGCGTCAGAATCCTCCAGTCGGGAACCGCCGCTGAGTTGCACCCATGGACGAGTGATATTGCCACACATTGCGTAATACTCGCCAGACAGGATGACGCCGATTGCATCATAGGACTGCTATCGGGCCCGTGGGTTGAGGGAGCTCGCCGTGCTTTGCGTAAGACACACCGGCGCCGCCGGGTTAGATGACGTCATTGAGGTGATGACGTCAGGCGGGCTCACTCGCAGGCCTTGACACAGATTGCCTTTGCAGAGGCAATGACATTCGGTCTGGACTCCCAGGCGTAACACGGGATAGTTTCACAAGCGTCCAGATGTGTAGGCTTGACTTCCCTCTAGTACTGGAAAGACATAATAGAAGACACCGAGACACAGATGCAAGTTAAGGGAAACTTACGCATGAACAGCCAAACTGTGGAAGCATAATATGAAAGGAGTTAAGACACTTTGCTTGAGAAGGGCTTGAAACAGCTGCTAGAGATATATGCGGTACAGCGCGTGTCATAGGCATAGCCTCTGCTGGCGATGTGACTGGACGAATCGCCCAATAATCGTTCTTTTATACACTATACACTTAGCTGTTCGCGCATGTGTTATGGCCGTGAGGGCATCCATTGGAGAGACTGGCGCTGTGATCGTTTTGACGGCACAGATAGGATGTTCCCTCCTTCCTCCATGGATGCTCCTGCTCGCCTCGCTGCGCAGTCGTTGTTACAATCGAACATGATGTTCGATTGTAATCGCGGTGCGCGGCATTCGGTTCTGAGCGTGTGAAGCTTGATTTGGTCAGTAGGTGATATGATCGCCGTCTAAGCATGCAGTGCTAGATTGCGTGCAAGCGACTTCTGGTAACAATATATCTATATGGGCTTTTACGTCCCGAAACCACGATATGATTAAGCGACGCCGTAGCGGAGGGATCCGGAAATTCCGACCGTCTGGTGTTGTTTAACGTGCACTGGCATAGCACAGTAAACGGGTCTCCAGAATTTCGGCTCTATCGAAATGCGACCGCCACTGTGTGGATCGAACGCGCGACCTTCGTGTCAGAAGCCGAGTATTGTATAGCCGCTACACCATGGCACCATGACGGACTGCAAGCTGCTTCAGATTGTTGTTGTACTGTTCGACGTCCCTGCAGCGCCGGCCATATCCGGTAGACCCAACTGTAAGTTTTCACGATTAACCCCAAATGCACAGAAATGCGTGACACTTGGCTGGGAAAGCCAAAAACGGTAAAAAGACGCCAACGTATAACTGGTGGGGCCACAGAAAGCACTTCCGTGGCGAGGATTTCGTGTACGCCGCCGCAGCTCAGATGATCGGTAACAGCTGACGTATATGCAAGCGCTGCCAGCAGCTGGGTTTCTCGATGAATTCGCTAATGATAAGGAAGGACGGGTCCGCCATCAATTAACGGAGTAAGTAAAAAGAAGAGCGCACCCGCGTCCTAAATATCTCTTGCGGCGAGATCCCAACGCAACAAATATTTTGTCACGTTTACGATCGAAGACGCTGATAACTAACATCAGTTCATTGCCGACAAGTGGGAGTCGAGGCGAAAAGTAAATTTATCAGTAGTGAAACAAAACAAGAAAGCTAAACGGTGATCAATGGCAATCAAATCGGAGCACAACAAAAATTAGCAGTGTAGGGAAAATCAGCCCTTTGCTTTGTATATTCCACTAGCCCGTCTATACGGAGTCGGCACGTTTCTCTCGTTTGTGCACGTTCACTCGCTCGTTTTATACAAAGTCTGAGAATTCCTGCTAGGAAAGTATTTAATAACGTATTAGCTGTTGAGCTTTCGCGACGTCACTTGCATCGTCCTCTGGCGTCAGCTGCACCGGCTTTAGTTATGGCGATCGTAGGATTGTAGCATGCTACACGTCGGTGCCACCAGAGGCACCAACTCGTATAGTTTGCTTGCCCGGATTATCAGGTCGTACCCTTTCCTTAAGCTATGAGCTTCACTGTTATGAAACACGTGGGGGTGAAGCACGCGTGGTGCACACAATTAAGAAAACGCGTGGTGGCAAAATCGCAGGAATTGCGGTGTTCCAGCAGGCATACCGTGGCATCCAACGAATGACGTCATGACGTAGGTGGCGCCACGCTATGTCCTCGAGGCCATGTTGTTCGTGTACCGTTACCGTGACTCGCCGAGATCTACGCGGCATGACTCACGCATGCACTTTCATTTGTACTGGTATATGCGAGTATCTGCTATTTATATATTAAGCGTGCCTCTGTTCGGTCTTGTGCCTGTACAAAACTGCACATTCACCGAATTTTAGCGGGCATTTACAATCGCGATTATGGAGTAAACGATCGTTCACGTAGACACACGTGTGCGGTTTGTTTGTTTGTTTGTTTGTTTTTGTTCCTTCGCCTATATTTTATCGTCCTCTGCACAGCGGCGCATATCTTTCTTACATTTTTATTTTAAATTTATTTACGCGTACTTTATTCAAGCACGGATGTGCCATTTATTTATTTACGAGGAGGCGGGGGCTTCAGTGCCGCCATGTTGGGCTGTTAGCCTTCGTGTTTTTTGTCTTCAATAATATACGGTTGATTTATACGCATGAAAAGGGTTGTATTGGTGCTTACGATATTTCATGCCTCATTAATTCGCATTGCCATAGACGAAACAAGAAAATCATCGACTAAACAGCCCGTGATGGCCGTGCCCACTAAAATGGGACTTGTCAGGTCCTCCCTTAAGCGAACCTCCATCCACACTCCTCCTCGGAAAGTGTCCTGCATGCGCCACAGTAAACCAGCTGTGTATACTACACCTATAGGTCCAGAACAGAATGCATCTGGTGGTTGGTGATTCCTTACGATAGTTAGGTTTCAACTTGCTAAGGTTAAAGCTTGGGCGAGTTGGTTCAAATACATGATTAAAAACACAGCGCAAACAACGGCAGGAAGAAAGGAAGAGACAGGACAGAGCGCTGACTTACAACTGATCTTTATTAGGAAATGCGAACAAATATATATCATGGCAGGCAAATAACACGTGTCCACCACAATATCAAAAAAATCGCACAAGCGTCACCATCACCGTGTCGCCACTGTCTCACCGCACACGTGTTCATCTTACAGATGAGAAGTCCATCTCTTTTTGAGAGAGGGTTACAGATGCCCTACTTACGCATTGATCTTTCAGACGTGCAATTTCAGCCGCTTCCATTATCTCCCTAGTTTTCCTTTCTTTGTGCCTGGCTAGGACTTTAGTGTCGCGAAACTGCGGTGTGCACCCACAATCCCTACAATGGATACCAAGGTGGCCGCTAATAGTATTCTTCACGTTGTACTCGTGCTCCTTCAATCTTGTATTTACGCACCTTCCTGTTTGGCCCACGTATATTCTTCCACAGGACAGCGGGATCGAATAAACTACATTTTCCGCGCAAAGTATGTAGCTAAATTTATGATTTACTGCGCAGAGCTGCGGCACTCTTGCGGGTTTGTTCACTTGCGCACATATGGACAACAGCTTATTCGGCGCAGAGAACAGCACTCTGACGTTGGCATGCTTCCCTATCTGAAATTAAGTGCCGACAAGAAGTCTTGTCGGCACTTAATTTCAGAGAGTTTCAGTAAACAACTTGAACGCCTTAAGGCAGCAGCTTATCCATCATATCTGTTAATTTCTGTCGCAGAATCTATTATAAAAAAGCTAAAGCATACCCAGGGCCGGCAATCGTTATCGGAGTGCAACAGAAATCAAAAGTGTACCGTTGTGCCGTATATGCATGGGATCGCACACAATTTGAAAAAGATAGGGAAGCATGCCAACGTCAGAGTGCTGTTCTCTGCGCCGAATAAGCTGTTGTCCATATGTGCGCAAGTGAACAAACCCGCAAGAGTGCCGCAGCTCTGCGCAGTAAATCATAAATTTAGCTACATACTTTGCGCGGAAAATGTAGTTTATTCGATCCCGCTGTCCTGTGGAAGAATATACGTGGGCCAAACAGGAAGGTGCGTAAATACAAGATTGAAGGAGCACGAGTACAACGTGAAGAATACTATTAGCGGCCACCTTGGTATCCATTGTAGGGATTGTGGGTGCACACCGCAGTTTCGCGACACTAAAGTCCTAGCCAGGCACAAAGAAAGGAAAACTAGGGAGATAATGGAAGCGGCTGAAATTGCACGTCTGAAAGATCAATGCGTAAGTAGGGCATCTGTAACCCTCTCTCAAAAAGAGATGGACTTCTTATCTGTAAGATGAACACGTGTGCGGTGAGACAGTGGCGACACGGTGATGGTGACGCTTGTGCGATTTTTTTGATATTGTGGTGGACACGTGTTATTTGCCTGCCATGATATATATTTGTTCGCATTTCCTAATAAAGATCAGTTGTAAGTCAGCGCTCTGTCCTGTCTCTTCCTTTCTTCCTGCCGTTGTTTGCGCTGTGTTTTTAATCATGTAGGTTTCAACGTCAGGAGCCTGCGAGCGATGTTTAGCGAACACAGGACCAAACGCCCATGGCTTACCCTGACATTCCTCTCTTTCTCTTCCCCCAGGATTTTCACGCACTCAGAAAGGAAATCTCAGAGAGTATCCGCCCCAAGTGGGACGCTTTTGAGGTGAGTACCATCCCATAATAATGTCTCGCAAGGTGCCATAAGTCACATAATTGATTTGTGGGGTTAAACGTCCCAAAACCACCATATGATTATGCACCAACATTATGCAATATGATTGCACCAACATTATGATTATATGATTGCACCAACATTATGCAATATTCCAATACACTCAATCAGCGTAACAAACGCAAGGTAACGCGAAGACAGCGTCGCTGATCTGTGTGATGCCAATGCACGTTAAAGAACACCTAATGGTCGAAATTTGATTGATATGTGGGGTTTAACGTCCCAAAACCACTCTATGATTATGAGAGACGCCGTAGTGGAGGGCTCCGGAAATTCCGACCCCCTGGGGTTTTTTAACGTGCACCCAAATCTGAGCATACAGGCCTACAACATTTCCCCCTCCATCGGAAATGAAGCCGCCACAGCCGGGATTCGATCCTGCGACATGCATGCGGGTCAGCAGCCGAGTGCCTTAGCCACTAGACCGCCGTGGCAGGGTGACGAAATTGACCAGGACGTTCTTGTTGCTGACCTAAAATTATCGGCACTAACCTGGTTCTGTGTGGGAAGTTCAGCTATATGAAACACTTGAGAAGTGCTTGACGACACGCAAATGAGTAAGCGCTATTGGACCGAACATTTATGCTAATATTCTGTATAGGAGGGACAGCGATGGCTTGGCGCGTAGCTGAAATTGTTTCTTTAATTGTAACTGAATATAGTTAGGTATTTTGAACATCTTTAATGCTCATAAACGGGCCCGTATCCCAGAAGATGGGTGGGGGGAGCTTCAGAAGACCTGCAGCCTTTCGCTCCTCCGTCCTGAAGTTTTGATGGAGGGGGCGTTTTGCGTTTTACCGAAATTTACAAAAAAAAATGCACGTTTTTTGCAAACAGTCGAGACATTCGGCAAGTGGGCCCTCTCCGAAAAGAATTCCTGGCTACGGGCCTGCTCACAAATTGAAATGCAACAATCGTCTCGCTAACTTTGGTTAAACTTCCTTTCTTTCTTGCTTGCTTTCCAGAACTGCGTCGCAGATGCAGCTGCCGGAGAGATGTAGGCTGTGTTCGTCGCTGACGGAGGAATGCCCTGTCGTTATAGTCTTTTTTTTTTTGTTTTAAATAAATGCAGCTCTTCTGTGTATCAATAAACACTGGCGAATTCGCGCTCACCGACGACTGGTTTTAATCTATTGGTACGCAAATAATGGATTTAGATATTCTTTTTTCATAATCGCGCTGTCAAGCAGAATTATTTATTGACCGGGGCAGTTACGCACAGTAATAGCACACTTTTTGTATTTTTTTATTCGTCATATATCCGCATGCGTCAGTTCAAATGTCCGGAAACAGCGAAATTTCTGGGGCGACAATGTTCTGAGGTTGGTGAAAGGCCAAATACACTACCACAGTTCTTCGATTGCGCCGCGGCTGTAAATCGCAACTGTATATGCCACCAAATTTTGAAAAACAAAAAAAAAACAAAAATATACTTTAAGAATAAATATGTTTCGCACTCAGCGCTGACAGTGTGCGGTGGTACTTGGAGACAACGAAGGGTAGTTACGATGAAAAAAAAACAAAAAGGGCAAACCAGAAAGGAAATTTTTGCAAAATAAAGGCTTTAATCGCCCTTGATATATATCTCTCTCTCTCTCTTTTTTTGGACATGTGAATAGGTAGCCAGGAATTTCGGGGGTTTCGAGGAAGTAGGCTAAAGCACCTTTTATGAATATTTGAGCGTTTGAATCTATATACACGCAAAATTGAAAATTTGCGGGGGAGAGTGGTGGGAATTAACCCTCCCTCTTCGTCCTTTGCGCTAGGGTCAATGTGGCTCGTAGTAATCCAGAAAAAAAGAAAAGGCACTGCTTCACAAGCGGCGCAGCGCGTCCTGCGAATTAGTTTAAATCACGTACGTATAAGCTCACTTATTGCACTACTAAGCTATTAATCGAAATCTGAAACAGGCACGAGAAGCAACGCGATTGATGGAAAAAAAAAGGGGGGGGGGGCAGTGGTAGTGGTTAGAAGATGAGAAAAGGTACCTAATTTCTGCAACCCAGTCGGGAGCACGGCGCAGTGCCTGCGGGAAAGGGAAAAGGGAGAAAAGTGGAAAGAAGATAGAAAGATTAAGTGAGCAATGGCACGGTCGTCATTAGCACGAACAGCAGTCCAGAAGCAAGGGTGGCAAGGGGCCCGTCCTCAGCGGTAGAGGGGGGCAGTACGAAGTTCAATGTAGGCTAGACGGCGGCCGTGGCACCCCGGCCCTCCCTCTCCCTCCATTCCGACGGTGCCCTCGGTGTCGCCAACCCGGCGGTGTGGCTTTTGTGATTGAGCGGCCGTGCTAGTTGCCCGTGGAGACGCACGCACGGTCACTCAGATCGGCCGCCCACGTCGCGCCGCGCTGGCTGCGGGCTGAACTCCGGACTCTCTTCTACCGGTGGCGGGACTGCACACGCGTGAGTCTCTCTTGTCGCACTCGTCCGAATTCTCGAGTCACTGTTGCTGAGCGTTCGCAAGACTTTCTCTTTAGAATTTCACTCGGTAGCACATGTACAGCGTTTACGGTGATCAGCTGCTTAACCAAAGGTCGCGGGTTCGATCCCGGCTAGGGCGGCCGCATTTCGATGGAGGTGAAATGGTAGAGGTTCGTGTGTACTGAGCTATGTAAGTGTATACGTTAAAGAACACCGAGTGGTAAAATTTCCCAAGCCCACCATACGGCGCCTTTCAATCGCATTGTGGTTTTGGGACGTTGAACCCCAGGTATTATTGTTATTAATGTTTGTACCATCGGCTGGAAAATTATCACAAGTATTACGTGCTAAAACCACGATATGATTATGGGATACAAAGGAGGGCTCCGAAAGTTTCTATCCATCTGGAGTCCTTCAACGTGCACTTACATACAGTACACGGGCCACTGGCATATCTTGTCTCCATCGATATGCGACCGCTGCAGCTGGGATCAAAGCGGCGACTTTTGGGTCAGCAGCAGAGCATCGTAGCAGCGAGGTGGACACAGCGTGAAAGGCAAAATTTAAGCGGAGGCACGTAAATAAGACGAAAAAATGGTTTGTCTTTGCCAGGCATGCCTGCTTATCATTCGCTATCGTGATTGGTCGCAGTTCTCGTTATAAGGTATACGTAGTATCAAGCGCAATGAAACATCACCTTGAGCTGCAGCAGGACTTTGCAAACGTTTGCTTAAAAAAAGAGACCTTTACTTCAACTCAAAGCTGTCGAATTACACCCACCCATTGTTATAAGATGAGCTATTCATTCAGGGCAACAACTTCCAATCTTACGATTGATTGATATGTGGGGTTTAACGTCCCAAAACCACCTTATGATTATGAGAGACGCCGTAGTGGAGGGCTCCGGAAATTTCGACCACCTGGGGTTCTTTAACGTGCACCCAAATCTGAGCACACGGGCCTACAACATTTCCGCCTCCATCGGAAATGCAGCCGCCACAGCCGGGATTCGAACCCGCGACCTGCGGGTCAGCAGCCGAGTACCTTAGCCACTAGACCACCACGGCGGGGCTTCCAATCTTACGAAGTGTTTAAGGTTTGTTGTGTGAAAAACACTGGCCTTACCTAAAGAGGTTCAGTTCCGCCACCTTCTCTTCAAATTTTTCATTTTTGCGTTTGTATATGTATACGCAGACATAGAAATGCACTCACAGAGATAGCTTTCCTCACCCCCTCCCCCTCCCCCTTCACGCCCGAAAAAAATGGCTGCGTTGCTGCCATTTTTCGCCATTGGCAGCGTTGCTGCCAAGAATAAGCGTGATTGAACGCTTCTATAACGAATTTCTTTATACAAAGAAATTACCTGTGCGTATAACCAATAATTTCTACATGGGTGAGCATGACGGTGCGTGACCTTTGCAACGAAGTGACCTGTGTAATAGCATATCTTGAAGCTCCCGAGCACTTCATCATGAACCCGCTTAACTATACATATGTGAAATTACTTGCTGTCTTCACTTTACAGAGGTAATCATCATCACTCTGACTACGCCCACTCTGGGGCAAAGGCCTTTCCCGCGTTACGCTAATCAACCCGCTCCTGTGCTTTCTGCTACCACATTATACCTATCTGCCCACTTAACTTTCTGTCTCCCCTGCACACGTTTGTCTTCTCTGGAAATCCAGACAGTTAGCCTTAATGACCAGCGGTTATCCGGCCTACTCGTTACGTGTCCTGCACATGTCCATTTCTGCTTGATTTCAACTATGATATCCTTAACCCCCGTTTGTTCTCTGACCCACTCTGCCCTCTTCCTGTCTCTTCAAGTTACACCAATCCGTTCCATTTCCATCGCTCGCTGAGTCGTATTCAATTTAAGTTGAACACTCTTTGTAAGTCTCCGTGTTTCTGCTCAGCAAGATTCAGCTATAACTGTTGTATACTTTCCTCTTGAGGGATAGTAGTACCATTCATGGCTTGAGAAGGATTTCCGAATGTGATCCACCACATCTATATTCCGATACCATATTCTTCTAGTTATTTCGTTCTCATGGTTCTGCTCCGCGGTTACTTTCTGTCCTTAGTAGACGTATGCCTTTACAACTTCCAGTGTTTCGGCACCTATCGCAAAGCTCTGTCTTCTGCCGAGACTCTGCATGACACATTAGTTTAGTTTTATAAACTGCACCAACACGTAGACTGCTATTGATAGCGTTCATGTGAGGTTACCGAGGACGCCAAGACAGCATAATCACGTGGTCGTTAACCAGCTTCTGTGTGATAAAGACGGGGCCGGAACTTTATTGCCCTCTGTGCATGAATAACGTGAGAAAGTGCACGCGATGTCTTGACGGCATTGCCGCGGCATCAAAAACTTCGCGTGCCACCATGTCGGTGCTCCCGGCGGTTTTAATGACGTCAGTGCGAACCATCTGTGTATAAAATATGCACCATGATTTTGCATAGGTTTGAGGGATGAATCAGATCGCATAATTTGGACACTAAACGTTTTCGTTGCGGTAATCTAAAAAAAACTATATGAAGGCGCCAAGTCTACTTTATAGTGCACTATACCTCAACTCAGTCGATGCTAATCTGTCCCGTCATTTTTCAAAGCCTGGGGCTACGACCATAGGTGTGAGCCAGGGGGGGCGCCCCCCCCCCCCATTCACCTAAGAGCGAGGAGGGGGGTAGTCTGCCCCATACATCGACTGAATAGGGAGAGGGGGCTCGCTGCGACTAACTTTCGCCCCCCCTTAAAGGGTCCGCTGTGCAGGCTCATGGTTACAGCCAAGCAAACTTTTGACAATTGTGGCGGCTTAAGAGCCCGCATTCCAAGAACTGTTTATTCCGGATGTTTTACGTCCAGTGCCCGGAGGTCAGGTTGTTCCGTTCCTGTAAAGTCCAGCCTTCTATAAGGAGAATCAATATAATTTGTGAAAAATGAATATAAAACAGTATGACAAAAATTAGACTCCTCCCAACTGTTTGGGAAGGGGTAAGACCAGCAAATATGGGGAAGCATTCCGGTGACAAAGCTTCGCGCGTGTGTTTGGATTCACTTGCCCAATTGTCTTCGGCGGCATCGGCCAAAGCATTTGAATCGGCTCGACGTGCATGCTTCAGCGCACCGATGTTCCGGCGTACTGGACTCCTAATCAAGTCTTGTTTAAAGTGCTGGATATAACCAGGAAACCAGACACTTTTCGACTCATTTCCTGAATACAGCCAACTTTTAACCAGGACCTGATTAAGATTGTGCCACTGCTTCTCTTTGGAACGTACTACAGGCGTCCTATTCGCATGTGGCGATGTCCAATGAGGCACTGAATGCGTTGCTGCCGTGATCTCTTACGTCACTGTACCAAGGGCAAACGCGATTGGTTGACGGAGACCTATTTGGAGAAATATATATGACGTATTGATAAAGACGGTCAAGCCCATCACAAAACGTGAGAATGGGGTGCTGGGGTAAAGCTTGGCTTCACCTACAGAGAACCCTACGCACGCTTACGGTTGTGAACATAGACAGCGGTACAAAACAATTAGTTTAATTTGGGTGACCGCTAGCGGAATCATGTGCAAGCATGAATTTGCCACCCTGGCGACGTCCAATATTGTGACGGGAAGAGTAACGCGAAGGCTCCCGCTCATGGCGTGCACGTGCTTCGAATATGATCGCACAGTAGACAGCCATAAGTCATGCACGCTGAGGTCGACGATGATTAGGGGCTGGACACTATATTTGCATGAGAACCAATTCCGCAAGCCTGCCTTGCGTCTATGCTTTTGCACACTATATGTTCATTGTTTATAGCATGTGATTGCGACTCGGCGTGTCACCCTGCCAGCACAGATCGACCTATAAATGTTTCGTGTGGAACGATCTCGCTGAGGGCATTGTCGTGCTGTGCACGTCGCTCGTGTCTGTCGCGGACGCCAACAACGTGGTCAGTTCCGTGGAGCTTTCGCGTATTCGGGAATTCAGGAATATTTTCGTCTGCACCACCACCACATTTCTTTCCCTCGTAAATAAGCGAACAGCCTATACGGACCATCACAAGAGAGGGATGGAGAGAGAAACAAAAAGGGGGTAGAGGAGTCCGGGCCCCCCTCCGCTCAATTTGTTCCGGATTTGTCGACAGGTGGGGGTAGGGGCGTCGCTATGCCGCAGGTCAAGTACCTTATCAGACCCAATTACCAGCTGCACATTGTTATCGACGTGAGTGCATTAGAAGTGTGGCAGCTTGGGCTATATATATATGTTGGTATGGCATGACGATAGTTATAGCGCTATATTGTTCTCGCGCTATAACTATATTATCGTGAGTGCATTGCCAGCTTCTATGAAGCACGCCTAAATACACATAAAAAAATTTCATTCCAGCAGCAACGGAATTTTTTTCTGTGCCTCTGTTAGTGCACAGAGAAATCGAAACAGTATTCAGCTTAGTGACTTGCTAATAGCCAACGCTGGTTCAAGCAGTGGAACTGAAATTGAGGGACGAAAAGAAGACAGCAAGGACGTCGCCTGACTGCGAGACTACAGTCATGTACAGTCTCAACGGAAAAATGTTAGCACTAATAAACGGTATCTGGAGCCGCACGATTGCGACACGCGGCGCTGTTGTTCACGAGCACGCTGACAACGAGACTAACAAGCACAGTCCATTTTTCAAAAGTAGGGGTGGCCGCCGGACCGGCGGATAGCACAGCCCATCTTGCGTGGCCCATCCGAAAGCCCGTATCATTGCTTATGACCACACGTGGGTGGGCACACTATATCCTTTTTTGTTCTCTCATTGAACTTGCGAACAACCGTATTTTTATGCAGTTGCCCAAAAGGGCTGCATGTTGGGGTGCTTTCCGCCGGCCGCCCCTACTTGGGAAAATGGAATGCACTTGGCACTGTCGATATCGGCGCGTTCGCAAAAAACGGAGCACCTCGTGTCGCACTGTTGCAACCGGTCACTTGGGCCAGTCTTTTTCCGTTGAAACTGTACGCCCATACTTTTTGTACAGCGCAAAGGGTCACAAAATCGCTAGAAATGGCAGCAAATCACCAACTATAAAAGCTGTTAGTGGCTCTCTTTACCGTGTGCTTGCCCAACAAACAGATTTTAGCACAGCGACGTCCTAGTCTGGTCCTCTCTTTGTTCCTCGTTATCAGTTCCGCTGCTCGTACAAGAGTAAGTACTGAACCAGTTCCATTTCAAACGTCCCACCGCTTCTTGCTACGAGACAAATGGGACAAGGGTGAAACGAAGGGGAGGGTAGTTGGGGGGGGGGGGGGGTGATTGAACTGTTGAAGTTTTTCAACTTCGCTTGCGTATGTATACACGCACACATAAAAACGCACGTACGAACATGTATGGTTTAAGTTCCTCCCCCCACCCTGATTTTTTTTAATCTGGCTACGCTCCTGAAATGGGAAGACTTGAGCATACTAACGCGTAACGTAACGACAAAATTGGCACGCTCCGGTAATGGCGACTAATCGCGCAAAAGTCGGCCCTGACCTATTTACGAGACAGGGCATGTGACCTCCAGTTCACAGGTCGCACATGCTCCTCCACCGAGCGTGTCCTGCGCGAGAAAAATAAAATAAGCTCGTTTCTCAGAATCACCACGACGAGCGCACGTGACACAAGGCACACGTTTTCATTGTTTCGAGCAGCTCACCGCATTTGACTTCCTTTCTGTTTCCTCTTCTCTCTTTTTTTTTCATAATTTATTGCGGAATTTTTTATTCGTACGATGGTACGTGACTCTTCGCGGCGTCAACAACTAGCACATTCGCACTTTCGGGCCGAAGGCGTTTCCTTTCTTTCTAACGGCTCTTGTTTGTATTCTATGCACCAACACTAATATCTATCTATCTATCTATCTATCTATCTATCTATCTATCTATCTATCTATCTATCTATCTATCTATCTATCTATCTATCTATCTATCTATCTATCTATCTATCTATCTATCTATCCGCTGAAATATATATTATAATTGCATATTTATGTACGTATCCACTCATGCACATGCATTCAGGTGAGGCCCGTAGCCAGGAACTTATTTTGGAAGGGAAAAAAAAGGGGGGGGGTAACGTTTCGTAGAAGTTTCCTACCACATTAGACTTCATGACCATGTCGTCAGGCCTCTCCCATTTTGTTTATTTATTTCGTGCCTTTGTGCAGGTATAAAGCGAGCATCTTTATATCATGCCACATTGACCCTTCATATCAGCGAATGAAAAATAACTTTATATTAACAAAAGCCCCTGAGCTCTCACCCTGAGTTCGCGAGCCAACGAAGGAACTGATGCGCACTGCACCTCGCAGACGCACCACGACACCATGCAGAGCGACATTGGACACGTGCAGGGTCATCTACGTTATCTAACTAATTTTTACAGTAGTGTGACCAAAGGAAGACATGAGTTTGACGACGTACGGCTTCGTTGTTTTGGTTAATTTACATTCACTAAGCGTTAGACGCGTACGCAGCGAGTTAGCAATCTTTATTTGTATTCAAAACACCCGCGTACAAGATCTTTCGTATAAAGTGATTACTTCCCGTTCGCACCATAAACCATATGCTTTGTTGCGCTTATTGCTATAGCTTTGGTTATTTCATGCGATAAAATTTACGGGTTTTTTTAGCTTAACATACAAACTCGAATGAGCATAATTTGGCGTACGCTGTGGCGGCTGCACTTCTATTGCAAATCTCCGCTGGCTCCGCCTTACTTGGCGCTTAGTTGGTGTTGTTACCGTGGTTACCTCACTCGCTTTGTTAGCTTTGTGGTCGCCGCATAGGTATTCTGTGGTCAGCGTAAGCGCGCAAAACGTCGTGTAGCGCACGTGTTATCTGATAGATTTACCTGAAGTAGTTATCAAGTAGACATGTGCTTCCACAAACCGCGAGTAGGTGCAAACGAAGTTTACGTGAGCCGGCAAAGCAACATTTGAGTTCCCAAAGTTAACTATATTAGCGTAGTTGCGTGAAATTCCTTATTTAATTGCAGCTGTGTCGTATGACAGACAATTAATATAACCAATTATTTAAGGAGTATCTTGTTCCTTGACGAGTTTCGATTTTCCTGCTGGATTAAACTACGAACGCGTAATGCAGCAACAAGGCGCTCAGCTGGCCGAGGCTACTTGTGAATACCTTTCGTTTTTAATGTCGTCAAACAAGGCAGAAAAGGCGTGCCTCTACGCGGACGCGTCTACACAACCAAGACAAATGTGTAAAGCGCGTCTACCTCATTATTCGATCGCAAATCGTGTTTGGAATCGTTCCTTCCATGCGACATTTAGCCATATATCAACAACCATAAAATGAAAAACGGGGTTTTTATAAAGGATATCAGTACGTCAAAATCGATGATGCATACTCTTGAGCAGGACTCTTGAAGTAATCAGCAGTGCTCAAGAAAAGGCCGTGCCATGGCTCGTTCACACGCCGTACGATGGAAGGTAGGCCATTTTTAACAAACTTCTTGCTTAATTTGCAATCAACACTCTTGACACATGTGCCACACATTATGGCATGCACCAATGAGCACAAAACTTGTCTACATGCCGAACTTGGGCTGAACCTTATTGGACACATCTCTCTTGATTTCTCATGTCTTTGGTGCAATAAAAATCGACAACTGTCAAAATTAAAGAAAGGTTATTCTGTCTGGTTAGCATGCACATACAAATCTAAGAAACAAGGCAAAGAAGGATGACTCATGGCTTGTTACAAATCCTCCTGTGTCATTCAAAAACACTGTTTTCTCGTCAATGTATAAATGGATCGATGGATGGATGGATGAACTTTATTAGGTGCTTCAGAATGTGCCAATGGCTGGCCCAAATCAGTGCACTGTTGATCACGTTACTTTGTTTGAGGCTTGTGTACTTAGATTAAGGTGCACGGTAGGGAATCGCAGATGTTTGAAATTTGCGGAGCCTTCTACTACGGTGTCTCTCAGTGATGTAGTTTTGGAATGTTAAACTGCAAATATTTTTAGTATTATTATTAATTATTATATTGATTTGCATTACTGCCAGATATCGTATGCAGTGTCTCATTTTTTCTCTGGTGCCCTTACGTGGTATTTATCTCACGTTTTCCGGGTTATACACATGAATTTGAAACACCACTTCGTAACATTGTGTATGCATATAAGATTATTGGCATACATTTAGCTGTAGTATGCAAACACCGGACAAAATTTTATGCAAACTTGTCTTTAGGTTTTGGACTGCGTCGTATTGTTCTAATTGCCACTGCATTTAGAAATGAAAATTCGAAAAATGTTCTGAAAAAGCTGTAGTAAAAAAGAAAGGTTCTTTTCAGAAAATGAGATGGCAGCACGAGTGCGAAATGAGTCGACGCATCCAACACATCTTGCTAAATTTTGTGGCTTGCTTTGTGCGACATTGTTAATCAGCTTAATGAAACTTTAGTAATCTGCTGCCTTAAAAGAGGTAGACACTACATTTAGTTGTACAGATTATTCTCTGGTCTTCATTTCAGGTGGAGCTCACAAATCAGAGAGGTGTCAATAGCATAGACAGAGGAGTGAGAATAGGAATAAGAAATGGAACACGAATTCGAAAGCCACTAAATATTAAGAGCACTGGCTATGCACAGTTATTGTAACGACGACAGACCTGCACAAGTGACTGTAGCCTTTGTGGGTGGTTCTTCCTGTCTTATACGAATGCTATGGCGTATTGACATTCTGCTTTAAGAGTGGTCACTTATAATATAGTGACTGTGGTGTTATACATGTTGTATTTGTGTTCTCTCATTGCCTTCTTATATTTCAACCTTCCCCTCCTTGTTCTCCCATTGCAGGGTAGCGTATCTCATTTATCCTTCTGGTTAACCTTATGTGGGTGACCTAATTATTGTTAGAAATGGAAACGTGGAACTATTTCCTACAGCCTATAATCTTATTACCACTGGGAAGGGTGCACATATGCGGGTAAATAATTGAGTAGAAGGTAGAGTAGTCAAGAGACATCTATCTAGCGTGTGGAGCAGGCATCAGTGCATCTATAACCTTCACCGACTCAATGACGCAGCATTCCGACTTTTCACTCACCCTCTGTTTCTCTCCCTCTGCAGGTCAACATCATGGCAACATGTTTATGTCAGAAGGGATGATCTCGGAGAGTCACCCTACAGGCTCATCACTGGGTGCAGTTTGTGAAATCTACACGTTTGTGCAAACACTTGCACGGTATCTGTGGGGTAGGGTTCAGTGGCTGCAGCATTGGAGCCTACAGCAGCTAACAGCATGTCTGGCTTTGTTCTGTCAATCGAAGGGGAGTTGAACTTCATCGTGAAAGAGGTGAGTGCTTGTCTCATTTCAACAGTACTGCTTTTCATAGTGGGAACACCATTGTCATTTTTTTTCCCCTAATTCAGAAATATTTGCAAAGCATACTGAACTCGTGCTAAAGAAAACGTCTTGCAGTACCTCGACTACCTGGGGCTCGACAGTGTGTCAAAGGCCTTCGAAGAGGAATGCCTGGCACACAGCAAGCCGATCCAGGAAAGCTTTGCTTCGTACAGGAATGAACGGACTCAGAAAGTTCAGGTAAAGTCTGCATGGCCAGCATGTGCAGCAATACACTTACTCTGCAGCGTCAGATTGCATTCAGAGTATTTGGTGAATGTTCATTTGCATTCAGAGTACTTAGTAAATGTTTATTGCTATTTTAAAGAGATTCTAAAGGTAGTATTTGTTCATGCTAAAGCGATTGGTTAGGTCGCTTGGTCAGGCTTTACTAGAGTCACTAGCATTGAGTCAGGCTGAAGTGGTGTGTTTTATGTCTGGGCAAGCTAGATCAAGCTTGAGTCGGGGACACTAAAAGGCTGCTAATAATTGTAATGACGGGGTTGTTAGCTCATAAAATGTATAAAACATCACTTCTACAAAGAGCAAAGTTTCCACAAGTGAGATGATGATGTGATGAGAAACATTTGCGTGCCGTAGTTGTGATTTATTAACAATTGTCCCTGGTGTTACACATCTTGTTGATAGGTGGTCAACTGTGGACCATAACTATAGTGTTGCAGTGAAGAATTGAATTGCATATAAAAACACGCACAAGTAAAATCATCTTGAAACACTAGTTTTCTTTATTTAATTTTTATTTATCACAAACCTTAATTAAGAAAACCACAGACAACAAAGCCAAAAAAAGCACGTGTAATATTATTTACAGACATTTAACTGCATTGCAGTTACTATGACATAAATTTAGGTGGATGAAAAGACAACCCGTGGCAGGCAAGGGCTGAACCTGCAAACTTCCGGTGACACGTTCGATGCTCAACCCTTCTTTTTTCTTATTTCGTTCCTTACAAAATAATTGCATGAGAAATTAGGTATCTCATACCATGTGCAGCCCTTGCTGTTTAGAAATCATCCTCACTTTTATTCAGGCTCAGTTACCCAGCCATGCACAAACAAAAGATATCGTGGACAGAAATTTTTTGTTGAAGCTGTATTCGCAATGTCAGCTGCCCCCTTTTTATGTAGGTGTAGGACTACATTCCCAGCAATGTGTTCATCGCGCTTTTTGAGAAACACGATCCGCATACTCCATCTCTGAATACTTCAGTGCTGTATCGGAATTGCTGGAGGATCATAACCTGTGGCTTTTTCATGCATCGTTCCTTACTTGTTTGTTTCTTCATCGTTGTGAAGCTCACGCTCTTCCCTTGCCTTTATTGTGCAGAAAGAACTGCTGAGCTACTTCGACGAGGGCAAACAGGCTCAGTTTTTCGCTGTTTGGGACTCTGTTGTTTCTAGAAGTACCATGATCGATGAGGCCGTGTGCCGTGACCTCGAGTTTCACCTGCGATTGCACTTTGCCATATACCCACAGCGCTACCCCGAGAAAGCTGTAAGTTGTTGGCTCAGTCCCCGCTCTTTTGTGACATTATCACTGTGTAGTTTCATATAAAATGAATGAGAATCATGGCAGAGCAATCGTTCAGCTTTTACTGCAGGAACGAGTATTATGTGGGTTTGTATAGCTTTAAAGCCTATGGTGTCAGATGTTCTTATGGCATTTTGCCTTTTCTTTGGGAATTTTGATGAATTTGTACGTCTTTTGAATGCAGCAGAGCAAAAAAGTCTCTCTACACATTTGTAAATATGGGGAAGTGCTGCATTTATCAGGAAATATGTTAACATGATCAGTAGTGAATCTCTTTGAATTCGGAAGTTTCTATAAATATACGGGTGGTTGCATGACAAGTTAAATACCTTATAAGATGCCTCATTTCATGTTAAAAATGAAAATTAATCATGGTGAGTTTAAGTTTGCTCAGTGAGGCTCATGAATTGCTGCATTTATATTTCAATTTAAGAGGCTGAGCAGAAAATCGTTTGATAGTCAGAAGTATTGAGAAATTTATCGGTTTCCATACTGCCTGAACCACCATACCTGAACTAGCGCTCGTAGGCATTAGCTTCAGTGTACCCTGTAACAATTCTTATTATTATTTTAATTCAAGTTGTTACAAACCTTACAGGGGCGCTCTCAGTACTTTATTAATGACGGTATTGTCTTCATATGATTTGTGATGATGATGCAGGTCTTAGCATTGTTTTCAGAAGTGAGTTCACTGTAGTTCTCAGATATCTCCTCTTGGTCTCTTGATAGAAGTGCCGCTCTTCCCCTGGGAGCATGCTCAGAAGCAGGGCTAATGGGGTTGGAATGCTAGAACACTTGTGTATCATGCTTCGGGTGCATGTGTCAACCGTTTTTGATGCAATATATGAAGAACTGTCCATAGATGCATGAAATTTGTGCATAATTTCAAGGCACTCTATATTCTATTGCAACAAATATAATGTCATAATATGTTCATTTATGTATTTCATATTACTTAATCTTAATTAAATTATAATCATTGATCTGTTGGTTCGGAAGTCATTCATGTTTCGTTATTGCATAAATAAGGTAAAATTTCAAGCTTGAAATATAGTGCATTTTTGTGATCGGAGGCATATATTCTGCAGAAGATCCAATTCATTTAATCCTTGATAAGCCTTGTTCTTTCTTAGCCACTAGTTGGCACATACCAGTAAAAACAAGTTACGTACACTAAGCATCTTGGTGGGTTAAACAACCTTTGATTGTCAGAGCTAATCCGGAATCCTTATTACAACATGGTTATTATTACCTAGTATGCAGTTTGGGGGTATTAAACCATTCACAATCAATTCATTTAAGTTTGCATGCGAGCGCGCTTGCCTAGGTTCGTGGGGCATCAAACGCGCAACATTTGAGCAAGACACTTCATAATTTTTAGTGCAAAAGCCGGGAAAAAAAATTGCAAGTGAACTAAAATTTTCAGTATAGTGTGTGTCACGTACCATGTGTTTTTTCTCTTTACCAGAACGTGCAGGGCAGCATGACTGCTGAGGCTGCAATGACCAACTTCCGCCAATATATAGAGTCCATCAAAGCCCGCACTGAGGATCCCCTGGTGTACTTTGCCTTGCCCTATGTTCAGAAACCAAGACAGTTTCCTGTGTTCAAGCCGATTTTCGAGGCAAGTGCCACGTACTGACTTCTTATCCTTTTCTGTACATTATGGTGAAGTTATCATTGTAATTAGCGTTTTCATTTGACAACACAGCACTGGAGGAGCAACAGATCACAGTCATGCTGAAAATTGAAGGGAATGTTGGAAGTGATGTGTTGATAATAATCAGATACATTGTGGGAGACTACAAAGGGTTTACTTGTTGCTTTGCAGTGTACCTTGTTGTCCAGAGGAATTAGAGCGGGTGTGTTCAGTCTAGCAGAAGTGCTCTGTTAAAAAGTGGGCTGTGACTTTTGAGGGTCAGACAAAGTTTCTGTTGCATCTTTTTTTTTTTTAGATGAGTCCTACCGATTCTCTCTTGTGGCGGTAGGGTTAAGAAAGGGGTAGCTGACAACCACCTATTCTGTATTCTTTTCCTTCCTGTTGTTGACTAATATGCCTTTGCTTGACCAGTTGCTAGCAACCTCGTGAGCTCATATGGCTCGTTTCCCGTGTAGAGTTTCCTATAAATGCACTAGAGGGAACTCTGGCGCTAGTGTCTACGGGGGCTGCAATGCATTGCAAGCATGGGCATTATGGGTAGTACAGGTATTGTGTAATCTTTGTACTTGTGTCTCCGTTTGGGGTCGCGTCGCTTGAAGCTGTTTTGTCACGAAACAACAATCTGCAAATGTTCAGCAGTTGGGCTTCATCACCTCAATCTTTCAGGTTTACCTTTTCGAATCGGGTCGCAAAGTTTAAAAGGTTTCATTTTTTCCTTGAAAACAAAACTGAAACAAAGCAATAAGCGAAGCCACAAGTGCGATTCCCCGCTTGCAAGTATGAAGACTAGGCAAGTCTGTGTACTACTTATCATTCCATGGTTGCTGAATGATCGCAGTGCCAGAGTCCCCTTTAGTTAATTTTAAGAAACTCTTTGGTTTGCCAAACTAAAGCAAATTTTCGTTCGATGAAAAAGCTTTCTAATCTGAGAAATTCCTACGGATATCCTTGTGGCTTCATCCTATAAACAGGTGGTTGTCAGTTATTGCTTTCTGTAAGAAAAAAAAAGGAATGCAAAGAATAAGGGTTTATCCTGTGTTCTAATTTTCTCATCGTTCGTTTAGTAACTTGCTGTTTCATAAAAAACTCTTTCAGTGATTCAATTTTTTAGTGTGAGTTTAGCTGGTGATCCGTTTGTGCCATTGTAAGCTAACATTTCTTAATATTTTCTTCTTTCTGGTATCTTCTGGCAGGAGAGCTGGGTGGACGAGCTCAAGAGCCGACTGGAGAAGTTTGTGCAAGAGTCTCTGTCGACGCATTACCAGCAACGAGCAAAGCCACGCCTTATGGACCTCTACGTATCCTTCGTTTTATTTTAGAACAGAGTAGTGTACTGGCTCCGCATTTATTAGTGCAGTTGGGTGTGTTTCAACCTTTCTTCTTGCATAGTGAAACCGGTGACGTGAATTGTTCTTTTTTTTTAATTGACCATTTTTAAAGCTACCACGTTCAACACCACATTAGATTGGTCGCCAGCACAAGTAAAATGCTACAGCAGGTACGTCTTACCTCTCATAAATGTTCTTTTCACTCATACTACTTTAACTATGACAACGTACCAAAAATTGAAACACACACGGGCGCTAACCTGCATTGTTCAGACACATATTTATAATGGCAACCACATGCTGATGCCACTCTGCTTTGGCTAATTATGACGCTCTAAAGTGACAACTAGTCAGCATACAAGAGAGAAAGCATCAGTTATGTGCAAAACTGAAAATTTGCACGTACTTAAAATTCATCTGGTGCTATCATGTGCAGCACTTAAGAAGGAAATATTCTATATTCGACAAAACAATGAATGGCACACTCATACACTTGTGATTATCCTTGGCTATTATTGCTGATTATATTATGTCTCATGTTGTTTGGTCGGCATGTGCGCAGAACGCTACGCATTTTTGAAATTCAGGCGTACCTAGACAAGTTCAGCAATGCGTTGCCAAATCGTTCTGTAAATCACCCCAGACAATATACGAATGCTCCCTGAGGCTGTCATTCAGTCAGTCTATCTCACAAAGGGTCGAAATAATTTGAAGTAGATGATAGAATAACTTTCTGAGTTATATAATGTTCAAGTAACAAGCTATTTTTATATGTATTCTGTATGACAATCTGTGATGTTATCAGCATTTTGACTCAATACTTTGAGGCATTGTAATCAACTTCGTTTGCTGTAGCAAGAGTTAAGAGGGAAGTTAGAGTAGAAAGGAATTAGCTCAAACTGCAGTAGGAACCACACATTTTCATTTTAAATATCAGGCATTTTGAATGGTCTTATAGTGTAAAGAATAATTGTTGCAGATGTTGTTGCGAGTTATACTAAGTGACAGAGGTACAGAAAGACTTTATTTCTCTTCATCTTCGAAGGTGTGTTAAATGAAGAGACACATTACAGAACAAAATAATACAGGCCACATGTTGTCTGGTTTATTTTTCTTGCTACATAGCTCCCAAAGAGATGAAGTAGATGAGTCCTTCACAATTGAAGATGCAACAGACTCCATGAAAATGCACATCCAGGGTATCAGCCATGAATGCATGATTTAAAGGCGTCGATCGAGTCATCTGCAAACGGAATTGTAGCCAGGCAGGAGCTGACGGTGTACCACTAAAGCTTTAATTAGCTCGATTGAATTAGTTTACTTAACATTCATTAAGTAGTCTTCCATTGATTCGTGCCAAGCAGGACTACAGCAGTTGGTTTTATTTGTCTTTTGGTTGAGTTCAAGTAGTTTTGCTAAGAAGCATGGAACCAAACCCCTGGACTTCTTAACGCAACCAAATGAAAATCCAGGTTAAGTTAGGCAACATTTTACGAATTGAAGCTAAGTATACTGCTTATACACTTGCTAATTTGCATTTCAACAATGTTTTGTACCCATAGCCTAGACCAGTACACTGTGCTTGCATTGTGATGTGTGCTATAATATGAATAATGTGTCAGTGTCCTTGACTACACTTTGATTAGTATTGCAGTGATGTGGAACTGAATGGTAAGACATCATCATTAATGCTTTTCTTGTTTAATCTCTGATGAGATATATGCTTAATAAGCTATGTATACATTGGTAAACAAATGTTTTGGCACACCCTAATTAGATTGCATGATTACTAGAGAACGGATTATAGGCAATGCCTATTTTGTTTCTTGTGTTTTTGTCATGCCACTTTGATATATGGGCATAAATTAGATGTTAAGGAGGACTTTAGTGTCTAGTGTCTATATAGGGCCTATAAATGCCTATTTTTTCAATTTTGCACCTGAATTCCTATGAATGCTTATTTTTGAAATCGTTGCAGATGAGCTCTATTTAACCTCAAATATTGTTTTCGAGTACAGTTGGATACCAGTATTCATGTTACCAGCCAAAACTGAGAGTTTGGAACCCTATGGCTTTGAACCTATACTCCATCTCAGAAGTTTCTTTCAGTGCTGCTAGGGGTATGAGGCCCGTTAGACAATAGGAAGGCCGATTAGCCTCTACACATGTATTCATCTGCCTCTCTACACATGTATTCATGTATTCATGTATTCATATGTTTCTGTTCCTGCTCTAAACAATCAAACCTGGTGATGCACCCTTCAAGGTCTTCATAGGCAGAGGAGAAATCGGCCCTGTCTTATTAGACCTGGTTAATGCGAGGCTAAAAGACCCTTCTGGCCTATTAGTGGTCTGGCTGTTTTGTTGCTGCACTGCCATTCTCAGCCATGCCGAAAATAAAAAGACCCAGGAGTGTGTTTATTCGACGGTGGATGCCTAAATCACCTTGGTCAATAAAAGGAGAGACCATGCTCAGCAAACCCTGTAGGAAAAAAAATTGGGTGGCTATGCTAAACCATTGGCGCCTGTTTATTATCATAAACTAAAGCATTTATTTTTGCTTTCCTGTCATAGACACAGGTCCAGCACATATTTCTTTGAAAATTTGAATTTTTGTAAAAACTTATTGTGTCTATATTTAAGATTTCGGGGGCCCAAACCATGTTTTGGCTGCCTAGTTATGGTGCCTAAAACCCAATTTTTAGTGTCTATAAATCTGGCCTCTCGTTTTCACATACAACAAACCCTTTTCTTAAGTTGTGGGAAGCAGCAATCTATGTTCAAGTAATGCTGAGAAGTTTCTATTTTTGCAAAAGTATGGTAGAATATTAGTGCATAAAATCGTATTCTTGTGCAAAAATTATTGTGCTTGCCTAAAACAAAGGTATTTTTAATGCGTGTGCACAGGCACACATTTGTGCATGACTCCATACAGCGAGCATTATTGTAACAGTCACAAAACAGGGTCAAACATTTCAGCAGAGTTTTGACTTATGTTTTAAGCCAATAGCAAGCCTCATTCGATAATCGCTCGCTTGTAAGTAAGAATACTACGCTCAATAACACCTGGATGCCAAGTGAGCAATAATGTGGGATCCGTAAGTGCAGGCTTTGTTTCTAAATAAAGTGAACGCAGTTTTAAATTTTCAGATTGGTTATTACCGCAGTTGAGGGTAAATCTACTGTACACTTTCTTGCAGACATGCGTGAAGACTTTAGACGGTGTGAACAGAGATTAAAACAATGTGAGGAGCAGAGGGAAGTTCTGGACAAACAAATGTGCAAACTACAAGTATGTACCTTTTTGATAATCGTGACTTTCAGTGCATTTTTAACTATGAACCTTTCTCTTTTGAATTTGTAAATATAAATGATAATTGCCATAATATTGGTACGTTGAGGCACATTTTACTTTTGTTCCCTTCACATATGGGCAACATGAGCTTCAAAACTTATAAACATCGCTACTCTTTTCCAATTACATTACCTATTCATTAGCCATTAGTACCCACAGTGTCCTGCAATAATTAGGCTTGTTTGGGAGGCGACAGTGGTCAAATTTCTTGTGTCCTGTTCTTTTCCTTGCAGTGTACTAATGTCAAGAAGCATTCTCACAATGGCTGAATGTGGGTGCTCTTGAATTTGTGACTTTTTTGTTTCGTTGGTGGTAACTGCTTTCAGGACACTGATAAAGGCTAAGTCACATTGACAACAATGTGTCACGCTTTTGAAATTTTCGAGCACAGCTACTAAGGGCCTGTTCCTACGTCGAGTGGAATCACCACTGTCAGCGTAACTGACAGAGTGAACGAGGGCAAAAAGAGAACAAAAGATAGACTGACCCAAGCAGTTTTCCATCAAGAGAGCCAGCTAGCCGCTGTGTTGGCGTTTGCAATTGCCTTGTGCCTACTCGCACTTTTTGTGACGGCGTAGCGGATGCCTCTCGCACACGGGCACGAGAAAGTGAGTTGGCCTGCAAGGCTTGGAAGAGGAGGGGCGTTGGTCGAAGGAACGCTGTGTGGTGAAAGCCGTAGTGAACAGAGGGAATCAAGTTCGTAGTGAACGAAATTCATAATTGACAAACTGCTGCGACTTAGCCACCTCGCACACCTCTTTTCATCAGGTTGCCAACACTTCGTGCTTGGTTTTGCATGTGGCACAAAGGCCACTTTTTGATTTCTGAGTGAGACGCAAGCATCTGATGAATGCAGAAGCCCCTTC
This sequence comes from Rhipicephalus annulatus, assembly GCA_013436015.1. Taxonomy (NCBI): domain Eukaryota; kingdom Metazoa; phylum Arthropoda; class Arachnida; order Ixodida; family Ixodidae; genus Rhipicephalus; species Rhipicephalus annulatus. Next base: position 1,059,740 of record WOVY01010187.1, on the reverse strand, counting down.
CTTTTTCGTTGAAACAAGCATACTTCTATTATTATTATTATTATTATTATTATTATTATTATTATTATTATTATTATTATTATTATTATTATTATTATTATTATTATTATTGGTATATTATTCCTATGAACTGCTGGCCCCTGCACTTCAGTTATCTCTCTCACTCTTTTGTTTTTGCAGGAGGACTACAAAACACTTGTATCTGTGACAACAGAATTGATCACTGCCCTGGAAGCAACTGTCAGGGGAAATCTGGTAATCTAATTTTCACTGCCTCATTGCTTCTTTCGAGCAGATTGTTGCAACATCAGAAGCATAGGGTAAAAAAAAAAAGCACTTATCGAGAAGAACAGTAACCAGGTCAGTTTTTTAAAAAACAGATGTGAGAGACTTCTTCATTTTTGATCTTTTTTTAAATGCCAACTTATGATCTTATCTTCTCCAGTTCCCCGCACTATAGACAAAGCAATATATGAAGGTGTGGCATCTGTATCTCTATCTTTTTGTTCTCTATATTTGTAAACATGCAGCCTTAGATGATAAAATCGTAGCATTGGCTGACATAGTAACTTTTAACACTGGATAGGGGTGTGACTAAATGTAGTCAACCATGTGTGCAAACATCTTTGTAGTGGTGGGATTGTGGTGAATGCAGAAATATTGTCATCATTGCTTTCTTAGCACCTTCTCATCAGTGCCTGTTTTAGAGTTTATTCAGCAAGCCTTGCACGCCCGAGTAAATGCAGTTCATGTGTAAATGTAATGGACAAGGTGTACTGAAAAGAAAGAAAAGCTTTGAAATTGTCTAGAAGGTTAAGAAAGGGGGAGGGGTGGTCAGTTACTTCAATATAGGTAGGAAGATGGGCTAAGGTGTTCCGATCATTTGCTTGGATCAAGTCTTCAGCTTTTCTCGTTCCTTCGAATATCATTCTCTGATGGCAGCATCACTTTTTTTGCATCAGGTTAACTTGGAGAACGTACTGCTCTCATGCGGGCAGCGATTTCCTGAGCTAGTGAAGCTGCAGACGCCTCTTACGTCACGTGGGTCGACTTGTGACGGCACCCAGGTGTTTGTCCTCAGAAGTGGACTTCACACTAGACGCACCAGGTTCGTGACGGTGTAAGCAAAAAAAAACAAAAAAAAAACAGGTTGTTTAGCTTTCTTATTTATTGAAAGCAGTGAAGGTTATTTTTTACAGGTCTTGTTTTTATGCGTGGCAACGAAATAAGTGTAGTAAATGTTGGACAACTTGCAGAAAGCATGACACCTGAAAGCACAAACAACGGAGAATTGCAGGATTTTCGTCTTCACTTTGATTCATTATTAGTGCTTTTTTTTACATGCTGTGTAGCACACATTTACACATTGTGCTATAGAAGGTGTATAAATAGAAATGAGGTGCCTCAGACAGGCTGAATAAGGTTTCGATTTTTGGACTTATCTTTCACCAAAGGCATCCTCTTATTCTTGGCATCATTGGTGTGATAGCTTTAAAAAATTTTATGTAGTTTCTGATGTCACCTCTTATGGTGTCACTATTGATACCTGTTATCTGAAAAAGAAACTGGGAAAAGAATGAGCACAGCCATTTCCCCTTCTAGTTTTTCATTTTCTTCTAGTTTCTTCCTTTGTGGTGTCATGATGCAAGGCGTCCTGACAAAGATAAGGGCACTTGCTGCAACGTTGGGTTCAGCTGCACTCCTTGTTGAACTATTTTGTTTTGACACCAAAGATTATTTTGAGGCATCACAGAATTATACAGCTTGTTTCATTGCCTCGGTGCTTTAACTTGTTGTGAGGACTGATGTAGCAGTGCAGCAGTCGACTGAACATGACCACTTCCTGGGACATGCCGTCACTACTCTTAGCATAACTTGGAAAAAAAGATGGAAACTGGCTGTAGAAAAGCAGTTTCATTGAAGTGCTCGGTGTATCTTGAGGCTAGCGTTAGTGCTTAATTTTGCATTGTTTTCAAGTCTGGAATCATAATTTAAGACTGAAATGTGTAGTAGTAGTAAAGAAATTGTGTCAATGCTCCTTTAAGCTTCACAAGAGAGAAAGAAAATACTTTATTTTATCTTTATACAAGGAGTAGGTGGGAAGTGACTCTGTGCGAGCCACCCCTCGCAAACAATAGGTGGGCTCCTCATTGCAGAAGCCCGCTGGCGTCCAGCGTGACTCGGGCTCGGTTGACCAGGGCCTTCTGGCTCGCCAGGTCGGAACAGTCGAGCAGGGCTGCCTCCCAGTTCTCCCGAGTGGGGTTCGGTCTTGGGGTGAGGCGAGAAGTTGACTGACATGTCCACACCATGTGGAAGGTGTTCGAAGACTTCTCCACACAGTGCGGGCATTTTCCTATACAGGCAGGATCGAGATATTTAAGAACTGCCAGGCACAGCAGTGCTTTGGCGTATTCTTTCAGTCGTGAGTAGAAAACCGCTACGATCATCGAAGTTGTAAAAGTGTACCACACTCTAAACAATATGGTACGTACCATGCACAATGTCTAAAGAGCGAACAAGAACATGTTATGCAGGTGTGGAAGGATAAGCTTTTGAAGCCTTACAACTGACAAATCTATGTGACAATTCTAAAAAATGCTTAGGTTTGTCTTCCTGTAGTTTTGCATAGAAGGGTGTGAAAAAGAATCTGTGCAGGCTAGACTTCACCAAGATCAAGCAAGACCTGTCAGAAGCGAGTGCCAGCACGCGGGCTCTTCTATTGCAGGCACTTCGATGGGTATGTGTGCTTTCTTGTATGCAATCTTTCTCTCTGGCAGCCACTGCTACACTTCTCTCCTTACAAAGTTGTACCCTTTCTTTATTTGCATAGTATAATAAAAGCTTATGAAAAGTTTTCTTCAGTCAGTAAATACGATAGACTGCCAAGACGAAGATTGACGGGTTTTTATATCCTGAAATGTGAGACAGACTTTAGCCACAGCAAGGTTTGGCTTTATGCTCCAACTCCTCTGTTGGTACGTTCTAATAGTGTGCTGGTGTGACTAAAAAGAGAGTTTGTAATATGCAGGTGCAACTTACACCAGCAAAAGAAGGTGAATGCTGAACCCTCCATGCTTTGTACTGCTCCATAATTACTAAAATCTGAGAAAACAGCTTGAAATTTGTGATTTCATATTCGTACACCTGTGCTGAAGTTCTGATGCGAAACTTCTTTTAAGTAGATGCTTTGTCTTTGTGATCTAACTCAACGTCATTGTGTGAAATTAGTCAACGTAGAGTTTTGATATATTTTCTTTCATATTAAGTTAATAAATCACTTTTCATTACTCTTACAACTGTCTGTATGTGTCTTTTCAAGACCAATATGTATGTACATAAAGGTATAAAAATAATTAGTTAATATATGTCTCACAAAGAATAACATGAGTGAGTGATTGATTCATTCATTCATTGATTCATTCATTTATTCACTGAAGTCATTAACTTCAAGGAGGCATACCTGGGCTTCCACATCGCCTGTTTTTTGTCTCTTAGAAATTGACCAAGGCCTCTTCAGTTGAGGAGAGAGACTGCGTCCTGCTCGCATATATTGACAATGACCTGTTGGGCTTCATCGAAAGGTCACCCGACTACTGCGTAAGCAAATTCTTTACTCGGAAAGATGTCATCACTGTGCACTGTCAGAACTGGTTGTCACTGGTTGTAACCCTATTGCTGGTTTGCTACTTTTCTCATGACAGAACTTTCGAAATGGCACTGAGTTCTTAAAGCTTAGTAGACCAACACCTTAGTATCAGGTCAAATATTCTTGTGTTATAGACTGTACTTGATAGTTTGTCAATTTAAAATTATAAATTTTTTCTTGGGCTGTTCATTCGTTCACGATGTTGTATGTCTCCATTGTTTGTTGACCAAGCGATCTGTTATCAAATAACTAAAAGGACATGTCTTGCTTTAAGTATTTACCTTTCTCCCTATCTCGTTCCAGAACCGTATCTTGCACATAACCAAATCACCAAATTTGGGGTTGCAGCAGAGCTTTGTGAGGTTCTTGAATACATTGGCTGCCTTTCGATTAGGTGAAGTACTGCTTTTGGTCTTTAGCAGAATAGCAACTGTCTGCACCTGTTGTCTTAATTATGCTGCCTTCATTTCCATTGCTTAATCACTCAACGTAAAGGGAAAGTGGGGTGGTTAGACATAATACCACAGCGAATATGAATTTAGTGGCCCGCTGGAAATGTGGAATAGGTGTTAAGCGAAAGGAAATCGCAGTCCAGGGCAACAGAATCCGATAATATGTTTTGAAGATACCTAAAGAAGGTCAGGGATATTTCTAGACATGCAATGGGGAAGGCTGACACAGCAAGGGCAGGGTTGTTACTGAAGCATTAGAAAAGCCTTTCATACTGTTATAAGCATTTATATAGGACAGTGTCAATGATTACTTTCTACTTCTGTGGTCTCACCAAAAAAAAAAAAGTGTTAGGTTTGACTGCTTTTAAAGCTCTGATGCTGCTTATTTTTCTTCCTTCCTTTCTTCCTGATGCTGCTTTTGTATTGGTGAGGTAATTTTTATTCTTTCGTGCACAGGACGTAGTTACTTGGCCAAGAATCTCCAGCTTGTTGCGGTGCTTACAGACACGCTTGTGTTCGACCGAGTGACGGACCCCAGAACTCTGGACATGATACTGGGAGCACTGCAGAAACTGAGTCTGAGGTAACAGGTTCCTGAGGCAGGCAGTTTTTTTCTCCATTTTTGTTTTCATTTAGCTCGTTATTTCGACACTGCAACTAAAGTTACAAATAACATTTTATATATTTTTCTTATACGTATTCATTATTTGTTAATATCATTGTGACTAACGAAAATTGGGCTCTTCAGTTTCCCGTCTTCTCATTGTTGGTTTATTGCGAGGCAGATTTGTAATATTCTGGGCAAATTTAACAGAATCCGATGTTGTGTAGCATTGAATCATAATTTAGGGGTTGAATGGGCCATGAACTGGCATTCGGGCTTGATGAGAAAACACATCACACTGATGGCAAACACTACTATGAACCTCTCAGCCAAATCTTGCAGCCGTGCGGGATAAGGAGAGTTTGGAAGCACAGAGAGGAGTTGCCATTTTCTCACACGCTCTCTTTTCATACAGAGGGGTGTGCTCACTCTCTTCGGAACTGTTGTTGTCTGCTGTTCGATTTCGAACAGCAGATAGCTTGCTATTGACCAGTAGCCAACGTAGAACAAGGGCGACGTTTGAATTGGATGCACTTCTTGCCACGGAGTGCTTCTCTGTGCCAGCGCAGGGCTTCATATTTTTTTGAAATTACAGTGAGCCACACTCACGAACGGGAATCACATTGGGAGAGAGCGACAGCACTTCATCATGCACTCAAGGGTTTGACGCACACTGATGCGACTTCTTTCTCCCACACCACCCCTCCCTGTGTCGCTTTCAGCGTGCATTTCATGATGAGAGAAGAGAGAAAGCACTTGAAATGTGTACCAAATTTGAAATTACCCCAACTACACTTGTTCTTGACAGATTCTTGTGGCATTCGATTGGTGAGCCAGTACACTGAGGTCATTTGATGACTACTTGGACGAGTGGGTTATGACCCCTTTAAGGGCGCACTTTGTAAAAATGTGTCCACATTTAGTTACTGACTCTATATTTTACAGACGGCAGCAGAAGGACATCATGATCAGCCACGGCATATTGGAGTGGGTGGTGCGCACCTTGCAAGAAAGCCAGGAGGTTGGAATGTCGGAGTATGGCCTCGAGTATATCACTGCACTATTCATGAACTTGTGCCTGCAGAAATCAGGCAGGTTTCGACCTCGGTGGTTTTATTAAATAGTTTTTATCTACTCTGCATGCTTCATTGGCACTGTAATCATGTGAAGATGATGGTGTTTCAGTCTGCTTTACACAACAATGTGTAGGTATGTGGGTATACGAAGAAAAAACAGAAAAAGAGAAGACTTGTGTGAGTCGCAGCTAGATGACTCATTAGGCGATGTACTCTCTTGGTATGCTCTCACCTGAGTGATGTGACCTGATTGTGTCTCCTACGAAACCATTTAGAACTTGTATCTTTCTGGCTTCTATTGCTTTTTTTAGTGTGCCTGCATTGGCAAAGAACTGCTATTATCTGTAGTCCTAACATTTGGGAGAAAGATTTCACTGAGCCGCGTAAACTAGCATTTATTGAAATACAAATTTAGTCACAGGATCAGCATCGGTGTGAATGTACGGATGGATTGGTGCATCTGGCTGCTCAGCTCGCTGGAATCATTCTTGTGTTCTAGCACACAAGAGCGGTTTCACACTATTGATCACTTCACATGTAGTCCTTTACTTGTATTAACTACTATAGTAAACTGTCGTTAAAGGCCAACTCCGGCGATTTTTTCACCATGTCAGGATAATGTTGCTTAGACACTCTTCTCACGCACCTGATAACTTAAATGCTCAAAAAATTCGAAAATAATTTTAGTTACCGAAAAATCGCAATATCGAAACCGAAACCCAATCGAGTGCACTGCTACATTTGAAGTGAAAATCTGCCTCACGCTGCCGGAACCTGCCTCATTGCACATAATGCCCACCAGATGACACTACCTGTCCACGTCGTCCGCGGCGATCGGCTAAAACGCTTACGCTGTTATGCTGAATATGTGCCGAATTGTGAGTGGCTCACAATGCGACATCACTTGGCACTTATCGCATGCCCATAAACACAGAGAAGAAAATTGCACGTTCAACCAAGGAAGCACTGGCCAAATTCACAGAATCTATAGCAGACGCTACAGTGGCACATCAGTTCGTCACTTCCGCCAGGCAAAGCTCAATGTCACACGCACAATGTTGTCATTAATTCTGGCAAGCAAGCTGAGCGTATTCAGGCAAGCTATAAAATTCATTTGAAAAGCATCTGCACAACTCTCAAGCCTGCAATTTGGCATGAATGGTGCAAACGTGCAAATAAACGTACCAAGTGAATTTCATTGAGATCCACTGACCTCGAAAAATCGCCAGAGTTGGCCTCTAAATGGAACCTGAAGAGACCAGGAAAATATGTTTCCTGGTCTCTTCAGGTTCCATTTAGAGGCCAACTCTGGCGAGGAGTTCTATTTAAATATAGGAGTTCTTTTTACTGCTATATGAGCAGGGGGGCAGACTTCAAGTACAAAACCAATCATGTTAGAAGCAGTCATTCCTTTTAAGGAGCGATTCAGTTTAAGAGATATCCATTTTCTGAGAGTATACAGCACTTGTAGAAATCATTGAGCAGACTACTTTAACGGAGTAACCTGTTTCTCAAGCTCTTTGTGTCTTGTTGCCCAGATCTCCCTTTTTTGTTGTGGTGATGTTGCTAAAGTGCGTCCGTCCTGGCTTTGCAGCGAAGCAACACTGCAGGAAAATGAGCACCTCTGTGATAGACATAGTGAAGAAGCTTCTTGAACGCAGAAATGCAGAGGTATTGTGGCAAATAACCTAGCTGCTTGCTTTCCTGGGCAGAAAATGTGTTTTGTTGGTGCTACAGTTGCTGCCACATTGATTGCCGCAGTTACTGTCATAGTTGCTGCTGCAGTTGCCGCTACAGATGCTGCCATCTCAAACCCTTACTGCCATAGGCATAAACGCTTCTTTGTTTTGTTGTTTTCAGCACTGCATGCAGTCATGCTATGTTAATGCGGGCATACAGCACTGAGGAATTATCCTGAGGAATGAAATTACATAAAGACAGCACGTGGGGCAAAAGGGAAACACATCAAGGCACTAAGCAGTGCTTAGATGTTTGAGCACTTTTATGTAGGTATTTGTATTCTTATTTTATTTTTTATTTGTTATTATTATTACTTATTATTATTTTTTGCACTTTTTGTCTCCTGTTTGCATAGTGCTTCAACAACAAGCAGCGTACCAAACAGCCCAGACAAGCACTGTTATAAACACTAAATATGTCTGCTCTCTTTTGTTGCTTGTAAATTAGCCGCAGTGCTCAGCACTGGACAGTGAAGTAAGATCTTCGGCAAGACGGCACATTTTTAGTTACGTTGTTATCAGCTGCTGCTTTCTGTATACTGGTGGGGCAATCGCATGGTTTGAAGTCATTCTCATGTATTCTTTCCAGATTGTGCCTTACTTGAATGGTGCACTGTACAGTCTGTTGTATGATGTAGAATTTCGAAGCATCGCCGTTCAAATGGTGCGTATTTCTTGTTGCCTCCAGTTATGGTCACAGGAGAGCACCTACCTTCGTTACCGATGTTTTGAGGAGTTGCTTCCGTCTCAAAATGTGTACAAGCGTTTAAGTCCTACATACAGTGACTGCTTCAGTGGTAGATGGTACTTGTAATGAATACAATCACTCCTTCGACAGCACTTTCACCTCGTCAAATATTGTGTCTACACAAGCTTTGAATTGCATACTACTTTGCACAGTGTTTACTTGTACTATTTACAACACCGACTAAAAATGATTTTTTAATTTGTGTTGGTTATGGCACGCATCATAGTTTATCATTTCTGTTCTGTAAATAAAGTGTTACAATTCGGTGCTGTGTCTGTTGCTTTCCTCTTTTCCCGTCTTCTATTGCACTATGTTCCATCCGATATTTTACTAGCGTGCCCAAGCTTGCACACTAAGTGACTTTAAAGTGAAATGATTTTGATTCTCCTCTAATTAAACAGCTGTACTGAACCTGATACTACAATCATTTGCCACTTTTTGTTCACTGGCCTTTCATACCAGGGGCTGGAAGGAAGCCTGCAGAAGGCGAAGGCCCACTCATCTGCCGATGTTCAGCATCAGCTGGACCAAGTTTGCGGCAGGCTACTTTCCTCAGGTTTGTGCCTGATAGTAGTACCACTGGCCAAACTCATGCGAGCTTTTACTTCTGAGATGCATGGACTATCACTTGCTTTGATCACTCAAGCAATCACTTGACACAGAACGGTGATTTACATTGAAACCAAATAATGTGGCATGTTGCCACGTGTCCTGTTTAGTGTATGATTTGATTTGTTTAGTTTATGATCGAACAGTAAACCGCTCACATGGGGCTGAGTCACGACTGCTACAAGGGCATTTATAGATTTTCTCACAACTATTGGACTTGAAAGTTGAAGAAGACCAATGTGCTACGCGGTCGTTGTACATAGGCACCACCTCTCCCTGTCCCCATCACCTTCTTTCTCACTCTTTTCCACATTGCTGAGTAGCAGGCCAGAGCCGAAAACCTCAGGTCGACCTCTCGACCTTCTAATTAATGCTCTTTCTCTTATGTAACTGTCTTGGTTTGCTTGAAGGTTTAATGCCAGACGTGCTGGAATTGTATTTTCTTTTGTATTTATTTTCTAGATGCAAACATTGATGAAGGGATTGTCGATTCTCTTAGTGAGGATGATGAAGATGATGAGGTAATTATTTACGTTTCAGTGAACGATCTAGTAATTGTTATTATAATGATTAGAGCATTACATTACCACCATTTGAAGCCTAGCCGAGTGATTGAGGACTTGCGTTTCTGATGACAATAACAAGAAGAGCGTTTGTAAAGTGCAGTGTATCATGTAAATGGAAACATTTCTTGAAGTTTGTAAAATGTTTTAGTTCTCGTCACTTGATGTCAGGAGTCTTGTATGTGGGAATGCATGTCTGGCATTTGTCAGAAAGAACTTTATGGGTTTGGTGTTGAATGTAGATCCGAGCGAACTGTGTACATCAGCACACCTACATGCTTATATCGTGTTGACGGGCATTTGCGCGCCTAACAGGATTTACAGGAGGAATCAGAGCCGGAGCCAGAACTTGACATGGACGACATTGTGCAAGCATTGCCGCACCAGATGTACGGCGACCAGCTCTTGAAAGTGTTCTACGAAGAAGTATGTGGCTTTTCATTGACCTATTTGTGTTATTTTAAGTGCTAGCCTATTAAAATATTACATGCTTGAAAGAAGCTTGTATTATCTCAAATACTAGCCCACAAGAATTCGAAGCAATTGTAGGAAGATCGCTGAGGACTGCGCAGTGAGCGGCAGGATAAAAAAAAAACTTACGAGTGTAATGCTGTGAGATGGGACTGGCAGACTTTGGTCATTTTAAAAAATTGTTGGTCATGCTGGCTTTCATAGGCCGTTAGTGTAGAGAAATGTAGTGAGAGATATGTAGTTTCTTATTGGGATTTTTTTACTTATGTTTCTTGTATTCTGTTCAAAACGTGTAACCTAACCATAAGGAAAACTGCAATTTGGCCTAGTTTGAACAAATTAATCTTAATGGTTTTTGCATAATCACACAGAGACAAAGAAGAGAAATGCATGGGCAGGAGTAAATCAATTACCATAAATGAATGCGCCTTACTGCCTGTTACTGTTACAAAGCCTTTAACGAATGTGTTAGACAAGGCATTTTGTTAAAATTAGGAGTGTGTGAATATTAAAAAATTTCAGCTAATGAATCAAATAGTGTTCTATTTAATTCGGTGCTCAAGTTAAATAGTGTCCTGAAATACTGAATATCTTTAAAGTACTTTTTAAATAATCAGCATCAATGAGAAGAACCCAAAAGCACGAAACATTGGAGCAGCAAGGGATCATTTTTGTTATTTTAACTACTTATTTATAAGATGCATGCAACTCAAGCCTAGAATTGCAGTGTCATTGAAACACGTGTTTAATTCACTATCATCATCATGACATTTATGTTGATCATAATAAAAAAAGCTGTTTGATTCCTTTGTCTCAGTTGATTTTAAAAAGTGATGACGAATTGTGACCTCAAGTACTGAAGTAGCTTTTGCAGTTCAATCTACTAAACATATAGAAAGCTCTAGTTGCTGCTGTATTTAAGCTTACCTCGAAGTTTGCATAGTTGTGGCATCTTGTTTTTGTCAGTTAAAAGCAATCATAATGTTCCTTCATTAAAGGAGCCCTGCAACAGTTTTCATGTAGCCATGGAATGGATTCACCAAATGAGTTTATTACCTCATGAATTTACCACTGCAAAAAGTTTTAGAATTCGTCCAGCACGAATGGAGTTACAAAATATTTGTCGCATGCTGCAATTGCATTCTGTCTTCTCTCATCCTGACAAAAGTGCTGGAGGCTAAGCAGGGAGGGAAGGCACGGGGAAAGAAAATACACCACGCACACGTTGTGATCTTTAGCGCATTTCCCTTTTTATTACTAGTTTTTCTTCTAATGTGTGGATTTTCCGTGCGGTTGCACGCGCATGTGTGGACAAGGCAGGGCCTCCTGCGGTGGCCCCAGTAACGACCGAGCGCACCACGCTCAATTTAGCTAATAGCTGATACAGTGGCTGTGACGAGTAATTTTTGAGGTTGTAGCGTCATTTGTCAAGAGAAGAGAAAGCAAATTTAGCTGACTTTGAGAATTTATTGTGAATTCCAGGCCGCATGCTGTGTTATAGCGTTTGGCTCACGTGTTCCCAAGAGTTTGAGCGTTTTTTGACCCTGCTCGAAAAGTTTGCAGAGCCCCTTTAGATGTGATGAATATTTGTTGCAAATAAATTGCTTTGGAAATCTAAGGCTGTTCTAGAAGTGGTTTTACTTTTCAAAATCTATTCAAATGATGTTCTATTCTTATTTGTACTCAATTTGGTGACATTACTGTTCAATTTGTTTGTGATTTGGTTCTAAAATCCACTATTTTCATACATCTAGTTCAAATTTAAGTGGCTCAAACGCGGGCCATTCAAAATTATCCGGATGCTACAATAGAAATACATGGGATAGTGGCCTTTAAACATTTTATGGCCTCTGTACATCCTCAAATTCGGTTTTCAATGCTTTTCATGCAATGAAACTAATTTCAGGAGAACCAGGACACCATTTCTCAACGGGCATTGACAGTATCAAGGTAAATGTTTATCTAAACCTAAGGACTTTTAGTGTTTTTTTACTGATGGCCAAGAACTTGATGCCTTCAGTAATCATAGTGCTATAAGGCACAGCATGCTTGATTGTCGGGATTGTAGTGGTTAAGTCGCGTATCCTTAGTTGTTCACATAACAGATGCTATATTAAAGGCATGGCTAGCATCTTAGAGTACTGTACAATCGCTGCACTTTGCTAGTACCTCCATAAGGCATAATAGTAACCTAGAAGATAATGAAGAAACTTTAGAAGCAGCTCAGGCCTGCAGCAATAATCGAGGTAGAAGAGTGAATGGGAATGGGTGGTATTTGAATTGGTAATTAACAGGAACAGATAGTGTTTGGAAACCCATATAATCTATAGGGTGGTTCATTAATTGAGTGGTTCATTAATTATTGGAACCAAATGGGGGTTAATGGAAGAAAGATACAGTTGAGGTTAGCAGGGAACTAATGGTGTAATCAAATCGGGAGGCTGGAAATCGGGAAACTGAAATAGCTAGCCAGCATCAAAAAAAGGGAATTGGGTATGGAGTGTCGAGGTATTACCCTAAAGTGGACGTATATGAGGGTAATTATTCACAGCTATTTAGAAACTATTATGTTGAGGAATAGCACTCATACTCTTCATGATTAGTTTATAGTTAGCAGCAGTAGTGCCGCTTTGGTTTCTTTTTTATTGCTTTCTTGTTCGCTAATGTTCAGAGAAAATCTATGCTGTAGTTTGCCAGTAATTATGCGACCTGCTGGCGCACTTGTGTGTGTCCCTTTCTTTCATTAGTTCTTGATTCATAGTGTGTGGCGTTTTTCAATGTGCCTAAGAACCTTAGGCACACATGCTCACATGCGAGAAGCATCTTGCATGACACCCTGATTGCTTGACAACTTGTCTTCTTTCTTGTTTGCTAGTAGGCTCGAAGAGTCTTCACCATACCAGTCCTTAGAAGAGACAACAGTGAATGCACCCGAGACATCCCAGTCTGACGAAATAGACTGCTCCCAGGCAACTCAACCTGAAGCTGCCGGTAAGAGCTTAACTTCTACAGTATTAACTGCATCTGTCACGGTGGATCGGTGGTTAAGGGGGGAGGCTACCCTAGAGACTGACTTTTTTTTATTTTTTAATATGTCTGAACGAAACTTTCGGGGCATGTTCACTAAACTAAACATAAAGAAACTGCAGAGTTTCATAAAGCTGCGTGTTTTTAGTTATTGAGAGTTATTGAGGTTTAATTGAGAGTTATTGAGGTTTAACTGGGTTGTTCACGTGGTTGCCTGAGGAAGTCGTGAGAAATTCCAGGACATAGTAGAAAGCTGAAAGTCATTGTGGTCATTCTTTGATATATATCCCACGGTACTACACAGCCGTTTTTTTTTTTTTTTTCAATTTTCCCTCCAGGAAATGTTCATGCAACTTATGATTAGATACAGCTAGTAATTACCAGATTCATCAAAACTAAATTGTTTATTATAAATTAACTACACCAATTTTCAAAAAAAAGCTCGTTATACCCTGTTAAAGTCACTTAGAAACAGAATTAAGGTACTCGTCTGCTGACCCAAAGGTCGCAGGTGCGATCTTGGCCTGAGCAGCCGCATCTCGGTGGAGGCGAAATGGCTAAGCTTAAGAAGCATATGATGGGGGGCTAGTTGGTAAGACATTTAGGAAAAGTATAACTCATTCTCGTGTCTCGTTTTTAGCGCAGTTATAATTTTCTAAAATGGTTGAAGCCCGTGTACTGTGTGATGTCAGTGCATGTTAAAGAACACCAGATGCTCAACATTTCCTGGGCCCTCCATTACGGCGCCTCTCATAATCATACCATGGTTTTGGAACGTCAAACTCCAGCTATTATTATTATATTAGTATTGACTGCATGAGGAGGGTAAGGTTTTAAAGAAGCTAATCTATCTTTAGTGAACAACTAATAGCTACCAATGATCTTGAATGCTTTTATTATAAAGGAAAGTGGCATAGCTTTTAGGGGCGAAGCTCCTTATAGCGGCACCCGTTCGTCCCTCGTAGCCGTTGTAGTAGTGTGTAACAAATATAACATTTTGACCTCCAAGGTGGTGCCGGTGAGAGATTTCTTCTGTGCGTTGTTGAACAATAAAAGATAGTGCTCAGTGTACATGCCAATGGCTGCTATGGGGGAATGAGAGACAGGAGAATTTGGTTTTTAGTTAACGCACACGCTGCGAATTTTTTATTGTTCAACAACGCACAGAAGACAAGAAAGGGTTGCTACATTATACTCGCTGGGCATAACCTCCTAGGTTTTAGAAAGGTTTAGCGAGCGTTGGGCCGCAGTGCCATGAATACAGTGAACTAGTATATACCATGAACTCTAGGTGGTTAAAGGTGGGAAGTAGACACGAAGCGCAAGCCATAAGGAAGTGTGTGTGTGCCTCCTCTCGTTCAGTCCTTGGAATGTCCGCTGGATGGTGGTGCTTCTATATGAGGAATATATGATGAAAAGATGCGAGATGGTGGTACTTGGAGTGTTGAATAGGTGGACGAACGGACACACAGACAGATGCATGGATAGACGCACGGATGGCTGCACGGACGGACAGACGGACGCAGGAGCGGATGCATGGATGAAAACAGGTACAGACGCACAGATGAACGTGCAGATGCACGAACAGACGCACGCACGGGCGGCCACACAGACGCACGCATGGATGGACGGAAGCAAGAACGAATGGACGGACGGATGCTTCGCCCCACTATCCATCATTCACTCCGTGGATATGCTGCCATTTTTTTGTCCCTACAAGACTATTCAGATGGGTAGTCAGACAAGCAACATCAAAATAGAAGCTTACTCAAGCCTGGCATGTATGTGTAGTTGCGTGTATGTGCATGTTTGGGCGTACATGAGCAGGAGGCAGCGAGCGATCAAACTGATCACCATTTTTAGCCAGGTTGGCAGTCTCTGGATATCACTGAAGTTGATTAATTATCTGCGTTCTTTGATTTACTGTGAAAAAATTTTATAGGGAACGCTGCTATGAGATAACAACAATAGCCGGTTTTGGTGGCATAGTTGTCTGCCACCACTTCTAGTGTCCATAATACCTACCACGCACAATAAATAAAAGGAGGGAATCAGGGGGGGGGGGGGTGGAGGGATATTCTAGCGGGATTTGAACCGAGGCACTCTTTATGGCAGTAGAGTATTTTGCCACAGAGCCCTACCAGCACTTGAGACTGTAAAAAGATACCGTACAGGTATTATCTTTCTCAAGGAATCACGCCTACAGATGTAATCTAACTGTGTAACACATCGTTGGCGCAAACTTCGAAGAAGCAAAGACAGAGTGGCACGTGAATTGGCAGAGGCGATGTATATTAGGCAATTTGGTGAACAATGTATCTGTGTTCCGTCCCTGTCATTGTATGATAACGAATTTGCTTTTCTCTCTAATAGGTTGAGATGATAGTTGTTTGGGTTGTTTGGGTTGTTTGGGCTTTTCGTGTGGTTGTACGCATGCGTGAGGGTTTCATAAGATGAGCTTCGGTTTAATAAAAGTCAGTAGCGAGTGTGCGCTTTTCCGTGTCTCTTCTTTCGTCTTTCTGCAAGTTTGCGCCAACGATATATTACAAAGCTACACACCAACCAGCCCGACAGCATACGTTACCGATGTAATCTAACGTTATAAAACATTATTATTATTTATTTATTCAATACTGTAGGCCTTTTCAGGTCTAAACAGGAGGGGGCGTACATAGCAAATAACACTTCATATTGCAAAGAAAAATAACGATATAACAGTATAAAGCAATAAATTATCAATGCACATGTGTTTCACTCAAAAAAAAAAACTACTTAGCATGATAACATCAACGGTAACATTGATATGCAGATGCAAGCGGTTAAGCACATGTAGCAATGTGGGAGCACATGCGTGATACACTGTTTAAACCTTTGTTTCGGCGAAGATAGCACAGGATTTATTGCAATGCCTCTAAATGAATTTCCAACAGTGATGAAAACGATTCAGGTGATTGTGCACTGACAACGTCGTTCGGCAAGTCATTCCACATCTCTATAGCTGCGGGAAAAAAAGAATGCTTCAACGTGTTACAACGTGACAGGAATGGGCGTATGCATTTGTCATTGTTAGTTCTACTGGAGTGACGGTGCGGAGCTTTAAGGTAATCATCTTTATTTAAATTTACCAGGTTGTTTGAAAGAAGAAAAAGAAATTTCAGGCTGGCTAATTGTCGTCGGCTAGCAAGAGTTGCGACATGTGCTTGCAAACGCAGCGCGGAAACACTCTCCCGCCTGGCATACTTTGAAAAAATAAACCTAAGAGTCCGGTTTTGAATCTTTTCCAATGCATCAATCATGTTCTTTTGGTGCGGGTTCCAAACTATAGCTGCATATTCCAGAATGGGTCTAATGAGCGTCTTGTACGCTGTTAGTTTAACTTGAGGGGAAGTTCCGGTTAGTTTACGCCTTAAAAACCTAGTTGTTTAAATGCACGTGCAGAAATTTGATTAATGTGGACATCCCACTTTAACGATGATGTTATCGTGACCCCCAGGTACTTTACGGTGTTTACATGCTTGATGTCTGCCCCAGAGAAGTTGTACTGAAAGTGAAGTGGTGTCTTTCTATGGGAAATTGTAATGCACATGGTTTTGTCTGTATTAATTTGCATACCATGTTTTTCACACCATTGCCCAATATTTTCTAAAGATTTGTCAAGTTTCACCTGGTCTTCTGTAGTGCCAGTGGGAGAGTATATGACGCAGTCATCTGCAAAAAGCCTCATTGTAATACCTGGTTCCATAGCAGTGTAGATGTCATTGATGTATATGAGAAAGAGTGTTGGTCCTAGTACGGACCCTTGGGGAACACCAGAGAACACGTCGGCACGGTCGGACTCGCCATTATTAAAAGAAACATACTAAGTGCGGTTGGAAAGATAAGCGGCAATCCAATGGACGATTTTTTAGTCAACCCCAAATGATTCAAGTTTTTGTATGAGCAACGAGTGCAAAACGCGGTCGAATGCCTTAGAAAAATCAATAAATATTGCATCTAATTGCAGTCTAGAATCAATAGCTAAAGCAAGGTCATGAGTAATCTCTAAAAGTTGTGTCGTACTCGAAAGCTTCCTTCTAAAACCGTGTTGGTTCGGATAAAGCAGATTATTTTCCTCTAGATAATTCATAAATGCTTTGTTTATTATATGCTCCATTAGCTTGCAGCATGTACTTGTCAGTGATATTGGCCTGTATGTGTTTATCAGTTGTTTGTTCCCACTTTTGTGGATAGGAATTACTTTCGCACACAACCAATCATCAGGAAGCACAGCTGTTTCTAATGATAAGGAAAATATCTTTTGCAGAAAAGGGGTTAGCTGAGCGGCATAGCGCTTAAGAAAAGCATCAGAAATTTTATCCTGGCCTTGCGATTTTTTGACATCGAGTTGAAGAAGCTGGTTAAGTATGCCAGACTCTGTTATTGTTAACTCTGGCTTGTGAATTTTACTGTTAGACGACGGTAAAAATGAAGGCTGCGTACGCATGAAAACTGATTGGAAGTAAATGTTGAAAGCATCTGCAATAATCCGTGCATTTTCAACAAGACCACCCGATATTTCCATTTTAGTTACTATGCTATTTGGCTTTGATAAGTACTTCCAAAATTTACGTGGTTGATTTCTCATAAACTCAGTCAGAGTGCTTGAGAAAAAGTGGTCTCTTGCCATCTTTACTTCCGTTTTTAATTGGCGTGAAAGCTCATTGAGCGCAGCGGATTTCTTTTTATGTTTGCGGAGTCGTACTTTTCTCTTTAGGTGGATTATGTTTCTCGTAATCCACGGCGTTTTACGATTTGTTTTCTTTAGCTTAGTAGGTATGAAGGTTGATTCACAATGCGCGATTCCAGATTTTAGTTTATTCCATAGATCCACGACACCCGATGACGTATTAAAGAAATCGTCTTGTGATGGTTCAAGAAAATCTATAACACTTTCGTCATTCGCTCTGTAGTAATCTTTAACTGATATGCGCGTCGTTGCGTGTGATACGCGGCCGCCCATGCCATAAAATGTTAACAGAATGAGCTTGTGATCAAAGATTCCCTCTTCAATACTTATTTGGGGTGTTAATGAGCCAGACACAAATGCAAGATCAAGCACTGAACATGCCGACCTATGGATGCGAGTCGGTTCTATCACCAGCTGTGTCAACGAGTGACTAAACATAATGTCAAAAAGTATATCTGAACCTTTAACAGCAGTATTTCCGATGGCAAAAGTGTCCCAGTTTATTCCCGGCATATTAAAATTACCAGTAAGTATTAGTTTCCTTCGCTCACCTACACAGCCGTGAAGAAAGTTCTGTAGCTTTACAAGGTATTCATCAGGAGCACCCGGAAACCGGTATACACCACCAATCAACACAGGGACGTTATTAATAAGGATTGAACACCACACACTTTCGTGACCAGCAATGCCACTTTCTTTATGAAAAGGCGTGTTCCATTTAATGGCGATGGCCGCGCCCCCGTCACGGCCATCCCGATCTGTACGAAGCAGTGCGTATGCTGGTGGCACTATCTCTGAATCGTGAATATCAGGGTTTAGCCACGTTTCCCTAAGGACCACTACGTCAGGGCTGTACAAAAGCAACAATTCTTCCAACTGCTGTGTTTTGTTTACAATACTTCTTGCATTAAAGCAAAGCAGCGTAAGTGGCTCCTTTGTTTTTGGTCACGCTTGAGAAGTGCTTGCCTTCTTGTAACCATCGGTACAAGCACGTTTCACGGCTACCATTTTATTTTCTATCTCATTCCATGTGAAGCATTCTCTGTTGATATTAAGTTTGTCGTAAACTAGTGTCACCTTATCTCCGTTACTGCGATTCAGCGCAGACGCCTGCCACAGCTTCCTCAGAGTTTCACGAACAAACTTAGAATAGTCTTCTGATACAGATATGGCTGTATTTTTTAGTTTATAACAGTTTCGTAATACCAGCATTTTTTCTGTAAAATCATAGAAGCGCAATATAACCGGTCATTCGCGGTTAAGCTTCCGAAGACCGAGCCTGTGCACATGCTCAACAGATTTCACTTCGATGCCCAACATTTCAGCAAATATCCCTCGCGTCACAAGTTGTTGCACCATTTCTGGTTTTTGTTCTGTTTCTTTAAGACCATAAATAATGATATTGTTTTGGCAACTTCTATTTTCTAGTTCTTCTATTTTGTTGTGCATTTCAGTGAACTCACTGTGCATAGCCGATACGGTTGCTTCACATTTTTCTATCTTCTCCTGACATTGCTTTAATGACATAAGGGTACTTTCAATCTGAGATAGCCTTAGCTGGACATCTTTAAGACCCGTCTCAAGAGCTATATGAGATGTCTTAAGTTCATTGACGGCCTTTAGTATTTGATCTATTTTGTCAGGACCTGGGTTCTCTTCTACGTCACCACTCAGTTGCAATAACAAAAATGTCACGCGAACACACTGCAGGTAGCAAAACAACATGTACTGTGGGCTTGGCAGCACAACTAGTCTAACGTAACTTGTTTTAGTACATTTAACAAAGGACCGTTTATCACCAACCTGTATAACGAAGAGTACGTAGTTTAGCATGATTCTCCGAACGGTGCCACCAAGCCCAGTGAAGCGCGCGCGGGTCATGTTCGGCCTTTTATGCAGTCCCGCCGATGTGTCAGATGTCGCTGGTGCGCCAAAAGGATCCTACGGACGTGACGTGCGAAGCGTCGCATCATGATGGGGTTTGTTCTGCCCATGCTGATAGCGGTAGCAGCATGGTCCCAAGTTGCATGTGTTAGATACTTGATGACATCGGCGTTGTGGCGGAATGATCACAGCAACCCAGCAGTGACGCGCATTCAGTCCCGTGAAAGCCAAGGCATACCTGTATAACGAAGAGCGCGTAGTTTAGCATGATGCTCCGAACGATGCCACCAAGCCCAGTGAAGCGCGCGCGGGTCATGTTCGGCCTTTTGTGCAGTCCCGCCGATGTGCCAGATGTCGCTGGTGCGCCAAAAGGATCCTCCGGACGTGACGTGCGAAGCGTCGCATCATGATGGGGTTTGTTCTGCCATGCTGATAGCGGTAGCAGCGTTGTCCCAAGTTGCATGTGTTGGATACTTGATGACATTGGCGTTGTGGCGGAATGACCACAGCAACCCAGCAGGGACGCACGTTCAGTCCCGTGAAAGCCAAGGCATACCTGTATAACAAAGAGCACGTAGTTTAGCATGATGCTCCGAAAGGTGCCACCAAGCCCAGTCACGAAGCACCACACGGTGTACCACACGGTGTACCACACGGTGTACCACACATTATAGCACCACACGAAGCACCACACATTATAACACGAAGCACCACACGGTGTGAATTGCATAACAAATAAGTGGATTAAAGCGTCCCACCCACTGCAATGGGCTCAACCATAATTCTTCGTCATTAACTGCAGCGTCAAAAAGTTGCACGTAATTCCTAACAGACGTGTAGTGGTAACCTTGCTTCTCCACAAAATGATGAATAACGGCATAGTGGGTACTTTCTTACTTCGCAAAATTACGATGATTGATTGGGTAGTGGGTACCTTGCAATGGTACTTGCAGCTGTCACCCCCAAAAGGTTGACAGCGCAACTCTTCCAGCTTTCGCTGTGTTAGGGCTTTGTGTATTGCTCAGGCCTGGAATTTTATTCTTCAAGCTTCAGGACATGGGGGAAAATTTATACTTTATATTTTCAACATTCTGAGATTTCTGTTCAATAATGTTTTTGAAGCTCTTCCACCTAATAGTGACCATGACGCTCTTCTGCAGGGCACTATGTCCCACGTTTTATTTCCTGCCATAACTGTGGCATTCCACTGTGACCACAGTACGAAAAAATTCACTCGTCCTTGTAGGTTTAAGTACCCGTCATAAGTAATAAAATACAAGCTTCTTAAAACGGCATGTTTTGTAGCATGTGCATTGTGTTTGTTTTATTTGATTTGGGCTTGAATTCTTGGTTTCAAAACCCACAGTTTATTTTATCACAAATAACCTTTGTGGAAATAAACTGATTTTCTGATTTACACGTTCGTGTTTGTGATGGTACAATTATATGTATAGCTGACTAGACTGGCTTCGAATTCCCTTGTTTTCAAATATCTGAACAAGGTATTTGATTTCATCTCCGCAGAGTTCACCGCTCCTCCGGTTGATGAACAAGCCTCTGAGCTGGTGAAGCAGCTGACGGGCGAAGAAAAGACGCTCGTGGCCCCAGCTGGACCAACTGCCCCACCTAGTGACAAAGTGAACGGACTCAAGTAGGTACAGTTCAGGCGCATTTTGCTGTGTTTACATAATTGCAGGCCAACCTGTATCATCTAACTTTGAAATTCGAAGCCAGACTTACAGTGGAAACTGAAACTAGTACTGCCATTAATGGTAGGATATATGCAAACTCAGTAATGCTATGGCATGGTTACAACATTATGTTTGCTTTCCTACTCATATTATTATTCTGTGCACTTATTTTGAAGCAATAAACACATTTTATTTTTCAGCTTTTACCAAGCCATTTGATGTGTAATTTTGTCGGTCAACCTACATTCAAGTTGACTTGCAGTATTGTAGATAATGTATCATATGCCCTTGTTAGCCCTTGTCATGCCGCAGAAAAGCTGGACCCGTTCATATATTTTCGCTAAAATTGGCCAAAGATTGGCTCGGCCTGTCGACAGTGTTTTCTTTTTGCTTCTCTGCCGGGGATGGCCTGGATTTGTCTTGGTCCTTTGTTGCAGTACTCTGACTGATGGCAGCACACAGCACATTGGGCAGCTATTGATTACAGATTCTTTAAACTTACCAACATTTCACTACAGCAGTGGTTCTCAAATGGGGGTCCGCGAAGCCACTTTTGTGAACCGCGAAACCCTCGACCGCTTTCTTTTACATTTTTCGTAGTTTAGTCCGGCCGTGACTCAAAGTAAATACTGAAACAGGTTGAATGTGCTTGCAGATGCATATGTATTTCTAAGAGCGACTGTGCCACGCATTGATGAACTGTCCAAAATGAAGTGATGTGGCCCGTTTGTTCGATGTTTTGGTAGCAATAAAAGGCACCTGTTTCACGCTCTAGTTGTGTTAATTTACCTACGTACCACCGCTCCCTCCCCTTTTCTGCAAGAGGTCCCCCATCCCTTCCACCAGTCTACAGGGGGTGTCCGACGCATCCATGGTTGAGAACCACTGCTCTACAGAATACCACATAACCTATAAACTGGTTGATAGGTTAATTGATCTGTCAATGGATCGATCAGGCTACAAAAGTCACTGATTTGAAGCCGCTAGCGACTAGCGTTGACGTGGTTAAAGAAAGCAATAAATCTAAGTTTCTTATCTCCTGCTAATGATATGGCGATTATGCTGCTCTGCTACTAACGGAAAGGTTGCGAGTTCAATCCTGGTCATGGTGGTCGCATTTCGATGGAGGCAGAATGCTAGAGGGTTATGCACTGTGAATTGTCAGTGCACATTATAAAACACCAGGTGGTTGAAATTTCTCAGGTGCTCAACTACAGCGTACCTCTTAATTATATCGAGATCTCTGTACGTAAAATCCCTGATATTATTATTTTCACATATGTAATGCTCACAGAAACAAATGTGAGCAGAATGAGGTTGAATTTGAATTGAATTTGAAGTTACACATTTGCTTACTGCTTATTAATTATTGATCATTACGACTCTGTTTGCATTGACCATGCATCATTAGTGGCTCTAGATTGTTGCAAAATATTACGAAGCACCTAACACCTTGTTAATTAATTCTACTGAACTCATGTAATGCCTGAAATCTTGGTGCTTGCAGTCTTCAGGAGTACAGCATAGCGTTCAGCTCAAGACCCAAAATACCACGCACGCCGGAGCCCAGTGGCGGTGGCACCTCCAGCAGAATGGACTCCACACCGACTAGCTCGCAGTCACTGCAAAGGAGTCCCATCAGCACCGCATCCAGGGGCAAAGCTTCTTCGGTCCATCCGGCTCACAGCACTACACAAGGTCAGAGTTGTCGTCAGCAAAGTAGTAGTCGCGGACACAAAAATGGAACGACGTTATCCAGTGCAGAAAAGTTAGCCCCGCATTCAAGGTTACATTTTGACTATGTCATAGCCCTGTCACACGCAGCAACTTAAGTGCACTTTGAGCGAGTACACTTAGCTGGGAGTGTCATTTGCACGCTGTCACACGAGTAAGGTTAGTGTCACTCACTGCAAAGTACACTTGCCAGCAAGTGCGTTCCCCAACCTCACTTCACTGTGACGGCTGCAATGAAGTGTGTAGCTTCTGTACCAGTGGCTTGTACAGAAAGACGCTGTGGCCTAAAGCGGTGCTCATAATATATTTAAACCATTGTTTTTGTTATGATGGATATTGCTATGTATGAAACAAGTCATAAAATACAACAATAACCTCGCTACTTTCACCATCGGGCTGTTTGTGGCCACGTCCGCCAGGGGGATGCGGCAGCACATGCACAGCAATGGCTGCGTCTGTCGCGTTGTTTACTTCCAGTTACACTTGCACATGTGTAGGGGAGTTGTTCTCTAGTCATTTAAGATGGCCTGTGGCACAGGTGCTACTTCCACGAAGACAACGTGGTCTAAAGATGAGACACGGGCGCAAAAATAACAAATAATCGCTGTGCAACAAATCCGTCAATCGCCACTGCCGTCATTTCCAAAGTACACTCCTCTTTCTCGTGTAGCAGCGAACCGCTAAAATGACGCTTTGTGAGCGTAAGTACACTCGCTCAAAGTGCATTGTTACCCAAACAATGCAAAAAAAAAAAGCGCCAGAAAGGTCTCTCTTCCAGGTTTCGCTATAACAGTGCTGCGCGTTCAGCGCTTCCTAGGCATTTCTTTTTTCATTTGACGATACATGAATGTGTGACGCGGGTATAATTTGTTATGGTTGAAGTTGCTACTGATCAGGTAACATAGTTATATTCTATTACTGGAAGAATCATTATAAGAATATCAAAACACAAGTGATAAGCTTTATTTTACTCTTGATTTACTATTTTATCTCTATTTTGCAACAAATACAGCACATCTCAGTGTTACCTACATAAGCTGTTCTTATTACACTATACCTTTAATTGAGAAAGCCTAATTATTCATTTGTTGCAACCATTCATACACGTCTATGTAACTACACTGGAGTAATATCACCCTTACAATATAAAAATTAAGATTAAGTGTTAAGTGATTGAATAGGTAACTAGTTTCAGTGAGGTGTATTACTTAGGAAAGTAACCAGTCACTGGTTAGCATGTCGCAAGCGACTGGTTAATTCCAAAAACTGGTTTGGAGTGGATCTGTTGCCACTATTTGGGGTTGTCCTGAGGCTGGCTAGCTTTCGCACTGAAAACTTTGTCATTATATTGTGATGCTTTCTGTAACTTTTCTTATGAGAGATAATTGGAGGCTAGGGCTCATAAAGCTTTTTTTCTGATGCTTCTTATTTTGTCTATACTCCGTTGGGATGCGGCAATATCAATGGTATAGATTGGCTTATTTATTGCCTGCATGTACAGCTCTTGCAAGTTAAATGAGACATTCTACCTTTTAAAAAACGACTGGCGTTTGCACTTTTTCAAGATAATCACACCATGTCACGATGAATCTATTCTACCAAGATGATTTTGCCGCTGATCTCTGCGTTTGAGGCAGAATCACGCAATATGACCCATACTGAAGATGGTGGAGATGAAAGTATGTGCGCTACGTAACCCTGAATTATTCTGTTTCAATTCGTGAGTGCTGTACAACAACACAGTCGTCTATTAATTGATAGAGTGTATACAAATATGACAAATAAAATAATATAATAAAGTAAATCAAATAAATTTTACTTGCCAATAACCCTGCTGAAGGATTTTATGCTGGTAATGCAATAGAATAAAGTGAGGTTATATTTTATGTTGGATGTAGAGAAAGAAACTGACTTGCTTTGCTTTTTCCTGTTTTGTCTGTTTCAGAATGAGCAGTGTTCTCTGAAGAAAAGCTCGGCGGTGGCTCCTCAATTCACTCATTTGAGGATAGAAAGAAAAGTAGAAACTCTATTTCGATCTTTACGTAGAACTGCATTACTCGTGCTCAATAAAGCTCCTATACAAGGTCTATTCATTGTATGTATATAGTGCTTGTCATTTAGTCAAATCATTCTCGCTAAAGGCCTGAGCATTTAAAGGGGAGTGATATATATTTACTTGCTCAATAGTGAAAATTTTTTACTCTCGCCCTAGCCAAGACAACACAGACATACAGGTATTCAAAAAAGATGTACTCCTATATTCAGATATCCATGTACACCATTACGGCCAATACCCATGCGACACCAATGATATAACGCGTAAGATGGGCAACCCGGTTAGACCTATTGCAGTCATGGCAATGCTAAAAGGTCGCCATGATGCAACTGGTATATTTGAGGGAACAATACCAATGACCATTATGGTCGTCGGCAGTATTTTCTCTTGATGTGTGCAAACCAATGTTGCATCGTAGCTGGGGTAGGAGGAGACCACTAGTGTAGCATGGGCGAGGGCAAGTGCGGTGACACTTGAGGGGGGCAAGTGCCCCTTTTGCACCCTCCTACCGACGCCCATGATGACCACTGATCGAGACTGTGCCAGGGGGAGGTATTTACTATTGTTCTATGTATCCCTGGTAAAGACTCTCACCTAAGTGACATAATGTGTTCAGTGAGTGTTACAAGAACTCCCTTTCAGCACCATGCCTGACTTACAGCTTTAGCTGATTTTGTAATTTTGGATGAATCTTCACTAAATGTTACCATTTGAAAAATGTGAATTTAATGTTACGTTCCTTAATCACTTCTATGATTCTTATCTAGTTTGTGATTATTAGAAGTCTCTAACAGTAGTGGTTGCATAATGTTGTTGGGATACAAAAGTGAAAATCCATATCAGCGTGGCATCTTCACTCCATCTCATGCCTAACCTCTGCATCTACTGCCTTATTGATATTGTGGTGCCCTGGGGCTGTGACTTTACAATTGCAATAGAGTCAACATGGGCTTCGGGGTGTGTCAAGGTGCCCACTCGCCAGAGCCCACTGCACAGTGAGCTGATCACTTGAAGACTTTCGAACTGACAACTGTTCAGAACTGGTGATTAGATATCCTAGAACAAATGAAAAGACAATGAAATATAGTGGCCTTGAAGTTTGGTTATGAAATATGCAGTCGATCGCTTTCGTTACTCAGTCGCGTAATCTTATGTTGTCATGAGCGCCAGTCTTTAAAGTTAGAGTGTGTATATTATAATCCAGTCTCGCTCAATTCTGTGATGCTTACGACACAAAAGTTGCATGGTGAGAGGTGGCGCTGCTGTCATGGCCGGCAGTCTACGGCAACGGCGCATGCGCGTGGAGCGCGCGCTTGCGTAGTAATCTACCGAGCTCAAACACGAACCTTTCTCGCGCTCACTGTTTGCAGCACGTGAATACACGACTGCATATTCGCTACAGATAGAAAAATTCTGCTCACAAATGTTTCGCGGCGTTTTCTGCTTTACCATTCTGTGATTACACTCAACGACCGGCAAGCTTTCCGTTGCGCTGAAGGATATACACCAGAACACAGCAAACTCAGTGCTTGCTGCCATATTGAAAAGCGTGTGGCGCCATCTGTTGCAAGTGCGGCGAAGCAACACCCTCAACTGCCACGCGAGCAGGCGCTCTGCAAATCAAAGGCGAAACTTCACAACCCGGGTGAGGCTGTGAAAGGCAGAATTTGTGCTGTAAGCCGACGTCAAAGTAGTGCTAGAATCTGGCTCCAACTTACGCTCCTGCACCGCATGTGTGTCAATTGCCAGTCCTGTCGGGCACTCGGAGCGCACACGTGGTGCAAAATTTCTGCAGCCGGCACATGATTTTAAAATGCTATGGTGACGGCGGCGGAAAGCACATGTAGATTCGCCTAGTGACAGCCAAGGCATGCCGCAGTTCGACAAAGTCGAAATCCATGCTTTCCGCGCCGTTCACATCTCTTTTATTGCGATAGTAGGCCGTTAAGTTGTACTATATTATAAACATGCGCGGCACGTGCATCCACGCGTGAGTCGTAATACGTATGTCCTATTATTGACATGTGGCCTGCGAATGTGTACGGCAATAGTTTTGTGCCACATACTACACGCACACTGCACGCAAATCGCTGCTGTAAAGTGGAACAGCTGGAGTTGCGCTTGAATAAACGCAATACTTAATCGTACACTTCTCTGGGCTCGTAGTTTTTTCTGCTGATTGCGATTATATCCTATAGGGTGGCCTAGCTCAGCGTTTTTCGTTGTGCACGGAAATCTGTGCAATCACAAAACACCGCACCAGCATGATTCCCACGATGCGCTGTGAACTTCACAAACAGTGCTCAGCAATCTCTTCCTCTTGCGCTGGTTGTTGTCGCATCAGATGACAGCGTAGTGGTACCCAGATGACATTTTATAAGCGTGAACAGGCGTTTTTTCGCGTTCAGAAACTCCCAGAACCGCTTCATGCCATCCTAGCAAGGCGCGCCTTGGCAGTTCCAAACAAATTATGGCGTCTTTAGGAGCAAGGGTATACTACCGAAGGCGTCTGGGTGCGAGATAGGCATGCTCTCGTCTATAGGCCTGCAGCACAAAAATTGGTTGTCGGTTCCTTTCACGTACAATTTTCAGTAATTGAGCACCGGGATATGGGCTCTCTCTAAAGGTATTTTAAGTTAGGTTATTCAACAGACGTCGCGTTCAGGCCTGCTTGTTTGTTCCACATATTCACAGTAGACACTGACAAAGGTAATTGGTCAGTATCAGTGAGAAATAAGTTTTATGGCATGCCCAAAGTATGGTAAAACGTAAAATAGCGCAAAGAGAGACGAAGCACGAAATAAGACTGGACGAGCGCTGTTCTGTTTGTTTGTCCCTCTTCTGGGTCCAAAGTACAACCTGAAGCTGTACCCTCCCATATGCTCATGATAATGCATCGTACTTTTCATATTTCCTGATAAAATCAGCCTTGGAAAGTTCAGTTGTAATTGAAGGGACTTAGCACGACCTTGTGCTAGGTGGTACTAGGTTTAGTTCTACATAGGTCTCCTCACGGTACTAAACTTTTCAATGTTAATAACTTGATTTTATCAGAAAATATGACACAGACGGTGTATTTACGAGCTTGGGATGATATAGAGCTCTAGATATACAGTTTGGACATGCCAGAAATTTTGTTTTTTTTTCTTAGCTGAGAATGATCCAACCTCCATCGAGGCTGACTCTGGGGGCTAAAGGTTTGAATATGACATCTGTCGTCGAATAACATAAATTATGAAATAAGTGTGTAGAAAGCACCAACTACACACAACCATACCAGGCAATCATACACAGAAAATTGCGGCACCTTTGGCTACTTCATATGGGCCTTGCCGTCGAGGGCACCAATGGAAGCTTATCAGTCGTCTTCGTGGAGATATGAAACAAGTAAATTTCTTTGGGACATCTCCGCGAATTTTCGTGCTGCTTGAGGTCCGCATTCCCTCAAATAAAATTAACATATTGCGCGAATGTAGGCTCTCAAAGAGGTATGCAAGGAAAGTGCAGAACGCGCCAGCAAGTTAACTAGAAAATCTATTTTCTTTTTTAAATAAAAAACAAATAATTTAGGAGATTGTATGTTGCTAATGAGGCCTTGTAGGAAGCATAATATATCGGCACTATGCTACAAAAAATTTGGCAGTCGAAAAACGAAACTGAAGAACGCACGTTGCCATTTGTGACGACTTTACACTAAAAAAAAACCTCTCTGTAGAGTGTTCGAAGGCACTTATATGAATTGTGACAAGCTGTTCAGTGACATTTATGTTGAACACAGCTTCATATTTAGCGTTTGACGAGCCGCATTATGTGCTTGACAAGTGCGTCGCTAATTCTAGCGCGAGATGAGTGGCACCTGGCCACCAAAAACATTGTTTACGTTTTGTCATTTTCTCACGGGGCGGCGCGGTCGCTCCAGTCCCGCCCTTCGTTGCCCAACGTGGCGGCGCGCAGTGCGCAGGCGCATAACCCAATTCTGCCACGGTGAAGTTCGAGCAACAGTCTTTGTGTTCCAAGAAGGTTAAAGGAACTTCGCTGGGTTGTTATTACCGCGGGCCGTCGGTGCGTACAGTCGCGGTGCCTTACCAAGACCATCCGACGCCGCTGGACGGATTATATGTGCTTGTAACCATTAAAAAAGAGATCACAATGGATTATTTGTTCCAGCGGTGTGCCTGCCCTCTTGGATTATGGTTGGCCGGTGGGATTGCTGGCGATTCCTCGGCGGCCATCTTTGCATCTCGAAATGCAAACGGATGCCGAAATTGGATTTACTCGTATCGGGAGATATTTTGCGTTCCCCTTTATTTTCGCTCGGTTCAGCGGCTTCGCATCGGCGCCCAAAAGTGGATTATCGTAGCGAGAGAGCCCACCACGATCGGAATTATCGACGCATCGTGGGGGTGGCTTTGCGTTTAGTTTGGATTACTCGCCGGCGATACATCAACCTCCCTGGGATTTATCGAGTTATGCCACGCTTAGCTGTGGTCTCGACCATCACCAGGGAGTATTTTCCACTTTTCTGTTGTGTTGCATTCTTCTGCCTATTTAGGCGACTCAGTTGCATGAGGGTGTGGCGTGTCTTTTCTGTGGCGTTTTTGTTCTGTTTTCACCACATTGGGCCGATTTGTTGACTTGGGTTTGCGTTTGTGCTAAAGATTACTAGTTTTTGTTCAGTTTCACTCGGTAGGGAAAGGCGCGAACGATACCAGCTGGTCGAGGCTCAAGCCTAATGACGTGGCACGGCTGGATCCTCGCGAGTTCTCCGGGCGAGTACTCATTATCGTCACCTTTAAATAAATAGCCGCGTCTTCGCGACCAATTTTTGACAAAACGGGGTATTACCGAGTTACCGGACTTTCGCGAACAAGTGCCGCCTGAGAAACGAGCAGCGTCCAGAGCGCTGTGCGTGTTCGAAACGGGCAAGGCAAGAGAAAATAAAGAAAAAAAAAAACATGAACGCGGCCTGGTGGGAGGCAGGCGGCCATTTTGACCTCCCTCCCTGCTTCTCCCTCCTCGGTCTCCGCGAGGGGCGGACGCTCTCGCCGCATCTCGCGTGAGCCCGCGAGAAGCGGGTGACGTCATTCTTTCGCGGCGGAGAATGCCTGCGTGTAGTGTGGGCCGCGAAGAAAACACACGGTGTATGATATATGTTTGATGGGGCCGTGTGTACGAGTCCAGCGCAATGATGTCCTGATGTGGCCAGCAATGCAAGATGGTTAGAGAGACTAGACACCTTTGGGTCGGAAATTTACCGGATAATATTCGAGAAGAAAGGATACGGGAGCACTTCAAACGGTACGTACTGGTTCGAATTTTGGCGGCCGCGCGAGCGGCTCGCCTGATCGCTCGCATGGAGCCGGCGGTGGAACTGCCGCTCGCCGCGTCTCTCTTGACTGTGCGCGTGTTTTTGTGCCGATCGTGGCTCGTGCAGTGAACGTGATTCGTGCACGATGATCGGCCACGAGCTGATCGCCGTCACGTGAGCCAGCCTCAATGTGCGGTGCCGCTCGAGCCACGAGGTTCGCGCCTTCGCTTGTGGCGTACGGCGTGATTGTGTGTGTGCGTACGTGCCGCATTCGATCGTGTTTCGGATAGCCTTGTTTTGTTGTGCCTTATTCCTTTGCAGCTTTTCCACCAAGACATTTTTTTCCTTGTCGAGTTACGATACCGGAGTTTTTGTGTGAGGGACTTGGGTTGTTTTTGTTGTGGCCTGTTTTTGTTTATATTGTTATCGCTACCTGCCAAAAAGCGCGTGGCCTCCCTGCTCCTGCATGCTTTGATCACCGCCGCGTTGGTGCGCCACTTCGTTCCGTTTTCGCATATTTTCCGTGACCAACAGCGATGCTTCTTAAATTCCACTCTAATGTTCGATCGCAGTTCAATACAGCCTCGAACTTGCATGTTCTTGGTAAACCTGTGTTTTAGCGTTTTGCCTTAGTCTGTACAATCGCGAGTTTCGCGTTCGGCTGTTTCATAAAGCGTTTCGTCTTCACGTAGCGAGCAGCAGTGCACGCCGCGACCGTGCCCGCTGGCTTCGCTGGAACTAAACTGACTCGAGGTCAGTTTAGCTCTTGATCGTGTGCGTCTAACACTGCCACTTGCTATTCGTGTTCAGGCGACTTGTTGGGAACAAAAGTTTTTCTTTGCTGGATCGAACGCGAATAGACGCGAGGCCAAAAAAGCCGCGAAGACTCCGCTCACGTCCGTGCCTCGGCGGGCCCCGCACGATGCAGCAGAGGGTACGGGGGGAAGGGAGGGGGGTAGCAGCGCGTCGGAAATGCGCGGGCTGTGCGGCGCAGTTTGGTATACGGTCCCCCGACGGGGCTGTCCTTCTTCTCTTTGTGCTTTTCTTTACAGCGCTCACCCTCGCGTTCTTTCCTTTCTGCCTCGCTCTTTTCTGTTCCCCCCTGCCCGACGGTTCAGGCAAGACCCGACGCCGTTGCCTGCCTGCTAGCTCGCTCGCTCGCTTCGAAGAGAAACTCTAGCTAGCGTGGTGCTCGGTGCTTCCCGCGCTTTTGGGAGACCCGCCCGCCTTTCCTGGAATCCGGGCAGGATTCGGGGTTTTTCTTTTTGTTCACCTCCCTCCCCCGCTGCTGTTCCAATCTCTTTGTTCTCGTATGCGGTGTTTAGACAGAGAAAAATGTTGCTGGACTCGCTGATGGAAAACTCGGGGGTGTGAACGTGGCAAACAAAGGTTATAAATTGAAGGTAAAGAAAGCAGTGAACACTAGAATCATTTACGAGATTGATCTTCATACCGTATGGTGAAGTAGAGCACTTTAGCTGCGGTGAAGAGGCGAGTGCAGTGTCTCTCTTGTCCCCTTTGTTCTTGTTGCGCTGCTTACCTTACAGTGTTACGATGAAACGTTGTTCAAGCAGCGTTATCTTCTATCGTGTCCCTCCGCTCGATTCGCTAAGCACGAAAGAAAGTTACGCGAAAACTACGCGTCGGCGCTGCTAGCTTTGACGGGAACGCGCAGTCGCGTACGGGACGGAAAACGCAGCTGGCTTTGCGGAGCACTCGGCGAGTACGGAATGCGGGTCTTAGTCGAGATGGGAAACGCGCCCTGTTATGTCGTGACGTTATGTTCCGAGATTGTCTTTTACAAAGGCGAGTCGGGTTTTAAACACTGGTGGGGGCTTGGTTTTAAAGCGAGTTGTTGCCGTAAATACGCGATCGAGCTTGCGCCGTGCGCAACGTTTGGCGTGGTTGTCGCCGAGGCCCGCCCGAGCGTTGCGCATGCGATCGCCGAAACGCTGGGTGTCGCGCTTCTGATTTTGTTGCGACTGCGTAGTTGTGGGTTTTTACTTTATTCGATGTTGTCTAACTCGGTGGTACCGTGGTTGCGGTGCTCCGCCGTCAACCCGTGAGGCACGGGCTGTGTTTCTGCCGGGGCAGTCGCATTTCGGTGCTGGCAAGAGGCCCGTGTGCAGCGCTATGTAATAGGGATGGGAGAAGTTTCCGGAGACCTGCACTTCGGCGTGCCTCATACTCGTATTGTGGTTTTGGCTAGTAAAGCACCACAGGTTATTACTTTCTTCGACGCGCAACGTACTCATCTGGCGTGTGCGGTTTACTCAGGTCTTAGCGGGCCTCTGGTCGGAACATTCTGGAACAACGTCCCCTTCCATATCCGCGCGTCGCAGGCCCCCAAACGCGTTAGGCCGTGCTTGGCTATTGAGGCCAACAGACAGATCTGTTTGCGTGGTTCGGGCCGCGACACGGATAACGCGGTCAGGCGTGCAGAAAAGGGCCGAATGCGGTCGGCCGCTCCAAGTTGGCCGAGCTTTTTTTTCATGTTTTTTTTTCTCGTTCAGTTTATGCTTGTTGCGCCGAATGCTTGTCTCGCGCTCATCAGCGACAGCAGAAATTGCGATTCCACATGTATGTATTCGGAGATTAGCGTGTACGGAGGAGGACGTGTGTCTTGACTACATCGGCGCGTCGCACATGAGCCAGGAGGCTTTCTGTCCGTGTTCTCGCGGTGGTGTCGGCGCAGGTGTTGCTTCTCCGTAAACAACGCGTTAATCTTTTTTTTCCTCGAGCCATGTGGCGTGAGTCTACCTGGGAGCGGGTGCAAAGTGCAGCATAGGAAACGCATCTGTACGAATGCAGCCTGAAAACCGCTCTTCAGTTCTCCGCAAGCGGATTTCGGGCTTTTTTTTTAAGGTCGGCTGTAGGCGATGTGTTTGTCGGAGAGAGTCTTTGGGCTTTGCTCGTACGGTAATTTTGAGTCTATGAGTTCTTTTCTTCGACAAGGTCTGGTACGGGTGCCACGCGGATATTTTTTCGATCGGGATAGAATTGTCGTGACTGAGACCGGCCCTTTTTGCGCGTATGAGTCCCTCGCGGTCGGGTAGGCCGCTTCAACATGAACTCGATTGCGACCGAAACGGCGCATATAGCGCCCGAGTTCGTTACCGGGTTACTCCGTGAGCAACCTTGCTTGAGCTCGAAAGGCAGAGTTGGTGCTTCCGGC
Organism: Rhipicephalus annulatus; assembly: GCA_013436015.1. Lineage (NCBI taxonomy): Eukaryota > Metazoa > Arthropoda > Arachnida > Ixodida > Ixodidae > Rhipicephalus > Rhipicephalus annulatus. The sequence continues at coordinate 1,026,231 of WOVY01010187.1, read as the reverse complement.
GATATTGAAAGTACCGAGCTTTTCTATATATCTATATATTTTGCATTGTCTTCAATCTAGCAGAACTTGTGTCGCGTGTTTTGATTTTGCTTCACAAGAAAAGAAATAAAAAAGCTTATCCGCCGTGAAAGTTCTCGAACCAGCGCCGTGTCTTCTAGTGAGGTTTCGAAGAGAGCCTCCCCGAATATCATGCAAGTTCCAGCATTTCTGTCGGGGGGCGTCGAAACGTTGAGTAGACAATAATCTTGATGGCGCGGCGCTTCGCTTGCAATCGTCTGTTCGAGAAGTCGCAAGCTCAGCCTCCGAGGCCGAGCCAGATCTCCCGCCGGCGGCGGCAGCTGCTTGTTGCTGGTGCTGTGTGTGTGTGTGTTTTAAGGGCGCCGGCAGCTCGCTGTTGTGTTTCGGTGTTCTTTGTCTTTCCGGACCGGATCCGCTGGTCGTCGTAGCTAGGCTAGCTCCAGCAACCGAGGCGGTACGCGTTGGTAATGCAGCCGCGCGGGCGTTTGTGTTGCGCCGACGTCGTGCTGGCTGGCGGCGGCGGAAAAGAAGGTCGATCTCTATCGCGGCTGCGTGGCCCGCCCGTTAACTGGGTTCGTGAGGCGTAATTCCATTGTGCGCGACTGTACTGCGTCGTACCCCGTGCGCCAGGCAGCCCCGGTCGTGTGTGTGTTCGCGGCAGCGTAGGATCGCGAGCAGCAACCGCGACTCTGCGAAGCGCTGTGAAGGAAGACAAATGGGGCGGGCGCTCCCCTCGATGAAAGTGGGATCGTCGGCTATACTCCGCGTAATTCGCAGCCGACCTGGTAGTAGTAGAACAGCGGATGATTTTATAGTCGTGTACGCGAAGCATTGAGCGAGCGTTTGTCACCACTGCGCATGCGTCGTACTACGCTACTCTTTCTTGGTGCACCCTATTCAAAAGTTGTCTTAATTTTAGAACAAGCGTACGCAAGCTTAGCGCTCGTTGGGTACGACTCGGTTCGTTGAGTAGCCGAGAGGTTAGCGTACACGACGCATCATGCTCAGGGGCAGTAAACGCGAGGTACGGGTAGCCTTAGGTACTCTATTCAGCGCTTACTCTACTCAAAAGAGGCAGTTTTAGAATGGGGTACGCAAGGCTTTTCATTGGCGTTTGTCGTCACTGCGCGTGTTAACGTGGATGGATACGCAAGAGAAGGGCGTGAAACGCTAGTAGAGAGGTCACGGAAAAACTTTGTGTACATATACCCCATTCTAAAGCTGTCTGGTTTTGCTTTTTTTTTTTCGAGTTACACATTTAGACGTCTTGAGGGATACTTCTTTTATTCGCCGGGACCCACCCGCGCGTCCGTCGTCAGCTGTTTTAATTTATTCGTTCATTAAAAAGGAGAAAAGAAAAAGAACAACGGTTTCCCGGGCAACGCGTCGGTTGCGAAATCCGTCCGCGCTGAGGTGCCGCCCGCCTTAGTAATAATGTTCACTCTCTTTTTTTTTTTCTCGTTTCTTGTGGCTATTGTAGGGAATCCTCGCAGCGTAAGCGGGCGCCTTCTCTCCTGCGCTGCCTATGACGCGCGCTCTGAATTTGAGATCGCGGAAATGCTGGGACCCGGGTCGTCGGACATTCGAACCCGCCTCGCTTCTCCTATTGTGTTCGGCGTCGATGCGAACGCCATATAACAATAGCGTTGGGTTAAGCGGCAAATTCGCTTCTCTGGTTTCAAGAAATAAGAATAAAGAAAAGACAAAAAATGTTTTTGCTCGCGCTATAACCGACGGACGAAACAAGGCGGTGCGCCGTATGGCGAGTCTTTTTTCGAAGCCGGGATAATGAAGGCAAATAAAAAAAAAAGGAGAGAAAAGAGGCCGAACTTTTTCTGCATTGTCTTGATTGACGCTGAGCTCTCCGTAGCCGCACACGATTATTGCACCGCGAAGTTTCGTCGTCGCGAGGTCGAGTGATTTGCGAGCTGTCTTTCTAAGCAATAAAAGCTCACGCGAATTCTCGCAAAACTCTCCGACCGTTAAGCACTTGCTTGAACTTCGCATCAGTCGTAGAATTCTTCGTTATTAGAAAACAATGTACTGGCGCCGTCTTTTGTTTAATCTTAATCGCGTTCCTTAGTGATGCGGGTACCCTTTTTTTTTGTCTGTTCTGCCTACTCAGCCGCATTATTATGTGGAATGCTGGCGATCTCGCACGGTGAACGTAATCGCTTCTCGTCTTTGCTTTTGAAGGTTCCGGTGCGTATATGTACGCGCGCGCGAGCCGACCTCACGATTGTGGACGTTTCGCATTGCGAGACGAAAAGAATCCGCGTTGGAAGCGAAGCTCGTTGAAAACTCCCTCGTTTCTGCGGCGTCGTCGTCGTAGGTCAACCGGTGTCACTGAAACCACCAATTCGGTGCACTGAACGGTATAGGACGGAATGTTTGTGACGTTGCGGGAATGACATCGTCACCCCCCCCCCCCTTTTTTTTTTTTAGTGGCTCGCACGGAGGCCAGTAACAATGAGGCAGCATCGTTATCACATTGAGGCAGGTTTCGGCGCAACGTTATTAGGGCACGTAATGAAGATTTGTCCGTGGCGTCACGTGTGAACTATCTTTAATTACAGAAATGTGTTCCTGGTGGGTACCGTGGTCGCGTGCGTATTTGTAAACGCCGTTTCGCCCCCCCCCCCCCCCAGAAAAAAAAAAACGATGCTCCCCGTAGATCTTCTTGACGGTGTGATCGGCCGTTTCTGATAATGGTAATCCGAACTTTTACGAAACTCACTCGTCACTTCGCGTTGCCATGTTTTTTTTTTTTTTCATGGTGGCCTGGATACGAACGCATGGCAAGCGTCTTTGCCTGTCGCGAGAGCTGGCTCGGAGCACTCCGCAATGCTATAGCAAGGAGAGTGGTGGTGCGTCAGGCAACCACGTGCCTATGTTTCCTTGTCCCCTCCCTCCGCCCCCCACTATTTTCCTAATAGGGCAAGGGCGTCTGAATTTAAACAACAAAGGAAAAGTTCATCTGTGATTGTTCAGCTAGCGTCCCTGTAGTGCAGCATGTTTTGACAGCGAGGAGATCGGCGACCGACGCATATTCCTAGAAAACAGATGTTCACGGTCATGCGAAGTCGAACGTTCTCCGACCTTTTTGGCGTTTAATATCGCGACCTTCCCTTTTGCTCCTTTAAAGGATGAATGAAAATAAAATATTTTGGACCGGCAGTTCTTGCAGCGCATTGCCGGCAAATGTGAAGCCGCGCGGTTTGTTTCTGGTTCGTCTCGGAAAATTCGGGTGGTGCCCGCTTGGATAGAAGGTGACTTGGCTAGGGGGAACGGATGGGCAGTTGTCTCCCTACTCCACCCCAATATAAAATACAATGATAACGCAACGCATAATTTACTTTCGAGGCGTAACCTCCGCACCATCATTTTTATTTTATTTCAATCGTCATTTGTTCGTCTCTTGTTATCCACTTCGGGGCTACCGTAAAGTTTGACCGCTGTTCTCTCCGATACATTTGAAATTTTCGCCATTGGTGTTTCCCGTGTCGCCACGATTCGCTTTCGCAGGGGCAGTGGCGTTTCAGCTCGGTCAGCTTAATTCCTCGCCGTACATTTTGCCGACGAACGATGGCTAACAGCTCCGCAGCTGTTCTTGTTATTTTCATTGTTCTCGCGCGTACCGCATTCTTCTTTAGCTGCTGCCGCAGGAATCAACGTCCCAGTAACCGCTGTTGACGTCAACCCGGGGCGTATCAACAATAAAGAATGATGTTCCGGGGGGGGGGGGGATTTGAACTATGGAGCCTTTAGTATCGAAGCATTACGCTCTAGCAACTACAGAAACGAAGCGTGACTAGAAATTTCTATAAGATGAGAGAAGGTGAGAATGCACGGGGTCCGATTCTTTTTTTTTTGGTTTGTGTGTTTGTTGGTTTCAGTGTTTCAAATGTCGAGGCGGGAGGGCATTCCTCCCCCCTCCCGCTCGACATTTAAAACACTTCTTCTGACGGTTTCGGCAGTGCATTCCGAGGGGTCGAAGCCTCGGAATGCACTGCCGAAGCAGTCACGTCAGCATATGTTGTCTGCGAGTGTGGTAGCTTGGGCTAGTTGGGTCGAGTTAATGATGGCGAATTTCACAGCGCGAAAACCGAGTCTCCCTCTTTTTTTCTCTTACGTTCTCGCGCTGCGAAATTCGCCATCATGAACGTCAGGATATCTGCTCCCGTGCCGCATTTGTGTGGAGGCGAAAACGCTGGAAGCCCGTGTGCTTTAGATTTTAGATGTCCGTTTAAGATCCTCTGCTTCTCGTAATTTCCGGAGCCTCTCCACTGATGGCGTTCACATCGTGGTTCTGGTACGTTCAAACCTCAAGCAATTTTCTCTTTTGTTGAAATATGCGAGTCTGTATGCTTTTGTACGTATGCATGAAACGTTGCTATGCTGTGTTACTTTACCTTCTTTGTTAATTCAAACTTGTAGATGTTGTAATGCGCGTCCACTCTGCTATGACATTTTGATTTAAAGAGAGATAGTGTAGTATTCAGAAAGTCAATAAGTCGTTCTTTCGTTTCGCAGTCCGGAAAGGAAACGTTATCGACACCGAAAAAAAGGCAATTTCCTTTTGATCTTTCGCTAACTAAGGTAGCACGTACGCACTGTGTGGCGACCGAGCCTTTTGGGGCTACCCCGGTTGCCTTTTTAACGCTGCACTCGTTGGGGCAGTTTTGTCGTGCCGGCTCCTACACAGCTCGGCCGTTCGTTGCGTTCTATTCCCCTCGAAGGCCTCGGCGCGGATGGAGGACGGTCGAACGGGTCCGATGATAATCCGCGCCGACGCTGGACGCGGCCGAGGGGACCTTGCGTTGCGTCATCAACGGCTTCGTCGAGGCTGCCCCGAGTCGCTCGTTCCGTCGGCGCCAGCTCAGGGTTGCCTACGTGTATCTCTTGTGGCGCGTGTACGATGGCCTATAATGTGTTATTTGCGATTCGTAAGGGGGCCGCCATCTTGGGCTTTCCGAACGCCAGCGATTTCTCGGTGTGACGTCACATTAACGAGGTCGGGAATCGCCGAATTTCAGTGCGTACAGCTCATTTCGTCGCTATTGGTTTGCAGAAGTTTTTTTTTAGAGAGTTCAGTGTAAGACATCTTTGTATTTGGACATTAATTTCGCACAGTAAGTAGCGCGTCGCAACAGCAGCCGTCAATTTGCGACCGTGTTCCTTTTCTGTTATCCCATTACGTCGGCCTGTTTATGACTTAGTGCCATTTAGTTACAAATAAATAAGAGAGCGGAGTGGGTCAGGGAATAGAGTCGCGTTAAGGACATCTTAGTCAAAATCAAGAAGCAATTGGCAGGGCAAGTTGCGCGTGGGCAAGGTAACCGCTGATCAGCAAGAGCAGGCAGGCAAGCGTGCCAAGGAGAGGCAGAATGTTAAGTGGGGGGGGGGGGGGGGGTCAGATGAGATTGCCGAATGGAAATGGGAAAACGTCTATTGTAGAAAAAAGAAGGGGGGGGGGAGGATAAGCTGGTTATAAGCTGGTGGGAGGGGCCTCTATAATCCAGAGGTCCACTGGCCTCAGCAGCCCGCCGCGCCTGGTCGAGGAGCGCCACTTGGACCTCCTTTTCCTCGCCGGCGAGCAAGGTCTCCCAGCACTGCTCCGTCTTGAAATTTCGCGCCGGCTGAATAATTTCAACGGTGCCGAGAACAGGACACGAACTCCAACACGTTTTCCGATTTTTTTGAGCCTGTGTGATATCTGGTGTTTGTATGGAATCACGGAGGCGTGTTTATATGGGGCCTTAACTCACAACGCACATTCCAATCGCAAGAACCGGCGTATGTGATTGGGTGGATCGCATGTTTTAAACGCAGCTGTGGATGCAATCTCGGGCGTTTTCAATGTAGCACTGGAGAGGCTGACATTGCAGACGTTTGCGACGTAACGTGTCCGAAGATTGGCGGGAGATGAGAGAGAGACCTTTTGCCCTGCAGTGGGCGTAGTCAGGCTGATGATGATGAGTTACATATGGGAAACGGTGTCGTTGACTGCCCGAAGTGACCGCGATGCATAAACGCTTCCGCGAAACGTTATAAGCAGTGGTTCCTATGGACGGCCCGTGCATTCGCGTCGTTCGGCTCTGGACTTGGCGGACGTTCGCAGGAGGCCTTGTTTTGTTTTGTCAGCGCGGTGTGTGTGCGTAATAATAAGGATAAGTTGAGTTATTTGACGCTCCAGAACCCGCAATGTGATTCAGAGGCAAAACTTCTGTCCTCCCTTCCCTCGTTGTTATGGAGAACCCGGAGCCTGGCTTCGCTGGGTGTGGGAAACAGTATCGAGGAACGCGAGGTGGCTCTGAGGTAAAGGACGTGGAACTGGTTCGAAACGAAAATATTCATCGCGAAAGAGAGTGCGCACGGACGCGGGAGTAGAGAACGAAATAGCCTCCAGACTACTCCAGCAGTCCCGGACTCGGGACTCCTGTATAGGGAGTAATTGCTGTTGAAGTGCCTGAAAAGGGCTGCAGTTTGCAGCTGATCGCGTGGCGTAATATTGCACAACAACGTCGGTCACGTCGCGTCGCATCTTCTTATCGTCGGCGATGAATGATTGCCGCTCCTGTTCCCCGAAGCGTTCGTTTCACGGATGAGACTGACACATCAAATTGCGCTCGTGTCGTGTACGTGGTAGCCGGCCTATGAAGCAGGTCACTCGGGCGCGTCTAATGGCTCCCGTTTCGATGTGGCTACTGCCTCACGAATGTCTTGCTAAAAGCAGACTTGAGTGGCGTGGGGAGACCCTCTGTTTACTGGGCCGTGTTTGATTGCACACTACAGACCTCGCCAAGGTCTCGTGTGCGAGAGGAGGCTGTGTCTTCTCGGTAACCTTTACTGCTTGCGGCAGTTTGGTCACCGCACCGTGTGCCTCCCGATTCGCTGTTCAGTTCGCATAAACCGCTCGCACGTGGTGGGCGCCCCTGTTAGCGCGCGTGCGTTGGCGTCATTGGCGCGCGAGTCGAGAAGCCTACCGGCAGGTAGGCTTTTTGTACGCTCGTGTTCGCCATCTTAGTAACTTTCTTTCTTTTTATTACTATTATGTTTTTGTATCTCGCGTTTGATTTCAGGGGTTGTCTTGCGTCAGCGCGCGAATCAAAAACGGCGTGGGGTGGGGGTGGGGGGTTCGTTACTGGGCTCGTTTTCGAATTGCATCGGCTTTCTAACGTAGTTGCACTGAGCGAAACGCACGAAGGACTAAGGGCAAATAGATCGGGACATGTGTGAGCTCTCTTCTGTTTGTACTGAATCCTTCGTGCCTTTCCCTCAGCGCAACTGCCGTCGTACATTGTCGCAGGGAATCGCCCAACTTGTAGCACTGCTGCGTCCGCGGTCGCCAGCGTAGTCGTGGCACCAGTGTACCCTTGGAAACAGCGTTGCCTCGCCGTCGCCTTGCAGTCTTTCCTTCGCGCTGGTCTGTCTTGTTTCTTAGAAGTGTGGCAGCTTGGGCTAGTTGGTATGGCATGACGATACTTATAGCGCGAGAACAGAACGACGACAACGAAACAAAAAGGACAGCGCTCGTGTCCTTCTTGTCTCTTTGACGTAGCGCTCGTGTCCTTCTATTTCAGTGTCCTTTTTTGTCGTCGTGCTGTTCTCGCGCTATAACTATAGTCTGTCTTGTCTCGTCAGGCGCGTGCAATTTCGTGTGGTGACGAGACTACGCGTTATTTCAGTGAACCGATGAAAAATTATAACTGTCTTGTTGACCACTCCTCCCTTCGAATCTCCACGATCTTCGAAGTTGCGATAACACAACGCTATACGGAGTCAGCCTCTTCCACTTGGTTGTTGCGCAGGACAGCGTGCATTCACGCAAGCACTGTGTGCTGTCAAACTTGCATTTTTCTTTCCCCTCCTTGTCCTAGTTTGTTGCCCGCTCTACAAGAGATCTCGAAGACGGTATGGCTATCCCGCTTTATTTCCTGTGCGCGAATTTTTTTCGGGATTAGGACGTTTCACGGAGTGAGAGAGCGGCTAGCCAAGCTCGTCACCGTAGCTCACTCACTACTTGGTGCCGTGCCAAGTAGAAGAGTGGAAGGAACGCGTGCCTTTTTGCGGGTGGTAAGAGAAAACGACGCCGCCCTTCTTGAGATCTAAAAAGAAAGAAAGCGTTCTTTTGTCGCCACCCCGTCGTCGCCGCTATCGTGGCTTCCGCGTTGAGTCACAAGTCCGCGCTCTCACAGCCAAGCGAGCGTGTGTGGGTGTGTGTGCTCCGATGCAAGTGGAGCCTGGCTGGAAGGCAACCCTTGCGGTCCCCAACGCTGTTTCCGGGGGCGGCATATACATATGCACCATCGCCTCGCGCGATCTCGAGATTGCTTGCTTCTTTCGTTCCATTTCTCATTCTCCTCGTCCACTTCGTTTCTCTTTCTTTCCGCTGTTTGTGTGTGCATGTGCTCTGCAAGCTAGGCCGCATCCAGTTTCCGCGTTACGTGAATGCGTGTAGCCTATTTATTACCGCCCACTCGCGCGCGCGGAGAAAGCGTCTGCTTTTCTTTTTGTTCCAACAGACAAAAGTACGCGAAACCTTCGTTCCCGAGATCAACAAGGCGTTCCCTTTCTTCAATCGAAGGAAACCAAAGCCAAGTGACGGCGCCGTATATATCGCTTCCAGCGGGCCTTCGCGTAAGCGACCTGTTCTTGCGGAGGGCCTTGTATGCCTTCCGAAATGGCTCTGACGGGAAATGCGGTGCTGGTGAAAATATGCACGCCTGCCGAGTTTTGCCATCAGAATATTGCCACGAAGTGCGGGGCGGGTAAACATGCATCAACGCCAGTGGGATTTTCGTGTGCTCATTTCCTCGAAACGTCCTTCTTAGCCATGACCATAGTTATAGCGCGAGCACAGAACGACGACAAAGAGACAAGAAGGACACGAGCGCTTGTCTCTTTGTCGTCGTTCTGTTCTCGCGCTATAACTATCGTCATGTTAAAGCAACTAGCCCAAACTGCGACACTTTTAAGTCCTTCTTGGGTCGTGAGAAACGTGGCAATAGGCACATGTTTGCTGTACCGTATATACTACATCCGAATAAGGGGCAGGTCAGCACGTGCCGAAATTGTCATCGACGCTGTCGAAACCATTGCTTTGGCGAGTACGTGGCCCGAGCAGTGCTCTGGACAGCGTGTTTATTCGCGCTGATCTTGTTTTTGGCGTTTTGCAGCGCGAGGACAAGTTAAAAGTAACTTAGAAGTGTGGCAGTTTGGGCTAGCTGGTATCACATGACGATAGCGCGAGAACAGAACGACGACAAAAGTCCTTCTTCTCATTCGTTGATGATGATGATGATCCCACAGCCGTGGCTCGTATCCACTCAGGGGGATCGGCCAAGATTCGATGACTTAATTCAGTAAGATTTTTTTTTTTCAATATCGAAACAACCCACCGGAAAAAAGAAAAGACACCCTAGGCAGAATGAAAGGAGTGCAATAGTTGTTTGTCACTCGTTCAGATAAGACAATTATTCATTACATTGAATAGGAATCAGCATGGTTAAACAATTCTCATTCGTGTCCTTCTTGACTCTTCGTCGTCGTTCTGTTCTCGCGCTATAACTATGGACAAGTCAAAAGTCGCGTATTTTCCGCTCCTTCGGTCTCCGACCATGACTGCCGGTGGTGCGCGTCCTCCACGACGTCAACATGTAGCAGCGGGTGATAAGGAGCCCTCGAAAAGGTCACAGTCTGCGAGCTCCCGTTTCCTGCCTCCGGACCGCGTCCAGTGAGTGCGGCGGCGGAGCCAGCACATCCCTCCAATCTACTCTCAGTTCCCGGACGTCGCCCCTAAGAGCGGCGGCAGAAGCGGACGTCTTGTTTGTTTCACTTGCTCGCATGTGTCACTCCGGCAGTCTGCTCCCACCTGATACCCCGTGTCCGTCCGTTACTGTGTGCTCCACGCAGCAGCGAGTGCCCTTCTCGAAGAAGCGAGTGCCCTTTTCTGGTGCACTGTCGCGGCTGCAACGAGTGACATCTGGTTCTGGGCTCGTCCAGACATGTCCCTGCCTGTCGCTGAACCCACTCTTTTCTTTACTCTTGGTAACACTGCTTGCCCTCGTGAGAATGCACAGGCAGGCGGCGCTTGGGGTGAACCTTAACTAAAATGAACTCGAGGAGGAGGTAGTGTGGGGGGGGGGGGGGGACGGGGGAAGCGTGTCTGTATGCCGTCGTATCTGCTGATGAAAAGAGGTTGGATCAGCGCATGCGTCACTGTGGCCGCCGTCCTGCTCTGTGCACGTCAACGGGGGATCCGTGCTCGCACGATCATGCGGCCCACAATGGGCGCTGTTCAGAAAAGGGAGTCCTTGTTGGGCAAATCGCGGGGCTCCTGGTGTTTATGCGCTTTTTTCCCCCCTCCCATATTTACGGCATCTCCTAGTCTACTGCTTGCTCGCCCCCTTTTCGCCTCCAAGAAAGGGGGTGCGGTGGTGCGACCCGGTTTGAATATGAAGGCGAAAATGTCTTGTTCGGGCGCGGTTGACGAAAGGAACGCGTTTGTGCGCCCATATGGTCGGTCTTCTTCTCTTTCGTAGCCTGAATTTCGCGAGAGCTTTTCTTGGATTTCGTTTTGTCGTTGGTCCGCACAGGCGAGCCGAGCCGCGGATAGCTTGGGCTCTTGGGAGACACGCAACGCCCGTCGCTGCTTGCTTAGACATGGGCGTAGCCAGCAGTATTTTGCTTAAAAGGGGAAGGCGATTCTACTGCACCGTATGGGTTTAGGTGCGTGCCTTTGTGCGTTTACTTGTATATATACACATACAAGATTGAAAAGGTTCGGAAGGGGGGGGGGTGATCTCCCTCCCCACTGGCCTACGCCAGTGGCTTGCCACTGCTGGTGCTGCGAGGGCGTGTGGGAAGACTGCGGGAAAGTGCAGATGTAGTGCAAGGAACGCTCGCCGTCTCTCTGTTGGTGTGGTTCGTCCCAGTTGTATTTGGTAGGAGATGGGGGGGGGGGGGGGTATTTGTTGTGTAGCAGGCAGACTTTGAACGAAAGGGCCGTCGACAGCGCTGCGTTTCTCGTGGCGGTGGGAACGCGTAACAGACGAGCACGCTTTTTTCGGTGCCTGGGTCACATCTGGGCCGTTTCCCACACGCAGAAGTGACGCCGTGTGCCACGTGGTGTCTTTCTTTGGACGGGCCTTCTCCTTTCTTGTTTGGGTAGTGCTTGAAGCCCGTTTATGGCGTGTTAATGATAATGATTGTGATGATTTGGAGTGGGCTACAAACAACGCACATTACTAGCTGCCTGACACGAAGTTTTTGCCTGTTTCGCTGCTAGCTAGATATTATCCTAGTGCACATGCAATCGAGTTATCTAAAAGGGCCCCGCCGTGGTGCTGACCCACAGGCCGCGGGTTCGAATCTCGGCGGCTGCACTATCGACGAGGCGAAAATGCCGTAGGCCCGTGTGCTCAGACTTGGGGACGCGCTAAAAAACCCCAGGTGGTCGAAATTACCGGAGCCCTCCACTACGGCGTCTGCCATAATCGTGGTAGTTTTGGGACGTTAGACCCCACGTATCAGTTAATTGAGTTATCTAAAACATGTAAGCTAGCCATCGACACATTCAAATATCGCTGTTTTTAGTGTTCGTAGAGAGACAAAAAATAGACGGCGAGCAAATAGAAACGTGGCACGTGTTTTCTGATAAGGGTACTTTCTTGCTTGGGCGAGTTGGTGGCAATTCATTGTTACTCTATTGCGCACTGCTTACCTTTTTTGTAAATCGTTTTTGTAACCATGAAACGCTATTGCATAAGAGCATAATGTGTCTGTCCAATAAACTGAGTTTAACGTTTGCGTTTGTGTCCGTCTATTCCTTCATCGCAAGTGTTCGTCTCTTAAGCAGTGCGCAATCAGGTAACAATGAGTGTTTTCTGAGTTCATTGATGTTATGAACTTGTGAGCATTAGTAGACCGTCTTTGCGTCTGAACGGCGCGTACGCCGACGTTTCCCCTTAACCCGCAAAGATCTTGTTCTGACATTAGCTTGAGACGGCCATTCCTCGCCTTTACTTAATGTGCATTAAGGTCTTGGAAGAATTATCCGAGGCCACTTGCCAACAAGTCATGAAACTATCGCTTAGCTCTACACTTAGGTCGCGTGTCGTTTAGCCCTTTGCGGGGTTGACCAGCTGACGGCAAAAAGTTGATTTTTCGAACGGTGAATAAGCGTGCAGCTTTTTGAAGAGGTCATTCTGTTGGTTTTTTTTTCTATATCAATGAAGGATACTTCCTTTATTTATATATCAAAAGCGTAAGTGACAGCCACGGCTGTTCTTATGCAGCTGTCTCCAAGAAAAACTATTGGGGCTGGCGTATTATCGCAGCAACACCTGTTTGCTCGAAGGCCATACACACAGTCGTCGAGACTGTCAGCTGTGGCTCGTTGTTCCGATTTGTTTGCCGTGTCAATAGGGAGTTTCGTCGATTCTTTTGTTTCCTTGTATCGCTGCGTACACACGTGGCAGGATCTAAACTTAGAGAAAAACAAACGTCGTCAAGTGTGACAGGAAATGAGTTATTGTGGAGGAGGTCACTGGTGGGTGAGTCATTGCATGTGCTTTGTACAGCTGATGTTGGTCGAAGATCAGAGCCCCTCTGTTTTGACATTATAGCGGCGCTGAAGAAACGAGAGTGAATGGTTTAGGGTATTTTATGGTTTAGGGTCGTGTCTATTTCACTATTTGTGTAGTTCATCGGTTTCTTAGCACCGCTAATATTGAATTCAACCAAACCAAGTAGCCCAGGCCCCCTGATGATGATACATTCGTCCGAAATTTTCCCGCCGAACGTTTTTCGTGTATCATGCTGATATATATTACGTTTGATTTACCCCGTTTTGCTCTGTCGTAGCATAAGCGCGTGTCAGATTGGATGCGAAAACGAACGTGGTCCGCGTCTTTTTGACTCTTGATTGATTGATTGATATGTGGGCTTTGACGTCCCAAAACTACCATATGATTATGAGAGACGCCGTAGTGGAGGGCTCCAGAAATTTCGACCACCTGGGGTTCTTTAACGTGCACCCAAATCTGAGCACACGGGCCTACAACATTTCCGCCTCCATCGGAAATACAGCCGGGATATCTTCCTGACTCTATCGTAGCGTGCTGCGCCAAGCGCTCCGGTACCGACAATTCATTAACTTGAAGGGACAACAGGTTGTTAGATAACTCGACTTCTGTTGTATAGACTCTGGCGTCTCCGAATCTGCCTTTGTGCCTTCCTGCTGCGTATCTGTACGACGTAGACAGTGTCCGAAATCGGCTAAATGCTCAATCGACGGCTGCCTTCGAGTGGCGCAAGTTTTAGTTCTGTGAGCATACGCCTTCAATTCCCACGTCGCTTCGAGTTTGCTATAGTTCTTATAGCAATGACGAGGCGGCTAAGTTTAAGGAGGCGCTAACTGCATACTGAAATTGACGAGCGAGTGTGTTTTAGAAGGCCTGAGCGGAAGGAACACGGAACTTTTGTTCCCGCGCCCAACGCTGTAATTTGCGATAACAACTCGGATGACCAGGAAGAACGGGCACGCTGTGCCTTTCGCGGCGCGTTGTTTTGATCCGGAACTTTAAGCCACCCGTCTCTTAGCACTTGCAGTAATGTTGCGTTGGCAGACTGGTTTGACATGACAACGCGCTACCTGGCGTGGGCTCGATGGCAGCACAGCTACAGGTGCAAGGAACGCTCCCCTTTTTTTATTGTTCGACATTGTTTTATTTTTGATTTGGTGGGGCATGGTATCATATGGTAAACCTTTATTGAGTTTTGAGGTTCACCTAAGGGCTGATGCGGGGCCGCTCCCTCTATTTTAAGACATGCAGGCTAATCCCAACTGCCACGTCGTGTACCCTCTGGATGACCCTGAATTGATGTCGATGTGAGCTGGCGTGTAGTGTCAGTTGCCGCCTTATCTCTTCTTTGGTACAGCCCCGCCGCGGTGGTCTAGTGTCTAAGGTACCCGGCTGCTGACCCGCAGGTCGCGGGATCGAATCCGGCTGCGGCGGCTGCATTTCCGATGGAGGCGGAAATGTTGTAGGCCCGTGTGCTCAGATTTGGGTGCACGTTAAAGAACCCCAGGTGGTCGAAATTTCCGGAGCCCTCCACTACGGCGTCTTTCATAATCATACGGTGGTTTTGGGACGTTAAACCCCACATATCAATCAATCTTCTTTGGTACAGTCCGTGTGTTCCACAGGGCACCGCCATAGCATGCGTTCCAATTGGACTAGATCGTCATATTTCTGACGTTTTATATAACTACCACAGTCGTTTGAATTGATCTTCTAGTGAGTATGCACTTGACGTCATCCGCGAGGGTCGCTAGCGTCGGGGTCGCCTTTTTGGGCGGTCCGTGCGCTGGCCACACACGCGAAAAACTCGCTGCACGTGCTGTGTCCGAGATCCGTACAGCAACTTGGATGTTTAGCGACCACAGTAATACCTCCTGCACGCCGAATTACGCACAGCTGGACGCGCGTACGAACGGACCTCTAATATGGTGCGGCGATAGTGTTGCCCTTTTGCGGATCAAGGCTCAGTGCATGCCCTCTATTGAATATAAACATAACCTCTGCGATCATCTCTGGCTGCGAGCGCTGTCGGGGCCGGTTGTGGTGGCCACGTTTTGTTCGGACATGTGTAGGGCACGCATAGTTACTTGTCCTCGACCGACGTGTAACTGTACAACGACGATAATGTCACTATACGTCTTCGATCGCTAAGTGGCCGCAAGGACTCGGCCGTTCTAGCGACAAATGCGGTGCTGAACCTGGCGGAAGGTGATTGCTGCCTTGTAAGTTGCGCCACCTCCGTCGTTCGTTTGTCAGGCCTGCCATGTGTGGGTCTCTTCTCAATGCACGCTCTAGTATCTGTGCAACGAGGTGCGGGGGGGGGGGGGAGACTCGGCTGCCATCTTTGTCCGGCCTCGCCCTCCTTATGGCGAACTCTGAAGCTGCTGCACTTGCCCCCAAAGTCTCAGGGGGAGCGGTGGAAACGAGGAAGGTTGGGTGGTCGGGCCGGTGTGTTGTGTTATCGTGACCGCTTTTTGTTCGTGACCTGGGCGGCGGCTTCTATTCTTGCGATGCCCCCCACCTCCCCTCCACACACACACACACTCCGTATTTCATTTCTTCTTGCCCCACTTCGTTGTAGACTGGGAGGAGGGGGGTCGGAACCGGAAGGAACAAGTGTTTCAACCAAGGGAGGCAGCAGGAGACGAGAGAAGCCCGTGCCATTTTTTCTCAGCGTCACCAAACAGTCCAGTGCTCTGTTCCCGCTCGCATTTTTTGTCGTCGCTCCCGATGGGTGCTGGCGTTCTCTCTAGAGTCGTCATAATTTACGACCCCCCGCCCTCAGAGCCGCCGTCGTCGCTCCGGTCGCCTTCTTCGTCGTCGTTGACGTCCGCGAAGACTGCGACGACCGACAACCCAAGCGTTGATTTTTTTTTTTTCCAGCGGCCATTCGCAGATAGCAGCGTCTTGGGCGCGAGATGCTGCGCTGTACGACGGGCGTCGTTGCTGTTGGTTGCTGCGTGTGTGGGAGGGGGGGTCTCATAGTCTTTTCGTTCGTCGCCCGAGTTTTCTTTCCCCCTGCGGCCGTTGTTTATGGCCGTTCCACTTTTCCCTTCGTTCCATCTTCTCGCGGGTGTGTGCGAATTGAGATCAACGCACACTTATTCCCCGTGTGTCGTGTTTTATGGCTCGTGTTGCTTGACGCGTTTGGGCGTCGTGTGTTTGTGCGTGCTTAAAAAAAAAAGCCTCTGAGAACGCAGGGGTGCTGGTGGTTGTGTGTGTCATTTCTTGCCGTCAAAGTCGGTTTCCTCGCTCGCCTTGTCGCAGTTTTGGTGGTGGTCGTCGCGGAAAATTTTCGCGTGTCTCGTTTCTGGGCGAAATCTCCTTCGCTCTGGTTTCCTCCGTCGGCCGAGAGGTCCCACCTTGGCACTCGGGCCATAAACAGCGAGAGAGCGAGCGAACACCGGAAATTGGTTTGTGTAAAGAAAGCTCCGCGTTCCTGACGCCGTCGCGTGTTGAGTTTGGCGCTCGTGCTGCTGACCACACGGTATTGTCATTTCCCGTTTCTCTCTCATTTGCTTGATTTTTCATCCTCTACATCGCGGTCTTACCCTCGTTCACACTCTTCGTCCTCATCGCTCTCTCTTTGCCCCTCTCTGTTTGTCTTGGTAGTTGGTTTGCGAGTTCTGTTTCACCGAGGCAGTCTGGACGTTTCTTTTTCTTTTTTTTGGATGCCCGTCCTTTAACGAAGACGACGACTGTGCCAGGAGCCCTAGGCAATCGGCACGCGTTGACATGTTACCCCCAATTACATCGTCGTTTGTTTCCCGGAACAGATCCGAGATTGTTTAAAGCTTAGTCGTCTGAGGTTTAATTAATTATTACCTGGTTTCGTCATCATCATCATTCTCGGTTTCTGGGAAGACAAACCCTGGTTTCGCGTGTGTAGTTTTTTTTTTTTCTAGCTTACGAACTTTCGCCCAAGACGTTCTGTCTTACGCTTCCAGTTATCTTTCTCTCGAGTTACTCAAGTCGCCGATGTGCATAGATATGATTGTGAGCGAATCGCCATACAGCGCGCGTGTCCAACGACCGCATATTGTGCGAGCGACGGACTTCATCGCTTGTTCTATTTATTATAAATATACTTCCGAGTGGCAGAGTAGAGAAAGCGGTCGTATCGGTGTATTGTATGCGCGCTTATTTACGTTGTTCGTTTGGGCCCACTCGTGTCGCTCACTCGTTTTAGGCAATCCGTTTTCAGCAAGTTTGTTTCGCAGCGGCCAGCTGCTATCTCAGTACAGAACGTAATATCTGCAGCGTGGCATCCTTTATCTGCCTGTGCCCCGTGTCCGCGGACAATTACGCTATTGAGAAATCCGCACGCGTTCGCGCAGACACTGTTCGATCTTCGTGCCGTGCCGCCCAACATTTTCGGCTGCACGCGCGAGGTGAATTGCCGCGTGAAGCTTCGAAACCCGTCCATGAAACGCGTTCGAATAGCTGCATGCTCCCGCACAGCGGGAGGGAAAAACATTCTTCAGAAACACCTGTATTTTTTTTTTCGTTACCGAAGCTCCGCGTCTGACGTGGCTGTTGGTGCCGGACAACGCCACAGCTGCGGGTCGTGACGCTTGTTGGGACGAGGATGAAGAGAGAGAGAGAGGGCTACCTTTGCGTCACGTGACCGCGAACTCTTTCGAACCTGCCTGTGTATGTGACGCGCTGGGGACGTTACGTAACTGCGACGCGTTTCGAATTGCGTGAATGTTTCGCCGTGCTTTTTCTTAAAAAGGGAGACAAACGTGGTTGATGCTTGCAGTTTCTTTCGCTTTGTGTCCCGCGTTTTGAAGTGTTTACCAGCAGCTGTTCCCGTGTCTCCCAGGAGTGCTTACGTGTTTTTTTTTTTGTTTAATAAACGGGTACCATCTGCCAGACAGCTGTCTCTTTATGCCCTATACAGACTTCCCTCCTGTCACCGTAGAGGCATTGCGTAGCTGCGGCGTGTCTCCGCTGTTTATTCATCATCTGCGCGCGCATCTGTCACGACGCTTCGGGGGTGACGATGATTATCTACTGCCCATCTCAGCCGTCAGTGAGTCGGCATGTTTCTTACTGCAGCGCCTTGCCGTGGGCTCACCGACCGCCCTGTCTCTTATCGCCATCTTATCGCCAACGCGAATAAATCTCGTTACCATATCGCGTAATGACGCAACAGTTTTTCTTCGCCGGTCGTTAGGCGAACGGAAGCTGCAGCGCCGGCGAAGCCTGGGGTGGGCGATGATTTTCCCTTCGCGATTGAAGATGGAGAGAGACCGAAGGGACAAAGCAACAACCTTAACGAGCTAAGTGGGAACTTGCGCCGTCGTTTTGTAAGACGTTGCGTACTCTTCTGCCGCCGCTGGAGGGGCATTCACGGTGGGGTCACGGTTCCGCGCATCTTATTAGACACCGGAGAACCTGCCTCGGAGGATCCTTGTTGCTTTTGCCGCTCGAGGTATCTGCTTCCTTCGCGTGTGTGTTCATACAAGGGTCCTTGCACAGGTGAGGACCGAGGTAACAACGCTGAGGCCTGTTATACCGGACGGGCTCGTTTTGCCCTACGCGGTGCAGCGTTGGCGTCTTTTGGTCATCATTGGATGATAGGAAAAAGACTGGTTGGACTGAGGTGAAGGGGGAGGAGGGGTGGGTTACTTGTTTTTCACCGCAGGGTGTCAAGGCGATCGAGAGCCGCTGGACACCGACCGGTTGTTGATCCGCCATTGGCCGCCGCCGTCGGTCGCCATCTTCGCGGCGCGAGAAGTGGCCGGACGCTTGCTACTGGTTTTTCGTTTCTTTTTTTCTTTTTTTCTTGCCGAAAAGCACTGCACCGACGGCATTCCGGCGTTTCGTCGCCCCTGACGCTATTGCTGCTGCTACTTTTTACACACCTTCATCGCAACCGAAATCAAATAAGACTGCGATCTGGTCCCGCCGACGAGAGATTCCGTGCAGTGCGGCTGCGGGGCTTTTATTCAAGGCGAAATTCGTAGATGGTTCACCAAACGCGAAAATAGACTGTCAGCGTCGTCTACACGAGTGACACAAACAAAGGCGTCATCATGTGATGTCGTCATGCATGACGTCACAGATAATCAAAACTTGCTACTTCATCTAGATGCACGTAACTTGACGTCATCAAAGGGAGGCAAAACGAGGCAAAAAAAAATTGGCTCGTTGGCGATTTTTTGCCTCACTTTGCCGATCTTCCCCGGGAGGTCAACGATTGACTAAGAAGGAAAACAACGCTGCTTTTGCCTTCACGTCGTCTTAGTCAATCAAATGCGTGAGGGACCACGTGCTTTTTGTGGGCTTGGACCAGTGTTAATCGTTCGCGGTATGGCTTGTGCTTCGGCTACGAGCGTTTTTTTGTCGAGTAGAGCATGTAAAAACCTGCGACTGTGGCGCTAGCAGACGACATCGCCTTGGGCAGCATGCTCCTGCTCGTCCGACACGGGGATGGCACGTGCGTGATTTCTTTCGTGTTATCGTATTCTGTCCCGTTGGCAGTTCGAATTCTGAGAATCAATGACCAGAACAGCTCGCTTTCGATCGTTAACTCCCCGAAAGAAGTCGGCAATATACGGTACCTACTCCTGGCTATCGCTACAATGCACGCTTTTAATGTTTGCCTTTGCCGTCCGTGGGTGCCTTTCTTTCACCTGTATAGGTACTAAAATAATTTCTGGGCATACGCCCTCGAAGAAGAACGCGAACTTCTTCGTTTCCGGATGCCATTCTTCATGTTTCTTTTTTTGTGTGTGGTGGCGGTGAAGGAAGGACCCGTTCTGCCACCCCTCAGGGCCTGTAGCCAAACCCCCACCCCCTCTCAAGCATTTTGCGCCCTCCCAAAGGTTCAGTTATCATTGATCATTCGTGGAACTGGTATAGTTTGATTAAGGCAGCGTGCGTTGGGTTGAACGTCCGCTTCCGAGTTAAGCGTGAGGTACCGTGGCAGTTTTTTCTTATTTTTTTTTCTCTTCTCAGTGGAAGTTTGTACACGGGAGCCTGAAGTTTTCTTTGCTTAGTTAGTTTTTTTTATTTGCCTCTCTTAGGCTGTCGCCGTTATCTCTCCCCCCCCCCCCCCCGTAACCTCTTATCTTCTGCCCAACCATTTCCTCGCGATTTGACTATGTGGGCCGCAAAACAACATGAATCACGTAAGCGTGTGCCGAAATTGCCGTCTACTGGCGAGTCGTCTGGTGTTGAGAACATAGCTCTGGCCGCGCAATCGTCAGATCTGTGATCTCGACTATGGACCACTTCTCACCAGGCGGCAGTCTTGTCGCGTGGTCCGTATCCGTGGCTGACTGTAACATCCTCGATCGCCTTTCGGGAAACCTACGGAACGAATTTAAGAACGATCTACTTATACGAACGCCACTTTTATTTCATTTTTCTCTGTGCTCAAACGCGGAACGACGCCTGCGAGGGCGCTTGCAATTTTCTACCACATCACAGTCCACGATTCGCGACAGCCGTGAAGTTTTAGTCCAATCTCCTCGCCGCAGTTTCCTGCGATTCTTTCACTGCCATTTCGATCATGCCCCGCCGAAGTGAAGCGCGCCAATGCGGGAATATCAAAGCCCCCTTTCAGTTTTTCACGCACCCTCCCTTTCCTATACGACGTCGTGCTCGTTCGACGGAACGTGCGCACATACAGAGCCTCTCTCTTTGTGAAACCGCCCCACGTAGTGCATATGGCGTGAGCCGATTCGGCCACCAGCGTGGACGGACGGACACATCGATCGCGGCTCATCGACAACGGCTACGACGTACGGGCTCCATGTCGGGGCGTAAATATATAAATAGCTTCGCTTTCAGATCGAGACAGGGTCGATTCCTTCTCCTGCGACAGCATTACCAAGCAGCAGCAGTCGTGTATTACGGGGATCCTGCCTGCGAATATTCTTTATCATTTCTTTCTGCGTTTCTTTCTGTTTCTGTTCGTACGCTCCACTGGGGCTGCGCGGTTTCTGTCTGTTATCGGCTAGGCAGGCATGCTGTCCGAGGCTCGCTGACGCAGCGGTTTCGCCGGCGCGCTGAGCGATCCCGTGGTCCCAACGCGGGGAGCTCGTCGTTGCTGAGGGAAGGGGGCCGAGCGGGTGCGAAATGGAAGAGGTAGGCGGGGGCGGAATGGACATCCCGTCTTTCTCTCCCTCTCTCACCTCCATTCTACCCCCCCCCCCCAACCCTGATGGATCGCAGCAGCAGGCCCGCTCTTCCTTGGCACCGAAATCGATGGCCGTGTGTGTGTGCGTGCGCCTTCTTTTGCCGTGGTCGTCGTCTCCTCCTCCTCCCCTGCCACCCCGTTCGCCCGTGCATTTTCGCTTCAGCTGCCGCTGCCTCGGAGGGGTGGGGGGGGGGAGGGAGCAAAAACACAACGCAGGGAACACTCCCTTCTCCGCTATTTTCTTTCTTTTTGCTGTACGTTCGTGCACGTCATCTGCCGCCCTTCACGAACAACCTTCCGTCCCTCCTCATCTTCCCCGCATACCGGGATCCTCTAAAATATAGCACGAACAAGCCCAGGGCTGTGGTTCGCGCAGTTTTTTTTTTCCCAGCTCCGTGGTGTCCGGACCCGTTCCTTCTTTCTTTTTCTCCCCCCCCCCTCTCTCTTGTCCGCCCCTTCTCGATTCCGAGCGCCGCCGGCTTCGGACGACAAGCGGTCGGCGTGTTAGTTCCAATGCCGCCCCCGCGAGCGCTTCCGCAGGCCCAACTCTGTCCCAGCTCTTGTTTCGACATTCGTTTCTTGCTGTTGTTGTTTATTGTTCTTTTTGTGCCGCTTCTGTTCTGCTTATACGTTTCTTCGTAGCACCCGCTGATGCCATTCTTCTATTCCCTCTTTGGATCACGTGTTGGAGAGGGCGGAGGGCAATACATTTGCCCCGTGGGCGTTTTTTCGGGACGTCCTCTTTTGTCTCGCAGATGGGGCACGGGGTGCCTCTCTTCCCTCCGCTGCAGCACGACCGTCGAATGTTTCAAGGGACGCGGCTGGTTGAGCGGACCGCGGTTGTCGCCTCGGAGGAGGAACAGACCCGTCCGTCGCGTTGTGAAGGAAGAAAAAGCGAGCCTCTTCTCTTTGCTCCTCAATTCGCGTTATCCACAATCAGTGCTTTAGACGAAAGGATGGGAGTTGACAGGCCGAGAACTTGAGCCCTTCCGCGGGAGACGGAGTTTTGCGGGAAATGAGGCGGCCGTCTGCAGATTGAAAACGCTGGTCCCGTCTCATTCTAACGGTACAGTAAACGTAAGCAAGTACTGCTGTTTCCAGCAGTACTTGATCAAGTACTGCTGAAAACATACGACAGTATGGGCGCTCACACTCTCGTCTGTTTCTTCCCCTTCTTCACGGTATAGAGTTTTTTTTTTTTTTTTTTACGCTAAGATAGAGCTGTGCTAAAGCAATAGCAGTAAACTTGGGCCGCTGAGCTGTCTTTGTGGCGTATGTTTAGTCTCCTTCCTTGTAATATTATTTGTTTTGCATTTAATTCGTGCTTGTGATTGTCCATTTATAGAACTTGTACTTAAGCAGTCACGTTGGTTCATGCTGAACTGTCGTGCTGCGCAAGCAGGAAGAAAGAAAAGTGAGGTGGGCGAGAACGTAGTTCTGTGCTTTCTTGCTTTCTTCCAGCTTGTACAGTACGTCAGTGGTCATATATAGCTGCCACTTTACAAGCCACAACCACGATTTGATTATGCCGTAGTGTAGGTTCCCGGAAATTTCAACCATCTGATGTTATCGATGACGCGCACTGTCATCGCACAATAAACAGGCCATTGCCCAGTACACAGGTGTTCCGTAACTGCGTCGATAATCAAGCACATTCATCTTAACACACACACACACACACACACACACACACACACACACACACACCTGGCTGTAACAAAGTCGGAACGTTTACGGAAAACAAAAAAAGGGGGGGGGGGGAACGGGACAACAGAAAAACGCTGTGATTGGTTGTCGTGTCAGCTGTGTATTTGTGATTTTTCCTCTTTGTCCGCCCCGCCGCGGTGGTCTAGTGGCTAAGGTACTCGGCTACTGACCTGCACGCAGGTCGCGGAATCGAATCCCTGCTGCGGCGGCTGCATTTCCGATGGAGGCGCAAATGTTGTAGGCCCGTGTGCTCAGATTTGGGTGCACGTTAAGGAACCCCACGTGGTCTCGATTTCCTGAGCCCTCCTCTACGGCGTCTCTCATATATGGTGGTTTTGAGACTTTAAACCCCACATCAATCAATCCTCCTTGTCCAACGTCGTACCTATCTGTGACCCGATGTGCTCATAAATCAACCCCTTTTCCGTAGTGGTTCTCTTATTCGCTCTTGCTTTTCACAGTCGCATTTTTTATTTCTTTTGTTGTCGGCGTTGTCTTGTCGCCTATCGCGACTAACCGCAGTGCAACAAACACACACACACACACACACACACACACACACACACACACACACACACACACACACACACACACACAAAGAAATGAAAACAATAATAAGCACGATATTTTGTCGGTCTTTTTTTTTTTGTCTTCTTTTTAGCGCACGACGGCAGCACCGCGGTCCTTGCCTGCCTCGGCGTTCTCTCATCTAATAATACTCGGGTGCGCCCATTGACGTCTATGCACGGGAACGAGAAGGAGCTTCGATGGGGAGAGCGCACGCTGTGCGCTTCGAAAGGTGCTTCATCTCGGCAATATCGCGAATTGCGGTGATGGCTGTTCACCCGTCCACCCTGGCTTTATTACTCCCCGCCGTGCGTCCCTCACCTTCGCCATGTGCCGTCAAGAGACGGCGATAGAGACCCAGTACCGCACCGCGGCGCAGCGCGTGCCATAATTGGGCGCACCCCCCCCCCCCCCCACTTCCTCTCGGAAACTCGTTACACCCCAGTCTTATTCAGCAGAAGAAAAAAAAAACCCTTCGCGCTTGTAGCTATAGCTGACCCTCCTCACCACCATTCCGAGCTTTTTTTTCATCGGTGGACGTTCTCATCTGACGAGCTGGGTCAGCATCACCGGTCGTCGTCGTGTACGTCTCTCTCTCTCTCTCTACGAGCAGAGACCGCTCTCTTACTTCCCTTGCCCTCTTATTTTGCCGAGAATAACGTCGCCTAGCGGGCGGGCGCTGGGAATGGAAGCGTATGACGCCGTTCGTTGATGGCCCGGCGCGTGGCAGTCGTGTGCTTGGGCGCTCGCCGTACTCTGCAGCGGGCGGCCTCGATGATGATGGCGTCGTTGGCGCTGGAGAAGACCCGCATTGAAGGAGAGAGAGAAGGAGCGGATTTTAGAGCGAGAGAGCTGCCTCTCGGATCGGGGAGCTTCTCCGCCGCCATTCTGCGGTCGTCGTGGACGGTGTCGCCGCTGAGCCGCTTAGAAGTGTCGCAGCGATGATGCTGGGCCTGCTGCTTCCCGGCCTTTCTCTCTCTTCATAGGCACCGACGCCTTCTCTCTCTCTCTCTCTTCTGTTATGTCTCTTCGGCCTTGTGTGTGCCGCATCAGCGACTCCTGGAATAGCGGGGTTGCACAGGCCATTACCCCGCAGATGGGAAAACCTGCGCGCCGTGCGGCGCAGAAGGGGTCCGCCGCACTGATGCGACATTCTAATGACCCGCTTACACCCCCCCCCCCCCCTAAGCGACTTTTCATATTGCGCTTTCCTGTCGCGGAGGTTATGGGAGACCTCTTTTATCGTAGTGTAGAAAAAAAAATTAGAAAAGGGGGAACGTGGGGGAGTAATATTTCACGTGCCGTAGTGTGTTTTGGGAAGCCGCGGTGGCTATAGGTGCGTATGGGTGGTCGAGCAGGCTAGATAGGGAGCTGGATAACTTCGCACCCAGGATTGTTGGAGAAGAAAAAAGAAAAGAGAGAGAGAAAGACGGAATCATCGAAGTGTACCTGTGCGTGGCTTTACGGTGCCCTGTCGCGATGCTTCACCGCGGTGAAGTCACCTGGGTGTAAGCGCGAAAGCACGGTCGAAGTTTTGCCGAGTACGGGCATGTTTGTACGACAGCGAACCTTGCGTAAGCATAGGGACCTTAAAAAATAAGTTACCGACGCGGGGCTCTTACGGTGTACTGAAAGAAACATTAGCGTGCCTTTTCGCCTTTTTCTTTCTTGGGGAGGGCGGGGAAGGGGGTGGCCTTAACTGTCGTGCACGAGTGGCAGTTTTTTTTCTATGTATCTTTTTTATGTGACTGAATTAAGTTAAAAAAAAACGGTGCGGACATGTGCACGCCTACAAGGCACATGTCCACAAACTCCTTTTTTTTTTTTTGCAATTTCGTTTCATCATACGACGCTTACATACAAAAAAAAAAGTGGCCGCTGTGGTCGATAGCTGAAGTATTGCGGATCTTGTGTGAAGGGAGTGTATACGTGCGTGTGTGTGACTGTTTCCCTGCCTGCTTCTGCGTCAAAGAGAGATATCCGCGAGCACAACGCCTTCTCCTCTCCCGTTAGTTCTTCTTCCGCCTCAGTCTGGCTGGGGCGAAATCCGTCTTGCCGCTTGGATGTTTTTCCTCACGCCTAGCCTTCACTCTTTCCCACGCGCCGCGTCCCTGACGTCCTCCTCATCCTCCTCTTCTTTGCATACACCCCGCTGTTTTCTTGCGAGAATTCGTTGTCCAAGCCTCCTCGCTTTGTCTCTATTTGCGGCGGTATTGTTGATCGCCTAGCCTTCGCGTTCCTTGCGAGCACGGTGACGATAGTTAAAGCGCGAGAAGAGAACGATGACAAAGAGACAAGAAGGACACTTGTCTCTTTGTCGTTGTTCTCTTCTCGCGCTATAACTATCGTCATGTCGTACCAACTAGCCCAAGCTGCCACACTTCTGAGCCCGGTGCGCCGACCTCGTAGTCGAGTGTTTCTCTCTCTCTTGCGTTCTCCGCTATTGACACACGAGTTGGTCTTCGGGTTAGTTATGGTGGATTGGATGGCGACGACACGGCCTAGGTTTCTTTCTTTGCATTCCACAAAGAATGCCAGGACCAGCGCGTAAACGAAAGAGAAAGAGAAGGAGAAAAAAAAGCCGCCAGTTTAATTAAGATCAGCTGAAAGTGACCGGTAGGGATTTTCAGTTTGTACGTTTTGTTACCCCTGGTTTTATTATTATTTTTTTTTCATGGCGTTCGCCGACGTGTTTCTTTTAACAGTCACTGCGCGGAGAAAGAGAGAGGAGGCGCGGGGTTTTTCTAGCGACTAATGTATTTTATTACATCTTCTTTCTGGCTGAGCTATGCTATATGTTTTTGTTGAGGCGAAGGGGGGGGGGGGGACTTCAGACGGGAGCGGCGAGATCACGCGCTTTATTCACTCTTGCGAATCGAGCTTGACGATTACACTGACCCATATACATACTTCCGTGCGTATTTGTGTGCGTGTGTGTATGGTTGTTCGAGGGGGGGTGGGGGGTGTCCTTTACACTGCTGCGTGCGCAGTCGATTGCCGATATAATGCCGCGCGACGGGTGCCGGAGCACTAAGAATAACCGCGGCGCCGCACATGCAGTCGGTTTGCTAGAAACGAAAACAAACCGGTGGCGTGTGTGTCTAGCCCACAAGAAGTCGAGCGAATAAGCCGGCGAACAGGGAAAAAAATTCTTCAGCGCCATCTATAAGCCAAGCGACGAGTGTGAAAACACACACACACACACACACACACACACACACACACACACACACACACATACATATATATATATATATATATATATATATATATATCTATATATATATATATATATATATATATATATATATATATATATATATATATATATATATATATATATATATATATATATATATATATATACGTTGTCTCAACATTCATTTGTTGAAGTCCGCCGGTTGTGGGCGCCTCCTGGTCGTATTGTTCTCTTTTTCTTTTCTTTTTTTTGGGTTCAATTCTCCTAGCTTTCTATTCGCTTAGTACGAGAATTGTGTTTCGATTTTTCTCCACGGTGTGTCGGAAGGCCTGGGTGATCAGCGTTCAAAATGTTAAATGTAAAAAGAATATAAATCACTCGATAACATTGAATGGCCGCTACGACTTGTTTCCCAAACTGCGCGTGTACGACTGCATGGCCGTTCCTCGGTCCGCGTGTATTTGATCGTAAAGACGGCGCCACTGTCGTTCGCTTCATTCCATTTGTAACGACTCGTAGTTTCGATTTTCGCGCTTTCTTCATTGCTCGTCCGCAACGTTCGTTGTATCTAGTTTTTATCTCTTGTGCTCTATTGAAATAGCAGATGGGCTGTTTCCCATTTGTGTTGGCGCCTCATTTGTTGAAGCGCGTGAGCGTATATACGCGGCCGCTCGACAGTCTCGGCGCGCGAGTCGGGATCGAAGCGATCGAACGCGAGCCGAGATACAAGTGCGTCCGCCGTGTCGTCAGCGTTAACGTCGCCCGCTAATGAACGCTATGCTCAGACGAAACGGAGTATTGCCGGTCCGTTTTGCGTCTCGGCTGTGTTATCTTTGGAACTGCAGTTCGATTTCGTTTGGTAAGCTCTGTGCGTGTGTCTGTGCTCGTAAGCCGCGTTTTGTTTTGCCGTGTCGGCGTTTTAGACGTTATCGCTCTTTTGGTTTTGTTTTTATTTGTTTGCGCGACACTCGTGATAGTGTGCAGCGCTGTGTTGAGGTTTGGTCGGCGGTCTTACGTAACCAGAACGGCCACTCGTGTGTGTGTGTGTGTGTGTGTGTGTTTGATTGGTTGATATGTGGGGTTTAACGTCCCAAAACCACTATATGATTATGAAAGACGCCGTAGTGGAGGGCTCCGGAAATTTCGACCACCTGGGGTTCTTTAACGTGCACCCAAATCTGAGCACACGGGCCTACAACATTTCCGCCTCCATCGGAAATGCAGCCGCCGCAGCCGGGATTCGAACCCGCGCCCTGCGGGTCAGCAGCCGAGTACCTTAGCCACTAGACCACCGCGGCGGGGCGTGTGTGTGTGTGTGTGTGTGTGTGTGTGTGTGTGTGTGTGTGTGTGTGTGTGTGTGTGTGCGCTATGCTTCGGAAAATTGCTCGAACTCTCTTTTCGGTTCGTTTCGTCGTCTCAGAAGGGATAGCAGTAATTACTTTGCTTGCCTTTTCGAGAACATTTAATGTATTCTTAGTAAGGCAGGACACCTCTTGCGCTTCTGCTTTTTCCTCCCTTTTCTTTCGTGGTCATGCGGATCGACTTTTTTGTGCGCGTACCGTGGAGCCCGAATCGAAACGCCGACGACAAGAGTGACGGAACCGGAATAATCGAGAATGTCTTGCCTGTAACGATTCGGTTTCCGGAGGGCTCGCGTTGCGAGCGCGCGATTGGCCCGCCACTTTTCCGCGTCGATCCCGTCACCCAGGCGGCGACCAATGGCGTGCAGGAGCGATTCTTGGCGCGACGCGGCTCCTTCTGCGAGCTCGCGACGAACCAAGCGACGAACAAACAGTCTTTACGTGGCAGGGAACACAATTTTCTCGAACTTGCGCTTTCGTTTAGTTAGCCGTCGTGAGTGCCAGTAGATCTTGTTTTGCTTATTTATGCTGCTGCAGTTCATCTGCGCTGTAGCGAGTCTTCGCTGCGTTTCCCTCGTTCCTTTCCCAAGTCTAGGGTAGCGAACCGGTTATCGTCCCTGCCTTTCTCCTATTTCGTGTTTTCTTTCCTAGCCAACTTGCCCTGTCATATCTGCAAGCCACGAGATATGCACCCAAGAGGATATGCGCATTCGCTCACCGAGGCAGCGCTGCTACAGCCGCGTGAGCGAGAGGGCGCTCCCGTCGTTCTATCGCCGCCATTTTGCGTTTCCCCGTCCTCCGCCTGCTCACCCCCCCCCCCCCCCGGTTCCTGTGCGTGTGTTACGCATCTCGTGTTTGTGCCCTGGCGCGCGCGCAGGATTCTCTCTCTGTGTGTGCGATGTCCGCGCTCCTCCGCGGGTCTTCTTTCCCGTGGCACCATCACCGCCAGCGTTTCTTACGCTGAGCCCCTGACGTGTGACGTTCGCTCCCTCCTGTCACGTCGAGGGAGTGACAGCTCGCGATACACACTTCGCTCTCTTCCGGACCACCCGCCCTCCATTGTACCCTCTCTCAGGCGCGTTCTGCGATATTCCCTCGTCGCAAATGCGTGCAGGAGAAATACTGCTGGTATAGACTTGATTAGGCCGGACTGCTAGCCCTTGGCTGTTCAGGACACCCTTATAGACCATCGCAGTGGTGGCAAAATGGTTAGGCGTCCGCTTACACTGCTGCAGGTACCGGGTTCGATACACCACGACGACCGGAGACCCACTGGTTTCCTCCAATGCGTACAAGGCGACCTCGAGGTGGTGCTGTGTCAGTACGCAGTACAACGCCTTTAGTCGTTTGAGGTTTGGGTGGGCTCGTATGGAGCGAAGTGTTAGGGCGAATTATGTGCTACAGAAGCCGACGAGCCTGTCCTTTTGAAGACGGGCCTTCCGTGGCGTTCGCAGTGCGTGCGCGTTTTCTGCTACCACGCACACCCCGTTCTGTACCCGTGTAGTTCTTATTCTTCGGCAATTGATGCAGTGAATGTGTCCATTGCTAGACGTGTGGCTGGGTCAGAGAGTCTGCATCCGCTGCTCAGCTTTCGATTCACCTCGCCGACTTTTTTACGGTGAAGGATGGAAACGATTTATAAACGGTAAATGATAACGCCGCTGTTAAAGGGGGGAGGGGGTATTTGCACCTTAAGTTAATGAGATTCGCGCAGAGGCACTGGTTTGCCGGCTCTTCGCCGCACAAACGCAAACTTTGGTTAGCTATAAATATAGAAATTTACCGCGACCAAAATGGTGTTATTAAGCGACCCGCCGAAACTTTCAAAGTTGGAGTTTGTTTTTCTAAGCCTCAGTAAGCCCATCTGTGTTCTTGCGCTAGCAAGAAGCAGGTGACCGAGCCGAACTAGTTCACAACTTAGATATTACCTCTTGCTGGGGAGCAAGGGTCGTTGCACATCTTGCTCCGTGCCTCTTGCCCTATATTCAAATCGATTTTTGGGCGTTAGTTCCGGTCAGCATTTTGCACAACCGGCACGTACTTTAGCCCATGTCGGGACTGACGCTCGTTGCGTTTGAAGGAAAGTGTTTTCTTCGTCTCGCGAGGCGTTGCCTGCTCTTGCCCCCGTGAGCCTCGGCGCTGCACCGAATTATCGGGACGCGGCCATCCCGGGCAGATGGTGCTCTCTCCGCCCCCGCATCTCGGTTGCCTGTCAGGGCGCATCGATTTTGGCTTCAGGGGTCCCCCCCTTCCCCCCCCCCCCCCTCTGACAACGAGCTGTTTTCGGAAAGAGGTCCGGGCAGATGAGGAACCCGGATGTAGCTGCTTCCCCACTGCCTGGTTTTACCGCTGGGCTTTTGGCCCGGGCCTGACTTGTCTTCCTTGGGGCGAGGTTATTGAATTTTTTTTTTGCTCGTCGTGTATTCTGAAACTGACGCTTCCCTTGTCTTGCGAGGCCTCGAAAAACAAACAAACAAAAAAGGCTTCCGCAGCTGCCCAGTAACGGTGTCCCTTGCGCTGCATTTGTTCTTTTGAGACGCGGTGCTGTGCGCGTACTACGCTGACTCGAGGAAGGCTCCCGGTTTTTGCTCTT
Source organism: Rhipicephalus annulatus (assembly GCA_013436015.1). Lineage (NCBI taxonomy): Eukaryota > Metazoa > Arthropoda > Arachnida > Ixodida > Ixodidae > Rhipicephalus > Rhipicephalus annulatus. The sequence goes on along the minus strand of WOVY01010187.1, from coordinate 996,047 downwards.
GTTACCCGACAAGAAGTTGTGATATGAGCGACTGCCCATCCATAGTTGTAGTAGTAATACTGTTGGTCCCTTGGAACTAACTATGCTCTCAGGTTGCTGCTTTTTTTTTGGTGGGGGGCGGAAGGGGGTTACACAGCAGTTGAACTGAATTTGAAGGACTGGCTTTCGCGTTGTTTCAGATAAGAGTGACGAGCGTTTTCAGTCCATGCCACTTTACTGCGGTGGTCCGAGGTACTACGTCCTCGTATGCTGCCATGGAGCCTTTGAAACGGAAGCTTCCTCTGACGGGCTCACGCCCAACGTGTGTACAGTCGGGCCCGCCGTTCATTGGAAGATGCCGCTTGGTTTCTGAGCGTAAACCGAAGGGATCGTAATTCAGAGACAACAGTACGATCATTGCTCAAACATGATGCAAGAACCCAGCAGCAACAACAAAAAAATCTTGATTCGTCACGGTATGTCTAATTGCCTGCGTCAGTCAACGACCTTTTTGCCCATAAAGGGTAGAATAACTCTTTAGTTACGTTGCTTCAAATTTTTTGTTCCTCTTTAATAGTTCACCGGCCTGTCCAGTCGGCACCAAAATTTTAGGGACCACTGGGTCTGATAAATCATTGAATTTCTCAGCAATTCGTGATGGTTTAAGGTGAAACTGCACAGTACACTGTAGCGCGCTTCGGAACAGGCCGCGAATCTAGGTTTCTCATATGAAGCATCTGGAATGTGCAGCTTTTTATTTCGCTGTCTCGTGGTTCAGTGGACTTTTGGCGCTGGCGGCGTACAAACGTTCTTGATTTGCCGCGCCAAGTCTGGTCGGTCTCTCGTCGAAGCGTATGGGCGAACACGATTACAACGCGGGATGACGCCCTTTACGTTGCTGTGCAGCACGATAAGAGGAAAGAGAGAGAGAGAGCGAGCGACGACGCTTGGCTTGCGCATGCGCGTCGTGCCGTCAGTCATTTGACGTATACGTTACTTGCTGCACACGTGTGTTGTTTCATTTCCGAGAGCACAGGCACCAGGCTTGTGCCCGCAAATGCGGCGCTGGTTGGTGGTCCCCATGCATCTGCCCTGAGCAGACGACCTCGTTTTTCTTAGCTCTCCTCAGTTGCCCCCCCCCCCCGCCCCCTGTGGCGTTGGCCTGACTTCGTTTGTGGCTCCTCATTATTTCGCGATTTTTTTTTTGTTTTATTCTTCGTATTCTTCAGCGCGGTTGGCTCAGTGGCCGCGCCCTTGCGACGAGAGACCCGCCAAGGGTGCGCCGGTGGTGCTCGCGTTTTTTTTGGCTCGGCCCGCCTGAGGTTGTTGCCTGATTTCTCCCGTTGCGAGAAGTAGTGCCCTTTCTTCTTGTCGGCTGATTCGTTTGCAAGGATCTCGACATCGAGCTGGACTGGACGTGTTCGGTAATAGAGTCGACTCGTTCGAAAACTTGACCCTGTTTTGAATTCGCGTTGCCAATCGAGTCGATTCACTTGAGGACTTCATTTCTTTGAACTCGACGCGCTTTCTCGGCCCGCTGTCCGCTTAGCATTATTTCTACGACCTGCTCAGCTCGTCTGAAGGTCGCGGGATCGAATCCCGGCCGCATTTCGATGGCGGCGAGCTGTTAGAGGTTTGTTTACTTGCGTTTACGTGCGCGTTATGGAACCCCGGATGCATCCAAATTTCCGGAGCCCTCCACTAGGACGTCTTTCGTTATCGTGTCGCGGTTTCCTAACTGAAAACCTCAACAGTTACTATTAATATTAAAGCGAACACACAGGGAACGGGGATGCCTCGTCGCCTTTGCGTGCCCTGTGTATTGGTTGTCTATGGCGCTTTCTCAGCGTAATTCATCGAGCTTATGTAAACAAGCGAGGCATAAGTGGGTACCGCTGCGTGTGCGGTGAATGCGTTCCCGTAGTGATTGGTCTCGGGAACAAAAGCTGCTCTTCTCCGGTAGCGTGGGTGTGCGCGCGTTTCTGCAAACGCCGCGCATACGTTACGTGCTGTCGCTACCAGGCGGCGACCGTCCAACCACTGGCGCTGCTGCGTCACCGTTGCGTGGGGACGGGTATACAGTAACATGGGGCTGCTGACCGCCAGCTGCGTAGCGCGAGGGACGAAACCGTGGATGCGGCTCTTCCGAACAAAAGAAGGAACGTTCTGTACCTTTTGTGGCTCCTTCCGTGGCTGCTTTGTGTCGTCGAAACCGTTTTAGACCTATTGTTTTTGCGTAGCACGACTGTAGCCTTTGTTTAAGCGTGCTTCCGCGTCTACTTCACCCTTTACGTTTGCATAAAGCAGATTATAGAACGGTTCTTGGAAAAGAAATTGAAGATATGAACCGCACTGAGTCGACAGACTTGCCGCGTTCACGGCGGTTGCAATGAGTCGGAGCATGTATATGTAACCACGCGTTGTTAATCTTGGAGGACAATGTCAGTTTCGCGTTTTTTTTTTTTAGTATAAGTTTCAGTATTGACGTCTGGCCCAGCATACTATGCACGCTTTTTTGAAAAGTCTCGGAAACTACGGAAACCTTGGCGAGTGTAGCGTTTTTGTGTGTTTTTGTTAACAGTACAGCCAATTAATATGTTAGACATATTGTTAGTGAAAGTGGCTGGTTAGGGAGGGCACGTCGAGGCAGGCGTTTTTTTTTTTTTCGAATGCCACAACCAATCGGGATGTTACATTTTTCTTTAGTGAAAGTGGCCGCTTAAGGAAGGGACACCACCTGGGTGGGGTAATGTTGACGAGATAAAGGCCGCGTTTTTTTTTTCTTTATTTGACCCGGACCACACCTGAGTAGAGTAAGTCGGGAACTAATCATCTTTTCGAAAGTACTTCATTTTGGTGGAACCCATGTGTGCAAATGTTGAGAGCCTAGTTTGTAAGTCGGCAATGCACAGTACAGACCACTGGTAATGAGAACCCATGAGTGAGATCATTCTAATATTTCTGGCCCCATTAACTGCCACTGGTGCACTGGATGTGAAAATAGTGCTCGTTCAACGTTTGCACATCCATAAAGAGTCGGTGCCTGTGTCCACCACCAGTCGTCATGGGAAAACTTGACCCGCTGTGCCTTTGAAAGAGTGCAAGATCTGTTTTCTTTAAAAGGGACCCGTTTGTTCCACTCTCGTGGGAGAATGATGACTTAGCCGTATATTTTGCGGCAGCAAGGGTAGCTTTAGCGTGTTTCTTTTTTTTTTCGATGGAGCATTCAGGGTTTGTAGATCACCGTCCTTTCAGTTTTGAGGTCCCCCTTTCCCCCAATGTCTGCCCGTTTACAACAAGAGTGCGTGAGCCCACCGCGCTCCACTGTCGAGCAAGTGACAGTGCGTGCCTGGGGCTTAGCGCCGCAGCCGTCCATTTCTCGCAGCCGGACGTGGCGCAACGTCTGTTTTTGGGGTTCGAGTAGCAGAGCCGGCGGACGTCTCCCCTGGCCGCATCTTGGTCGCGTGCGGCGGACTTGCTCGGTCCTCGTAGCTACTTCGACCGGTCTCCAGGAAGGTCGGACAGGTGCGCCAGGCTGTGCAAGCGAGCTAGCTGAGGCTTGCATCTGACTTTTTTTTTTTTTCTCCTTCTCTGGGATGCCTCCCTTTTATAGCCGTCGTGAGCGCGTTGCCTCGAGTCGTGCGTGGCCGGCTAGCCGTCTTGCGTGGCGTCTGTGTGCGTGCGATGCACTGGCTTTGGAAGTTGCGGCGTTGTTGTTGAGGTTTTGCGATCATTATTTTCTTTCTTCGTGACTCGGCCTCTCGTTGCCGTCTCTTTCCCTGACGCTGCTGCTGCGATGTTGTTGTTGGCGTCTTGGGCCGCGTCCAATGCGCCAAAACCTGCTCCCCGAGGGGTGGCGGCGTTTTGGGACTGGCCAGGTGGAGGGGTCTCGGCGAGTTTTGTGTGTAGGTCTCGGCGACTGGGCGTCTCGCTAAATGTGTGCAACGCCGCCGGTCAAGTCCTTGCGTGAGAAGGAAACCAGACCTGAGTGGCGTCCGTGTACGAACAGGTGCACTGCGAATTGTGTTCGTAGTCCGCCTCCTTTTTCGTCTGCTCAGCGGGTTGGCGAGCAGACGACTGTTGTTTCGCTAAGTGCGCGAATACGAGAAGTGAGAATGGTATGAGAAACCGCGAGCGACGAATCGCGAACCGATGTTTATTGATGCAAAGTACGCGTGAAAGAAGTGCACATCCACGTTCAGACCAGCGTGAGAAAGAGCTCCGATGCTGCCTGTAAGGAATAATGGACGATAAAATGCGCCATTAGAGGCACTACGTGTGAAATTAATCGGGGATACTCGTCCGAGTAGGTTGTTTTCCTCTCGCAATGAGAGGAAGTCATATGTATGAGTCGTAGCTTCTGACATCTCAAGTAACACAAACGGCGCGAAAAGAACACGGGACAAGCACGTCAACTATAGTCCGACCTCAGTGCTTTGCTTAACGCGTGAGTGTACTGATTGTTCCATTGTTAACAACAGAGTGTCCCGATTAACAGATGATGATGCTGGCTGCAAAGTAAGCGGAGTGACACCGTAAATTGCCGCAGATTGAAGCGCGCGTATGGTTTCTCTTTCGAGTCGTCGTAAATAAGGCGGCGAGGAAGCGTTGCCGAAAGCTGGGGCGCTATTTTCTGCCGCGCGCGCTGGCCCGTGCGCGGGCACGCACCGGCTGCTGTCGCTTCGCTGCACTGGTTTATCGGCGAGGCGGAGAATTTCCGAGAACCCAGGTGGCGGCGGCGGCGAAGACCGTGCCAACGACAGTTTCGGATGGGACCGACTCTCTTGTGCTCGCTGCTGCTGCTGCCTTTGGCGAGGGTGCATCGGGCACCCTCCTCCTTCCAAGTCGACGCTGCCGCCGGGGTTCGTTGGGCACGCGGGCGTTTTTTTTTTGTTTTTTTTTTGTCCACCATGCGCCGCTCTTTCTTTCTCTTGCTTGGCGCGCACGAAATCGTTCGACGGTTGGCGTTACTATTCGGGCGCCCTGCTCAGCTTCGGCTTGGGAACGAATTGCGTCGTGCGCGTTTTGTCTCCCACTATAGCGGAGCGTGTTCCCTAAAAGCGGGTCGTCAGCAGCCGCGGCGCACGCACGCGATTCGGGCTATTTTGGCCGCCGAGGCACCGGCCGAAATGCGTTGGGGCCCGTCTTTCGGCGTCGCTAAACGATTGGATTCCTTTGGAGAGCTGCGCTTGCGTCGAAGCTATTGAGGCGTCCGGATTTGTTTCCTTGTTTGTTTGTTGTGTCTTTTTTTTTTCGGCGAACCTCTGCGTGCACTTAAAGGCTCATACATAAAGCTTCGGCGAACTCAGTCGATGCAGCCTTTCCGGTGATTCGAGGACCGGCCGAAAGTTTTGTAATCGCGCGTTTCAACAATGGCCGTCTCGAGGAAGTGGCGGAAGGAACTGAAGATCGCTTTCATCGTTACGTTCAGGCTTATGAGGAGGAATGGCGTCTCGTTCCTCCATATATCGGAATTGATGATGGGCAACGGTGTGTGTGTGTGTGTGTGTGTGTGTGTGTGTGTGTGTGTGTGTGTGTGTGTGTGTGTGTGTGTGTGTGTGTGTGTGCCGTAACATTTTGGGGCCGCGGTTTGTAACACGTGAAATTTGTGGACTACCGCTGAAACACTCTAATGCAGTGCTGAAACACTCTAACGCCGGTTTACACGTCCAAGTGCGAAAAATGGCGTGTCTTTCTTTTAACACTTAGATTCGCGAATTGCGCACGGTAATGGGATGAGATAATCAAAAGTTGTTTAAATAGAGTTCTTGGAAACCGGAAAAACGCTGCGTGCCTACCGCGGCGGTATGGTATAGTTACCCCGTTCAGTAAACCGCCACTGCTGCAACGCCCTCTTACGCAAAGCCCTTGCAGAGGGGGGGGGGGGGGGGGGTTGCCGGCTTGGCCACTGCGCCTCCTCGCACAATAAAAGTGGGTAGTGGATGGATCCGAGGATGGGACCCTGCTTTTTGGGGCGGGTCACCTTGACTTGCGCAGCCGATTGCAGCTGCTTCTTCTCGGGCTTCGCTCGAACTAGCGGTCGTTTTCGTCATTTCACCGCGGGCGCCGCCGAATAAATGTTGCTGCTGGGTGGAGACAGACTGGCACCGTAGTGGCTTATTCGGCGCGGGTCGATGCGTTTCGTAACCCCTTTCGGCATAGCCGCCCTTGGTTCGGTACCCTATAGCTTATTATGGTCCTTCCGTTGCTTCGATGGTCAGTGGTTCGCACTTTCGTATATTTTATCCGGTAATGCGCCGACGCTGCGCCGAAGGAACCATTCGAGCTTTTGCGCGGCCTGCTCTGCGGGGACTTTTTCGCCGCGGTGAGTCTCTTCACCGAAAGGTGCGGGCGAGTGTTATATACATCGGTGTCGCAAAAAAGACCTTCCACAGCTGGCTTTTCTCTTTTTTTTTTTTTGAAGTCTGAAGACGACCGTTTTTGGGCTCGCTGTTAAATGTCTCGGAGTCGCGCTTCTTCAGAATCGACGAAACAGTCGTTTTCCGATCGGAAGCTGCTGTCGTTTGCTACAGTTCCGCAACCGGTCGAAGCGACCGGAACGATTTCCTGTCGTTTCAGCGATCCATCCACATCGTCACCATCATTGATCGCGTGTGGCACGCTTAGCCACGGTTAATAGATTTACGTGGTCGCCACTTTATAGTTAGAGCAACTTGCGCGAGGCTCTTTGTTTCGAAGTGCGGGGCCTTTGACGCCCTGCCACACGAACGACTGCCTACAATTGCACTCTGTTCCTTTTTTAACGTGCTTATTTTCCTTCTCTTTTTTTTTCGTCGTGCCGCCCTCTGGACCGAGGCGAGCTTATGGGTGAGCGGGCCTATTTTGGGACACTACTAGAGAGGGTGTCCCGCGGTGCGCGCACGTGGACAATGTCCAGCAGCGCTGGTCAGTGCCACGCGGCGCTTTTCGGGACGCCCAAGTGATCGCGGGGCTGACCGGGCGCCGCCGTGCGCGACTGGGTCGTCGCGCGCCGCTTCTCGTGCGTGCCCCGAGCAGGGCGCCCTGTGCCAGGGGTTTCCGTGCAGTGAGTGGCGCGAAGTTCGGACTGCGAGTTCCCCCCTGATGGTGAAAACTAGTGTGCAGTCTGTACTTGCCTTGCGATTACGTGTATAACATTAGGGTGGATGTAGAGGGGATGAACAAGAGAGAAGACAGGGAGGTTAACCAGGCCCATGCCCGGTTTGCTACCCTACGCTGGGGGAATGGGAAGGGGGGCATAAAGAAATCAGTCAATCGGCTGGCGCGTATACAGCGGTGGCACTACACATTAGAGTGTTTTTGTTTTCAAGTGCCGGCGTGCTGTATCGTGCCTCCGCACTTACTGCGTGGAACAAACCAGAATCGAAGCATCTAGTTTGCTACACTGCACTAGATGGCGTGGAGAAAGAGTGAAGCCAGCGAATCTTTTCGGTGGTGTCATCCGTCCTTGATGGTACAGCGGTGGTCAAAATACCCGAGGCTGTCATCCGATGTAATGTAATTGACAGCGTGGCCTGGGAATGGTTGACAACCCTTCTACGTTGTGCGTGTGTTTGTATGCGCCTGTGAATTTATATATACACACACGCAAAATCGAAAAAAAAAATTCAGGGAGGGGGGGGGGGGGTTGCACACAGTTAGCGCGAGCGCTACGTCACCGAAGACGAAGGGGAAGGCGCTCAGCAGCTACTGTTCTCTCACTTTCTGCTGCTGCTGCTGCTGCTGCTGCTATGATTTATATTTCCTCGCTCGTCGTGGTCATCTTGTTTTATCAGCCTGTCTCGAGGACGCTCTCCGCGACGGCGGGGTTTCCGGCTGCAGCTTGCGCGGCGTCGCAGCACGTCCGGCTACACAAGCAGCCATGCGCGTGCAGGGATGACGAGACAACTGCGTTCCCAGCCGTCGGCAGTTCCCCCCCCCCCCCCCAAAAAAAAAAGCAAAATGTAGCACCGCCGTAGTACTATAAACAGGCCTCAGTGGTCTAGTGGTTATTGTGCTTCACCGCTGAACTGAAGGTCGCGGGATCGAATCCTGGCCTCGGGGGCGGCCGCGCTTCGACGAAGACGAAAGGCGAGACACGGGCCCAGGTTTTGGTGCACGTGGAAAATATAGCAGGTGGCCGAAAATACCCGGAGCTTTCTACGGCGGCCTGCTTCATGTTCATGTCACGTGGTTTTGTGACACACAGGAGCGCAGAATTTCTTGGTATATAACACTGTATAGACCGACGAATGTAATTGAAACGCACAGTGAGGAGCTGTACTCACGCAGTCGTCAATGTCGGCGCATTTTATGTCCTTCGCTGCGCGACGAGGACCCCTCACATTAATTTCCTAATAACCCGATCCAAATAACCCGATCTTGTGCGAGCCGATTCCAAAGGCCAGTAGCAGCAACGCGCCTTCATTCTTGAGGGTAGGGCATCACCGACTACACTGCGCAAGCACCAATACCAATGTTTCATCTGCTAGTCTTTGAGTCACTTTTCTCGTGTGTGTGTTAGTTGCCAGAATACCGTGTTCGCTACGGTTAATTGGATCCCCCCAATCCTTATCTATCGACCTGCGGGGCTCTTCATTTTTTTTTTTTTTCGTGAGCTCTTATTAGCCGAAGTGACTTTTTCGGCGAAGGCTCGTTCTAGTCGCGTAAGAACGAGCTTTGCGGTTTACCTTTTCTTCTCTTCTCGGTGATATCGAAGGTTACCTCCTGTTCCACCTAAAAGAGGGGAGTTACTTCACCGATCCATGCTGTCCGAAAAAAGAAAAAGGGGTAGGGTGGGGGCGGGGCGGAGGCATCGTCTTTGAGCTACAACGTTAGGAGGTTGTTGAGAATAGAATAGGGGAAAGAGGAACCGATGGAACCGTAAGAAGAAATGTGAATGACGTAATAACGAGAGGGTCGTGGGTGAAATAATGAAGGTCTTAAGTCGCCCTATATAGTCTCTCACCGTTGTTGTGTTTGGATTCAAAACACCACCTATACACCTGTGTTGCGTCAATCGCTCTCTGCATTGTATCGCAGCACGCCGCTGGGCTTTCGAAATGCGGGTGACGCGCACGCGAGTATGCGAAAGAAAAGGCGGGTCTTGCAAAACCTGCGGGTGGGGTATTTCGCGAATATCATCGATCGACCGACCGAATGAGCGAGCGTTGTGGTTGTTCTTCTATTCTCCCGGTCACATTTGTTTTTATTCTCTTCTCTATCCATAACCACAGCTGCGACTGAAAGGCAAGAAGTATTAAATAGAAGTTGTGTTTACGTTAGCGGTCTTTTTTATATAAATAGTCATTTATCACAGCAACATTTCCTTCGCTCGTGTTGCTCTGATAATTCGCCCTGCGCGATGTGTGTGCGCATGCGCGCGCGCGTGTGTGTATAAGCACTGTTATTGACGTTGTGGGTCTTCTTGATTACGTCACTGCCTTGCATCTTGCTTCCGTATTTCTCATTCGCCGTCGAATGAGAGAGAGCTTATGGACCCGTGGCGCGCGAAGGGCGCCTGCAAACATTGGTTGCGAAATGCATCGCGGGAGTCTTGAATTACGCGCGAGCTGATTTCGAGAGTGGCGCAGATCCACTCACTCACCTATGATCGATGACGCTTCGGGACGGGAACGAAGGTGGCAGGCTGATGCTTGTCTGCAGCGTCGCTTCCGAGATGAGTTCCGCTGCCTATTAATATTATTGTTTCGTATCTGTATGGGCGTTTGTAGTCCGCGTTTGTAGTCGTACTTTCATACTACAGCTAGTCGCTTTTCTTGTATGTCTAACGAAAGGACGAACCATAAAAAGAAAAAAAAACGAGAAAATATACCGGTGAGCGTCACTTCGCCAGACAAATGTATTACAACGCGTATTTAAAAGCTTGTTTCTGTTACTGCTGTACGCTGACGTCGCGACATGCAATTGACATTTCGTGACGCGCTCGTGACGTAACTCACGGCCGCCCCGCTCCGTTGGTTATGCGCAACCTGACGTCATCGCGACAAACCACGCTCGCAAGTGAAGTAATCGGGATCGATACTGTAGCCTGACGTCACGATACTGTCGGTGTCGTTAGGTTCGCCGCACGAAAGCTGATTTTCAATGTACGATAAACTACCTTATCGGCATTTATTTAGCTTCGCCTTTCTTCAGAATCGTCCCTGTACACAGGGAATTTCCATAGTCAGCCTCCTAAGTTGGTGTTTGTACCCCGTTTTGCACAACGTCCACGTGGCCTGCTCTTATCTTGACCACGCATTATCTGTCTCGTGCTCCGTTATGCATGACCTACTCGAGCCACCTCTTATGCGTGATGTTCCTTGTCTCGGCCGAAATATCGGCGTTGCTCTCGTTTGCTCTCCGTTATGTGTAACTCTTATTGTCTGTCAGCGTTATAACACGTGTCGTTTTCCGCTATCGTTCGTTGCACGGTGTTAGGCTTATCCGGTCGAGGTGATAACGAACGGATTCGCGCGCTTTTTGATAGTGGCGTTGGCATTGTCGCTCCCTCGCTCTCACTCTACGCAGTTGAAAGCACGACACTGACCTCTGCGTCCGTCGTCTGTATAATATGGAGATTAAAAAAAAAATCATGCTGTACAGGTGCGTGGTTAATCGGCGAAGCTAAAGCGTATATGGCCCGATGTCTATAGCTAAGTTAATACCGATTGTTAATTAAAGTCTACTCAAGTATTGGTTACGTTTGTCTAGAAATAAAAATCTTTGTTGGCAGTCTCCTCAAATATTGCCTACGTCTGTCTAGAAATCTTTGCTGGCGCTAACTTTTGATGTAAATTTCCATCTCTTCATAGTTAAGGTTTCTCTTCATAGTTAAGGTTAAGGGGGTCTCTACCTTGAGGTATACCTGCTTGCTGGATATCCTTTGGGTACGTTGCTGGCAGGAGTTGTTTGAGGTCGCTCCCGTGGTTGCATTACGTGTACTATGTCAGGTACGCGTTAAACCTTGCGTGTAAGTCTTCACCTCTTGGTAGTTTTTTTGTTTTGTTTTGTTTTGCGTTGTAGCAGCGGCCATATAGAAAGATAAAAGTGTAATAAAGGCTTCAACTCGGGGTACATGCCTAACTGAGTGTTGTTTGAGGTCAATACCTCGGTTACATTGCCTATTGGCAAAAGGCAGGTAAAACTTCTCCTCATGGGACGAACGCATGCTATGTTTGTGCCAGGCGTTATCGAAAACAAGTCGGGCGACCCAGATCAATTCCAATCAGGGGACTCTCGTGACGTCACCGGCAACAGCAGCTGCGCCGCGCTTATTTTGGCCCCCTGACACTATTTTTTTTTTTTGCGGAGTGAAGAAACGAGTTGTATCTATCTTCTTGTTTTTGGTCGTCGCCGGTCAGCGCCGCCAGAAGGCAGCGAGATCGGCAGCGATATAGAGAAAGGAAGAAATGTGGACAGATTAAGATCGTTCGGGGAGATGTGCGAGCGCTGAGTGGCGGAGATGCTCTGCTCCGTGTTGTTTGTTGTTTCTGTCTATGTTCTGGTTTCTCGGACACACCTTTATATATATACTCTCGGTGACACCATGATAGTTTACGAGCTCAACTTATACGAGAACTCTGTCATCTGAAATACGTATACAGGTATATGTATAGAATGAGAATATACGAATAAATTAAAAAAAAGAAAGATACGCTACCTTGGATCGAAGGTTCCGTCAGTCCTCACGACACAGGATCTTGTTTAGGGTTTCAGTGTAAAAAAAAGAAAAAGGGAGAGATGGAGATATAAGTGGATGAACGTTTCACGTAGGTTCAAATGGTAGTCGCTGAAAATAGTATTTCTTTAAGTAATGCGATATATTTCTCTCTCTCTTTCCTTTTTTTTTACATCGTTGTTCCGATTGGTTGGATACGAACGATGCGGACTTGGCGTCGACTTCTTCTGCTTGAAGGATCGTCTGTTGTGTTACGCCCTGTTCTGCCTGGCTGCAGGTGGAGAGAGAAAAGATAGAAGTAAACTAAATGCACGTACAGTGGTTTCCGTAGGAAGGCTAAGCTGGTAGAGAAAAGATAGAAGCAAACTAAATGCACGTACAGTGGTTTCCGTAGGAAGGCTAAGCCGGTGTTCATTTCACGCAACGTGTCATTTTGCTGCATCGACGTCAAAGCGGCCTCCCCCCTCCAAGTGCGTTTTTGTTGCGGCTGTGTTTGGACAATCGTCTCGTGCATGCATTTCTTCGGAGTCGCTATGAGAAAATATTTGATGCTGCGTTATGTTGGTGCTGTGTGCCTATCGGGCTGGCGGGCGGGCACCCTCTTTCTCTTCGTGGTTCACTAGATTTAATTAGTTGTTCAGGAATTGGGTTGGGGAGCCATCGGTTCTTTCACTCCTCCTCCCCTCTCACTCTTGCCGTTCCGTTCCCTTTCATTCCAGCAAACATTTTTTTTTTTTCAATTCACAACTCCCGCTTTCCGCCATATATCGTTGGAGAAACGTCAATTCGGTGTGTGGCTCTCTTTACCACATAATTTGCGTTTGTTTTTGGTTGTTGTTAACAGTATCAGCTGGTTTCAATTTTTTTTTCTCATTCAGGCGGTGAGTGATCTGTTCTTGGGTACCCTTCGTCGCATCTAATGACCTCTTGTGTATCACCCTCACCGTTTACCCCACGAACACAGTTGCTGCGGTATTGGAACTATACTTCATTTTTATTTTCCCGTTCAACTCTGTTAGCACTCTGAATCCGTTACAGAACGCGCGTGGCTTTCGGCTGTTGTCAGATTTGACTGCATTCCGGCCGGCGGATGATCGGTATGACGTATAGTTACGCGCGAGTTGATAAGTTAATTCAAGCACAAGGAGACTTCGTGTTTAGGCCTTGCTTACAGTTTAGCGATAGACGCAGGTCGTCTAGGCCTAACTGGTCACGGTAGTGTTATCGAAGAGTAGTTCGAGGCACCGGCTCGAACGAGGAAAGTTATTTTTTTGTCGGTATTAATTACCCCCTCCCTCCTTCATTCCATACTTTTCGTGCCACGTCAACGCAGTCCCGCGTTGAGAAGAATGTTTAAACACGTAAGGGGGAAAGGGAGGAGCAGGTTATAGTTGGAAAGTTGTGTCGAATGCCGCAGGTGCGTCACCCAAACGAATAACATTTCTGGCTTCCCTCGGTTTTCTCGACGTACAACGTTTGTGTTTCCTGGTGCCTTCTTTTCCAATTTTGGGTAAATGGCGCGTTTTTTTTTTTCTTAACCCAGCGGGCCGCCACCGTCACCTCGGCACCACCCGCCACGTGCCGTGGCTTCCTTCCTATTGTCTCGCCCATTAGCTACTCAGGAAAAGCTGGTGGCTCGACGCTCAGTCGTCTCACCAACCGTTGCGTGCAGTGCTGCGAACGCTGCCCGCGGTCGTGCCCATAGAATATCCGTGGATATCCACTAGAGTGCGCTGCGGCGCTGCAATCATTCAGCCACAGTCGGAATGATGGCTAGTAGCAGGCACTGAGATCGGGCTTGGTACTGATCCATAACGTCTGTAAGCGCGAAAGACTTCGTAAGACGAACGTAGAACACGGGACAAGAGTACTATAGCGCTCGCCCTGGTTTCTCCGTTCGTTTCATGTGCCTTTCGCGCTTACAGCAGGGTAGCACACGGACTTGTCTAGCCTTCCTTCTTGGGCTTCGAATGAACTTGCGGCTTCGTTTATTGTCGTGTTTTGGTTGGCTTGTGATTCGAATAAAGGAATGACTCGTTGCGACCCTCGTGAGCTTAACCCGAATCGTTGAGAGCCATGGTTGAGAACTGAGAGCGCCGAACTTTTGTCTTGCGACGAGGCGACTGCAAGTCACACGGAGTCGCACACGGAGCCGAGAGAACGAAGCACCTGTAAATCTACCCATGACCCATCGTTCCTATGCTGCCTGAAACGCCAAGTGTTGCAGCTCCTAGAGACACCATTCTTCCCTCCATTGTGGTGCTATGAAACCCTGTGGTTGCGTCAGGCACTTTTGAAGAAGGCGAGCCCTAAGTGGGATAGCACCTTGTCAACGAAGGCTTTTTTTGTGCCTGGGTGCCGCCATGGTCCTCTCTGGTCTGTCGTTAACATGCGTGACACCGCAATAATGCACTGCCGAGGCTGTGACGTCGGCTTTTGTACTCTGGTGCAACAGCCCAGGAAGGAGTGTATTCAACTTATTATTACTAGTATATTACTAGTACATCTCCGATCGCGCTGTAGCCTCGCGCTAGAATTAGTTGTAAACAATGGTCGAGCCCTCCTCGTCTTCCTTCTCCTCGTACCGAATGAAAAGCGCCACGTCCTGTGCCTTGTTGGAAGTCTTCTGGCTCGAGCGTTTGACACGATCCCCAGGACATCGCTCCGCTGCACGGAATTGGTGACAGGGAGTTGTTAAAGGTGTTGCCTTGACTCTCGTCTCGGCCTTTCTCGCGCGATGTTAAAGGGCTTCCCGGTTTGCTTTATTTTTCTTTTTTCGCTTGTATTCCGACGTCCTTCTTCCACAGCTGCTGACCTGCGCTTCTTTTCGAACACTGCGAGCTGAGCCTGGGCCTTTGCGTCGTGGTGAGACAGCCATCACCTGCAGGGCGTCGTCGAGGAAACAGGGAGGTGCCGTGTACGCGGCTCTATGCGCGCGAGTATCGTAATGACGCCAACTTAAGCATTCTACTCTAGGTCTGATCTGCTGCGCTCTGTCAAAGAGCTTTGTCCCCAAACGCGAGCGGAAATATCTATCTTCACGGAAGTTATAGACTGTTTTTTGGGCGTTGTGACCATCGTGTACCTTGTCATCCGCTAAAAATCCGTTCTTTTTGCGGTGCCACTCTGTATACGCCCTTGCCTTAAAGTCTCAAAAGGCTGTGGTAGAGTCTCGGATCACACCTCAAATCCCCGCTCCCTCCGCCAAAACGGCAGAGGGCGGCACAGGAAAGTGACCGTAAGATGGTGTTTTAGCGGCCACCAGCTGAAAGCGGAAATACTGTTGTTTAACGACGGAAAGAAGTGTATATATAATTAGGGGCTCGTTTTTCTCTTTGTTAGATACAATATTAATGAGATCTAAGATACAATCATGCCAAGGAATATATAGGGGATGTTATTTGAGGTAATTAAATAACGTAAACGTGAAGAAAGAAAAGTCGGTGGCGTCGACTGACGCTCCCACGTTTAATTAACATATGTATGTACTCTAGAAAATGGATGGCGAGATTGCCGCCTCAGTAGACGAGTCGGTAGAAAATCGTACGCGTTATTCGAATGTCGCAGTTTCGGTCCCTGCCCTCGGCAAGTTACCGTTTTCATCCACTTTTATTTCTTCGCATTTACGTTACCATTAACCTCATATAACATTCATTATACTTTTCTTGCCAGGATTGTCTGTTAGATCTCATTAATAATGCTTAGTGACGTTTGTGTATAGTTCACCAGTAACTGAAGCTATCGCATTTGAGCTACAAGGTCTTCTCGTAGAAAGCAGAAGCTCTTTACTTTTAAGCATATACATGTGCTCCCTTGAAAAGTATGTTATGTCCAAAACGTAGGGGAAACGTGGCTTGAAGGGCCGAAGGCCTTTCGCTGCTAGTGCCGATGAGCGTGGAAGACGTTGCTAAGTTGACTGTTTATGTCGTCGCGTTCTGAATGGCTGCATTCGGGTACACCCGGTGAGTCGGGGGAGCAGCACCGATCGTGACCGCCGGCTCTGATCCTAATCGGGACGCACCGATACGTACTTAGTACGGAATACATCACGTGAACTAACCTATTGTCCGCCCTAGGGCTTGAAGAGGCGTTATCGACAATGACACGTTGCTCTTCGAGAATCCCTTTTGTACCGGCCTTGGCGTCCTCGTTAAACCTTTCTGTTGTCTGTGTTTCGCGGACGAAAAAAAAAAGAAAGAAAGAATAGAGTAACAGCAGCGGCAGCAGCAGCTCTAAATGCACTCGGGTGACCGAGTGAGACGAGGCTCAATCGTCCGTGTCCTTCGCGCTGTTATTCTTCGGTTCGAAATAAGCCTAACTATGATCGGCCGAGCCAACACCTCAGTGAATCCGGTTAATGGTCAGCTGCTCTTCGCGACGTTACGCTTTGGTGGCCTTTGCGTACGCGTATACTGTAATAATACTACCACGACGAAGAAAAAATAAGGGGGGGAGAGGGGGGCAGCTGTCGGGTGGGACAACGTCCTGCTACGTCCATATAGGCCAAAGAATAAATAATAATAAAGAAAGCGATGAGCGGCGCCCGTTTTTTCGTCGATATTTCCTGCTGTGGCGGCGGCACGGCGACTGTCTGGCGGCAGGTGTATTGCCGGAGCTGCGGAGCATGTCTTTTTTTTTATGCTCTTTCGCTTGGTTACTTTATTTCCTTGGGCGCTCTTAACGTACGCGCCTTCTGTCTCTCTCTCTGCTCACACACACGCCTGTCCTTCTCATCCTCGAACGCCCCCGTGTTATGAGTCACAGTCGTGCCACTCGCACTACCATCGACACGCGCCGCCTGGTGTGGCTCTGTTTTGTTGGAGTGGCAGCGCAGCCTTTTTCTATTACCGGTTCCCCACGTTTTTTTTCTGAACCAGGACGCGGCGCGTACAACGTATACACGAAACGAGAGGAACGATTTGCTGTGGACGCTAGCTCCTCATATATGGACGAGGTTGGCGCAAGTTGTTCGGTTATAGCACGCCGGCGGTACGCTATAAATACTACCTCGAAGGCAAGACGCCGTCGTTGTCTAAAAACAGCTCGAAGTGACCGTGAAGGATGTGGCTGAGAACGTGAAGCGCGGGCCGTCGGTATAGACCTATTACACGTTAGTAAGCAGGGGTAGACGCCGTCGACATACTGAGGCGCTTGTAGCGACGCGCATGCTCCGCGCAGCCCAAAGCTAGGCCACCGCCCTCTGTTATCGCGTGACAACAGGCGCAGCGGCTGCGAAGCAGCCTCCGAGCACAGTGCGGCGGGGAGTAGCCTGCCGCGCGAACGGTGGCGAGCTTTGGGCTGGGCGGAGCTTACGCGGCGCCGCGACGTCGCCACAAGCCGATAGTTATAGCGCGATAACAGAATGATGTCGTTAGACTGCGCAGTTTGCACTCTGTCAGTGGTTACTGTACTCGACTGCTGACGTGGCGTTTCCAGATCGAATAGGAGGCCGCGGCGGTTGCATTTTGGTGGAGGCGAAATCCTGGATGCCCGTCTGTTCAGATTGATGCGCACGTTGAAGAACACCCAAGTGGTCGAAATTTCCGGAGCCATCCACTATATACGGCCTCTTTCAGAGTCATGTCGTTATGTTGGGACGCGAAACCCTGACAACTATCATTATCTCTCGTAAGAGGGCAGTTCGTAAAGGTGTCCCAGCAGGGGAAAACACCGCTTTATCAGTCATGGCATCCTCGTCAGGTAACGGTGGCTCGTTGCCACTGATAAGAACCACGGCGTTGTTTCAGCGCCGCCTGTGCGACGACTGGTGCGGCGTGGGTGCGCGCTTGAATTTCTCTTCCATGGAACAGTTATCCTGCCCTTCGTTATCTAAGACCCTGCGTTGGCCCGTGTTCACCTGTCCGGGACCAAGACACTCCCCCCCCCCTCCTTTTTTCCCCTCTCGGGCTCCGTCGCGCTTCGTTGGGCCTCGCTCGTATTTGCAGCTGCGCGCGTCAAGTCGCCGGTTCGATTCCCTAGCGTCCGTCTTGTGGGTGGTCGTGTGGAACAACGCAGGTGCGGCCTTGGTAGAGTGATATTTATTCGCTTGCCGTTGTGGCATCTGTGGTTGTGGTCCGATGTTTGCGGCGGCCGATGTTTGGTTGCGGCCGATGTTTAGTGTGGCCCATTAAGGGTGTGTGCAGGAACATATCAATCGAGTACTGGTTCGAAATGGTTACTCTAACCAGATTGGTTGCCCTAGAGAGATTTGATTGAGACGTTTTTTTTTTCGCTGACGCAAGCCCAACTGGTTCACTTTCCGAACCGTTATGGGATATGGCGACCCCGCTTCTATAGTTCGCATTGGAGTATACCCGGGTAGTATTTCCAGTCCTCTCTTGAAATATTTCATATTTGCATGTGCCCGCACTCATACAAACACACACGCACGGGCATACACAGAAAAGTTGGTTGACAATGACAGAGGATCTATAGTTACGTTCACAGGATAGATCAACTATCCTGTGACTTGAGAAGTCATTTCTTCAGAAACAAAAAAAAAAAAGCTTCAGTCATATTGTTGAACATTACGAAGCGTACAGTACCTTACGAATTCGACCTTTTTGAAATGCGCGAGACCCGTATGTAAGAACGTTGGCAGTTTCCTGCGAGCGGTATACTACTGTGTGAAACCACGTCGTATCAATGTGGGAAACGTTGAGCAGATACGCGTAAGTCGGCGCTGTTTACGTGCCGTCGCGTCACACTTTTTTTTTTTTTACGCGTGTACGTACGCAGGTGACATCCGACAGGAGTGGATCGCTCGCTGTTGCGGCGGCCGCGAAACGGGCTCTTTTTCCCGCGCATATTTTCCGAAGTGCCGTACGCGTAAACAAACAGGTGACACTTCGCATTGTGATCCTGCCGACGAGGCGATTCGAAGCTCCGTGTGTCGCGCTGTCTCGTCGCATTGGTGGGTGTCACGCGCTTGAAGCGGTGCCTCCTCGTCTTCGGTCGGATTCGAAATAACGCGAACGCGTCTTTTCGGTGTACTGCGCGTCTTTTTGCGCACTGTCGGTCTTCAAACGCGTGTGTGGTGTCAGTGCGAGAAAGAAAAATAAATAAAAGTGATCAGAAAAGTGTTCATGCGAGCGCTTTTCAGGAAAGCTCAGTGCACCTGTCATCTCTGAAGGCGAGTGCGCCGCGCCGGAAGACCGATGCGGCTGTCATCTTCTGTCATCGTCATTTTTCTTTTCTCTTCGCGATTACTGGAGTGACATATTTTCTGCAACGACATTTGCGGTTGTCCTAACCTCCTTCTTTCCTACTTTCTTTACCAAGGGTGTGAGTTCGCTTGCAAAACAACTGCGCAGCTACGGCAGCACGGAACAGTGGCTGCTGTTGTCATCCGCACGTGTGCGCCTGTTCCACCGCCTCTCGAAACTTTTGTTGTTTGGTTTATCCATGCGTTCGCGCGTTGGAGAAAGAGGGGGGGGGGGGGGGGGGTTCGCATCTTAATGCCGGGTGACGAGCCCTCATTCGTCGCGTGTTCTGGCGCATGCGCATTTGCTGCTGCTGTGAAATGGCGCAGTGATACGAAGCCGTTTCTCTAGTTGCTTGAATGCAATTACAACCAAGTGGAAAGAGTCCAATCATCATCATCATAATTATTGCTACTACATATATATAAGACGTTGGCAGCGCAGCAACGCTAACTCGAAGGACAAGGCAGGTGACGCTCACAGCTGTTTGGGAGGGAGCGAGCGTTGTGTTTGTTTCCCGTTTCGTGAACAAGGCCTAAGAAAAATAGGTCGTCCACTCGCGTGCTGTGAGTTATTGAAATTCAGTCATTTGTTTTTTTTCCTCCCGCAAGTCAACTCAGGCCGATATAAATGTTGTCATCGCAGTGTGCAGTGCAGGTGTGGCATGGTCATACCTTGCTTCCGTCGCGCACCCTCACAAACACGCGGCGCGCCCGTGTGTCTCATCACATCTCTTCTTTGATCACGCTTGTCAGGCTCTGTCCGGCGTGTCATTTTCTCGCGCGTCGTCGTGTCCGTCTCGAAAAGGCACGCTCTATCTCGTGGATGCGCAGTAGTAGTACGGTCGTCTTCGCCGAGCGAGGAAATCGATACGTCCCTGGGCCTTTTGTCGAAGTATAACGGCACAGACAGGGATAGGAGGGACAGTCGGGCCAAGGAGGTTTTCGGTAGAGAGAAGGCCGGAGGAAGTCGCGTAGCGTTACCGGATTTTTGCCGAGGCTTTTAGTGCAAGCACCGAACAAAAGGGAACGTCGCGCTGAAACGAATTGAAGTGGCGGCGGTGGAAGAATGACGCTGCAAGTTTTGCGGGCGCAGTTGCTTCGCTTCCCCGAACCCACTTCCTCCGGAGCGTCGCCGCCTGTGCTTTCGGAAAGAAAGAGTAGTACCGAGGATGTTGAACGAATCGCTACCCCCTCTCTCCTTTTGTGCAACGTTCGGCAGTCGTCTTCACCCCCTTCTCCGATCGCGTAGAAAGGAAGACCTTGATGAGACTTGGTGGTCGCGGAGAGAAGCGTCGTTTTGTGAAGGGGCGTAGTGCCTGGGTTGCAGTAATGCTAGTAGCAATCTTAACCCTTCTACCGCAATTGTCTCGCTTCTCCTACTCTCCCGCAGTCTCGCGTGCTATCTCTCGAAGGCGCGCGCACTCTTGTCGGCGCCCAGCGTAATCGTTATTGACGTGCTTCTTCCTAAGGCCGGCTGAAGCGGCGTAGCAGTAGTACTCCGTGGAGGAGGCGCAGGGAGGAAAGAAACAAAACAGTGACAACAGAGCCCCGGAGGCCGGCCGGGTAGCGCCATTGCTCGCTGCCGGCAAATCGGGGAAGGAGAGAGTAATAAATGGGCTGAGGAGGAGAGTGAGGACGAAGGAGCGAGCTGCCCCCTTTTCCTCCTTTTTCTTTGCTGACGGTGGCGCCGCTCGCGCACGGCAGCAGTAGGGGCCAGCGGGTGACGAGGACAATGGGCCGCTTGCTAGCTTTGCTCGCCTCCGAGATGCAATGTAAATGCCCTTTCCCTCTTTTTTTCTTCGCCGCCTTATCCTCAACATCGGCGAGGCTGTTTCTTCTAAGGAGCCGAGGTTCTCTTTCCTTCTCATAATTCTCGCTTCTTCTTCTGTTTTAGCTTCCTTTCTTTGGAGCCGATGGCCCTAAGTGGCCCCCGTCGTTCATTGCTGTTGCTCTTTTCCTGCTTTAGGCTGGCCGTCGCCTTATCTGTTGTTTGCCGACCCCCCCTCTTTTTTCTTATCTTTCTGACAGGTCGCCTATCCCACCGTGACGCCCACGCAAAAAGGAAGGAAATCTTGCGACCACTGTGCTATGTGGGGACGCTTTTGAGAGAATCTGTGGCACCCTGAGCGCCGACGCGTTCTTGAGAAAGCAGCGTGGACCCTCCTTTCGAGAGATAAAAGACCTTTGCGCGTACCAGTTAGGGAGAGAGAGAGGTTTTGCGAGCCTCTGTTGGTCCTCGGTGCGGTGTTGTCCGGTCTCTCCGGTCCACTCAACACTACCCTCCGGGCGTGTCGCTGACCGAGCCCTCGCTTTTCAACAATGTATTTGGTTCCGCCGTATCTTATTGTGCCTACCTAAGGCCTGTCGAAGCCTTCGTCGGATTTTGGGGTTTTGGCTAAGCGCGTCCCCTTGTCAGAAACTTTTGGGGTCTTTGTTACGGCGCTACTCTGCAATGTCGTCGTTCTAAGGGTACTTTTTTTGTGTGTGCACGTGTGGCGCTACGTACTTTTCGAACTGTTGTTGTCCGTTTCACAAGTTTGTTTCCTTTCTTCTTCACTGTCAGTACTTTTTGCTAACGTCGGGAACGCCGCACTATCTAGCATCACGCCATTCTTTAACCTGAACGCCACCCATCGCCTTACTGGAGCCCAATTCTCCAATCATTGTAACGACACAGTATATCGCACCCATAATCGTATATGCCACTAAAGTCCCATTCTCGAAAACTTGATGCCTTCACTGCCTTCCTGGAGTCCAATTAGAAGGACCAGCTTTCAGTAGCCCTGTGGTGACGACACGCGTTCCGAAAACTGTCCTCGGGGGAAGGGCCCGTCAAGGACAGTTCCCGAAACCGTGCGACCTCTACAGCGGCGGTGAAGTGGGAAGATCCAGCACTCCCCGCCTCCAACAGATGGCCCCCGAGTTGTGACCCTAATGCCGTTCTAATGGAAATTTGGTGTCGCGCGTGGGCGCATCTCAGCTATGCCGGCCATCGTCGTTAGCTAACCGATCCCTACCCTCTCTATAGCTCCTCCCTCGCAGATTTCTTTCCGGGACCCCACTCGATGAAGGGCCCAACGCTACTTGCTTCAAACGTTTCCTTTCTTAGAACTGTGTTTAAACTTCGCGCTTTCATTTTTTTAGTTGTTTTTTTCCTAGCGTCCTCAGTTCAGCGCGATGTACTAAAGCTGGCCAGTTAGTAGGCGGCACCAGTGCTTTCGTTGATATTGTGATATTGTCTTGCTCACGCGATTGTCCTTGTGCTTACCAACGCTTCTATCTCTCATCTTATCTCTCTTTCTCAAACGTAGCGTAGCGGATCTGGTTTGTTGGTTTTCTGTAGTGCCAGAGTCATTCGATGCTTCGAAGTATTAAAGGACTCTGGCCGTTATTAAGTGTCGCAGCACGAGAGAACACCGCAGGACCAATAGAAAACCATGACGCGTCCTTGTCATAGTCTCTTATTTAGTCGTACAGCGTCTCTCTTTGCTTTGCGACACTTCGTACTAAATGTTTCCAAATATGAAAACCTGCTAGCCACTACAACAAGACTGATAATGCGATTATGGCTGCTTTCTTTTGGAGGAATGCGATTAGGAATCCTTTTCGCCGCCTTTCGTTGCTGCTTGACAGAGTGACGTTTAGAAAAGCAAGGATGCGCAAACACCCACGTGTGTCCGTTACGGGTTGACCCTGCAACAGTGCTTTTGAAGGCGTTGAAGGGCTTGTACGGATGTTATGAAGGTGCGGACAGCGGAGGCGTGTATAGAGGAGGTAACACCGAACCGCAACGGGTCTCAGCAATTGCCCGCTCGTGAGAGTTTCACGTGTCGCTACGTATTTCGCTTTGTACAAGTACCGTCTTGTAGAAGTATCGTAGCAAACGCACTGCATTGTGGTCTCGAGAACCGCGTACAAAGAGTACAGTGCTGTTTAAAAGTGTCGCGTATGACGCGTCATGTTTTACGTGGAATTCGGCAACCATGCCCTGCCTCGGTGTTCTGAGCGAGGCTGAAAGTGTCTTTGTATAACACTTTCACCGGGGCTCCGTTGGGAACTCGGATGACGTAAGGTATTTCTTTCGTTGTATATATACGTACAATATATTATCAACCAATCAATGTGCCGTTACGTTGACACATTACATTGAACTTTTCGTAGTTTCTGTTTTGAGGTCTGGCGACGTGGCGGTCGCAAGCTCTTTGTCCCACGGGTACGAGCTTCCCTGTAACGCAATCTGTCCTTTCTTATTGACCGCTGGCACGCGGTATAATAACAGTGGGCGGACGGGCGCAGTTTCGTAACCCACCGAGAATGTTCTTTCTAGATTTTTATTTTCGCGCCCCATTCCTGCCGCGTATACTCTACGGGGACGAGCCGTCAAGCGATCGATCGGTGTGCCCGACAGCGCAAGGAAGGCGTCGCTACTTCGGGCCGCGTTGCTTATCGGATGCCCTCGCCTAGACTCCAGCAGTGGCGTGGCGCGTCGGGTCTCGTTGATGATCGGCTGCTCGCGCCTGGTCGCCAGTGCTACGCTGTCTGCGGCGGTGGCGTTTGCTGCGTAGACGGAAGGTATTTGTCCCCAACTAAAACTGGAACTGCTTGTTTCTTTGTTGTAAGAGCTTAGCGAATTGTAAGTAGGACTCGGGCTTGTTTCACGGGCTTTACCCGTTATGAAGCTGGGGCTTTTGGCGGGAAACTGGCGCCCAAGGTTCAGTATAACTGTACGACGCCCCAGCCCGAGTACTTATGCGGCGTAGAGTACGGCCCACTTCTCTTTTTCTCTCCCTCATTTCGTTTGTTCACATGTGCCCTCGTATGCTATGTTATCGCGTCTTCTGCCACTCTGCGTGTGAGAAACGTTTCAAAACTATTCGGAGGAAATTCTGTATCTTTCGTGCGCGTACGGTCGCAGCGTTATTTCGATGTTGGGGAGGAATCAGGCGGCCCAGGCGGCCCAAGATAGCCGTTCGTTGTTATCAGGGACAACTCTTAGCCGTTGTCTCATTGTCTTACGGCCACCCCTTTGTGAGGTTTAGGAGGTAGCGACAGCTTTGTACTGACGTCATCAATGCAGCTCCTTAACGTGCTCGCACTCCAGGATGTCGATTTCGATGACAAACAGGGTTGTGGTTAATACTGCTTTCACGTGATTACGACGCGGCATGAACGACTCTGTGCGTGCATCACGAAAGATTTTGCACGAGATGTTTTAATAACATTAATGTGAAATGGCGAACGTTGCGTCACTGCATCCTGGTGCTCCACGCCCGGTGGTTTCAGTGACGTCAGCCCAAGCCCTCTGCGAGTCGAGCTCGGCTCCGCTCGTTCGGTGGAGCCGTTCCGGAAAAGAAGCGAGGCAAACAGCCATAGACTTGTGTAAACATTCAAGCCGGCGCGTTATGCAAATCACCGTCGCCGCCAGTTGCAAGGGTGCGTTAGCCTCTTGCAGTCTGAACGTTTTTCTTTGGTCCTGATAGCATCGTGCGAAGGAAGGAAAACGCAGACTGGGTTAGTGAGGAAGCCCAAGCGTTTCGTCGTCGTCTTGGGTTTCTTTTTTGTTTTTGATATACCCGTCTTAGCGTTCTACAAGGTTTTCGGCCAGTTTGTACTTTCATCTCGTTGCATGAGAAGCGCACGGGCCAACAACTATCGCAGTTTTTTTCTTTATTTTTCGGGGCTGTCTTCGTCGAATGTTGTATCTCGCCGCAGCCCGTCGACGTTATTATAAGAAACCCGAGCAGCGTTTCGCATGTCGGGTTTGGCGTTGCGTAAAGTGCACGTGTCCGACGGTATGTGCGGTGGCATGGCGATATCACACTTGCTGCCTCCTCCACCTCTACCGCCTTTTCTCCCTCCTTCGTGTCTCTCCTGAGTGTGTCTCTTTCACCTCTACCGCCTTTTCTCCCTCCTTCGTGTCTCTCCTGAGTGTGGAAAAGAGCGGCTGGTGAAGACAGCAAAGCAGCATTGGCAATACATTCTTTGTGTTCGAAAAAAAAAAAACGCATCGCCTTTACGTCTCGTCGCATCCGAAATTTCGCGTCCTGCTGCCTCGGAGACTCATAATGATTTCCCTTTAAGGGAGAGAGAGAGAGAGAGATAAATAGAGAGGAAAGGCAGGGAGGTTAACCAAGCTTGGCTCGGTTGTAGCCAAGCTTGGTTAACCTCCCTGCCTTTCCTCTCTATTTATCTCTCTCTCTCTCTCCCTTTAACGCAACGTCGCTGCGTGCTTTCTTCTTTATCTCGTTTGCCGTGTCCTGACAATAATAACTGACAGTAACCGGCGCACAGTTACAGTCATTTAAAAACAAACCTGATCTGTTACACAATGGTACGTTGTCTAACCAACCTCGAAGGTACAGGCGGGTCGTTACTGCGATACGACACAGCTGTTTCGCCATGCTTTAAGTAGGCGAGCTAACCAATCTCGGAAGCCTTGTTCGTAGTCGGAAGTTTGTCTGCGTTCGGCTGTCTTTGGAAATAACGCTCTTCTACACAGCGCAGTTGTCTTCCTGAGCGCCTTCCACTCGCGTTCATTGGCGTGCGATATGCAGTCGCGCCCAATATGAGTTGCAACATGTCCGGGTTCTGAAAATGCTGCCATCGCTGCAAATCGGTGCCGACATAATGAAACAAAAAATGTGGTGCTTCTTTTCTTAGTTAGCGGCCTCCTTTCTGATCCAATTTGATGTTTGCGGCTATTCGTTCGGGCTTGGTATAGGGGCCACTTCAAAGCATGGTCACCGAGTTACAGTGCGACTTTGTATACATCCTATTTGGGTGAACAATGCTTATGTTGACCCCTTTTGTAAGGCAGTGCGCTCTATTGAAGTGGTATCTTAGTCCGGATTAAGTCGCGTTGTCACTGTATTGTGTTGACTAGAGATGACTAGAGTAGATTATTCATAATAATTGCAGTTTTCACGTATGGAAGCCTTAACATGAATATGGAACGTGCTGTCATGGGCGACTACGGATTAATATCGAGCACCGCGGGTTCTTCCATTAGCAGAGTGCTGTTCTTTTGCATATGCAAAAGAACAGCACCTCCCTCCAAATGCTGGGTTCCCTCCATGCTGGATCCCTCCATGCTGGATCCCTCCAAATGCTGGGTTCTTCCATGAGCAGAGTGCTGTTCTTTTGCATATGCAAAAGAACAGCACTCTGCTCATGGAAGAACCCAGCATTTGGAGGGATATCACCTCTTCCCTCCCTCCAAATGTCGCCGCCCGTGGCCAGGGGAATCAAACCCCAGCCTCAGCCTTAGCATCGTGGCACCTTACGTGATAAGCTACTACGGCGCGTGTTAAATTGTCGCTAGTGCGACGCTACAGCAGCCTGGTTACAACACCAACGTCGCCTTTATTGAATGCGGGAGCAACGATTGAATGGTAGTATCATTTTTTCCCCCTCGAAATCCGCGAGTTACCTCCGCGCGTGGCGAGTTACATCGTTTGGGAGCCATCGCGACGTCCTCGTAACATGTTTTATTCGCCTGTGTTCTCTTCTCGTCGTTGTCCACTTTCTGGCTTCGGGAAGGTCATCTTACTGTTTTTGCTTATGCCGTCTAATGCCTGTCTTCGCCGGCGAGGCACGTTTCGGAGCTGGAGTGGGCACGCGCGTTGCAGTGGCGAATGATCACAACGGGGAATGCGGTTAACAGGACTCCTCGGCATTCGTTAGCTGCATTTTTGCGAACTCTTCACTCTTGGTTGTCCATAAACCGCGCGCACATGCGCTGCTGCGTGCGCGCAATAAGAATAAAAAAAAAAAGGCGCGAGAAATAAAGATAAGACAACGGAGCTAGCATTCCTGAGCTTCTCTACTCTCTGTTCGTTTCTCATTTTCTTTTTTTCTTTATTTTCTTTTTTAAGGGGGGGGGGTCTTTTTTTTTTGGTTTTTGCGCCTCATGGCGACCGATGCGAGAGCCGATGCAATGGATGCTTTCGCTCGCCCTTTAATGCGTTCGGTTACTCTGGCTCGGCGTTCTTTTTATGGCCCTGAGCTCCCCCTTTCCTCTACCTCCCTCCCCTCACTGCCTGGCGAGGAAATGTCGATGATGGTGAAGGCAAACTGCGTAGACGTGCTAGCGCGCGCCCTGAACCGAATGCATTTCTAGGCTCCCTTTTTTTCTGCGTGTGTGTGCGTCTTGGGCCTCTCATCAGTTGCGTCATCGAGTCGCCCACTGTTCCAAGGCCGCGCCGCTTCTTCTCCTTCTTCCCTTTTTCTGGGCAAATAAAGAAATATAAAAGATGTCGACTGCTCTCACATGGCACGTCCGTTAGGCCTTCTCGTCGTCACTCCCGCCCTTTCACAACCCGCCCACCGCTGACCAGTCTCTCACCGAACTCGTGACGACCATTACATGCGTCTTCTCCTCTCGTGTGGTCCTCTGTCCTTCGTAGCTCTTGCATTGTTCTATTATCTTTGTCTTCCCAATCGGTTCGCTTGCTGTGAAGGGATAGCTAGCCATGAAATGGATAGAAGCCATGGCTGCTTTGCTCTTCATCATCGCTGTGGTGACTGAGAGCTAGCTTTTTGTAGTGTTTCTTCGTTGCATTATCGGCATTTCTTTAGGGAGCGGGAGGGGGCTAGTCGTACATCTATTGTGCGTGTTATCAGCCTCTATCACAACCGTCTCCGCTGGCACTGATTTTTCGAGTAGCACGATTGGGTCCTGTATCGATACTCGATCTACGAGACGAGCGAAAATGTAAACTAGAGCGCCTTTTCTCAGGGTGGCCGTTTTTGACATGATTGGCGCGGTATCAACTGTGCATTCCTGCAGCGCCGAGTGGAGAAAAGCACGAACGGAGAACTTCTGTTCGTTGTAGCCCAGCGTTTCGTTTCAGTGTGCGCGATATTGCCACACATTGAAGTAAACATTCGGGAGGATATGCGTTAGTAGTAGTTGATAGCTCGTAACATCTGTTGATTCAGCTCCTGCACGCGCTTGATCCTAGCTCCCGATGACGTCAGCGAACTTTAATTACACCGAGTATATTGAGCATTGTCGCACGTCTCTTTACCGGAGTGCTTTGAGCTATTGAAGCTGCTACATAGTTTCAAGTTCTGGTTGTTTTTATATCCTACAACATCGCAGGCCATCGCACACACACAAAAAAAAAAAAAAACTAAGGCGTACTCTTCTTATTGGATGCGCACCCCACCTCTTCCATACCTACACGAAGTGCAAGCGAGGCTTGTTATTCTCTTTGCCAGGACGATAACAAGGCTTATGTAGATGACCGCTGCTTATATATATATATATATATATATATATATATATATATATATATATATATATATATATATATATATATATATATATATATATATATATATATATATATATATTCCACTTTGGCCTGTTCCCCGTAGGAATTTGTAAGTGACGCGAGTAGCTCGGAGGGAGCCTGTGCCATTTACTCTTTGTATTCACCCCTGCGCGGTATTTAGCCACTCTGCCCTTTCGACTTTGACCCTTCATATATATATATATATATATATATATATATATATATATATATATATATATATATATATATAACGAGTCTCTTGGAACAAGGCCTCGGGTGCCGTATCTCCTGCGAAGCTAAGAAGCTTAGCACTTGTAGAAAGCGGCAACAGCCAGCGGCAGCTCCATAAAAGGCACGGCCCTAGACCTCGTACTCCCCCCCCCCCCCCCCCCCAAAGTCGCGAACGTAGAAAACCGGTGGCTGCATGCAGCAACAGCGGCGCGTTGAAGGCTCGCTTGTTCCGCTGGCTGCGATCGACGACGCTGGACCAACGCCAGCGAGGCGCGCTCGCCAAACAAGATCGAAGTTGCACGGTGCTATCGTCGGCGCAGCTGCGCGTGTCGTAAATCCAGTCCCCGTCTCCCCCCTTTTGCCATCCATTCGCTTCGCCCACGTGTGTGCGCGCGGCGAGGTCTTTTCTTCTTGGTTCTGGTGGCGCGGCCAATAGAATCGATTGGAGCGGTCCATGTCGCTCTCGGTCGCGGGTGCGAGGGGAGGCCGGCTGGCGGCGCGCTTGGCACGTGCCGGGCACGCTCGATCATTGAGCGCAACTGGCCGCCCGAGCTCGCTTTGCTTCTTTGCTGCAGTTGCTGCTGGTGACGCCAGTGTGCTTGTGGTGTCCCCGAAAAGCTGCTGTGTGTGGCGTTCTCAAAATTGCTCGTTTCTCTGAAACGCTTGCTTGAGAGATAACAGCTGCGCTTGTGTGTGTGTGTGTGTGTGTGTGTGTGTGTGTGTGTGTGTGTGTGTGTGTGTGTGTGTGTGTGTGTGTGTGTGTGTGTGTGTGTAACATACAGTGATCGGATTTTTTTCCCTTTTTGGTGCAGTGCGAGGAATTTTTGTACGCCAGCATCGCGTTGTAAACATGCGGCTACGTGTTATATACAAAGCTGTGTTGGTTCGTGATGCTGGAGGGTTTTTTCAGCGCTGGTGCGTACATTTAAGCATTTAAGAATTCCTCTGGTCGTAATTTAACAAAATAAAAACATACGATTTACGTTGTATTAAAGAGCTCCGAAAATTTAAATCATCAGGTGTTCCTTATATGTATATGTGCTCTTAGAATATATGTAAGTACTCGGACCGGAAGGATCTCGCCTCCGCCCGATGCGCGGCGGCCATGGTTGAGATTCGGCCCCACGACCTTCGGCTCAGAAGTTGAGTATCATAACTGCTTGACCACCGTGACCGGTGTTCATTTTAGTATGAGTTCGCTGTGTCCCTTGTAAGGTGTTTTAGGCCGCCACGTGTCGGTACTGGTATGCTGCGGACGTCTGTTCATTGTCCGGTGCTATAGCTTTCATCGAACTAGCCTCACCGTATCAAAAGGACGTAATGTCGCATCCGTGCGTCGGTAAGACAAACTCGCGTGCTTGTTGTGATCAGAGGAGAGAGACTCGCGAACGCTTCGTGAGTTATACCACCGCTCGTGTTGCACGTAATCTGGGTAAATTTAGCTGCCGGAGAGAGAGAGAGAGAGGGGGGTGCTGAGGCACGTCAAATGTGGTACCGTAAACGACTGGACTCTTTTGCGAGAGAAATGCGGTGAGCATTGATTTAGTCCCAATAGTGATCACCCCGGCGCTGCGTCGTTAGCCCGCACATAGCGGCACTGATGGCCTAGGATATCAGCACGCAAGCTTACGCCCGCGAACACGTGGCGTGTTCGGGGAGAGCCGCTGCATGCGGTGATGGCCTGCCCCGCATCGGCACACGCTTGAGGTGGAGGGAGGGGTATATCGTGCTCGTGGGATCGGTGCTTGGCGCTGATGCGATGAAAGTTTCCGTTCCAGAAAGAGACGGTCCAATTTCTTTTAGAGATTACTCCCATCATGTGTGGTTCTTTTCTTTCCTTCTTTCTCAGTTTCTTCGATGACGATGTCAGTGTTCCTGTCGATGGCGGGTAAGTGCCCTCTTACGTCGCCGTCATTAATTGGGTGGATGTACGTGTTCGAAGTGGGTAATGGGTTTTAATTCATCCTGCTTCAGTCATGTCAAGGAGGTTTACTCCTCGGTTCATGCGCTGCCCGTGATCGAAGCGGTGCCAACACTTCGCGGTGACGAGTGACACAGAAAGCAATCGCACTATTTCCAAAACCAATCGCTGAATTGAAAGTTGGCCGGTGTTTCAGCGTAGGTTCGAGGGCGCTTCAGTGCGTATTGTAACCACGTTGCAACTCATTTTCAGCGCCACTGTTCAGTTAGCTCAGTTTATTTACATTAAGCCCCCGCAACCAGAAATGTATAAAAAACAGCCAGAAATGTATAAAAATTACATACGTCTTACGTGACGAGACTGCTTTCCACTGAGCGTCTTACGTCACCAAACGGAACTTGAAAGGACGATCTGCCACGTCGCACGTACCTTACTGCGTGGTTGCACCCTTGTTTCGACGCGATACCCGGATCACACTGCGCTGACGTATACGAGCAAAGGCTGGTGGTGGTCAACCAATCAGGAGATCTAGACAGTCTTTAACACGGTCACGTGTTCTCGTTCCAATATCTCGGCCCCGGAGCGTCGTCGTCTGCTAACGTGTCGAAAGTTTTGAAGTTCGAACGTCTTCTGCTTCCAATGCCCGTTCATTCTACTGAGTTCAATTGACGGAGTCAAACGTACAGGTCTCCCTGTTCTGTTGAACATAGATCAGGACATTGTTATGTGTTGTTCTCTAGCTAACGCCGGAGGTGCGCAAAACGTTTGTTGACCTCGTTTACCGTGGGCCCTTTCACTCTCGGCCCGGGTGAAGATGCCGAATGATGGCTCTCACTCGGTATCTAATTTAAACTGCCTGCTCACTTATTTTTTCTTGCGCCTTGATCATTACCGCGATACGTAAACCAGATAACGGCGTGGGTCGTTATTGGCTCTGTTTTCTGCGCATATCTAGTTGCGTGACGCGGTCACCAGGGCGACGTCGTTACGTTATAGGCATGCTAGTTATAGCTGCCAGAGCTTCGAAACAGTTGGGTCCCTTTCGAGGTCGGGTGAGGAGAAGCGGTCACGTCTCTCCTCCTCCTCCTATCGTAATGCTTCGCGAAGGGCAGACTGAGGCTTGCACGACTGACTGCCCTTCAAAGCGGTGTCATTCGCAGGCGCCTGTCGCGCACTCTAGGGGTCTTATTAGATGGCGGCGGAAAAGAGGGTGGACAAAACGAAAAAAAGAAATGAATCGGAGCTAAAGCCTTATCCCGTTTGATACGGGCGTCCGTCGTCCCACTCTGCCGACTGTTGCGAAGCCCGTTGTCAGTCACACAGAGTCGAGATCACGCGAGTGCCCTTTATTATTTTCTTTTCTCTTTCCTTCTCGACATCACTGCTCTTTGAGGAGTGGGTGTAGAAGTGAGGTTGGCGCTGAGGGTCGCTCGAGAGATCCGTGTGCGCTGGAAGGAAGAGGGGGAGGATTCGGCTCGGCAGTTGCGATGCCGGCCATTTTAATGGGATCGCCGGCGCAATGCGGCGCCCGATGCTCGCGCGGGCGGACGTCATTGGGCGCGGGGCAGCCATCGGCAGTGCAGATTCGTCCATGCGCGCGCTAACACACACACACACGCACACACGCACACACACACACACTTTTCTCTCGGTTGTGCTGAGTGCAGATGTGACCGGATCTGTCTCGTTTCTCGGAATAGGACGTGCGATCGCGTTTGCATAGCGGAATTGATTATTGCTGCCGCCTGATCCCGTCGCCGCGCTGTGCTCGACGGTCCCAGTCGGGCCTGTGCTGCAGTCATGATGGGAGGAGCCTATGTATAGGAGGGGATAGGCTCGCTATAGCGACGGTGGCCCGCCGAGCCGTGTTTGCGCTCCTGTCGTCTCCGCTGGTCGATTTCGGCCGGGCACCGAAATCGAGTGTTGTGCTTGCTGATGCGGCGCGGTGTTGTCGTTTCATACTCCCGGAGCGCTGCTACTACCGCATCGTTTTATATTTTTCGTTCCCGGGATGCGCTCTACCGCTGCTTGTGACGCGTGCCAATGTATGCATAAGCATCATGCGTGGAATGCGTATACCTTACTTTTATTGTTGAGGTTGTTGCCTAGGAAAACTGGCCCGTGCCCACTGGCAAATTGGATTTCAGTTTTTACAACCGTCTTCTTAATAACGCCCGTCTAGTCGATGTTGCTTTTTATCTGCAAAAAAAAAAAAAAAACGCGATCTCGCTGTCAGGCTCTCTGTCCACAAAGCGAAGCCCTTTAGCTGTCTGTTATTGTTACGACGTGCCGCCGGAGTTGCTGTTTACTCGTGGACGAGTATGCGAACGCCAGTGAAAGTGATGAAACGAACGAAAAAAGAATGTCAACAAACAAAAACGCGCAAAGAAAACACACACTTGGGCCCCTTTCTTTCGTTCTCTTTTTGTCTTCTTTATTTGTGTATTTCTTTCTTTCTTGTTTTCTTTATTATAACCGTCATTGTAGTTACTGTAATGGTTTGCGTTCACCCATTTACTGCCTTCGGACCGAAGTCTTCTTTTCAAATATCTTGCTGGCAGCCTCTATGTATCCTCAGGCTCGGCGCGTCGCAGTGCATGTGCTTGCTTGCTGTACGGGTTGTGCGCAACCTGAGCGGTCGATACACGGTGTGTGATCCTCGATGCGTCTCATTTCCTTGCTCAGCGATATCCTGTCGTGCCGCTGACCCATCATACGTTTGGTTTTATATTTGGATCGTTTCCCGGAAAAGCAACCTAATTCACGTCTGTATTGATCGCATCATCGCCATGTTCGTCGGCAGGATTTGCTCTTTGGGGGCTGGGGGAGGGGGGGGGGGTGCATAGCAGTGTTGCGTAGCGGCTAGGAAAAGGAAGAGCACTGGTGTAGCTTGGGTGAGGGCGAGTGCCCCTTTTGCACCCCCCTGCCGACGCCCATGATCATCGCCGTTGTCATCAGTCACTTCCGAGTCTCGCGAAAAAAAGAAAGAGAACGACGATTCTCGATCGGAGGTCGTGTCTAGCCTACTACCAGCAAGCAGCTGCCAGTGGTCGTCACAGGGGGGGGCGCGGAAGTCTACTTCCGGGTGGCGCAACATCAACTGCTGCCCACCCTTTACTTCCTTCCGGCCGCGCTGGTGCGGACGCTCGGCTAAGTATCCGGCGTAGTAGGCGCGCTTAATGGCGCAGCGCCTCTTCTTGCAGGTGGTGATGACTGTGGCGTGATGCCTACCTCGTGGATTTAATAGTGCTCTTCCTTTACCTCTCGGTCGGTGATTTTCCCCGCGCGCAACCTGTTGATCCATCTTTCGTCGTCTTCTTGTCTTCAGTGCGCGCGTGTGCGGTTCACGAAACACCGCCAACGACTCTTGCTACCGTCGTGCTTAGCTAAGCCTAAGTAGCACCGTGTCACGGGGGGTCTCTACGCGAAACAAAACAGGGGCAGCGGAGCTTTGAGAGGGATAAACGGCTCGTCTTGCGGCGGTGCCAGCCAGCTGGCCGCGAGGAGTCTGTGTCCACCCTTCGCCTCGCTCGCCGTCGTGTTGAGCATGCGCGAGAGAAAGACGTGGACAGTGACGTCGTCGCTCCTGGACGACCCCGGGTACTCGTCGTGTGCGTGTTGCAGGGGAAAAGAGACGCGGCCTCGTTGTTGTTTTCCCGTTGGTGAGACTTCCTTCCCACTTAGCGCCTGGTGGACCTTGTTGTTGGACGCACCGAGGGCACGGGCCCTTATTGGTGTGTGTGTGTGTGTGTGTGGCGGGCCGGCCGCATCGCGCCGTCCAAGTCGCGCTTCCTTTTGTTTCTTCCCATTCTCGCGTCGCGAAGCTGGTACAGGCCTCTCTGGTCTGGCCACTGTGCACGGAGAGGTCGGCAACAAACGGCGGCGCGAGACAATCGCGTCGTTTCGATGGTCCTTGCGCCACATGACGCCCCGTGGTCGTCGTCTGGCCGCCAAGCACAGTTCGTTGAACCCTGCCTGCTGCCTACCTACACCCCCCACCCCCTGCCCTCCTCCCTTCGCCGGGTCTCTTTATATTCGTACCTACTGCACGACACTTCGCCCGTGCTTCCTCCTCCTCCGTCCTGCAGCAGGCCCCTTTGGATACGCTCGTTTAGAAAGAGCGGTTGTGGTGCCGAGCGCACGCGCTGCTCGCTTTTTTTTTTTCTCTCAATCCGCTTTGCGTCGGGGCCTCGCGCGAAGCCGTTCCCTGCGCGACTGAGCCTGCCGTGCTTGCGTGTGTGGCAGCTCGCCTGTGGTGTGTTCCTCGTTCCCCTACTCCTCCGCAGTGCCGTTGTCAGATCCCTTACTCCTCCGCAGTCAGCGCCCGACGCGCTCAGAAACGGCGCTCGTTGGAGAGAAAAAATGCGCCGCCGCATAGATACTGCGGACTCGAAGTGTGGTGGCGAGGGCTTCGATAAACGGACTTGCGTCCATCCGTCGCCCATCTGGGTTGGAATGGTTGCGTGGAAGATTTCCGCGACGCGCGCCCCCCTTGTATTTGTTTAGGCGGCTGTCGCGATCTCATATGAGCGCATCCATTCTTCTTCGCCGTCGTCGAAATTTGTGACCGTTGGTGTACAGTTCGGAACGGTGTTTCACTGAAATGTCTCGCTCTTCCAAACGCGGGAAGAGCCGATTGTTTTTAGCTGCCTGTTATAACCGGCCCCACGGCTGGGCCGCGCCCCGAAATGCACGAACAGTGTGGCCAGGGCAAAAAACGAGCGTTTATTGTCCGGCTTGGGTTTTTATAAGAACGAAAGGTAAGGGAAGGGGAAGAGGGAGATAAGATAGAAGGCGCGCGCAGCGTAGACTGGCAGCGCTTGTTTAGCGGTGGCGAACAGTTCGTGGCACTGCCCATCGTTCGATTTTTTTTTCAGGTGTCCGGAAAATAAACCTCGTGCCTAAAAAACACAAGGCCCACGGGAGTTTTTTATCCTGTGGGCTATCGTGACAGCGCGAAACACGTCGCGTTCACAAGGACAAATACGGGCGAGATCGTTTTATAGCAACGTTTCTAGGACCGCGAAATCGTGCTGCACGTTGTGAAAGTTAATTTTACGAATACTGCGGTTGGTAACCTATTGAACTATTGTACGAATACCCAACCGCACGTTACTGTGATCTCGCCTGGATTCTGTGCAGATTCCGTCATTATTTATACGCGGTCGCTCCGCTCCACAAAAGAAAGGCGCATTTTCCGCTGTGGGGTAGACATCTTCCGGAAATGGAGGGAGATGTGGGCTATTGAAGAACTTTTGAGAGGTCTTGCCGATAGATTCCCTTTTGAACGGATGACCTCCGGCCATTATTCTATTTCGCGGGAGGTGGAAGCACCTTCTTTTAGAGTTAAATGCTCTTTGCGTGGCGTTTGAAAACGTTTTGACTGCCGCGCAGTTTGTTACGTCCGTCGATTGAGGAAGCAAAAGAGACGTAATCTAAAGGGGGCGATGTTCTACGCATACGACTTCCGCATCGGACGAGAGGTCTCTCATCGGTTGCATTTCTTGGTCTGGTTGTTGCCTGCCAGTGAAGATGGTCGGTTGGTCGTGGCATGCCAGCTCTGCAGTGCGAGCCTGCGATCACCTCCCAGGTGGAGCTTGCAGCGATCGTCTGATTGTTTCTCTCCGAAGCTTCTCTTCTTCTCCTGCTGTCTCTCAGCTTCCCGTT
Organism: Rhipicephalus annulatus; assembly: GCA_013436015.1. Classification (NCBI taxonomy): domain Eukaryota; kingdom Metazoa; phylum Arthropoda; class Arachnida; order Ixodida; family Ixodidae; genus Rhipicephalus; species Rhipicephalus annulatus. Next base: position 960,084 of record WOVY01010187.1, on the reverse strand, counting down.
GAGGACAAGAATAACAGAAAAGAGGAGGGGAGTTGCAGCACGTGGCTCTGATTTGATGGCAGGTCGCGGCGCGTCTTTTGTGCGCCGCGCAACAATTGAGCGTGCCACGTAGACGACGACGGCTGTTGGCGACGCTCGACGTCGCAGCTGGGGGTTTCCGGGGGTCGCGAAAGGGCGCTTGCGAGATGACGTCGATGGCTGCCTCCGCTCAGCTGCTCAGGGCGTCGTCGTTGCTGTTCTCAGTCCGACACGCTGGTCCCGGTTGCAATCTGTCTGCCCGAGGCACTGTTGTGCGCCCTGTCGTGTCAGCTTGCCCGCCGCTGTCACCGGAGGCGAAGCTCTTTGCAAGGCGAAACGCACCTGCGCCGCTGGTGTGTGCAGCGCTTCGATTCAGCGCTCGCTGCCATCTTTGAGGCGAGGCGAACGGGCAGGTTAAAATGCCCGGTTATGATACCGCGTGAAGCAAGATAACGGATGACGCCGCCTGCAAGGTTGTTTGTCAAGTCTGAGCTGCACGTATGTTTACGGTAGTGTGTTCTTTACAACCTTTTCAGGCCGGAGCCCAACTATGCTTTTCATATGTCTGCAAGCTTTTGGCCCTGCACGTTCACACTACCGAGTCATGTCGAAAGGACGGCAATAGGATCGTAAATTTTCGCCGTTTCGCGGACAAGTTTCTGACTGCCTCGCAATGCTTGAGAGTCTGCAGTGCGGATTTAGCACTGAAAGCTGAGCTCTCTAAGTCGTGCTGTCCGTAATTTTTTTTTTATCAGCTCGCGTTCATGTTATGCACACGTCAGTCTAACTTCATTGCTTAGGACGTATGGCTGAAGGTAGGTATGAAAAAAAAAGAAGGCAAGAAAACGTGGGATGTTTAACGCACCCGTATAGTCGTATACATTTACAACGTCGCGCTGATTGCGGTGAAAAGCCCTTGAACTCGCGGCAATTCTCAGCACGCGAACCCTTCTTGCGTCAGCATCGATAGATCGCGCTCCGACGTGCGGCTTGATTTCTTGCGTGGTTTCTCGTTCTATTAATGGCTGAGCAGCGCGTAAGACACGAACGGCGAGTTATAATTTCCTCTGGGAGACCGCGAAAGAAGCAGCAAAGCGTGAGATTGGCGGGTTGGTTCTGAAAGAAGATACCGCCACCACCACCAGCCCCGAGGGCGACCACGGAATCAGCAGCAGCAGCAGCAGGGGTGCCCGCTAAATGGCATCGCACGAGAGTGAAGGAACAGGAAACGGGCCGCCGCAGCACCCAATTCTTCGAAGTCGTGCGCAATAAATAGCGAAGCTGCCGCGAAGCGCGATTTCCACGGCCGCCGTTTCTCGCCGCTGCTGCCGCCTCTGCGCCAACGCGCGGTTTTAGAAGCGTGCAGTATTGCGAAAGCCGAGAACTGGATTTAAAGTGAGCTCCGCGAACGTGTGCAGCTACAAATAACACTTGTGACAGGCGTGCGTTGTCGAGAGACTTGGGGAGTCCTGCTGGAAGCATCGTTACGTTCGGTGGTGTTCCTTTCTGGCGGGGTAATGCGTGATAGTTGCTGAGACGTCCCGATACCGGGACATCTTTAGGGGGGACGCCGTGGCTCCGGAAATGGGTTCTTTAACGTAAGCGCCGTACTGGCCTCTTGCATTTCACCTTCATCGAAAGGCAGCCGCTGAAGCTGAGATCGAACTCGTGACTTTCGAGTCGGCAGCCGAACCGTAACCACTGTACCGTAAGGGTGGACAGAACAGAATATTTGTCCTTTGTGTTGTTATTCTACGTGTTCTGTGCAGCGTTAAACGTGCGGTACGGTTTGGTAAACGTGGCTGTTCCGAGCGGCGAGGTGTCGTCGGCCCTCGCGCTTCAGCGCCTTGGATGTGCTGGGTGTGCCGAGATAAAACTAAAGCCTCTTCGTGCGTTGGAGCGCACTGTCGCAACAGTCGGAGACTCGTCCGAAAAGCGCCCCCCGGTCGAGCGTGCTTCTTCCGGAGAGTTTCGTAAGCACAACCGGCGGCACATTTATCTCGACGCCGTTGCAGTGTTTTAAGACGGTCTGCACCGATTTAGCGGAGCTCGAGATTGCAAGGGGAGGAGAGAGCAGGCCTAGGGCGGAGGCGGCGAGCCATGTACGGCGCAGCGCCAGTGGAGCGCGCTTTACGTCTCTGCCTGATCGCTCGCGGCGCGATACGCCGGATCACCCCTCGGTGCGGTGCAGTGGACGCTCCCAGCGCCGGCGCTGCTGACTTGCGTCAGCGCGCTCTGGGACGAGTCCACTTCTTTATCTGAGGCAAGCGCCGAGGGTAGGCCGCCAGCCTTTTGATGCGCTCGCTTGGCTGGCGATGCCGGGAGCGCGTTCGTGTCTCGTGTGTGCGCCGCGGAGCTTGCTTGCTTATTCCTCTCTACATCTCGCCTGCGTTGATTTTCTTCTTCTCCGCGTTTTGCGTGCATGATTTTCGTGTGAAATTACGATTAGCGAACCGGCTCGGATGTGCTTACGTTCACGTTTGCGCATCTTGTGGCCGGTATTAGGCGAAGCAAGAAGGTTTGAGCTGGTATAACTATTCCCGTTGCAAGCGGAGCGAAACCTACAGAACCTGTTTCGTTGATGAAAAATAAGGAAAAGTGTACGTTATCGGACGTGTTTCGCCTACATTGCTAATTCAGGCCCTGCGTACATTTCGCCGTTTTAACCTTGGGACCTGTTTGCTGGGGTGAACGTGGTGGCAGAATCCAGAAATACTAGCACCGGCGTAACTCGAAGCAGGAGCTTTGAGTTGGCTATCGGCTCGCATTTGCAGTCGTGCCTTGGCTTCTTTTCGACACAAAAATCTAGAAATTATATATAAAAAAAGACTTGTGCCAGTCGGAGCAGCGCATGCTTATTTGGTTACTCGTGAAGTAGAGTTGCACCTTGCGTGTTTGCGAGTGAGATTCAGTGCCATGCTTGTATCGCCCTTGGAATTCCGCAATTAACTCTGCTGCTTCTTGTCACCCGCGCGTTGCGTCAACCGCTGACGGTGGTGTCTGGTCTGAAAGAGACAGACGGGGAACTTTAATTGTTTTTTGTTTTTTCATTTCGTCTAAATTGTCGCGTCATGCATTCCGGAGCTGCAGGTGTCGTTGCAGTTTGCCCTTCTTGCTTAATTGCGAGTGCTGTGAATAAGTACAAAAGAAAGTACAGTTTGCACAACAATGATTTCGTGTGCACTTTAAAGATGTTGACGCCAGTAGCAGCGCAGACGTGCGGGTCCAGAGACCCCAGGTGCGGAGAAAGTGGGGTCGAGAGTGGTAAATACTCGAAATGGCTTAAAGCGAGCGTTGTTAGTTAACATAGTGAGTGTCGATATTGGCGCCACAAAACCACGACATGATTTAGGGGCACAGCATAGCAGAAGGCTCCGTAAATTTCGACCACCCGGGATTCTTTAAACTTTAATTCATGTATGTACATGTACCTCTGGCATTTCGCCTCCGTCGTCAGGCGGTCGTCGCGGCTAAGCCGGTCGCGATTTTACTCTATTTTTGTCTGGTTTTTCGCGTTTGTCCGGTAATCAGCGGAAAACAGCTGGTGTTTGACTCAGCACCCTAGGATACACCGAGCTTCAGACGTTTCCTCTGTTCTGCGGAAGTGTTTCCAAACGTCGTTTACTTTTTCAAGTCTGCAGATACTCGCCGGATGAGAGAGAATGAACAGCGGAAGTGCTAGAACGCCTTCCGGTACACGTGCTGTCCGGCGCACCGCGCGACTTGTGGGCTTGTTTCGAACGTGCTGGACGAAAGAGTTGGAAGAAATTTAGGGTGGATACACACAAGCCCTCACTTCTAAGTGACGATTTCGTATGTTTCTGGGATAAAACATTTTTCGCGTGTGGTTGTCTCTTGCATTCATCGACTCAGCGTTAACTCAGGATGAACGCTGTTTGGAAATATCGCATCCGACGTGTTTTTTCCCCCAAGTTGTAGCCAACAATGCAGCAGCAAGTCATACGTGGCAGCACCAGCCGCAGCTTTAACGTCGCTGCGTTTAACGGACTTTTTCCTCGTTTTCTTTTTTTCTCGCGTCGTTTTATATTTTCCCGTTGTTCTCGCAGTTGGGGATGAGTCATCGATTCGTTCTCCAATCGTCTTCAAACAAAAAGAGAAAAAACTTTTTTTTTCCCCCTGCCAAACTCGTCGGTCCCGCCTGCTGCCTCGTTTTGCTGTCGAGGCCAGCTGCAGTTTTTTATTATTTTTTTCCCCGCTACGCTCGCTGTGCGAGGCCTCGGGGAAAGCGAGGCAGATGTTGCCAGACCGGCTGGCGGGCTTGATGCGGCGCTTCGATATCCGCGTCGCTTCGGTATACGGTTGCCTTGACACCGTTGCCGCCGCCTCAAGCCCGTGTCTGCGGCACCGCTTCTGAAGCTGTAGACGCGTGACGTTGGCAGGCCGGTAACCCTACACCGCGCTGCCCGAAGCTCGTCGTTATACCCCGCACAGCCAGACAGCGCCGCACCGCCCCAGTCACACAGCCGGCAATGACTATTTTCTGTAAGAGATCTTGGCGCCGCCATCTTGGGCAGTTAATCGTACGTTTTACAGTTTTTTTTCCGTATCGTTATGTGAATTAACAAGGTCATGCAATACCATAGACACCGGCCCACTCGTTTTCATGCGTATTCCTCCACCGTGACACTGTTTTTTAGCTGTTAAACATAGAAAAAGACACCAAAGTTACCAGTCCTATAGGGCGGCACTGATTCACATCCTTGAAACAGTCTCGCGAGAAGGCCGTACTTGTAATGGATACATGTCACCCGCGTTCCCAGTGAGATGCAAGGCGATATCCATGCCTCCTGCCACGCCGCAGTGGTCCAGTGGCTGAGGTACTCGGCTGCTGATAGCGGGATCGAATCCCGGATGCGGCGGCTGCATTTCCGATGGAGACGAGAATGTTGTAGGCCCGTCTGCTCAGATTTGGGTGCACGTTAAAGAATCCCAGGTGGTCGAAATTTCCGCAGCCCTGCCACTACGGCGTCTCGAGAACACCATATGGTGGTTTTGAGACGGTAAACTCTACATCAATCAATCAATATCGATACCTCCGCAGATTTGCGACGCGCGTGACTCGCCACTGTACAGTAAAGCGCTTCGCTGCCCTCACCGTGTGGTTGCGCGCATCTGGGCCCGTGTTCACGAAAACGTCTTGAGACGAGAATGCTTTCGTAAGGGAATATTTCAGCCAATCTCAATGCGGGACGTGTCAGCTAAGCCGGCTGGCTGATCAGTGGGCGGAAGCGCACTTTTGGAAGAGCTTCACGAATTCGGCGGACGCAGAACATTGCCGCCTTGCCGTTGGTTGGCACCTTGGTGTTTCTGACGCGTTTCCGCTGCTGACCTTGAGTACGGACTTTCGAATTGCAGCCGCGGTGACCTCATTTCGACGGGGAGATGGGCGAGCGCCCACGCGTGCCCATGGATTATAGCGCGCGTTAACGAACCCCGGACGGCGAAAATTGATCCGCTGTCTCCTGCCTCGTAATAAAATTGCAGGATTGTCTCTTGTGTGATTTCTTGTGATGCGCAGCACAACGTCCTGGTATGGAGGTACCCATTTCCTCCCCTTTCCTATCTTAAACACTCTCCTTATCGCTAACCTCACCATTCGTGGCCTGGCTTCGACTTGCGTAACGCTTAAGCTTGTGCCAACGCGGCTGGCGTAACGATACGGGATCCGCGAGCTGCGTTGGTGCAGCGATTCGCCGTTCTGTTTTATCGGTTACCACCGCCCGTCGGTACCACGTAACGTTCCCCTTGCCTGGCGGTCCGTTTTTTTGCCGACAATTGTGACGCAAGCAGAAAAAAGAAAAGGAGAAAAAAACCGTTGCCCGTGGAAACTGCTCTGTGGCGACGAGTCGAACGGGAACGAGTTCCGGCTTGGTGCAACGACGACGACGCAACAACCAACGCGATCACCTTGGCCTTCATTTTTGCCTTGTTCTGGATATCAAGTAGGACAAGCCGAAGGTGCTGCACTGAGGCAACGCAGCGTTGGAGTGCGGGGAATCGTTCAAGTGGACTAACCGCCGGAAAGATCGGGAAGGGGCGTAGCCAGGGAATAGCACCCCGGGCCAGTGACCCCCCCCCCCCCCCCCCTCAATTATTTAGCATGGAGCAGAGAGCGGAAAATGGCCATTTTAAGGTGTTGCCCTCCCCAAAATAATGAAGGTGCCCCCCCCCCCCTTCCCTGAAAAAAAAAGTTCTGGTTACGGCCCTGGGCAAGGGGGACTCTTCAGGGTGTTCATTAAACGCATCTCACTTCGATAGGCGCTATGATTGCTCAGTAGGACGCACAGCCCCGCCGCGGTGGTCTAGTGGCTAAGGCACTCGGCTGCTGACCCGCAGGGCGCGGGTTCGAATCCCGGCTGCGGGGGCTGCATTTCCGATGGAGGCGGAAATGTTGTAGGCCCGTGTGCTCAGATTTGGGTGCACGTTAAAGAACCCCAGGTGGTCTAAATTTCCGGAGCCCTCCACTACGGCGTCTCTCATAATCATAGAGTGGTTTTGGGACGTTAAACCCCACATATCAATCAATCAATCAGTAGGACGCACAATTTGGCCGAGAGTGGTCTCTTCCACAGCCGCGAGTAGCCCTGGTCGCATGCGACTGGCGACCAAAGAGCGATTCGAGGTGACCGATGTTACTGTTCCGTGTTTGTAAACAGCGGCAGGCGCCGTCGACACACTGAGGTGCCCAGCGCGAAACCGTCGACCGCCCTCGATGATCACGTCACATCTGGCATAGCAGCTTCAAAGCTGCCTTCGAGCACAGCGCGTGACCCGCTGTTCGGAGGAAAGAGACTTGAGTCGTTTAGCAGTGCGCCTGGTGCCCACCAGGGCGCGTCGCCTTGTGTTTTCCAGGCTTGTGTGCCGTGTTAGTCGCGCCGCCAAACATCGTGAAGCAACAAAAAACCAACTCGCCCAAAAATTTTATTTTACTGAGACTGGTGTACACCTCACTTACCGAACGACCGACTGATCCTGGAAACAGCGCTCGCGTTGATACCTTTTTTTTTTCTCGCCCACTTTAGTTACTGACAGTACAAATAATAACGTGTATTCTCTCTCTCTCTTTCTCTCTCTTTCTCTCTCCTGTCGAGGAGGATATCCCGGAAACTCGATTGCCCTTTTCTCCTTCGACGTCTCTTTCTGGTAGCTAACTATTGCTGGAGCAGATTACAGATTCCAAATACGGAACAGCGTCACGTTTATAGGCGACCCCAACGACGATAAGCGTTGCTCGGAAAGGAAGGAGCCACTCTCTAAGAGCGCCTGCGGCGCAATTTGTATTCTTTAATGAGCGCGTGTTTCCTTCAGTCACCACCAGTCCCCTTGAACGACAATCTTTGTTTTCTTCTTCTTTTTTTTTTGCAGAGGAATAAACGTTGCTAACCAGGTTATGCGTTTGTGCGTGCGAGTGTAATGAAAGCCGAGAATAGTTAGCGAGGGCAGGCAACGTGTTCGATTCGTCCGGACTTTCCGCGCGAATGAAACCGGTCTCGCACATCGCGAGGATGATGCGTCGCTTTGGCCTGGTAAACGCACGCAACTTGTATAGCCGTTCGCTGATGCCCCTCGCGCATAATGCAGTGTATACCGCCCGGTAAAGCCCGTACGTTGGAATAGTGTAGCCGCTGCTTCGTCAGCGTCTGTACAGCGAAACGTCGGGGAGGTCGAGTTAATTCTAGCTCCCCTCCTCCTGAGATCCCACATCGTTGCATTTTTTTTGTTTTTTTTTTCTCTCGCCCCATTCGGTGCATACGTTGCTGTTTACGTCGCTGCGTGTATAGAAAATAAACGAATAAAGAAAAAGCAGTTTTTTCGTGATCTCTTTACTTATTATTTATTTTTTCACGAGGCTGCAGTATTTGTTGCCCGGAGCGTGGCATTCTTCAGAAGAGACGTAAGGTGGTCAGGGGTGGCTGGGTGAATTTAACTGAGCGGCATTCATCCCTCGGATGCGAAATGACCGTTTTCCACGGTTTTCACTTCTCTCGCGTAATGGAAGAGAAGCCTAGTATAGTCGCTTTTGCTATAGATGCGGTAAAGGGTTATGGGTGGGGGGGGGGGGGGGGGCTGTACTGTGGCAACGTATAGGGCCCCTGCCTCCTCCCTTCCCTTTGGTTGTTGCCGTCACCAGCAAGCTCCGCTGCCCCTCTTGTTGTCCCGGACTTCTCGCGAAAAACAACCCCCACGCAGGAGGAACTCCGTCCGCCGCTGTTGAGACCCCCTCGTTTTCCGAGCTCTCTGCACGCACCGTTGGTCGGCAGTCGCCTTTTTGTAGCGCTTCGTTTTTCGTGGGGCTCTGCTTAGCGCTCGGTTTGTGTTGCTGCGCTGCGCCGCTACGTGGGGCTCGTTCCGGTCGACGTAACGCGTTCCGTCTGGTCGTACACCGTTCGGTCAGCGCTGCTGTTTGTGTAGTTTGTTTCATTTCTCGATGCCTGCTGTTCTTTTTTCTTGCTTTCGGTTTTTTTTTTTTTTCGCTGGCACCCTGGCTATGAAGCCAGCCAGCCGTTGCTGTGCTCGTTCGCAGCGGCGGGCTTACCCCCACCACCACGACTGACGTGGCTTGTCCTTCGTGAACGCGGCGCCGCTGGCGTACCCTTGCCTCGACGACCGGCTGGCCGGCCTGCACGCAGTCTACTCAGGGGCCGCTGCATATCTCCCTCCGTCCTGCCTTGCTTGGCTTGCCAAAGAGCTGGGCATGCCTGCTCGCCTAGTTTGGACCGACGCGCGCTGGTCGGACCCCGTTCTTGACGCGGTACTATATAGCGTCCACTTCGGGGTGGAAGTCACTCGTTAGCCACGCTCGAGCTATATGTTGTAACGCTGGAGGGTGATCCAAAAGCTTCGTGGCGTTTGTGCAGTAAGGCTTTTTGTTGGGTGTACTCACATTATATTCCCTTACGTATTTTGATAGTACTGCTAAACGTTCCGCTGCGCCGCTGAAGGTAAGTAAATCGCGATATGACGTGCAATTCCTGACTGGGCTTCGCCTCGTGTACGTGTGTGCATCCTCACGTGCAGTTGATGAGGTGGAAGCTTTCAGCCCTTACGTTTCGTAGTCGCAAGCTCCGTGCTGCGGAGAAAGTGGTTTTCGTGCTTCCAAGGCGCTTCCTTCCCTCCACGCGAAGCGTCTCCGTGGCGCCAAACGGGCCGCGGTTCCCTTTGTTCTAGGGTTTCTTGAAGATCCAAGCTGCGTGCGCATCCGTGTAGGGGCGCGCGCCTCTCCAGCGTTGTTCGTGCGCCCGAGCCGAAACTTCCCGTCACGAAGCGTCGAGGTGCTGTCGTTGAGAGACGTAGCCGCTGGCATGACCCCCCTATACTGCAGCTAGTTCTTGATGCACATACAGACTAATTTACCGAAGTGTTTCAGTGCCGCCATGCTGGGGTTTTGCAACCGAACGGACAGTGTTACAGTACACGCATGCACATGACATCGGCTGTGTCGGTGCGTGCGATGTTTCATGACCTAACAAATTCTCGTCGCAATATACAAATGCAAGAAGACATCGACTTAACAGTCCAAGATGGCGGCGCCCATGTGTCTTGGGTAGTCTGTAGAAACACTTGGCCACCATGGTGGTGTGTCCAGTAGTGACGGTCTCTCACGCATGTGGACTACTAGCTCGCCTCAACGCCGTGAATGCAGCAGGGGAGGCCGTCTCCTCCGTGCAGTGATAGAGCTCCACCACCGGAGCCGCCGCTTCTCCTTCCTCGCTTGCTGCCAGCCGGGCTGGTTGTTGGCCCCCGCGGTCTGGCCAGACGACTTCGTGGAAGTCAGGTCACGCGCCAGCGCACGAAGGCAGGAGCCGAGAAGGAGAGGGGATGGTTGCTGCCTCGAGGCCGTGCCCGCCCGAAAAAGAAGAAAATGACGCCTCTACCCGGCTGCATGAGTAGAAGAAGCGCTGGCAGCTTTCAGTTGGGGGCCCGCGAAGAGGCTGACATCCCGCATGCATCTGCCTGTAAGCTGCGTCCTCGAGAGAACTGACTGAGGAGGCGCTGCTTGTGCTCGAGGAAGGCTTATCTCGTGGCAATCTTGTTGAGTACTTTGTTGCAGGTTCGGTCACTGACCGAGCGCGGCTCTGGTTGCGCGGCTTCTGCTAGCGCGATTCAAAAGTGACGCGGTTCTCGCCCTTGGGGGCGCTAACAAGATCACCGCTTCGGCCTGCTACAGACTCCGGGGATTTCGCAGTTCTGGCGCCTCCGCGAGCGAGGAGTGACTGACCAGATAGTTGCAACCGTTGTCAGGGACAGAATTCAGGATTATCGCTGAGAGGAGGGAGAGGGGGTTAGTGTGTTATATAACAGAAGTAGGAGGAGTGTGGAATGTCGGGCTTCGTATAAGCGAGGCGTTCAGAAATTCCACCCTAGGGAACAGCCATGGCGTCTACTACTACTACTACTTCTACTACTACTACTACTACTACTACTACTACTACTACTACTACTACTACTACTACTACTACTAATACAACTACTGCAGCTGCTGCTGCTGGTACGCCTTGTAACAGGGTCTTGGAGCCATCCTCATCATAACGAGAGGTTTCAATCCACTTTGTTTCGAGACGTTTCGTGCACTGCCGCATATACTACTCACGCAAATCATGTGTTGTGTGTTCGAGACAAGCTTCTCCTATAGGCTCTTATGCTTTTGACTTCCTCACTGCGTTTCGCGCAGTTGTATAGCTTCTCGCACACGTGTTGTATTAATTCGTGAGTGGTTGGGGTGAATCTGACAAAGCCGAACAACTACGCTGATCCAACATTGCTTTCCACCACGCCGCGGTGTCATCGGCGAGAGTCGTACAATAAAATAAACAAGTACTGAACAGCATACGAGACCTGGTGTCCGCGCTGGCACCCACGCTGCTATTGCAGAATGTTCCTTGCTGCCGGCAGCGCACTCGCTCCTGCTGAACGATCGCCCCCCCTGCGTGGTGGACCGAACCAACGCTGCCGCTGCCGTAGCTCTTTTGTTATGATTATTTTTGCCGAGCCCTTTCGTTCCGACCCGGGTGATTAATCTGATCGCGTCGTGCAGCAGTGTACGCCCGCCACTTCACCGATTACTTTAATGACGTACGTAGATTTTTTACTGCCGTTGGTATACAAGTAGCTCTTGCCGGCGTTGCGGCTATCCCCGCTCCGACCATTCTCGCTGTTTGGTGTTGAGTTCTCGGAAAAAAGATGGCCCGTTCTTATAGGCTCGCCAGCCGGTTCTTCTTCTTCTTCCGATTCTCGCGTTAACATGCAGTGCATGATGCGCGGCGCCCAGGGTGGCCTCTCGGCTCTTTGCCTCGAGCTAGCGGCACAACTCGCTTTGCAACATTTTAGCTATACCTTATCCGGCTGACTCGCGTCGGTAATCTGTTTGGAGAGCTGGGTGAATCTCCTTTTGCGCTGGTGGTCTCAGCGGGGAAGTCTTTGAGCCGTTCCTGATCGGAGCCCTCGCTTTTCTACCGTGGCACTTGATCTCACTGCGAAGTCTCGGCTGAATGAAGTTAAACCAACAGAGCGACGTGCGAAACCTGATACTGTTATGCACGGGGACATTGCCTACGGCGATGCAGCTCTGTTACTTTGTGGGTACTACTGTATTAATTTGTCCGCCTCGGTGGAACAGCGGCTATAGGGCGCTCGGCTGCTGATTCGAAGGTCGTGGGTTCGATTCCGGCCGTGGCGTTTCGATGGAGACCAAATGGTGGAGGCCCTTGTGTACTGTGCGACGTCAGGTTCACGTTCAAGAACTCCAGATGGTCGAAACTTCCGGAGGCCTCCTCTACGGCGTCTCTCGTAATCTTATCGCTGTTTTGGGACGTAAGAACCCCGGATAATACTGTCATTGTGTGCTGTATCGGTTTGGCTGCAAGTGATCAGTTCCCAATCTTCCCTAAGGTTTATGCTTCTTGAGCGACATCTTGTAAGGGGTTCTTTACTGAAGATAACGTCTTTCGTGTTCCGAGTTTGTCCAAGCCATTTTTTTTTTACACTGGGTGTGATGAATGTGATGCGGTAGTGAAACTATCGTGCCTGTGTGCCTACCATTGGCAATATGGCATTGATATGTGTTGCCCCAATGTGAAATGGTATTAACTAAAGTGAGACTGTGTGATTTTATTTAGAAATGGTGGCCGTATTGCTAAATGATCGTAAAGTGTTGTTAATGTGGGCCGTCGGCCACATTTTCGTTATTTGGACGAAGTTCATAGATCGCTTTTTTTTAAGCACAAAAAATCACTGTATTTTTCTTTTTACGGACGAAAGGACCGCACGATGCCCGTAAACCGCCGTCCGGCGTCTACAGCTGATGTAGCGCAGATGCATGCGAACAAGCCGAGACATCTGTTTACAACAACAACAAAAGTTAACAAAAGGCTGTTAACCAGAAGAATGCATAAGGTCACAACACCGTAAAAACACCATTTAACCACCATCAATGAAAGCACGTGACAGAACAAAAGGTTAACGAGAACAGAATGAAAGGCTGTTAACCAGAAGAAAGTAGAAGGCCCCAATTCACGACGCAATTCAAAACTGCTTCGCGCCATCATCAGCATTCGCTTCGTGGAAATGCGCGTGTTTTCTTTTCATGGTGCATTACTAGCGCCCCCAGTTCAGCGCTTGCTGACGCTTTGCGTCGTCCCGCCGTGGAAGAGCGGATGAGAGGACATTTCCGATCGTCGACGTTGCCTGTCAGCGGTTACAGCGCGTTTGGCAGTGTTCCATCTCGTGGCCGCTGTAGGCGTCTTCCGCGGCGTTGCGGGACGTTAGGTTTTGTTTACTAACCACCCGGCGACGGAAGCGAAGAGTCCTAGAAAGTGGCTGTTGGGCAACGCCAGTTTTCTCTCGGCGAAGAGGGGACTCCCCTCTCTTTTTTTCCTCTCGCGTCGTTGCTCGTACTACGTCGCGTTCTTGGGCGTGTGACGCTGCCGAACGATGTTCGTCGAGTCGAGTAGCCATTCTCAATCTACACCGAAACTGTTTCGTCGTCGTCGTAGTAGTTGTAGTAGTAGTAGTAGTAGTAGTAGTAGTAGTAGTAGTAGTAGTAGTAGTAGTTGTTGTTGTTGTTGTTGTAGTAGTAGTATAGTAGTAGTAGTAGCAGTAGTAGTAGTAGCTATAGGGAAGTATCAGCAGCAGCAGTAGTCTTGCTGGACAAGGGAGCAGAGGGGAGCAACAAATAAAGAAATAAATAAAATGATATTCATGATACTTGATTTGACGAGGGTGATGATTGTCCTGCACCGAAACTCACAATCAGTACGCCGGTTTCCACGGTGTGGAGCTGCCCGTTACTCTGTCTCCTCTCTCTTTTCACTTCGATATCGCCGTTGTGCAACTTCGTGTCGATGGAGCGTGTTTAATGTGACGTGGTGCTGCGAATGACGGTTCACTTGCAGTGGTACAGTTTTGTTCATGTTACGACGCGTTTCACGGTTGTTTCGTTTCCTTGGAGAGTGCCGCGCGCGACGCAATTTCTGCGTGGTCCCGTCGCACTCTCGTTTGCTTTTACAGTTCACTCTAGCCTTACCGGGGGATGTAGTTTAGTCGATTCTCGTAGCATGTCATTTAGTTTGCGTGTCGTACAATGGCATCGAACACGTAATTTAATCTGAGATTTCTTTCTCTTTTTGCAGGTGAGTGTGTGTGCGTGTACCTTCCCGAGGATTACTATGTAGTGTGGATACCTACCCTCCCCATCCTGGCTTCCTCTACGGCCCGAACCGGTATTGTGACTGTTTTCTGTGCTCCCGTGTGCTACTTTTGCCGGATTGCTGATGATGATCATGTCGTTGCTGCACCGACGTCTCGGTTGTTGTTCGTATATGGTGCTGAGGTGTGCCCGACGGGCTTGTGTACGTTGTACTGAGCCTGTTAATTTGTTGTACTGAGCCTGTTGCCCTGTGTAATTCTTGTTGCGGTACGCTTGCCGCGGTGCTCTGTCTTGACGTCAGAGCTGTGGTGTGTGCGCGTACATGTGTTTGAATATTTGACAGCGGTATACAGAAAAAAAAAAGAATTGTTGGATAACTCGATAGGATTGCGATTGTGTTAAGACAGTCTTGATGTAACGCGCGGTAGCCAGTGTTCTGTGTGTTGGTGTGAGTAGCTGTGGTGTTAGCGCGAATGTGTGTTTGTGTGTTTGACGACTTAGCAAGAAAAGCATTGTTGAATAACTTGCGTTCCCGTTGCACGAAGACAATCTTGACGTTACGAGAACTCATAGCCAGTAAGTGGCCAGTGATAAAGGGTGTTGGTGTCCGCAGTAGTCGGGAAACAGCTTTATCTGTTTCCTATTGCCGAATCTCGGTTGCATCAAAACATCGTTGCATATGTGCCCATGCCAGAATGAAGAGTATTTGTAGGTAGTACGCGAGTAAATACGATATTGCGAGTGTTGTGTGTTATCGAAACGGTCTCTCTCTTGTGGTTTGCGCTGGGTTTGGGCAGACACTATGACGTCATGCCCCGTTACATAAGATGTAGCAAGTAACTCCAGAAACGCATTGTCACCGAAAGAAAAGGAGTGGAAGAGGAGTCGTCCAATGTGCGCATTTTGTTTTTACGGGAAGCTTTCAGACGTTCCTTTCCGTTTGACACGGTTTTTATTGTGTTTACACACCGCAGCCACTGCATGCGCCTTCGCCCAATGTTGCTAATTGAGTGCTTTTGTTGTAGATTATACTTGTCATAGTGGTTATTTGCGCGAAGATGTGTTTGTTAGCCTGTGTGTGTGTGTGTGTGGAAGCTCCAATCGCGATTGGGTCGTTTCGTCGCTGGAGTGTGCTGCCGCCTTCGCGTTTTGTTATGTTTTACGCAAGAGAACACAAAGAGAAGGGGGAAGGGAGGGGGGAGGATACGTTCTGTGAACTCGATACTTTGTTACTTTCATGAAAGCACGCGCTTGCGTGCATGTGTACTCGAAACCCCCCATACACGCAATATCAAGATTTCACGCGTCATTGCTTATGAAGAAGTCTTTATATATAAACGCCGACGTGTGACGTCCGAGGCGCGCGAGTTCTTTCCGCGATCTACTCACGCTGCGTTAGTCATCTCTTGTATCACTCGGATTTCGACTATTACCATCGGCTGGCACACTTTACTACGCCTTTTCCTCATGTCTCCGCACCACATCCCACCCTCTCTCTCTCTATCGTTGCGGTGCGCACATATGTTTTGAGGAGCTTTGTTTACGCGCTGTCTCTGAGGGTGCTTCCTCGTGGCAGCTAGCGTCGTCTTTTTTGGTGCGGGTTCGCGCACAAAGCTTCGCGCCAGCAGCGCAATGTCTCGCAACGCTACGGAGGGGGTATGAAAAGTACGATTGAATAGATGATGTTTTGGTTATGGGAGGAGCGAGAGAAGGATGGGCTTTTCCAGCCATCTGCCTCATCTACCCTTTTATGCGCCAGACCTACCCTTTCTCTCTCTCGCTTAGTGTGCATAAGCTGTGCCTTTTATCTGTGGTCCTCGCCTAAACTCACGCGCCCGGTCGTCTCTTGTGTCCAACCCTTCCCTTCCGTCCTCGCGGCGCTATTCAGCGTCGATGAAAGGGGGCCACGCGACGCTGCTCTCGTTTCGTTCACCCTCCCTCACTGCGCTTCCATACCGCGGCTGATTCACAGTGAACGGTGCGCAAGGGTGCATGCATGCATGCATGTGTGTGGATGGATGAATAAAGGGAGAGGGGAGTGTACGACGACGCAAGGCGAGCGCAGGCGTTCGCTATTACAGCGGCCAGCCAGTGTTGAGACGTGGAAGAACGGGCGCAGCAGCCATTGATTCCATGTTTTCGCTCTCTCCCTCGACCTCGGTTCTCTTTTACGCTTTCCTTCCACTCCGCTTTGCGCATTGCGGAGGAGCCCATCGTTGTCTGGAAGAACAGGAGGGGAGGGAGGGCACACCGGAAGCTGCCACGCTTCCACTGTTGTATAGACGTTAGGGGGGGGGGGAGGGGCACGAGCGAGAACAAGAGCAGGGATTGCGAAAAGGACGGCAGGCATTCATTGCAGCTGGCCGGCTCCAACGAACGGCGGCCGTTGTGAGGCCCTGCGCTCGCTCTGGCTTGCCTGCCTGCGTGTTTGGCCGACATTGCCGCACTCGGTGCTGTGCCAGAGGTCGGCACAGTTTCTTTTACGAGCGAAAGAGACCCCCCCCCCCCCCCCCCGTTTATTTATGCGCGCCTCGCAGCGTGCTGACTTCAGGCGCAGTTTTTTTTTTTTTTTGAGCTGTTCAGTCAGAAACTGGGGGGTGAGAGTGGGAAGTGTTGCAAGAACAACAAGAAAAAAAAAAGGTTAGTCGAAATCACTCCGCGCTGGCCTGCCGTCCTTCTTGCCGTGTCCTTCCAGCGTAGATCAGTGGGGTTGGTGCTGTGTGTGTCCAATGCACCGTTGACGTATTCTATATTTAACCGCAAAACTGAGCAACACACCTAGGCTCCCTGGTGTGGTTCGTCGGCCAGCGCGGCGATGCAGACGGCGTCGATGGAATTAGCCTGCGGGACGTCCAGCGCAGGGGGATCTTAAGACTAAGAAGCGATGGCCCGTTTCTTGGGTGTTTTTCCGCTCGCTGAGCCGTGGCTTAACGAACGCTTTATAAGCGGCGGCGTCCCCTTCTGTCACCTTGGCGTTCAGCTGCTGTCGCTCGGTCGTCAGCAGTAATCGTTAGCACTTCTCTTTCTTTCCAGTGTCCCGCTTCTTTTGTGTTGTTCATATTCGTTGGGTTTCTGTTACGACAGTGCGCCCGATTGGGTGGTCGCAGATTACGGCGCAAAACCCTGTTGTTGCTAGCCTCGCGAAAAAAAAAAAAAAGCCGAGCAGCGAACGAACGGGTCTTGCTGTTGCCAGGGCCGGGTATCCACATCGGGGGCGTGTGGTGTTGTAAGCGGACCAGCGCCGGCTGCGTGCCGTTTTTCCGGACAGAGGGTTTTTTTTTTTTCGTACGCTTCGACTGCGCAAGCCGCCGGCCTTTGTTTATACAGGCGGCGGCTGCTGCCGCCTTTTCTTCGCCACCATAGCGTGCGTGTGGTGTGGGTCCACGCACGCGCAGAGAGATGCTTAAGTTAGCTCGCTGTCGGCAGCGAGCGACGCTAAGAACAACGGCAGCGACCGAGGAGGCCCTCGGTGGCCTCGACCGGGCTACGGCAGCCTGAAAACGACGACGAAACGTCGGTCAGACCTCCTGCTTGTATCCCCCCCCCCCCTTTTTTTTTTCCGGCTTGGACGTAGTCTCACTCGTTTGTTGTTTTATACTCCCTTTCTTGTCGTGAAGGAAGCGAAGCCGAGGGAGGTAAAGTAAACAAACTCACCGCTCCAAGAACAGCTGCTTTTTTCTCTTATGTACACATATACGGTTATCTTCCGTGTTGTATACTTATTCTTCCCGCCCAACAAGATGATGTGTTCTATAAGCAAGCAATATTTATTGCAGCTGGGATCTCCTGAAGGCAAATACTTGCGGTAGAGCTGTGCAGACCCCGTCCCCCTTTTTTCTCTCTTTCTCAGCATTGATAGAGAAAGGGATTGGCAGCATCGTTGTTCTGTTTGTTGCTTTAAAAGTATTCCGTCGATCCACCGTCTGATATTCCGATATTACTTTCCAGCGACACAAGGGCCATGCGAAATTCTGTCGACTCGTATATCTTAAAAAAGCAAAGGAGTGTGTGTGGGGGGGTGAGGGGGGGGGAGAAGAACCGTTTATGGCGGTTTGGTGCTGCAAGAAACAGAGACGAGGGGCACACTCTTTATTCCCCATCCGTTCTCGCTGGAAGCATTTGTTTCTCTGTATTTCGCTCCGGTCTCTTCCAGCCGTTCGCTTGCGTGCCATCCTTGACCTCCCTCTGAACGGGGTTCCAGCGACGATATTGCAGCCGCGTTGCACCGTTCCGTTCGGAGCCAACAGCTGCGGTGCCAATCTTGCGGCTGGCATTGCGCTCGCTCGCGCCGTTTCTGAATTTAGCCGCTGTCTAGGCTCTCGTCCTGCTCGATCGAGGGGGGGGGGGGGGGGAGGGGACTCGCTCTTGAAGTCGACGCTTCCATCTGTGCCGACCGCGTTTACAGAACGGCGAGAAATGCGCGGTCATCTCGGGAACGTGCAGTCGGCCACAGTATAATACGGACCACCGCGCTAGCCCGTGGTGGAATTGCCGTCAGTGCCGTCTGGTGTTGCGCCGTCTGCTGTCGAGAGCGTTGCTCTGGCGATTGAGCAGACGGAGCTCTGCTCTCGACAGCAGACGGCTATTCCGTGATGGGCTAACGTAGTGTCCTGCTTTATATAGCTGCTGTGTATACGTGATATACCTCCGCACAGGAACACACCGCTTTTGTACGCTGACACATCCCAGCTTAGCAGCAATAATGATCAGTAGTGCTAGTGGGATTGCGGTTCATATAGAACTTATGTCGACGTTCACAAGTGCGCTGAGGAAAGGTTTAGGTTCGAATGTCTTGTGGACGGACGTTCACATTGGGAGCTTTTGGGAGATTTGGCACACAATCTACCTATCGCCAGTGCAGAAGCAATGAAGAAAACTCGCAAGGTCTCTCTCGTACATTCGCCTAACATGACTGGAGGGCGAAAGCAGTGTTCTTTTTCTTGTCAGTCAATGTTTTCAGCCTCACTCGTCAATCGACCCCCTCCGAAATTTTTCTGCACCTCACCCACTTTTATACTGCCTACGCGGTAGACTTGCCGTAGCCCTGGTGACCTTGTACGTATATATGTATATGTCTCTACTCCCCCTCCCCGCCTTATGTAATGCCCAACCCAGGGGCCTTAACGGATAATAAATGATTACAATGTCATGAGATGACGTCATAATGTGATTCCGCAAGTTTTTGTGGCATGTGATGTCATGTGATGACGTCATTGCTTGGTGATGGTGTTTCCATTGCTCGTGTTGAAAAGCCGCCGATAAATTTTTGCGTGCGATGAGGCATCTATGAGGCTTTCACGTCGATCGATGAAAGGACACACCGTTATCTAAGTAAGAGCTCACGAGTTTCATTCGGCTCCTCGAATGCGGGCTGGTGTGTATCGGGCATTCCTGCGATCTTGAATGGAGTGTAGCCTGTGCACAGGCACCGGGAATGGAAAAGCAGGGACATCCCTTCCAGCCCTCATCGTCGGCGGCGCAGTTTTTCCGTCCTTTATGAAAGGGAACACGCGAACGCGTGGCCTGCGCTCTGCGGCGGCTGCCTACAGCACCATCAACCGACAGCGAAAGAAAACACGTTCGCTTTCGGCGCCATCCGTTGCCAAATGAATTACTAATAACGAGTTATGGCGGATAGACAAGCGCTGCTAGATTGCTATCCCTCTCTGCTCAGGCCTGCAGTGCGTAGTCGATCTGCCAACGTATCAAACTTTGTTCGCGACCACGGCGCAGGCTGCAGTAATCGCCCGATATCGCTCGTCGGGCGAGCGGTGAGGAAACGTAATATAGCAGCGCTTGTCTACCGGCCGTGACTCGTTATCTTGCTTGGCCATAGATGACGCCAAAAGCGAACGTGCTTTGCTTGTCGTTTGACGGGGCCGCCGCAGAGCGCATGCCACGCATCCACGTGTTGCCTTTCATAAACGTCGACCGTGTACGTACTTATACACCCGTCGACAATGTACTTGTACTTATACGCACAACTGATTGATGATTGATTTGTGGGGTTTAACGTCCCAAAACCACCATATGATTATGAGAGACGCCGTAGTGGAGGGCTCCGGAAATTTGGACCACCTGGGGTTCTTTAACGTGCACGCAAATCTGAGTACACGGGCCTACAACATTTCCGCCTCCATCGGAAATGCAGCCGCCACAGCCGGGATTTGTACGCACAACTACACAGCTGACACGCAACTACGGCGTGCGGGAGTCGACGGGTTCCCTAAGATATATATACTGTACAGGCACCGTGCGGCTAGTGCGTAGCACCACGTTTCCGGTGTAGACGAAGCGCTGAGCCTCGTCTTCCTTTGCCGCCGGTCGGCGACGTCGTTCTCGGCGAGCCGTTTCGGTCTTGTCGCCTTTTGTCTTTCGCCGCCGTATAAGGATGGAAACGGGAGAAGTGGCGCGGACGTTGGCGCGTTGTCTTGCATCCTGCCGCGTCACTGTTCTCTTTCGTAGCCGTTCTTTTTTGGTGTGCTGCTTTTTTTTCCTTCGTACACCACAGGGCCTCATTGTCCACTCATCGGGTTACTCCGTAGGAACAGCTCGAGAGACTGAGGGCTTCGAGCTGCTGGTACGTCTTGCCTTACATCCGGCCGCGTGGTCTTCTTTCGCATCCTGCCTTGTCCTTTTGCGTCGTTGCGCCGCCTTTGTGCGTCGTCCGCGGGATGGAATTGTATACCGGTCTCGAAGACATACAGACAGACAGACCTAGCGAAACCTGTCCGTGCTTCCACGACGAACGTCCGGTGTTCGCAGTGGTGGTGGTCGATCTTCTTGCATCCCATATACGTCGTCGTGCCGCCATCCTTCCTGCCCCTTCCTTTCTCTTCCACACCTTCGGCCAACGACTGTAGGATTGAACGCGGCAGCCGCTGGGCAGCGCACTTGCGCCGAGGAAAGTGCCAAACACGCGTCTAGGTTTTCAGCCTTCCTGCGGTGTCGTTTTTCGAGCAACCGCCGGCTCCCTTTGTTCTCCCCGCCGTCTACGCTGGCAGGTAGAGACAGAGAGCCGCTGCTGCGGTGGTTTCCGTGCGACCGAAGCGTGCTTGGCCGATCCGGGGGTTTTCGGTGACATCCGGCGGCGTCGGGTTCGCGTATTCTTACCGCCGCGTGCTCGTCGGCTGCCGTGCGCGCCGCTTCGCTGTCTGGCTGCGTTAGCCTCGAACACGGATCGTATAGTCGTAGAGACGTGCCCGAGCTGCGTTCTCACTCGCGGAGTCTGGTCGGCTAGGCAGGCAGTCCGACGTCTGCGCCGACGGGAACTGGACGTCGTGCTTTTCGATCTGCCTGTCATCGGAGCGTCCGGCGATTATCTTCTTCACCTTGGGTCCGCGTTCGACGATGACCGGTCGACATTTCCAGCGCACGGATTAATGTCGCTTCCGCATGGCTCACTCTTCTGCATGGTAAGCTTGTTGTTGGCCGTTTTTCGTTCCCGCTTTCCCGTTACCATTACCACCTCGACGTTGTCTAAGATGTCTCAATTCGCTGACGCGGCCCTGCGAGATTCTCGAGCCGCGCCGAGAGAATCTCGCGAGGTTGCTCTGTCTGTGCTGTGTTGTGAGTTTTCGCTCGCCGGCAAGCGGTGTCACGTTCGTTGTATAAACACTTTCGGTCACACCGAATAAAGTCCGTGTAGCGTCTGCGTTCGGCGCCGTCTGGAGGTCGGCCCGTGGTGTCGCCGTAACAACGTAAACGTACCCGTGTATTGCGTCTCGAGATAAAAGATGTAGGCCATTGGCATGCCGTCGCACTAGCGGAAGGAGGGCCCTGTCTGTCGTCATATACGTTAAATTATCTAGGATGGCCGCCCATGTACGAAATGGACGTCCATTATGTATCGAAATCCATTTTTTTTCCTTACGAAAATTAATACTGATTACGTGCGTAATATGCGTGTGTGCGCGTGTTCCGGGAGGACTTGAATGTTTAACGTTAGGCTGACAAAATGTAGCTAATTAAGTTATCAATAATAATAGTCATTTACGTGCCCCGAGTCGTTGAGGCAGTGTTTAAGGTAGTGCTAGGTAGGTTTCCGGTTCCAAGCGCTTGCAGTCAGCGTCATCAAGTAGTTCGCTGTAAGCTACTTGTTTGCTTCGCATCGTCTTCGATACGATGTCCGTTGAGATCCAGTTGAACGTCGTCCGCCATTAATTTCCTCCGGCGTTTCGGGGACCTGGCCTTGTTGCGCATCGACTACATATGGGCGTGGTCGGCCGTCGAACTCATGCGTGGCGGGCTCAACCACGGTTAAATTTTTTTTTACGCTTCCGTGTTGCTTCTTCTGAAGTATTTTCTTGTATATATCGCATTAAGGTTTGCTTATGTTATCCAAACTGTGTTTCATTTATCGATCAAACATATTACTTATTGATGTAGCTGTCTCTTGATTGTTGAAACCTTGTATTCAAGTTTAAAGTTTCTTCAGTTATTTTACATGACTTACATTAGTGTTTGTTTATGTCCTCTACAGTTTGCTTCATTTGTCGGACACGCGTATGCTTTATAGATTTCATCTCCTGCACAAATTTTCGCTCAATTATGTTTTCCTGTACATGTTTTGCATGTAGAAACATATTTATGCTTAATTTCTTATTGACTCGTTACTTTACACTGAGTTATTTTGGTGGGTTTTGGGTTTACAGGGGGCAAGCGCTTTGTCAGGCTTTTATGCCTTTTCGCCGGTCCCCTAGGCAAATTGTACCTTTCTTTTTTTTTTTTTTGCTTTTGCCTGAAATAAACTTCAACTTCTATAGACGTTTAAAGTGGGAATAGCAGATTACTATGTGCGCACCTACGATATGAGTGTCGGTTTACGGATTTATCACACGGCCTGTTCACTTCGTACGACTTACTTTTCTCATTCGTGCTCGCGACCATCTCTGCAAATCGGATTTTTTCTTGTGTTTTTTCAGCGCTTGCGCCATTCGCTTAGGGGGAAAAGTTGCGAAACACCATTTGATCTCGGAGGCTTTCGTTCTGGATTTGCACTTTAGTGGCTAGGAAGGTTTTTGTAGCGGTACCGCTTCTCCAGGAGCCTACAGACCTTTTCACTGAAGGCGCCCTGCAGGGCGCCGCCTTAGTGGTCTCTGGGCTGTCGTTATACATGGGTGGCCGCCCAAAAATGCACTGCCGAGGCTGTGGCGTTGACTTTCGTGTTTTCGTGTAACAGCCCAGGAAGAAGTCCTCTCCGTTAAAAAGGTTTATACAAAATCTTGCCAAAACGGCAGAGGGTAGGCAATTCATGTAAATGAAAAAGAAAGTTAAGGGGGGGGGGGGGGGTGGATTGTCGAAAAAAGACGTAGGTGGTACGCCATCTTTCTTTTACGCATGTATCACTTCACTCACGAGTCGAAAGAAAGATATTGAAAGAGAGTATTGGCTCGATCATTGCACCATCCCAAGTGTAGGCAGCTACAGCGCTGGGAATAAAGATCCCCTCCACTACGGCGTCTCTCATAATCATATGGTGGTTTTGGGACGTTATCCCCACATATCAAATCAAATAAAGATCCGTCTTTTTATTACTTCTTTAAGGTGCGGCGCGTGTGCACACTCTTACTTTCCCTCCTCCAGGATGCCGAGTGTGTGTGTGTTTTCTAGATAACCTGCCGAAAATCGTCGATGAATAAACAACTGAGAAAAAAGCGATGGCATGGCGGCAACACCTCGGGCGATTCCGGAGAAAGAGATCGCTTTTGACGATTGCCACGCTTTGGTGCGCTCTCTGATTGACTGCGGCCCGCGCGGTGATTTCCCGCTTCCTCTATGGTTCGCGGGTTCGCTTGGAATTTTATTTTTCCTATAGCATAGCTACCGACCCGAGTTCGTTCCTTTTTTTTTTTCCTACTTTGTTTTCACCGAGACCATATCTCGTGACGTGGTGCGCCTGCCTCCCTATACTGCATAGCTCGGAAATCACGGCAGAGGGAAAGCCTCTGGTGTGTAGTGTCTAGCGGATAAATTGCTTCAAGGGAGGGGAAAAAAAGTGCGCTCGCTCGATTGAGGGGAAGTATTGCCGTTTTAGCGTTCTCGCAATAGCGGTAATTTGCAATGGAATGCGTTTCGCACTGTGTTATACTGCGGGGAGTCGGTCTGGAGGTGCACCGTTAACGTGTAGTACTCCATCGAAATAATGAGAGAAGTTCAATATCAGAGCCAGCAAACAACGACGGACGGGGAACGAGTAGGCGACAGGGCAGAGCTGGATAAGCTTAATTTCGTTGCAGCAAATATGAAATTGTGTTGACGGCATTTTTTTTAATGTGGTACGCAAAGCGCGAGCTAATACTGAAGCATAGTGTGTCAATCGTATGGTAGAGCGTTGGATTCGTTACCTGTAGGTTATAGTACGTTCGGGTTCCTTCCACCGGCACGGTATTTTTTTTCGTTCTCTTCATTTCAATTTACGTCACGAAAACTACACTACACAGTTGAGAAACTATAAGCAACGTCTCCTTTACCTTCTTTGACGTCGTGGTCTGTTCGATTTTGACTGGGTGGTGTCTAACAAAGAAGCGAGATCCAAAGATCCCCCCCCCCCCCCCCTGTTAAGTTTGTGGGTTATACATGGACGTCTCCGAGGTGGCTTTGCGCAAACGTCGTAGAATGCGGGCTGCGCGGCGCTTGCACATTATCGCTATCGCGGGTCCGTCGGGGTTCTTATTGTTCATTCTTCTCCCGATAGACCCGAAAGCTATAGCCCATCATCTCCCGAAGTATACACCCGGAGACGAGTGTGCCCCATCGACAGGCGAGGCCCGTCTCTGTGATCGTCAGCGTGCCGCGTCATCGTGATGAAGCGTATTGCGGTGTTTACTTCTTCAGCATCGGCTGTTTCGCATCGGCTGTTTCGCATAGCCGGCACACGTGCCGTACTCTTTTTTTTTTTTTGCGCTTGCTTTGGCTCGCTGTCAAGACGCAGGCGCCGTAGTACCTACCGGCCAGTGTTATTTTTCCTGGCCGTAGAAGGTCGCCGGAGCTGTTCCGTTGTCGTCGTCGTCTGCGAGCTCCGTCCATGATGATAGGCGGCATACGAAGGTTCCTGCCCGGAGAAACATAGCCATTTTGTATCTCTTGCCTCTCGTCGCTTGACCGATTTCGGCGGCGTTTTTTTTTTTTTCGCTGTTTCGGTTGGCGAGACGGAACGATAATGGCTGGCGGAAGAGGGCAGCCGCGCAGCGGTGGCTGGGACGGGGTCGCGGCGCTAGTGTCGCCAAGTCGCGTGATGCAGCGATGACGACGCCGCCTCGTGGCCAGTTGCAGTAACAGCCCGTCGACGGCGTGTGGCGCGCCAGTGCCGAAGGCTAACACGGAGTTTGTTGGCAGTCGTTCAGATTGAATCAGTTGTGCTCGTTAAGGCGGAAGGCGTGAAATGCCTCTTCAAATACGAAAAAAACAAAACGACCGCCGGCGTCGGCAACTCCTGTCATAAAATAAGAAAAAAAAATTACAGCATATCAATTCAGTGAATGATGATGAGTGAGGCGAAGCGTCCGTCCCTTCGTCTGTCCGTCTAGTGAACACTCCCAAGTACCGCCATCTCGCATCTTTTTTATCATATATCCATTCTAACAAGTACCGCCATCCAGCGGACATTCTAAGGACTAAACGAGAGGTGGCTACAACTACAAACACGGGACGTACGAACCACGGCGTAAGAAGCTTCGCCCCTAAAAAAAAATGTTATTGTGTCACCGTATAATGTCACATATGACCCTGTGCATGAAGCCTGCAAAACCACGGGAAATGCATAAGCCTTCTAAAATCGCGCGTGACAAACTTCGGGCGGGATCTATACAATCGACTAAGAATGAAAAAGAAGATAAGCTTTCTTCCTCTTCCAGTCGACTTCGCCAAATTCATAGATACTTTACAGTAATTTAATGCACATCGCTAGTTTTTCTATCAGTCTACATAATAAGTGGACAGTCTACGCGCGTTCTTTTGAATTGGAATCATTGTGTACACACTGGCAGGTGTTTGTTTATGCCTGAACATCGCGCGCGAACAACGCTTATTTCTTGCCTTGTTCTTTGAGACAGCAGCTGTTGAGGTCAGTCAAAGTATGAGTGCGAGCCGGGCCAGCTGCTTGTAAGGTATAAAAGCAACATTCTTGGAGGCTCTTTTCTTCTCCACTCTGCCTTCTCTTCTTGGATTGACGCGTCGTTCGTTCAAGGACGTAGCACGTTCCCTTGTATCGCGATGCGCGCCAAGTGTTATTGCGTTCTATTCCGCCCGTACATGTTGTCGGTCGGTTGGCCTGGGCCATCGTCGATTATGTCGCCTGATCCCTCCTCTGCCGGCGCTATTATTGTTCCCTTCTAGCGGCGTCCTGTTTTTTCCACGTAGAACGGCTCGTAATCTGTCCTCCTTCCTCTCCATTTGCACCGACCCCCATTCTTCTGTTGTTTCCTTCGGCGCTCGCCGGCGGGATCAGGAGACGCTGATACCATCAGCGTCCTTGTTTGCGGAGACGTGTACTACTGCAACAGCCTTCGCCTACATTACTAGCGGTAATAACAATGACTGGAATGTTTTTCGTTCTTTTTTTCTTTATCTAGCTAAATTGACGCCGTTGTAGGCACGCATGCCTCGTTGTCTCGCAGCTGTGTTCAGAACGCTCGCATCCCTGACTGATGGAAGCTGTTCCATGGAGCTTCCGAATGGGCGCGCTGTTTCCTTTTGGGCACCCAAGAGGATAGCTTATGGTGCATGCGCAGTGGCGATGAAAGCTAACGCAACGCTTTTTGTGCCGTACGGCTTCTACAGCAGCCCGTTTTTCAGATTCAGCGGGCGTGCCGGTGGGGGGTGGGGGGGGGCGCATCGTTGAGAAACTTGGACTCGCTTGTGCACGCGTTTGAGAAACTTGAGACTCACTAACAGCCAGTCACCATTTAGAACCAGGTTGGCACGAGGTGTCCCCTGTCTTCGAGTATAACCGCTGGGTTTTGATGTGTTGGAATACGCCTTACTGGACTGTTCCTTTTATCAGAGAGGTTGTCTGCGAGCGACTGGCAATGGACAGCTGCGGTCATACGGGTTGTGGCTTCGTTCCCGTGGGGAATTGGTGTTCGTGAATGCACAGATGCAGATGGTGTCCCTATGAAATCTAACTCGGCCCGAAACACACTAACACTTTGGTTGTAAAAGCTAGGGAGAACAAGTCGAATTAAGAGCAGAGATGTATACAGATGAAGTTCGATCTTTCTTGTAAAGGTTGTTCGCGAAACTGGCGAATCGTGATTTGCCCGTGTATTCGCTCTGGAGTTTTCCTTTTTTTTTCCTGTTTTCGGTCCCTCGGTTAACATTTGGCGATGACAGCTGTGGGTGTCGAATGTGTGTTTTTCCCCGCCACTTGAGTTAGGACTGTAACCCTGTCCCTCGTGGTGGAATGAGTGGTTCGCGGGGGGGGGGGGGGGGGGTAAGATGGTCGGTAGCCAATCGGAGTGTTACCCCCGCAAAAAGTCAAGATTGCTTTGGTTTCACCCGTGCAGAAAGCCCAGGCCTAAGTTTACTTTGGCTACAAAAGTGTTCGAAAGTGTACGGCGAAAATGGGTAGAAGACCCGCGCCAGGATGCTCATCTGTGGGCTAGCTTGCCTTATCCTAGCGCATTGCCTCGTGCGGCGATTCTCTCACACCACTACTTTAGCTCTTCCTATCTTTCTTCGCCCGTGAGAATCGTTCAAGTTTGATGGCGGCCATTCAGTCCCTATCGGCCCGGGTCGTAAACTCACAGGGCGTTGCTTCTTTTGAGTCCTCGAACTTCCAAGATGGCGGTCCTCTCGAGTAACGTAGACGTTGCATACGTGTATTCACGGCAGATCGGTGAAGCTAGTGTACGCCACCGAGGGCAGTCTATGCTGATTTATTTGCTAACTCGAGAGTTGTATAGTAGTCACACTGTATCAGGCAAAAGTCTTAGTACAGGACTCGTTTTTGCTAGACGCTCTCATGCGCAGATTTTGCGACTACAGGCTGTTCCTGCGCTTCACCCGACAACCCAATTTCGTTGGTTTCGACTACGTGTCTGTCGCTTGCGTGGTATTTTTTTTTATACTCGACATTGTCATCATTGTTAGGTTTACGCGCGGTAGCTTTGAAATCTGTAAATCCACACCGCTACTACTGGTACACATTTAGTGGGATTGAAACCACCGTTTATTATCCACACACACACACACACACACACACACACATACGCACGCACACACGCAAAAAAAAAAAAAAAACCGAAGAAGCCGCAACACGGCAGGTCATTTCGCTGCTTTCGCCCTGACCTGAGCTCCCTACGTCTCCCTCCCCCTGCCAATGCGAGGTTGCGAATCTCGTCTCTTTTACGTCGTCGTATCTCGAAGCCAGCGCTAGTTCGCATTCGCGCCACTGAAATGACCTGTCGTCCATCCTTCCCCACCGATGGAAACTTGGACACATGGATACGAAGTATGTGCGCTTGCATGAAATACGGTGTCCCCGAGCGCACTGATCCGCCGTATCTGAAAGGCGCCCACTCGCTTCTTCCTTTATGTACGAATACATTTTTTTTTTTCTCTGCTTCACGTGGAGCTGCCGCTCGTATATACGACATCGTTTTCTCCTGCTACCGCGGCGCGGTATTTGGGGAAGTTCCAAATGTGGGCATCCAGGCCTCGCGGCACCGATCGATACGCGAAGCCTGCTGACGCGAGCGCTCGATTCCGCCGCGGCCTGTGCTGCCTCATCCCCCACCCCCTGCCTCCCCTCCGCGGCGACCGCGGTACAATGGTCGGGCCGTGCGTAATAGGAACGGCAACAAGAAAGATGGAGACTGAGGGGGGGGGGGAGCCGGCGCAATCATAATACGAGAAAGACCGGAGGGGGGTTGAAAGCTGCCAAGCCAGCCGTGCATGCTTCGCTCTTGTGCAGCGTAGCTACTCGCTTGATGAGAGAGCGCGGGGAAGGGGGCCAATGTACAGGGCGCTGGAGGTGACCTCTACGGCGGCGACGCGGAGAAGGAACGTGCGCTCCTGGCGCGACTGAGGGATCACGTGCGCGGGTCGATGGAGCGCCTGCCAGGCTTCTCCGCCCTGCCCGCTCCGTTTGCTTATCCCTCGCTAGCTCCTGGAGCAAAGTGGGCCCGGCCCATTGGGCGTCTCCGAGGGGTGGCAGGGTAGCTGCGCTGCCGTGCCTATGCCGCTGTGCCTTGGCTTCTGCGTCGCTTGCCAGCATTTGCCAGAGTGTATGTGTTCATGTTGAGTTTGGTTCTCCGCGGGGATTTTGTGTGTGTGCGCGCGCGCCAGAGCGAAGAGCTTGGTCGGCGTGTTCGTTTAGTTTGCTAGCGGCGCTGTTACAAAAGTTTTCGAGCCGTGAGTTACGTTGAGCAGCGCCGCCAGACCTTTGCGGCCTTGTTCGCTCATCTCTATGGCTCAGAAGAGCGAAAGTTTGAGGCAGTACTTTCGTTAGCTGCCCGTAGCTGTATGCGGGCTGGGATGAGAGCGAGCGGAAAAAACAAGGGCCTCAGTTATGTGGGGCCTTCCTTTGACAGCAATGTATTGTTACCTATGTGAAAAAAAAAAACAAGCTTGTCGTGTAGGTTCTGAATAGTTAGACATCTTGTGCTTGTGTAGTTCACCTGTTTGTCCCACATTCGAATATTTCTCGTCGGTGACATTTGTCTGGTGTAAATACGTCATTCAGCGACTGCCAATGACGCCCAAGTAAAAAAGCGATTGCTGGTGTTCTACGCAGTGTCAAATTTTGAAAGCAAATATTTGAGCTCGCTTCTTTGGCGTATGTTGTGCAGCGGCTGTTTCTCCGCCACGCCGTTCTTCAAAAATTGTGCTCGTTAGATGTAATTATTTTCTTTAAGGATCTACTCTCTGAAACCGTCCATGTACACGACAGGAATTAAGTTTTTCTTGTGCAGTGGTTGTGGTGATTACGTAGCAAAGGCCGTACCCAGGAATTTATAGCGGGGGTGTTTATGTTCGAACGGTGAACTTAGGCAACTAGTGGTCGACGTGAAGGCGTCTAAATACATTTACCTTAGTAGTATCACCGGAAAAGTTTTAAGCACGTGAAAAAGTCGGAACCCCCTCTACATCTCCCCTGGTTACAGCCCTGGACGTAGTGTTTTCCTACGTTCGGTTTGGTACTCGCGAGCAAGTTCCGTCTTAGTGGCTCCCACGGTTGTTTTTTACACCAAGACCCGAGCAGTACTCAAGCATACCTTGTAGGGTATGCTTCACATGTACGACGCGTCACTAATGAATCCTCCGCCACGATGGTCTGTAGTGATTACGACGCTCGAATGCTGTCACGAAGGTTGCGGGATCGAATCTCGACTTTGGCGGCCGCATATCGATGGCTGCGAAATACAGGAGGCCCGTGTAATTAGGTTTAGGTGCACGTTAGAGGACACCAGGCGGCAATTTTAGTGCGGCGTTCCTTGTAATGATATTGTAGTTCTGGTGCGTAAAACTTCCACAATTATTATTATTTAATATCATTATAACTCGCTTGTGAAGACAGCGAACGCTGAAACGTATCGCTTCTAATGTATGTACTTATTGCTCGGGCTCCTGCGCTTACCGCGTATTGGCAGAGTTTGCCCGCTGACGTAGGCGTTGCTCGCTGCGTGGGCCCTTGGCGCTGCGTAGCTGGAATTCTTCGGCAGCTTGGCGGGGTTTGCAGTTTCGCTGGTGGCGTTTGACGCGTAAATCACACGCGAGTTACGTCGTTTTCTTTAGGTGCCGCCGCGTGTGGTGCGCGGTGCGGGTTGTTCATGATAACTGCTTCTTTTTCGGGCGCCGGTGGGCGGACAAAAACGAGGCGATGAGAATCAGCTGACCCGCATGAGCGACGTGACCCGTTCGTTCGTTTGCGCGGAAGGAACTTGTTTGCGTAATCCGCGGGCTGTGACGGTGCAAACGGAAGCGTTGCCAGTCCCTACTGCTCGCATGTGTATTGTTTGCGTCTTTATTATATGTTTTAGCGGTTCTACGAGGTTCGGCGCTGGCTGTTGAGTCCGTGGGCGGAGGGAGGCTGCATCTTTCTTTCTGAACGAAGGCTTCGCGGCTGGACCCCGAGATCCGCCATAAACGCGCTTGTGCGCAGTTGCTTGCTGCGTGTAGTCTCTGCGTGCGTGTGTGTGCGTTCGTGCGCGCGCCCTCGGCGTTGGTTGGTTGACTCGCGTCAACCAACGCCGCTTGCGCTGGCACGTGTTGAAACAGCCGCGGCGTGTTGGCTTGGTCTCTCTTTGCTCGAGGTTGTTGCGCGGCCGCAAGCTACTGGCTAGCCTTGCCTGCGCGTGTGTTTGTGAGCTGGCTGCGTGGAGCCTTCATCGGGGAGCCGTGTTCCTTTCGAGCGTGTGTGCTTTTTGGTTTTTTTTTTTGTTTTGGCGACTCCACACACTTTCGCCCTTGCAGAACTCCTGTCTGCTGCTGCTACGCATACCGACGTGTGCACAGCTGCGGCATCGTGGCTCATGTGGTCGGGGCCGCAGCGTAGAGCGGTGCCTCCGCACCTGTTCTTGCGCATTCGCTCTCAAGTGCGCATGACGAACGACTCTATTCCGGTTGTGTCTGGGAGATTGTGTTCGGCACTGGCGCCTTTCACGTCAGCGTGGCCGCGAAACCCTCGACTACTTCTTTTTACTGAGAAGGTATTAGTTCGCGCAATCCCTACTGCGCTCGTCACGGTGGTGTAGTAATTCTGGCGTTTGACTGCTGACCCACAGGTCGCAGGTTTGAATCCCGGCCGCGGCGGCAGCTTTTTCGACGAGGGCGAACATGCTTGAGGCTCGTGTACTTAGTTTTAGGTGCACGTTAAAAAGAACACGTAATATGAAGACGGGAGTAATAGCTCGAGTCGAATAATGGGCATATTTGTTGCGTGGGGATTGTGGGTGAGTTTGTGGTTTACCGGCTGTCAAGCTGGTTGACAACACGTACTGTCGGCTATTCCTGTGGAATGTGTTTTCTGGAATTTTAGCTTCCAGTCACTATTACCATGAGAAGCGCGGGTTTAGTTGAATGGTCCCGAGCATTCGTTCGGTCAGTTTTTGTTTCCTTTTTTTTTACACGAGCGGTTTATCGAAAAACCATGGCAGTTTTCCGTTTGCGCGCGTGCAGTGGGCTTCTTCGAATTTGCATGCTACAACACAATTCTGCCCCGCGTATTCTCGTGTTATAACGAAAGAGGAGGCCCATGCGAACTGCCGATACGTTGAGGATAGGATGAAGGGGGCAAACAACCGTCCCCGTCTCGGTTCATCATCCGTCACAAACTGGCTCAACTTTTCACGTTGTTGGAATTCAGCTGTGGCTGCCGATACGTGAACAGAAACAGCGCAGCGTAGCTCTCTCATCGCGTGCGTTTGTCGGAGCGATTTTTCTGTGCCCTCGCACCAGCACTGCCCTCTACCTACCTCGACGAATAATGGAGACAGCCTGATCGTTCTGCGCTGCAAAGAAGTAAACAAAAGAACTACGCTCGCAACCAAAAAAAAGCGGTGCACTTTCTTCTCCGCGTCACGGGCAGGGCACGTCGTCCGTCCGTTTCGGCTAATGTTCAATTCTCGCCTGTCCGCCCTAATGGAAGGGCTGCTCGCTCTAGGAAGGGGCGCGGAAACCGGGTGGGAGATCGGGCGGGTTAGTGGCAGCTGTAGTCGCGACCCCGTGTCCCGACTGCCGGCAAATGCTTCGTGTAACGGGTGGAGAGAAGATACATTTGAGACAACCGAACTCTGGAGCAACTGCTCGCCGAATTTTCGGCCACTACCCGTGTGGTGGGCTGGGTCCGAGCGCTTCTGCTGCTAGGTTTGGAGAAAACCAGGTACTTTGAAAGAGAGAGGGAGGACCGCGCCCATATCGATGGTGCTGTTGCTACGCCGCCGGTTGCTGCTGCTTCGAACGTGTGATCAACGTGTCCAATCTCATTACTGGGGAGGGGGGTGGGGATGCTCTTTTGTGAGAGAGAGAGTGAGAAAGAGAGAGGTCGTACAGGCTCACTGTGGCGGTAGCTGCCGGGATGCTCTTTTGAGAGAGAGAGAGAGAGAGAGAGAGAGAGAGGTCGTACGGGCTCACTGTGGCGGTAGCTGCCGGCTACGGGACCCGGCGGCTTGCAGTCCCTAACCTACCCTTTTGCTGTCCTTCCTACTAATTGAGGTGTGCGTTATGTAATGCCTGCACGGGCTTTTGGTGTCCAGGCTTGGTGCCAGCAGAGGCGCGGTCCTTCGCGTGGCAAGCACGCAGTCGGAGAGGACGGTGCTGCGCTCGGGGATATTTCGTTCCCGGCGGAAGGTGGAGGGGTGCGGCAGCTCCACCCGAGACGTCTTTGTAGCGCTGAGCACCCCCTCCTTCATCCACGCCGCTGCTCGTGCCATTTCGCCCGAGGCGAGGTCGCTGACCCTCACTTCGCTGGGCCTGCCGCTCGTGATCGCTTGGCTGCTGCTTGGCCGCCCCAGCTCTTTGCAAGATTTCAACCCCCCTCCCTTTGCTTTGGTTACAGTTTCTTGTTCCTGTTTTTCCGTATGAAGATGCGTTCGCTCCCCGAATTCCGTAGTTTACTCGCTCGTGATATTGCTGTGGAACATCAGACACCTTTAGCGTAGGGAACGCAGTGGACAGGGTTCGCCGTGTACAATACTACATTTTCGTCACTTATCGTGGGCACCAAAGATGATAGCGCGCGACGCATGTGCACGGGTGACACACGCTAACGCGAACCTTGTCGTACCACGCTATTGATTGATTGATATGTGGGGTTTAACGTTCCAAAACCACTATATGATTATGAGAGACGCCGTAGTGGAGGGCTCCGGAAATTTCGACCATCTGCGGGGTTCTTTAACGTGCACCCAAATCTGAGAACACGGGCCTACAACATTTCCGCCTCCATCCGAAATGCAGCCGCCGCAGCCGGGATTTGATCCCGCGACCTGCGGGTCAGCAGCCGAGTACCTTAGCCACTAGACCACCGCGGCGGGGCTGTACCACGCTATTCTGAGACTGCATAATAAACTTTCGGAACAGTGCATGTAAGGTAGGCGTATCGGCGGGTGTGCGATATGCTGTTTTCAATACTTACCGTGGGTACCCAAAGTGACGGCGGCATATGAGACATGTGTCGGGGTCACAAACACTAATGCAAGGCTTTTTTGCGTTTCGTCTTCTAAGATAGCCTGTTGCGACAAAACAGTGTGCATAGCGTGGTTCAGTGAAACGGACAGGACACTGCACTGCGTGTTTTACCGGGGCCCTGCGCCACGATTTTCTGGCATAATGTTCAGAACCAGCTGAGCTAGCCCACATAAGGGTCATTGTGCGTAGAGTTTTTTTATAATGAGCTACAGGGGAAATCTGGCGCTAGTGTCTGTGGGATCTACACCTCACGACGCTTCAACCAGCTTGGCAATGATGGGTAAATGAACGGATTTTCTATAAGCTCGGTTCTTTTGACTCCGCCTGTGCTGCAGCCGCTCTGCCGCAAAGCGAAATTCAGCAAATGGTCAGCAGTTCCATTAAAAGCCGCCTTGACGTAACTCGGCTCAACAGTTAAAATCAGGTTGCGAAGTTCGTCGTAACGGTCATTTTATCCGGAAACGTATATGCCAAAACACGACAATAAACAAAGCCACAGGTTCGTTCGAAGGACGAAGCACGAAGATTAAGACAAATCCGTGCGCTGTAGTACCTATCTTTCTAAACATCGTGGCTGAACTTCAGATCGCAGCACCGGAGTTGCCTCTAGTGAATGTTGTACAAAAACTCGGTGCCCTTTTGTATCCTTCAAGAACTGCACTCCGTCGCGCGGCTTCGTCGTACAGAGACGCGGTGTCGAGGTGCCAGCAATGCTCCACCACGAAGGACGTTTTCTCTCTCTCTCTCTCTCTCTCTCTCTCTCTCTCCATTCCCGACTTTGACCGTCACCCCCGGAAGAAAAGATTTTCCGGGGGTGACGCTTTGACAGACTGAAAGAAAGGCGCACGTGGCCGGAAATGACGGCCGCTTCTGCGGTTATTTAAGGACGCCGTCGAGGTTTTGGGTAACTTCGGCCAGATTTAGATCAGTGGGAGAGGAGGGCGGCATTCCGCCGTGAGCACGACGGCATCCACTTTTTCTTTCTCCCTATCTCTCGTTATTTTCTCTTTCTCTCTGCTGCTTTACGGCTGGCTGGCATAGGTACATCATGCGACTACTAACGATATTGCACTATTGTTTTATGACTGCGTAAGGCCTGGGTTAGGCGTAGTTTTCGCTATTTTTTAAATGTTTTGTGTAACGAGGTCTGAAAAATTCGTCACCACGAGGTGTTGCTGAATCCAGCGTTTCCATAAGCGGTCTCTTTTTTTTATTTTTCCTGTGCAACTGCTTACCTTAGAGAAGTACTGACGCGAAAACTGCAGTCTTTTAAAAATTTTTGTAATGTGCGTCGAATAAAATGCCATGCACTCAAGCGCCCGGAAAATATAGCACCGTGCGTGCGTGCAACTTGAGAAAAAGTAATTGCGGTATGTGTTTAAAAGATAACTTCGGTTTCTACCGTACCCTGACCTCACAACACGGCATGAGCTTCTTGTCACGTTTTCGAGCAGGATATTGTGACGTTTCCACGGCCTTTTTCCGCACCGTGGCTCCGTTAGGGTGGCTGGCCTAACCCCAGTATTCACAAACGCTCCTCGACTCGACTTTCACCCTTCACTTGACAAAGTTGAGCACTGCGCCATCGCACGGCTGAAAATGACACTGCGCTACTCAAAAATCGCAGCAGATTATGGGGAGTAAGCAGTGACCTGCCGTGCCTAGAGATGGCGCTTTTATCGGCTTTTTCAAGTGAAAGTGAAGCGTTGAGTGAAGGGACGTTCTAGAATACAGGGGTAAGCTTTGTCGGCGATGCACAAACGGCCGTCTCAAATGTTTTGGTGATGCACAAGGGGCCGTCTTGGAAGCTTCCACTACCTGACGTCATCATTACTAGCCACACTTCCGCTTGAAACGACCAGAATTAGTACTGTAGCCTGACGTCTATAGTTGTGTCTTGGGAAGGTGTGTCGTGGGAAAATTAACTGGAATATAAAAAAAATCAACGTTTGCAGAGCTTCACCCTTGCTCAGAGCCGTTTCTGCACACAGAAATTTTGTACGGCTCAGTTAGCGCAGACGTCGGTTTCAGTGACGTCAGTGCGACCCGTATTCGAATAGCTATCCCTGTGGTGGCCACGGTGCAGCCCAGAAATGCTCTTGACTCGCTCGTGCGCACTGCTTCTCGTGCGGGAAGGCTGGCTGGTGTACGAGGAGTCGCTCATCGTCGCGTGCCTCCTGACACTCGCACGCGTTTGCTGGCTCTTGTTTTTTCATTCTTTTGTTTGGTTTCGTTTGACGTCGTGACGGACGCGAATGATGAAAGGGGGACGCCGCGAAATGAGCTCGACGCGAATGTCGTTGAACCCGCGCCCGCTTCTTCTTCGCTCGCTGCTGCCGGCGGCAAGACGACCTGGCCGCCGCGAATGCTGCTGGGCCCGTTATCTAACAGCAGGCCGTCGGCCAACACACACAGTGTGTGTGTGTGTGTGTGTGTGTGTGTGTGTGTGTGTGTGTGTGTGTGTGTGTGTGTGTGTGTGTGTGTGTGTGTGTGTGTGTTACTGCGGACACTACTTTTTCCATCGCAATGGCAAGCTGGGCAAGAATATAACTGATGGCGAAAACAGTTTTATTGTTCAAAGAGAGTTTCGCTACGGCAGGGTTTGGAAGCGGCTGCTCTGCTGGCTATTGGTTGTACGCGAAATAGCAACACTTCTTTATGCATGCGAGGCTCGGGACGAGAAAAAAAAAGGAAATCAGTAAGTTGGCTTACAATGTATTCTGACGGAGAGTTGTTGTTGTCTTAAACTTGAAGCCCCCCGCCGCTGTAGTTGTGGTGCGTGATCTCTGACCCGAAGGTCGTAGGATCGAATCTCGACAGCGGCAGCCGCATTTCGATTGGTCCGCAGATGCAAGGAACACCCGTGCGCTTATTTAGGTACACGTTAAACATGTACTCAGATGGTCGAAATATGCGGGTAATCACCCCTGTGGCATGCCTCGTAATTGTATCTTGTTTGGGGTCGTAGAACCCTGCAAGGTATCATCATTAAGTGCATCATGCTCTGTGGACAAGTACGGCGGCAAGAGGCGTCGAAAAGTGACCACGTGTCATGCCGCGAGCATTTGGAAGATTGGGGGGAGGTCCGAGCTCGTGGTTTCGTCGCCTCATGATCCTCATATCGCCACGAGTTCCGATAATGTACGAACAACGGGCGCGTACATACGTTATCGGGAGAAACAGCTGCTTTCTCAATCTGCGCACGTTGTGGGAAGGCCTGCCCGTCCGCCCCCTTAAAGAGCACAACAAAAGCAACCCTCCCCTCGCAAACATTTGATATGTTATCTGCCGTAGATCGAGGAATACGCCACAGTCTCTTGTTTACTGTTTAGCCAAAAGCCAAAGAACTGTGTGCTCAAGGAGTTCAAAGATGGGGGCAAGCTCCAGTGGGTACCATTATCAAGCATCGATAAGAGTTCATCGTGTCATGCTTGATGGCTTAAGTTAAACGATGGTCCTATGATTTAGTCGCCTCGACATAAAGCTCGTACCGCGGAGTAAACGACTTGGGGGGGGGGGGGAATCTTGAGCCCACTTTTGGAATAGTCCTCGAGGGGGCGGCATTTTTTTTTCGGAAGTCGTGGGGTGTCGTAACGCACTTTAGTGCGTTCCTGGCCTGTTGGTTCGTCCTACCAAAGACGCAGGTGCTGTCCTGTTTCCAAAAGTTTTGCTTGTCCTCAAAGCAAGGGTGTTTTCACCGTGATGACGATGTTTGTAAAATAGGGTAGTTTTTCTTTTAGGTTATACGCATTGTAGTTCGCATTGTGGTACACTGGAGTAGAGCTATTGGCGTAGCTACGGCGTTTCCGAATCGTTGTATATGTTAACACAGAATGGAGGTATTGTATTGGCTCTGAGCTGCCGTCTCGTTCAGAAACATTTGTTAGCATGGGCCGATTGATTTCATTTGTATATTTTCAAGGTGTTTTTGCACGATGGGTAGACCATAGCGAAGAGGCGAGACCTCGACGGCCCCACCTGGGAGTTGCTGGCCCAGCAAACTGAACTGTTGGTTTTAATAAAACTCTGTTCCGGTCGGGCTTGGCCTGACTGTCCCAACGTGGGAGTGGCCCGCTGCGCGTTGAATCGTGCACCTCGGGATTTGAATAAATTTTCGCATCTGTCCATCCATCCGCCTCGTGCATGACGGAAGTTTTTGATATTGCGGTGTATTTTTCGTTGCAGTTATATGCTGCTGCTGCTGTTTAGGCTACGGGTTTGTTGAAAACCGAAGAAATTGCTGTGGTCTCTCTCTCTCTCTCTCTCTTCGTGCGATGTCGTTCTGGCCCTGCCGCGGTGGTCTAGTGGCGAATGTACTCGACTGCTAACCCGCAGGTCGCGGGATTGATTCCTGGCTGCTGCTACTGCTGCGTTTCCGATGGAGGCGGTTGTAGGCCCGTGTGTTCATACTTGGGTGGACGTTAAAGAATCCCAGGTGGTCGAAATTTCCGGAGCCCTCCACTACGGCGTCTCTCATAATCATATGGTGGTTTTGGGACGTCAAACCCTATACATCAATCAATCGTTTTTGCGCTACTCCATGTAACAAGTCTTCACAGCGTTTTAACGCGACAGCGTTACAAAGCTGGTTCTGCAGCAATTCCGGCATTGGCGTCGTTGGTTGTGAGCGAAAAAAAAAAAGCCATCTTTGCGTGGCCGAAGCATCAAGAAAGATGCAAATAGGTTTAATTAAAGCTACATTCTGGGCATGAGTGGGGATCGAACCCGGGCCGTTTGCGCGGCAAGCAGCTGTGCTACCACGCAGCCACGCCTCTTTTTTTTTTTTGTCATTGAACAGCCACGCCTCAGCTTGCGAATACAGTGAAAATAACTTCCTCTGATTGAAAATGCCTTGAAATAACTTTTATGCTTTACAAACACATGCGTCCTGTATGCGTGCTTCACAATACAACGTGAAATATTGCCGTACTAATGCGTCGTACAAGCGTTCATTGCCATTGGGCGTCAGAACATGGTATTATCATAACGAGTCCATCGTTTAAAGCTACACTCTAAAAAAAATATCGAGTAAAAGGCGTGTCTTCTTGTCCCACAACAATAATCGTCATCAGGCTTGCGTGCGCTTCCTTTCATGAAAACTCGGCGCTGGCCACTTTCTTATCGCGAATGCAATGTAACCCTGATAATGGGCATGTCGATCGTGACCGGAATGTACCGGGCGCGGGGCGATAGCGGAAGGATGGAACGCAATATAGATGACGATTATTGTTGTGGGACAAAAAGACACCCCTTTTTACTCGCTCTTTTTTTTTAGAGTGTAGTCACCCACTACAAAAGGCACACGCGCAACAGCGCCCGTAAGGCCACGTAGTTGGTGCATAGCAAGTTCGAAAATATTTCGTACACTTATGTGTTTTTAGTATAGTGCCTAGATAGTTTAAAGTATACGCACTATGCGCAAAATATTCCTATCGCGTTTTGAACTCTCAAAGAAGAAACTTAACGGCTTTTGATAGCGGAAGCTAATGGTTCACGTCTTCGCGGCACTTATACCGCGTCCCTTCGTGAACCGCATATATTCTCCCCATCGATCACACTCGGTAATATCTCTCTCACTGAGCGTTGATTGGCCGAGACTGAAGGATGGGAGGGGGGGGGGGGGGAGCTAGCAAGATGAAAGTTATTCGACGCAACTCCCGAAGACTTTTTTTTTCTTCTGCGCATCGCCTATAATAAGTTTTCGAGTACGTTGATAAACAAAGACACCTTCTGCTGCTGCGAATCCATCCAGGCACGTCTCGCTGAATGTTGCACCACGTGGAAGTGAATATTACACCCCCCCCCCCTCGCCGCTTTTCTGAGGGTGATAGATGTAAGGTGCCGCCCTTGTATCCCGTGGTGATCATTCACTCTGCTCGCACGTGTTAGAGAATGTGGGCATTCGCGGTATGGTGTAGGAATGCGAGTTATTGCGCAGCAGTTCCTCCTGTTATAGCAGGTATACCTCGTCCACTACGAACTTGCTTTCTCAAGTTCGTTCTAATGCTCTTAGATATTAGAGAGCCTTGGAATTGAATACTCAGACTTTGGGTTGCTTGCGCGCCATATTGCGACCGGTATAAGAGTCGGAACGCTAGCCCAGAACGTCGTTATACTTTGACTCTCCCGCTTTAGCGGCAGCTCGAGGTGATTGTGTACGCAGAACTCTGGTTCCCAAATTGTAAAGTCCTCTATCTATTATGGTTATAAGGGAATAGAAAGCATTGAACTTGTCAGCAAGCAGTAGTTAGTTACCGTGGTGTGACTAACCGTAACGCTGGAAAAACCCAATACGCTAGTGCGTGGTTTGCGCGGGAAAGAGAGGGAGAAGGGTGTCTGCGGCAACGCACTTTCTTTTTTTGTTTCCTTCTTTTGATTCGGAGGTCGTTCAACTTTTCGCCACCCACGCATCGCACCACGCGTATACGACACAGAAGTGATGAGAGTTTCGGTAGTTCGAGCACGGCTGCCCCGAGCTTGTTGCTCTATTTTTTGTTAGGTTTTTTCCTCACCGTCGACGCACGCCAAAATCGCGAAGCAACGGGTTCACGTTCTCCGTGCCATATGTGCTACGATGTTTCAGTGCGTGACGCGAACGATAGTCCAGCTGCCCTCTGATTCATTTAGATTGCGTTTCTTGTTCGCTCGTCAACCTGCGCTCGTAGTATATCGTCGTCATCTCTCTGATGACGTGTGCGGCGGAAGCAAACCGTGTGATCAGAGAGAGAGAGAGAGCGTGGCAGTGCGCCACGTGTCTCGTCCCGGCTGGCCGACCTCGTGGCGCGTGACGCGGGTGCCTAATGAGTGCCACTGTAGCACCTCGGGAAATATCGCGTCGGCCGGATGGCTGGCTGGCGAGGCTCGCCTTCTTTCTGCGAAGCTGTCCGCTGGCACTTTCTGTTCCACGCCATGCTGCACAGTGTTTAAAACGGCCGTGGCGCATAGCTTGCCGAATACCATGTCAACGGTTCGGTTGTCTTAGTAGCTAATAGGCTGTTTGATCGAGCTGGTTGATAAGGTTGCGCACTGGCAGTCGTGGGTAGTTTAATCATATCACGTGGAAAGACACATTAAATGGAGTGGCAAGCCGTAAATGCTCATCGCTTGGTGGGGTCCGTCTTTTGCATATTTGCGGGTTGCTTGCGTTGAAGTTATCCGCAGTCGGTGCTTACGACCCATACTGGACCAGTAGGGATCTCCAAGCGAGTTGCTCGACCGCGCTGTCTTTTCTTTATTTTATGTTTTCGTCGAACTCCTTTCATTTAATGCTCACGAGTCCGGTTCTCATACAACTCAAGGCTGTCCAGAAGGCCCACGATGCGGCGGTGAGGCTGGGCCTGCCCGTCCCGACGTGGGAGCGGCCCGCGATGCTACCCCTATAAAACGGGGTGGAATCCTTCAGGACCCCAATAAAAGTTTTTCATCTATCCATCCATCTCGACACGCTTTTTCTGTCTCGGCATCTCCGGAATCCCGACATGATGTCGCCGGTTCGATTGTTTAGATGCACGATCGAAGTGTGCAGCTTGTGTCTTGCGCGCCACCTGTGCCATATAGACGATATCCGTACCCAACAAAGGCACACCGTTTCTGTGTCTGCAAAGCATTGCGTGCGTGTGTGTAGGGTGGAGGGATTGGGGGGAGGGGGTGTCGCGAATTTTTACAGTAGTCCATAGGGTAGCATGCTGCCTCCGATCAATGACGCTGAGCCGTGATCCGATTTAGGGCAGCACAAGTTGCGTGTTTTCCTTCCCTCAACCTCCCCTCCAAGGAAGGAGCCCATCGGTAAAGTCCGGAAGCCGAAGCCTTGGGCTCAGACTCGCGGCCTGTGTGATGGGAGCGACAATAATTGGGAGCTTCATGCATGTCGTGATTAGGTCGCGTCATCCGCTACCATAGCGCCTGTCCATAGAGACTCTACCTCGAACCATGTAGAAACGTATTGTTACTATATTGTTACCTGCATTCCTGTGCGCCCAAAGGAATGCAGGTCAGCCGGGCAGCTCAGACTCAGCCCGGCAACAACAACGCCGTCTTCATGCACTCCGTGGCTCGGTGTAATTTTGGCGCCCGTTCCAGAAGTACCTATTTATCGTTGTCCGAAACATATTGACAGAATTTCGTGGCTGAGTGAAGCAGGCTGATCGCAGCAATGCAGTAATGAATCACAATTCGCGGTACCCAATTAGCCTCAAGTTTAACATAACGAACAGCATGATCACTCGTGAAAGCCGGCGGGTGGTCTATATAAGTACCTGAACCCTCTCTTTCCCGCTTCTGAAAGAAATCATTCTTACGCACCAACCTCCCTCCTCGCCTACGTTCTCGGGCTGCCTTCCAACCACTCCACCGCTGGTCGCTTTGTTTCCTGGAATAACGAGTGCCGATCGAGTGTCAGACGCAGCTTTCTGTTGCGCCTCATCTTCTGCTCGACTTCGTATCTGCCAACAGCGTCATCCAAGATTGTGTGTGTGTCGGCGTACGTGTACCAAGTGGGCGTAATACACGCCGGCCGGGCTTGCGGTAAGGACAATGCTATCGCGAGGCGACGTCTAGAGGCGCTGCTTTTCGTGACATCGCGTTATTATTTGGCGCGTACGGTATCAATGGCCTCTTCCACGAAGGCGGTGACGACGACCGCGCGTTATCGTTGCTTCGTGCGGCGAGTGGTGCGACGCGTCCGGTGGGGCGCTCTGCGAAACAGCTTTCGCGAAATTCCGGAGATATAGCATATAGCGCCCAGTCGAGATAACGGTGCGTCCGGCCAGGCGCCGAGACGATAACCCCCCCCCCCCCCCCCGTGTCACGCACGAGCGTACTTACACGGGATTTCAAACGCGACTTTAACACGGTTTCGAGAAATCAAAGAATACTACATTGTGCAACGCCGCTTGTATTCCGCACCAGCGAAGGGACTCTCGAAAACGGAGGAGCGCATCCTGCGGCGCCTACAGAAAAATACGCTGCTCTGTCCAGCCATACTCAAATATTACGACCCAAAAATAAGTGGGCAGTGCCAGTACTGTGGCGAAGTAGCCAACACTTACCATATGGTCTGGGCCTGCCAAATGAACCCAAAACTAACCCCCTTTCCGAACCCCACCAAAGAGGACTGGGAGACGACCCTACTCAATAGCTCCACACTAGAGGAACAGCGAATTCGGGTGGCGGCCTCGACTAATGACATCCCGGACTAGGGATGTCAACCAGCCCGGTGGGGATAAGGGCTATCTGGCACAGCCAGCATCAATAAAGGTTTTTTCCTCCTCCTCAAACGCGACAATTTTAGCGTACACTAATGCTCGTAGCTTCGTTTCCAACGTCTTCAGTTCGTGTCACATCGACCGATATTTCGTCGCAGGGTTGTTTTTGTTTTGTTTTGTTTCGCATCACTCTCTCGTATGCCGGTTGCGTCTCGCATGTCGCTAAACTGGTACCGCGTACTTGTGGCAACTGTTCGCGAAGTGAAATAGATTCCTTGCTGAAAAAAAAACTTCCTCCTCGTAAGTTACCGTTGTTTAGCCGTGCTTTATGTACGGGCTACTCGCTGGATGGTCGATGGATGGATGGATGGATGGATGGATGGAAACAACTTTATTTATACGTCCTGTACAGGGTGTAGCCACCTGCCTGGCTAATCCCACGTTGGGACTGGGAGGTCAAGCCTCCTAGCCCTGTCATGGGCGTACTGGACAGTCAGGACTTCTGTCCTTGTGTCGCATGTTCACGTAGAAACCAGCCAGCTTGAAAACTAAGACATGTTTTGAAATCGCGCCGACGAGGCGCACCCGTGTGTATGTGCGCGTGCGAGGGCAGCTTTTGCAGCCAGCGAATCCGTTTCGTTCGCTGCAGCCCATCTATATAATTGAGTTGGTCCCCTTGTGTATGTCACGCACGCATGCTCGACGCACAACTGCGTACAGTTGGCTCTCCCATTGCTGACACCTAGCGAAGCTCTCACACGCTTCGCAAGCT
Organism: Rhipicephalus annulatus; assembly: GCA_013436015.1. Lineage (NCBI taxonomy): Eukaryota > Metazoa > Arthropoda > Arachnida > Ixodida > Ixodidae > Rhipicephalus > Rhipicephalus annulatus. Next base: position 916,295 of record WOVY01010187.1, on the reverse strand, counting down.
GCCGTCGCGCGTGGTTTTTTTGTGTGATACGCACGCGCCAAATTTTTTTTTACCACACACACTCTCTCTCTCTCTATTCATTCCGTTGTCTTTTGGAAGTGTCTGGTCGATCGCACGCGGACAAAGCGATGCGATTAAACAACAAATTTAATTACCCAAATGATGGCACTCCAGCATGAATGCCATGGGTAAGGCTGGGGAAACGGCTGAGTGGGGGGATGGGACGTTGCACGCGTCGTAGTCGTCAGATGGCTGGCTGGGTGCCCTGGCAAATGGAGCGGCTGCTTACCGGCAGCTGTGAGAGTCGAACCCGCGCCGCAGGTCTAACGTGCGTGTGATGTAAAAAAAAATTGTCTAACGCGCAGCCTCGCCTCTTTAATATACCTCACTCGCGCACGGGGTGGTGTATAGCGCGCGTGTATGTGTATCGGTCGTGTGTGTGTGTCCGCGCGGGCGCACGTAGTGTGTTGCCTCTGTTTCTGCGTAACAGCCGGCTCACCCGTGGTCGCTCGTGCGTGCAATGCTGGTAGGGCGCGCCCGGGTGCGCAGACATGAGCTTGTGCAACCCCTCTTTTCTCTCTCTCTCTCTCTCTTATCTTTGTGAGTGTGATAAGGTTCTAACCACGTGCCGAGCTCGCCGCTTGCACTTCGCTGTAGTGCGCATGGATATGTTTCACGCAGTCGAACCCGGATACACTTATCATACTCTTACAATATTTCCTTTCTGTACATGTTCTAAAGGTTGTTCTTGTTCTCAATCGTTACTGTTGGGCATGTGCGAGCTGTTTGTTGTTCGAAAGTTTCTGTCATGCGTGTACATGGCGTGTGCACGTTTTAAACAGAGGATGCGCTTCACATGTACAAAGAAATAAGGATCCTCTGTGACTTTCCAGCTCGTCCTTGACTCGTCAAACGCTCACCACATCTCCCAAAGCCTAAATATAAGTTTGCTGTCTGGTCGTGTCCAGCTGACGCATCTAGATTGCAATGCCAGTGGCACAACGAAAAAATAAATTGTACGTTTCATCGTGAGGTATATAATGTGATAGTTGTCCGGGCTTTACGTCTTACACTGACGAGTGTGATTACGAGAGGCGCCGTAGTGGGTGGTTTCGAACATTGGTACCTTTTGGTTCTTTAACGCGCCCCTAAAGTCTAAGCACGCGGGCTTCTGTCGTATCTCGCCTCCCGCGAAATGCGGCCGCCTCTCGGTGGGGAGTCGATCCGAATACCACGAGCGCGTAGTAGTTGATTGATACGTGGGGTTTAACGCTTCAAAACCACCATATGATAATGAGAGACGCGGTAGTGGAGGGCTCCGGAAATTTTGACCACCCGGGGTTCTTTAACGTGCACCCAAATCTGAGCACATGGGCCTACAACAGTTCCGCCTCCATCGGAAATGCAGCCGCCGCAGCCGGGATATGAACCCGCGACCTGTGGGTCAGCAGCCGAGTACCTTAGCCACTAGACCACCGCGGCGGGGCGAGCACGTAGTAGTTACGCGACGAGATTAAGAGGGAGGGCGTGGGCGGTGCCACAGTTTGCTAGGACGCCTGGGGGGGGGGGGGCAGGAACAGGACAAACCCTGCCCAGCGTCAAATTTTATCGTGCTACATGTTGTGGTCGGCGCTGCCCACAACTGCGTCCATCCATCCATTCTTCAAAAGAAAAAAGGGGGAGTGGGGTCGAACGACGATGGGTTGAGTGGATTATGTGGTAACACCCCCCCCCCCCTTCCTTCTCCGTCCCAATCCACTTTAATTGGTGGTGGGAACTGGCAGTCTATACCGCACGCGGGAGTGTACCGTTGCCCAGCTAGAGTGCCTGGGAGGGGAGTGGAGCTCGGACCCCGGGTCCAAACGCGGGCACGCACGCGCGCGCGACTGTGCCGTCGTGGCTCGCCCGAGTCCGGGGAGGGCTGCCGTGTCACGTCGCCGCTCGGTTCCGTCCTGTCCAGCGGCCGTGTTAATTGCTGGCCGTTATTAACGAGCTCTCTCCTTCTCGGCTCCCGCGTGCCTTATAGTAGCCTCCCCCACTACGTTCGTCCCCCGCTGTACTTTCTCGTTGCTTCGGCGTTGTCGCGCGCGCAGGAGCAGAAAATGGCGCCGTCGCCAGCTCCCCCCCCCTCCCCCCCGACCCTAGCATGATCGATGTTCGCGTAATGGAAGCCAAGTGTTAGTGGTCGTCGTTGTGAGTACCTCCACCCCTCCTCCATACACTTCTTCCCCTTTCCTTTCACGTAGAATGCTAATAAACGCGAGTGTGTTGGTGGTGTGCCTCGCTCTTGAGGCCATGTATGTATATTTTCGTGCCAGATGAGCGCGACCCTCTCGACCGACCTTTTTCCGACGCCGTCATAGACTTAATTGCGTGCCTCGGTGGCGGCGTGTTCTCGCGTTGGCCCGCATCTTCCCCGCTGCAATTGGCTCCCGGATAGAGAGAGAAACGGCGCGGTTTTGTACGACGAAGGCTGGCTGCGGCACTGCTCGCTCGCAGGGGGGAGTGGAGGAACGTATTCGGTCGTTATCTGGTCCTGCATCGCGAAGCTCGCTTCCTTTACCTTTCAGTTTTCAAATGTGACGCCTGAGCTCTTTGTTTGACAACGAGTTTCTTTACTCCTGGATACGTTTCTAAACTACTCCGCGACTATAGCACTTGCATTCACGGACGCCCGCCCCCAACTCGTTCTTTCAGATCTGCGAAGGCCTGACTGAAATGTTCCCTGTAGCTCGCATTCGGAATCACACTTGCGGGTTCTTCTAAAAAGAAGGTGGTGAAGGGGAATCCAGTCCCTTTTAAACTTGCGTATGGCTTGAGCTTCTCGAAGGCGTGGCGTGCATTTAAACGCTTTTGCGTTAACTCACTGTAACTTGGTAGTAGGCGCCGCGAGCGGGAGGATCAAGTTCGTCGGTGGAAATAAGACCGTAATCGCTGCGGGGGGTGGGGAGGGGGGTTGGCTTCGGAAGTATTGAGACACTAGTCGGTGGGACATGCTTGTCTTCCTATACTTTCACTCTACAGATGGAAGATTTCTGTTGCTGCTTTGGAAACGTCCCGCAATGCAGGGCGTCGCTGGATTTGGGCGTCTCGCAAAGTCCACCGCTCTGAGCTCACCTCGCGCGATCGCTGGGACGACATCCTGGCGGCCCTTATCTCTGTAGCGAGCCCGGCTTCTTGCGAGGGCCTTCTTTACGCCGCTTTCGTCTGATTGGGGCGAGTGCGACGATCCCAAAGGGGAGGGCATTGCGTTCTTTGAGCGCAGAATGTATAACAGCGCCGCCATTGCGGCCGGCCGGTCAGGCAGTCGACAGTACGTATCGAACCGCAGCCTTGTCCGACTCCTGTCCGTAGCGACACGCCATGTTAATAGTGAACAGCGCGCGCGCGCGCGCGTGTGTGTGTGTGTGTGTGTGTGTGTGTGTGTGTGTGTGTGTGTGTGTGTGTGTGTGTGTGTGTGTGTGTGTTTCGAGTGAACGCTTTAACTTGTCTGTTCCTATTTTTGTGCCGGCGCCGTCGTTTTCCTATGCCGAGTAAACAGACCTACCTCGTGCTCGGGCACTTCTAAAACCGCAATACCGCCCGCCGGGCTCCCTTTACTTTCGGCAGCTTTTAAGATTGCACGAGGCTCGCAGCATGGGAGATCCCTGCGGGACCTGTTCATCAAACCAGGGGCAGGCGAAGGTTTTGCAGAGTATTGAGCTTGCTGTCGCCTCTTCTCGGTCCGGCCAAGTTTGCTTCTTTCAGATTTGGCATGGCCGTTTTCTTGAATTGCATTTTTTTGTTTAGTTTGTGCGAGAATTAGTATGGACACTAACAAAAGCGTCGGCAGGTTGGCTGGCGCTCGCTGCCCAAGACTACAAAAGCGGCCAAGCCCTGTTGGAGAAGTAGGGAACCGCTGGCAATAGAAAGGGTTGGGGAGGGGAGGGGAGTACGTGCCTCGGCTCGCTGCGTGTGGTACGATAGAGTGTGCGTGGGCGTCGGCGGCGCAGTTTTGCCAGCGAACCGGGCCGAGCGTGCGAGGCCTGCAGGTGTGGTAAAGCCTTTTGTCTCTGGCCGCCAGAGCGGTGCCTGCAGCGGTGGCGATTAGCCCTAATCCCCGGGGCCTTGCGCACAACAGCGCTCTGCGTTGTTTCTTTTTTTCTTTCCTCGCCTCTTCTTTCGTCGTTCTGCTCGCCTCTGCTGCAGCAGGGGACGAAGAGGACACTTTTGCGCCTGTCCTGTTTGTACGGCTGCTGATCTTTTTGTTTTGGCCGCTGTCCTTGTTCTCCCTGCCACGCTGGTTCGTCCCGCGCTCTGTGAATAAAAAAAAAAAGACCCATATGCGCGAGCGTGCTATTCGTTTCGTGCACCACGCGCTGGACGAATGGTGTGACTGTTTCCGTCCTCGCTTTTATGCCTTGTTTTTCACTCTTTTTGTTTTCACGTCGCGCGCGCTCCCGTTTTCTCGTTTCGCTTTGCCATCCCTGTCTCCCCATTCATCCTGCGTTTTCAGGAGCAACCTTTTCCCTTCGCTTCGCCGCCGCGCGAGAGCTTCATCCCCCTTCTCCTCGCCTCATGGCTTGCGTAATGGCGGTGTATGTTGGAAGAGGATCTCCTTTCTTCCTTCCTCCGTGTCTGAGCGGAAGGGTGGTGGGGGGGAGGCTTTTTTGCAGGGAAGCTAGGGAGAGCTTGCACGAGGATCAGGGACTGTGGGGAGGGGGCTTCTATTCGCGCTCGGACGCGGCTGCCGTCGTAACACAGCGAGTGCTCGCCGGGATGCATTTTACCTCTTTTCCCCACTCCCCATCCTTTGTTTTTTTATTCTTTCGTTCTTGACGGGTTCCCATTTTGCCCAAAGCTCATCGTGCGTCCGTCCGTCGTTCGGAGAGGGGGGAATACACTCCCCATTTTCATCCGCTACCCCTTCCAGAGGAGCGAACACCGCCGGAAGGATTGACGTCGACGGGGAGAGCGGGGATTGTGGGGGAGGGTGGGCGGAAAGGGGTTTCTTGATATGGGAATACACGAAGGGAGCTCTCTTCCCGACGCAAAGCCGGCTTCGACGACGAGTTAGGGCCGCGGTTGTCCCGGCAACCGTTGCCAGGAGGCGCGCAGGCGCGTCGCGGTCCTGGCCCCCCCTCCAGATGGGCCGCTCCGCGCTGCCATTGGTCGCCGCCGGGCGGGGATTGTTCGTTTGTTGTTTCTCCATTCGCCGGTTTTTGTGTCCACGTGCTCGGCGCCGCCGCCGGCAGCGGGGAAATGGATCCGGAGACGGATGGCGAAAGAAATGGCACTTCGGGTCGTCCCCACCGTGTCCGTTTCTCGCTGTTGCACGGAGAGCTTTCGGAGGCCGTGGTTGCGAGATGCGTGCAGTGTGGCGAAAACCGCGGCAAAACCTTTATAACGGCCCGTTTTAAACGTCCGTTCCCTCGTCTCATTGGGGGAAGTGTAGGCTTTTTTCGTATGTTGAGCCTTCTCTAAGTGAAGCTGTTCAAGCAAACCGGTTTGGTGATGGGACCGACACCGAATGGGAATAACTATCTCGAACACGTTGTAAACGCCGAGAACTTGGCGCATTGAGACTCCTGTCGTTCTGGCTGCGCTGCACGCTACTGTCTTCGAATTTCTCATCTTCACGCGCGCGTGCGTGTTCGGAATGGATTTCCAGAAAGGTATCAGCGGCAAGCCATGGCTGGCCGGTGCGATGCTAAGGCTTGATGCTGGACTGGCGCGTTCGAGGCATCGACGTGCGCCTTGCCACCGCCAACGTTGGCAATCTTTTCGCGAACAATGCTAGTGGCGCGAGGCTCCCAGACTCGCGCTGTTTCAGCGCTTGACGTTCGCCTCTACTACGGCGGCCTTGCATTACCTTTATGTAATTTTAGTTGTATGCGCACGTTTGGAAAGTGTACACCGTTCGGCGCGTTTGTGATCTCGAGAAACACAAAGAAAATGCGATACGCAGCACTCGTTTTCTGAAAAGCTGCTGCTAATGGAACAACAACAAAAAAAAAACACGTCGTTTGTTTTGCTGTCCTGTAATAAAAACGCGGGAAACTCGCCCACCCATATATCATTTTACTAAATGGTTTCGGTGCAGCTACGTTTGGCATCATAGTCCCAGCAGCACGAAATGTGGCCACAACGTTGAAGCGACTTTCTCAGTTTCGCGGCAACTTTCTGCTTACATTAGTTGCTATTAGGGTAACATCTGAAGAAACAACGCTCCGGAAGTGTCATATGCGTTAAAACAGTTGGGTTTATTCGCTCGACGTTTTGTGGCCTAATTAATTCACAAAGCTATGTACAAAGAATAGGAGGACATTTGTTAAAACATTCCTTGGTGGAGGCGCCCATGTGCCATTCTCTCCCGGCGAAGTGCATCCTTAAAGATCTCTTTCTCTCCTTGTCAACGACTTCGTTTTCCGCGTCTACTTGACCGCTTCACAATCTGTGACGGTTTGCCTACTTAGTGGAAAAAAATTAAATGTGTTTGTGTTTTTGTCTTACTAAGCTCGCTTCGGCAGGCCATTGACTTTACCGCCCGTTATTTTATTTATACATTGGTAGGTTTGGAGAACAAGTGTTATTCATTGAATAAGCGCCGCATACCCACCTTCTTTCGGTGTGCTGATTAATGCGGGTTCATGTCTTTCTCGAAATTTTATTCAATCCTTCGCTGGGAGGAAAATTGAAGCGCCTGCGCTCCCAGCTGCGTCGTGGCCTCCTGCGACAGTAAAAGCTTCCACGACGACAGGTGTTGCCATGGTCGGTCGTCACTGGCGTTGTAACGCGCGTATGCTCATCGTGGAAGCCGCTAAGTCGGACCGGGTCATTTCACGTGTTTTCGCTCGGCAGTTTTCGATAGTAACCGATCCGGTGTGGTAAAGTGGCAGCTACAACCAGCCGGTACTACAGCCCCCACTAAAGCGCCAGCTAATGATTGTCTCTATTATTTTATTTAGTTCCAATGCTTTGAGCCCTTCCGGGCTGTCACGGGGTAGGAGAACTTACAACACCGAGCGAAAATGTAATGAAAGCATGCGTAGTACTAACATGCAAACTGGGGAGAAGAGAGAAATAACAAACACAGCACATAGCTTGCATGTCGAAAATGCCGTGATCGGTGTGGTACCAGTAAAGCGGCGTGTCCAAGTTGTTCGCCTAGCGTGCAGAGATCGTCATCTAATAAAGGTACCGGCCCGATGTTTCAATTAGGGGTTCTCGTTCTTCGCCGTCCGCACCCCCCCCCCCCCCCCGGCAGTAGTTTCGCGTTGTTGCCTGGGCGTCTTCGCGCGCGTGTATGGCGCATTCGTGACCGGAAGAGCGAATCTCCACGCAGGCCACTCCGCCCACCACTGAGCGTTATCAGGCCGCAGCTGCTCAAGTGCGCCGATGAAATTCGTTCCAGTTTCACGACCTCGTTGTTTGAGCCATTGTTTCGGTGGCGGCTCGCTACCACGTCAGCGCTGACGTCTCAAGCTGCGTGTGCGGACTCCGGTAGGGCTTCGTAGGGCGGCGACTCCGGAGTGTTTCGCACCTGCTAGCGCAAGTGTGGGACTCTGTCCCGAACGCGCCCTAATGCGGCTAAAGGCTGATACACATGCCGCGATTGCAGCAAAAAGAGAGAGAGAAAAAAAAAAAAAGGTCCCGTTCGTTCCAAACGCGCTGTTCGCAACCGTCGCTAATGGCGGTTTCGTTTCACGTGGACCGCGAGCGGTCCGCGAATTTCGCTCTGCGACTGGAGCGGCGAGTTCTTGCCACCGCTCTTTGTGACAGACACGAATGCGATGCAATATGTGCATTATAATAGCATGAAGCTTTCCGTGAATGGTAACGAAGGGCCCACTTTGTTTCGTCATTTAAGAACACTTTCCAGTCAATTCATTTTACAATGCACAGCATCGGCCATTACATAAACAAACACGTCGGCTCTATTTCGACGGATTGGTCGGAGCAGCCCTATTTCGACGGGTCCCGACCGAAAATCGCTCCCGCCGCTGCGATGAGAGCGAAAATTTCCAACATGTTGGAAGCTCACCGTGGACCCCTGTGGCGGGATCGAACTGCCCTTTATTTTCGCCGCGAGCGAAATCGCAGGCTGAAAATAGCTACTTTTTGTGTCATGTGAAAACGGCGTTAAGAGATGCTGTCATTTTCCCGCTGCAATTCAGATTTTTATTCACGCAACGAGAATTGTCGGGTATATGCCACCTTTGCATCGGGCCAGGATGTCCGGTCTGGTAACCAACGCATTCCTCCTCTCTGGCATGTGGGCGACGGCTTGGAGTGTGTGTATTGAGGCTGGAACGTGTGGCGTTATTGAGCGATTTGCCGTGAATTAAGCCAATCTGCGCATTTTTTTTCTTAATTGCTAGGATGGCCAAGAACTGGTCATCAGGGAACCAGTGCGCTGTTTTGGGGTGCAGTAACAACTACAGAAAAAAGGAAACTGCTGTCGGAAGAAATATGTCATGTGCATTGCCAGACGCGGAGTTTTTGTGGCTGTTGACTCTTCAAGTTGCATCGTCTTTTTCTGTTTACGAGGAGCAGCGGCTTCTGTCGTTTGCAAACTTAAACAGTAAAAACTTTGTATTTTCCGCGGGTACTCGGGTATGTTCAGAGCACTTCTTCTTAGACGAACGAAGCGCAACGACTTCGACACCGATGCTCAACCTCGGCTATGAACGGAATGTACGCAGCCTATACACCTATTCTAACGATGACAATATTTTCCCGATAAACAGCCCCGCGTAACATTTCTCTCTATCGTCGGTCAAAATAACGTGACACCGAGAGTCACTCAAATATCGCGATAAAAAAAAAACTAAGATCGAGTAAAAAAAAAGGGGGGGGGGGACGCGCAAGCACGTCAGCGTCGTTTGGTGTACGAACTGTATTCAAGTGAAGACCAAAACAAACAAACGAGCGAGTAAGATGCGGTGACTTCTTCATTGTTGAGAAACAGTTTAGACAACAGTTAGTGTGCAGTTAACAAAAACTGTCAGTGCCACGAAATAAGGACGAATCACTACAACGCACGGCTTCACGCAAGAGCGGTGGCCGATGCGACGACGTGACGTAAAGAAATCTTGTTTAAAAAAGGAGATGACTGCAGCTCAAGAAATATATTCACTATGCTCTCTAGGTGATGTTGCTCATTCTGGAAAGAAAATACCTGAAAATACTGCACATTCTTCGAGCAGAAAGTCGGTGCTGTGAATATTATGCATCAAGAGAGGCAGACTCATTCGCGGCACTGTATAATAAAACAATTGACCGTTAACTACTTGAACCTTGTCAGAACGCCTCATAGATTCATTTCCTAAAGAACCTGCATCACTTCAGTCGAAATTCACCGCGTAAAAATGAAAGGAGAACGATAAAACCGCAGCCCCACGCTTACCTTCTATGGAAACTGCGAGCTTACCGCATGCCAGATGGGTCGCCATGCCAGAAAAGGGCCACCCGCTGGCATGATGGCGGCCCCCACGAAAAAAAAAAAAACGTCTATACATGGATAAAATGCTGATGTGTTTTGCCTGAGCGGGATGCCAGCACCCTAATGCACACACTCGGAGCATGCAGCAACAAAACCAGAACTATTATACACCTAATCATTCGGAACGCAGCTTCGTGTGAAGTAAACGACGTACCAAAGTGGATACTTTATTCAGAAGCTATACTCGCACGGTCCATTATTTTGCCACAAGACCGCTTGCACAAACTGGTTCTTTCGTAAGCATTTCTGCAGCAGTCCTTAGCATTTTGCCAACTTGATGGTCGTTTCTTATTGTCACTGTTCACTTCTCTCGACGGAATAAAGCGCGCTGCCATATTGCCATGTGACCTCCTGCCCTCTCCGCACATAAGGGAAAAAAAAGAGGTGAGGGTTCAATTTTGTATGCGTATATTAACACACACACACACACACACACACACACACACACACACACACACACACACACACACACACACACACACACACACACACACACACACAAACGTGCTCATGAACACGCATAAAGGGCACACATGTGATCACCGTGGTAAGCATGCAGCAATAAACTGCGTAGCCGATTACCGTTACCAATGGGTCAATCCGGCAACTTCTCACGCCTACTCTGGAAACAGTCGCTGAGGCGCCTACTCGATGCCTCATCGACTGTTTGAAAAGACTAATGGGAGATGAGACAGCATCCACAAAATCGTAACCGTGTACGGCACCATGTGTGGTTACGAATTTCCCGCCCGCAAAGCGTTAGAGCGCCATTCGCGATACGGAGCGGCTAAGTTAGCGGCGACGCGCGAACGATCGTTCGAGTGAAGTCTCGCGCACTCCTCTCGATCGTTCGGGGCCTGTGAGTCGAAGCCTCCTCTTCTTGGCGCGGTGCCTGGTTGACGTAAGACGCTGTCGACGCACGCTTCGTTTGGGGAGCGATGCAGCCCTGCTGGCCCAGCGCAGCGGCTCGGAAATGAGGTAAGCCCTGCCACGCGCGCGATCGGCTGTCGCTTCTTCCTGCGAACTTGTCGAGTGCTCGCGGAATGATGTGCGCAGTCACGCATCTAGGTGAAAAAGCCGACGTACCCGCGACGGCGAGGGAAAGAATAGCATTTGCGCCGTTGCCCCCTCGAAAAATGTGCACCCGGAACACCAATCGCGCCGGTCGAAGAAACGCAGGACTTGCAGAGGAAACTCGGACATTGCAAGGAAACGGTATTCGTAGCCCTCGCAAGTTGTGCCCCGTCCTCGGACTCCTGTGACCGTGTTTCCGTCTCTCCTATCCTCTCGATGTGTCGTCGCTCTCTGGCTTACCTCATCTCTCTTTCTCTCTCTCTACACCTTTATTGCTATCATTTTAATCCCTCCTCACCCTCATCCCTTGTGAGCTACTGTTGAGGTGTCGCTCCCTGAAGCAGACAGTTACGGGGCTCACTTTTCTCTTCCTTTCTCTCTTGGAACCACTTTGTGGACGCGGCCAGATATACGCTCGCAGGTGTGGTTACGTGGTCGACTGTGAAGTGGCACGCAAGGCGAGCGTTACGGTGCAAACGCCACTCAGCGAGACGGCCGAGGAGATGACCGTGGTGGCCCTCGCGGTGACCACCGCTGAAGCCGAACTAGTGACTCGCAAGCGGCGATGCGTAACTACGTGTTAACGGCCGTGTCTCCCGAGAGGCGCTGCGTATTTCAATGAATAACGAAGAGAAAATTCTGAAGGAAAGGAATGACGCTTTCGTCATGTGGATCCCCGCACACACACAGACACCGCTGTCCGGCAACAAGGCAGCGCTCGTAGCAGCTCGAGCGCTCAAGTACCGAACCGTTGCGAACGCTGCCTCGACCGAAGTTTTTTTTATACGCGGGGCTGAGTAGGAATGGGAGGACCGCATGACTAGTTGGTATGAAATAACGCGTCAATACAAGCTAGGAAGGTGCGAGTATCCTCTGCCACGCAACACGTTAAATAAATAAAGAGACAGTTGCGTGGCGACACTGATTACAAACATATACGTATCCCAATCCAGTTCACTTTCGCCTCTATTACCCTGATATGTATTTTTCAGAAAAAAAATACAAGGTTTGCGCTTACAGCGCGACACTTGCCCACATGCTATGGGTATGCTCGCATTGAGATCGCAGAAAAGAAAAACAACCAATAGGCTGTCTCAGACCGCAAGGTGTGCTGGAAGGAGGCTCTGCTCTCAGACAACTGCGGGCTATCCAGCGAGCCGAGGAAGCCGCCCGAGCCCAAGGGCTCGTTGGCCATGCCTAGGCTGGGGTTGAGGCCCGCGCAAATAATCTTCGCTGCACACTAATAATATTAAAGTTCTCCGTCACGGAGCATGGTTCGCTTCAGCTAAGCGCGCGCGCACTTCCTGCCTCCTCGCCTTGCCGAGTGAAATTTACGCGGTGAAACCGTGTTTGTTAGGCAGGTGAACTAAAAAGGTGACGTCGTACGTTGTGCAGGTTATCTTCTGTGGAGTTAATACTATCAAATGAATAATCCCCGACGCCAATATGCTCGCCCACGCAACCTCCCGGAGACTTCGCGCGGTGTTCTGGTGATTACGATGATCGAATGCTGACCCGAAGTTTCGTGGGATCGAGTCTCGGCCGCATTTCGATGGAGGCGGAACGCTAAACGGCCGTCTGCTCAGATTTAGCTGGGTGTTAAAACCCCCAGGTGGAGGAAATTTCCCGAGCCCTCCTCTACGGCGTCCCTCCGTATTATATCGTGATTTTGGGACGTAAAGCACTAGCAAACTCCAGTGTGCTCGCCAACTACGCTTCGCTGTACGCAGTCATTGTGAATATCACTTTTTAATCACGTGCTCCACGTAAGTAATAGCACCATTGTGTCATCCCCTGCACGTTTGAGCAGCAGGAATGCGTTAGTAGTTTTGCAAGAGCTGTGTCTCATTGTCCATGCAGCTGCGATACTTCGATGTCATTCTCGCTCGTATCCGATCATTCCGCAGCCACAAGGAAATAAATGCACGCGAAGTCTCGCTTTGAGTTAGGCCTCTCTGGCTGTTTCTGCACTCCACGCTAGTCGTCTGCGTAGCAGCAGCGAGCGCTTTGCCGCCGCCAGGCGAACACCTGTGTGACCCGCCGCACCTGTTTTTTTCTTCTGTGTCGGAGTAGATGGCTGTCGTGCGTGCATGCAGGCGATATACATGGATGCCCTCGAGGGAGGAGGGGGGGGGGGGGGTCTGCAGAGCCGGCGGGAGTGGAAGAACCGGTTCTCGGTTGCGTCGCCTGCGCCATGCACGTTCGTCCGGCATCGGTAGCATCGTGTTCTCCTGCTCCGTCGGCGGCATCGCGCCTGTGGTGGCTTTGCTAAGCTGCGTGCAGCTTAAACGAAGACTAAGAGTGGAACGCCAAATCAGTTTTGCAGTGATAAATTACCTATTCGCGAAGTTTATATCGGGAAGTAAGTGTGCCGTGATTACCCCCTCTAGCGGTATTTTCACATAGATCTGAGAGAGAGATGCAGGGGAAATTTTGTGAAATGCTGGAGGTGTTCGGCTGACATACTATATATACTCCAGGTGCTGGGTGATGATCATGAAGTAAACACGGGCGCGTACAGCTACACGCATACATGGTGGTCGTGCATTCTGCTTCGGTTGCCCAGCCGAGGTGCAGTGTTTACAAAGTATCCTAAAGGCCCGCGAGAACGTTAATAGCGCTTTGGTGGCGCGTGACGCACAGGTGGTGCTTTGCTATGAATCTTTAGCTTGTTTCACAGTGATTGTGGCAACTGGCTTCATTTGTGAGACTGACGCACTGAACGTCACGCGGGAACTGGTACTGACCCGTAAAAGAAGCAGGAGCAGAAGGAGGATAAAATAAATGGCAGGGTGGCTTATGCAGAGTTGAACACGGTAGGACAAGTCCTGGTTGGAGTCATAGGTGCCTGTCTGACGAGCCAATACAAGTCTTCGAATTGATGTGGCGAGGAGAACGGAAAGTTAAGTTAGTTAGAATCGCGAAAAAAAGGATGTTTTTCTGAACAAGCGGTGCAAAGCGGTCTATTTGGTTCGTGTGTTCAATTGTTTTTCGACGCGAAAGAATAGTGTCGTCGTCCTAGCCCCCTCCTCTGGCGTCCCCCTGCATTTCTGATGGAGGCGGAAATGTTCTAGGCCCGCGTGCTCAGATTTGGGTGCACGTTAAAGAACCCCAGGTGGTCAAAATTTCCGGAGCCCTGCACTAGGGCGTCTCTCATAATCAAATGGTGGTTTTGGGACGTTAAACCCCACATATCAATCAATCAATCTCTGGCGTCCCCACTTTCGTGCCGTATTTGTTTCCACGATGAATTTTCTTCGCGGGCATTTTTCTGCGGCCAGCGATCTGTGCAGCCCCAACAAGCGCCGCAAAGTAAGGTCGCTGGGCTGCGACGTCACCCCTCCCCAGGCTTCCTTCGAAGCGTCACACGTGCACCACCATCGGACTTAGCCGAAGCAACTATACCGAAAAAGTTGCGTGCTGGGAGCGTCTTGTCTCGTCTTGTCGTGTCTCGGCTCGTCGTTTTTCGGGTCGATTCTTTTGTTTCGTGATTCGTTCATTCTCGTTCCTGTTCTCTCGACCGCATGCAGTCAGTGACATTCGGAAAAGCTGACCCCCCCCCCCCCCCCCCCAACCTGCGTGGTCGCTCAGAACATGGGCCTAGCTAGTGTGTAAGAGTTAACAATCCGCTCGTGACCCGCGCACCAGTCGCTGTCTGCTGCGCTCGTTAAAAACTTCCACGCCAGCAGCGGCGTCGTCCTCGTTGCGACCACGCTAGGCGAGTATAAACGAACTTCTTTAGCTGCGCCGTCGTTCGTGCGAACCGAGGACTGTGGCCCGTTTTTCAGCTGCACTGTATATGTGCGTCCTCTCGTCGTTCGTTCGTGTATTCTGCTTCGGTTGCCCAGCCGAGGTGCACGGGGAGAAGAGGAGAGATCGTTAAACTTTTTCTAGAAACGAATGGCGCGATCGCGGTGCTCTTGAAAGTTCTATTTTTACACGAGAGACGATAGAGAGAGGCCGGTGACATTCGCGGGCTGCCGTAGAGCTCTGCAGTGTCTCCATTTATAAGCGGCGACGGTCTGCGAACCCTGGCGTTGTTTTTGTTCCTCGCTGGCGGTCTCCTCCTATTCGTGCACGTGCGTACGGAACCATCCGGGGTAATTTCGCGTTGCGATTGCGCCAAGGTGTGTCGTTGGCAGAGTCGATCGCACGTTTTAGGCACTGCGTTCTTTATTCCTTTCGCGACGGCGTGGACGCATTACCATTCGAAGCCAATTACTCTGGCCTAAGTGGCCGACACCCCCGTGATTATCGCGTGCGGAACGAGCGTGTTTTTTGTGTGCTTCATAAAGCGCGTTCAATTATGCAAAGAGACATGGCGTCGTTGCCGTTGACTCGTGTTCAGAGACATCACGTCGGGCGCATGTATGTGGTTAGGCGTGGGCGTGTCGCGACCCCCATGTGTAGCAAACAGCGCCGGCGTGAAATTATGCTGATTGCCTGCAGTGGATGGGGTGGGGGGTGTAATAGTCGTCGCTATCTGTTTTGTGTGTATGGACTTCGACGGAGGCACTTTGGGAACCGAATGACGAGCCGTCATATCGCTGTGGTTCGTACGATGATGCAGTAGGATCGCGCACAGTGGCGTGTCTCGCCAGCAGGAACGGAGTGTAGTCACGCCATGGCTGTGTCGTGCAAGAAGCCGGCTGATTACTGCGACGACGCTTTCTTGCGCGTTCGACCGCGGCCTCCATTAACTACGAGTGCGCGCTGTCGCTGTTGGGGGTTTTCAGCGAAGACTTCCGTCCACGGGAGGAGTGCTGGAAAATGAGGAGGTGGAGGGAAAGAGACTTTCGTCCGAGCGATACTGTCTGTGGTGTTAGCTAAGCATGTGTGTCTGTTGCCAGTTGGAAGATGCATGAGGTGTCCGCAGCAAAAGAAGCCACCGGTGCGCGCTTGTTCGCTGTCGAAGGAACGACATCGGCGAAATATTCATTTGCATTTGGACGAATTTATTACGTTGCTTAACGAGCAACCCTAGTTGCATATACATGAGCACGCTGAGCAATGGCGTCGCGGCGTTTGTAAGGGCTCTGGGCTCGACTGCTGCTGTTCTGGATGGAGCGGAGAACGCACCATCGGGTGGAGGGAGAGAAGCGGCAGTGTATGCAGTTGCGGAGGGGGGGGGGTAGAGGGGATGTCGTTCGACGAGTAGGGGAGGGAAGCCCGGCGGGTGGCTGCCGCGTGCGTACTTTAGTTTGTCGCGCCGAGGACGAATGGGGGAAGGCCTGTGGCGGCACGCCATTGGTCCCCTCCTAGAGAAGGACGCGAGGAGTACGGCGTTTGAGCGAGAGGAGGCGGGTGGCTGGAAGAGGGAAAGAGGATAGAGGAAGAAGGCTTGGCTGGACGCGAAGTTGTGTGAGGGGGGAAAGAAGCGGGCTGGCGCCCACCGGCACATGCAGCACACAAAAAAAAGAGGGAAAAAGAAACACGCTTTTTGCGCGCCTGTCGGGAGCTGGGCAAAATCCTACTTCACCCGCGCCCAAGGTAAAAGACGAGCGAGCGAGAGAGCGTGGATATGTGAGGGATGGGGCGGTATTGAGGGAGGAGAAGAGACACGACGCGGGGAGGAAATGAAGAACGACGAGTTGAAAACAAATAGAAAATAAGAAGGGTGAAAAAGATAAAAGTGCGCCGACTCGGCAGTGGTCCAGGTCACGTGGGCTCGTCAGGTGGCAGGGGCGCTGTGGGAAACTGGCGTCACGTGACCTTCCGAGCTGCCAACTCGGTCGGGGGACCGTATACGCACCTGCCGACGGAGCCGTGGGAAGCGCGCGCCAAGCAGCCGCAGCGTTATAACGTTTCGGCCCCCCCGACCGACCTGGCTTCCATGGCGAGCGAAGTTTTCTGCCTGCTGTGCAAGAGGGGGGGTCTGTCCGCGCTGCGTTTTGGACTCGTCCGCGAGCCGCAATTGCAAAGGCCGCTTGCGGCACACTGGCTGGCGACCAGGTCTTGGTGTGCCTTGCTAAGCGACTGCGGTTGTGTGTGGGCTGTGTGGTCGAGTGCGAATATTCCGAATCGACGGCATTCGCACCACTGTGTCCTGTAGCTTGGCAGCGCTCCAATCTTTTTCTTTCATTATTGTAGGCCGAATTCCTGTATTACGTGTTTAAGCTCTTTGCTCGGCATTCCCGCAGCCGCGGAAGTAGTAATCAAATGTGGTAGAAAATCTCGATCTGTGGAATGTCCTCACGCATGGGTTACAAGTTTTTTTTTTCTTTCGTTTTTTGTAGTAGCTCATTTTCTGAGCGGGTTTGCTCTTGTTTGCTAAGCTTGTTATTCCTGGTGTAATTCTTGGCGCTCCTCTGTACTTTCTCTGTGAATCAAGTACATGTTTAGCAATCTTTCTTATTCGCAAGACTTTTTCTGTCTATGGTCGTAGCGAAGCTCTTTCGCTGCAATGTTGTTGTGGCTGATGATGTGACGCATTGGTTGTCGTCATTGACGTGTATTGGTGTAGGGTAAAAGGGGAAAAAAAAGTGCTTAGAGCGTTCAAGACGTTGGCCTTCTTTGCCGTGCCCAACGTGATTCATACAGACAACTTTTCTGCATAGCACAGCGTTGGGTCACAGCCATAAGGAAAAGAAGTATATAGACAGGCGTTGCGCACATAGGGGGTTAATTTTATCGTCCAGGTAATTGTAAAGCCGCCCCCCTGATGCCTACGCAACTAGTGAATATTGATATAGGGATTTACATATTACCTGTTAGGCTTTCACCAAGCCTGGGAAAATGTATACGGTGCCGAGCCCGTATTTCCGTAAGAGGCATTTCAGCCAAATACGATGCGGGACATAATCTCATTAGCGAAGCCGACTAACCAGTGGGAAAAGGCAGCTGCGAAAAAGGAAGCACTTTGACCCTCGTTGTTTTCAAGCTGCTGGGACCCCAATGCATACGCTTACCAAAATCTACGATCTGCTGCCACAACGATAGGGTGCGAGGTTTTTTTGTTTGTTTTGGAGATGTTTCCTTTGGACAGCTTAACTTACGGCATTCCTTAAAGCCAAATTATTGTCAAGCAGGTGTGATGTGTAGCAAACCCCTCGTTACACTTGCGATATTGGTGAACATGCTGAGCCACTGTGTGCACAGTGATCCTATGTGCACATGTGCCACTTGGTGACTGTAGCCAGACATGCGTCACTAGTGTCAAAAACCCGACACCAGCGTCGTATCAACGGTATCGTGCGAAAAAAAAAAAGAATTGGTTGTTGACATAACATTGCATGTGTTCGCACAACTGTATAGATATCGAATATATGTAGCCCAGAACCACGGAACAAAACTTTTATTATTATTTCCGAAATAGTACGATTATTCCTAAATATACAAACGGAGGCCCCTAGTCAAGGACTATATCGGGACCTGCTATGTTCATTCAACATACACATTCGTTTGCAAGTCCTCACGGCACGAAAAATGACGCCTCACCGACACAAGTCAGCCCCGCTGCACTTACCTTTGCCCAGCTAAAACCATGCGCACGTTGCATGTAAACCTGGACGAGTTTGTAGCACATTTTGAGCCGTGCACACTACGACGATGTTGGTATGCCAATATGGTTTATTGTAGCGGAATCTTAATTCCAGGAACCATGCAAATGACATCGTAACAAGTGCGTTTACATATGATTGCCGCATTCTTCGTCGACTTACCGTCGGCACATAGTCCCGAAGTGGATTACGATTTGAAAGAAAGCACTTCTGTGCCTCCTTGAAGTGACCGCTGGCGAACCAAGACTAGTCATTTGGATGACGACGTCACACAGGGTACGCTTAATCTAAACATCGCTAGTTGCCCATATGTTACTGTGAAATTAATGTATTTTTATGATAGTTGAAAGAATCAGTCGTCGTATAAGAAATGTATTCCGCCGTGATGAAGGATGAACACTTCCCCTCAAATAGCTGCCCACCTCGTCGTTGGCTCATTTTTTCTTGACAATAAAAAAAAATGCCAACTGTGTTTATGATTCAAAGCAAGCAGACAGGAAGCATGATCCTTACCCACTGCGCTGGGACATACATAGCCGTTCAAAAAATAGCAGGAAGTCATCACCATTTCGCGGCGACAAAGGCAAGGAAAAAAGAAGACGGCCGCGCTGCACAATGCATGAATCGCGCATTTAATGAACCTCCCTTCCTCCGTAAGCATAGCCGTTTGTGAAACGAAGGTCACCTGTGAGAGGGACGGGCTGGCGCACTGTGTGTGCCCTTTATGTGTACTCCGACTTCGCCGCTGCCGATGAGAGCGAAAGAATAGGATCGACTCAATACGGCCGCTCTGGGGACGTTTTCAGCCGAATACGAAACTCGCCGGCGGCGTTATCCCTCGCCTACTTGCAAATACGATATGGAGATAAGTGCCTACGTGGCAATTCGGGAGGATTCGATCTAGGGTGCCGCTGCGCTGTCCTGTCCTCCTAGCCGCGTCGGTCCGTCTGGCGGCTCGGGGAGCGCCGTGCGCGCCCTCTACGCGCCTGCGCACAGCCGCGCATCTGGGTACTGCGGGAAAAGCCGGGGGTGCTGCCGCCCGTTTGGCAGAGCCGTTTCGTCCAATCGGAGGCGTGCGCAGCTGTCGCAGCCCGAAAACGGCGAACGCTACGGGGAGTGCGCGCGCGAGTGGGAGTAGCCGGCCCCGGTAGATTGCGAGTAGGAGGACAAAAATAAACGCTAGGCTCGAAAGGAGACTGCAGCGAAGTAAAACAAAATAAATGGAAAAAGCTGATGTTTCGCTTGCTGCTCAAGCGTTCTGTGTAGCCGACGTGCCTTTCTTTCCCCCTGCAGTGCTGCAGGCTTTGCGCTAGGCTGGCGCGGCTTTTTTATCTTTTATGCTCTGTCCTTCCTCTCCTCCGCCGTTCTTTTCAAACTCTGGGCCGGAGGCCTGTTCCTCCTCCCCGCTCAGCTCTTGTGCGGGCTCCGTTCCTCTCTGGACGCTACTTGCCCCCCTCCACTGTGTTCTTGATGTTCTGGTTTTGCCACGCTTTTATTTGGTTCTTTCTGTCTGCATTGCTTTTTAGGGCTACTTTTGTGCGCCGCTCGCCTGGCTCACGTTGTTGCTTTGGTTGCTGCGCTGCGCTCCGGGGGGGGGGGGGGGGGGATTTTTTTATTTTATTATTTTTAAGCTGCCGGGGTTCTGCGCTGGTTCGTGTAGCTAGCTCGCTCGTCGCTTACGCGGCGGCGCAATTTGGACCGGCGGCGGCGTGTTTCTCTGGGAGCCTTGTTCCTCTCCCTACTCCACGGCCGACGGGACTTTGGAATGACGTCGCTTTTTTTTTTCCGTGGTCCTTGCTTTCTTGCGTTCTCTCGTAGCTCTTTCCTCTCTGTGCGGGAGCCCGCATCGGGGAGAAGAGGGCGAATGAAAGAAAAGGGACGGGGGGTGCGATTTCTGAGAGATAATTACGGGCCCCGTCCGAAACTAGTGCGAACGTAATTGCGCCCCTGCAGCACAGCCAAGCCGGCCAGCGCCTACGGCTTTGGCCGGCCGGCCTCGACTCGTCCTGTGCTGTGGTACAGCTACCACTACTACTACACCACCACCGCATCTGAAGCAGGCCTTGGGCTAGAGCTTTTGAGTTGTTGGGGTGCGGCTTGTCTGATTTTTAGTTTTCGGCTCCTGCAAGATATTCTGGCGTGTTCTGAGCTGCCAGAGGCGCGACGTGGTTGTTAGTTTCTGAAGGGGTTCGTTCGCAAGGCGCTGCTGCAGTGAAACGAAATGCAGGGATGTACCTTCGGTTGGGGGCTTCCCTGACAGCAGAATGAGGGGCGCGGACTGATGGCTTTTGTTTCGTAAGCGCTGGCGCTGAGTCGGCAGAAATAATTATTCTTACTCGGCAAAGTCTGATTTGCCAGTGTTTTTCTCTTCTTGCTTTCGCCGAATTGAAGTCCGTGTCATCTTGAATGCAGTACAAGCGGGAGAAAAGCATGACGTTCGAGTATTTTAGTAGTTACTCGCTCTTGGAATTGTGTGTGTACGTTTTGTATGAATAGCCGACTTGGACTCGAAAACAGGACCTGCACCGGAACACAAATTAACATACAGACAGGATATACTGACGTTTTCATCACCAAGGTTACTATTGCTTCGAATATTAGCAGCTGAGGACACTTTGTTCTGTTAGACGTGGCTTGGGAGGGCAGATATCATCATGTATTTGGCCATTGTTACTCGTCAGACACCGGTATGCGGCGTCCGCTTAGTTACGTCTTTTCGTGTACGTTAACTTCGTTTTTTTTTTCTTTTTTAACCTCTGTGTTAGATTACAACCCAATTTTCGGCGCTTGACGCACATTCTGAATTGTCATGCGCGCACTGATAACGTCGAGTGGCATTAAATTTATGACGCACGAGGAACACAGGAGTGCGTGATCAAGTGCGTGACGTGCACTATTTTATTATAAAATACGTGACGTTTAGAGCTAGTTTACGGCTGTCTTTTTTTTTCTTCAATAATCAACGATTTTTTTTTTTCATTTCGGTGTCTGATCCCAGTGTAGATTTTGTGATGAGGTAGCAGTTTTCGTCCACACGGCGTGGACATGCCCTAGTCAAAACGATGGCTCCCACACTGTCGAATGCTGGAAGGCTCTGCTCTGCAGCCCAGACCCAAACGTCCAGCGCGACATACTCAGTCAAGCCTTTGTAGCTGCCGTGTCCCAAGTGATTCCGTCCGGCAGATAGGGGCGATGGGCCATGCCTGAAGTAATTTACAGACTTTTTTTTATTAAAATCTCCCTTTCTCTCTCTTTCCCCAATTCAGTGTTGGACAAACGACTAAAAAAGAAGCGAAATGTAGTCTCCCTGACTAATTTGTACGCCTGGTTGTTAAGAGAGCAATGTTGATGTCAAGTCAGCGCTCATTTGTGTTCTTCCTATCCCTTGACCTTTGTTGCGATGTTCTCAGTATAATAGCCGCATTTTTGTTTTGTATTGCTGATATGAACATTATAAGTTTTCTCTGGTCTCGTTGCTACTACTATGCTATAGAACAGAATCTCCGTTCGCAGCATCTCTGTACAGATCATGATTGACGTATATTTATTAGTACCGTTAACATTTGACTGCAGTACTTCCAACTCAACGTGGATGAAATTCCTACCTTTGTAGTGGATATCTGTATTGTCCCCAAGAAATACAACCAATATGCGTTGCATTCAAGGACAGCATTACTCTAACTGCGGTTTCATATCATTTTTATCCTTTTTTTCCTGCAATTGAAGTGTAGTGATAGTAAAGTAATAGAAAATAAGTGGGAGGGCAACATGTCGAAGGATGAATCCCAACCTAGGTATGGCTATCTACGGCTGTTTGAATTTACCGTGTTTAATGAGGTCTAACGAAGAAAACGAGCCCTTAGGTTTACACATCTTACTCTTCTTTACCGTGATCACGTATAACACCGGGCTACGGTGGATCTGCTCATTCTTGCTCATTCTAACCATACCGTTAGTATACTACATAGGTCGCCGAAAGGCAAGTTTAAGCATCGCGCGTTGAACACTGCCTTGCATATCCCCGCTTTTGGCTTGCCGGGTAGGCCTGTTTGCTCGCGAAGAAAAAAAAAACAACAAAAACAATCGTGAAACAGGTCCAGCGCCACGCAACGACGACGCATGCGTAGATGCGCGATCTCTTTGGTCGTAACGGAACACTGCGTCGTTTTGATCCATTCCAGGAGCAAAGGATGCAGAGTGTTCCCGTTCAATATAATGAAAGGCGGTTTGTTTGTTCCTTCATGGGGATGTGTGTGTGTGTGTGGGGGGGGGGGGGTCGTCTTTTGGGGGACGCAGCGCGTTCCGGCGCATAGTATAATATGACGTGCCCCTTCTGAGCATCGGGTCTGGCGGCGGGTATTGGCGTAATAGTAGGCCGCGCATCGAAGAAGGGCCTCGCCGGAAGCAATCTGCCGTCCCTGTGTGGTGGTGGTGCACCGACGTCTCGTTACAGGGGGCAGCAGCAGCAGCGCTCTTTTATATGCTGCGGCGCAGCGTCCGTCAGCCTCGTGCTTCCTTGCTGGGCTTCGTTCTGCGCTCGGAACGAGGAAAAATGGCCGAAACGCGAACGGGGTGTGGTTCGGGGGGGGAGAGGGGTGGAGGAAGGCCTTTCTTTTGTGGCACGTGTTTTTTTTTTTTGTATTTCGCCCTTTTTGTTCTCTCGTGCTGCGTTTCGCCAGTGTTTTGCTCTGTCCTCTTCCTTTCCTCGCTTCTGGCGTTCTTCACGCCAGGATGCCTGCGTCCTGCAGCGACGGCGTCCTCGCTAGGGGCTCGTGCCCGGCTTTTTCTTTTTTTTCCTGGTGACGTAAAAAGTCGCGCTGCCGAGCAGCAGCAATGCGGATGTTTTCATCGCCTCGCCGATGCCTCTGCGCTGGAGGTGCAGAATCTCTGCCGTCTCCGAGCTCTCCCGCTGCGCACGGTACAAAGCGAGAAGTCCGTTCTCTTCTCTCTCTTTTCTCTCTCTCTCCTCGAGCAAGTACACATCGCACACACGCCTTCCCTCGCGTAAGTGTACTGTGCTGGGAGACCCCCAGCACGTATTCCTAGTGGCCATGGTTGTTCTGTTGTTGGTATTTGAAAGTCATCACACACACATACACGCACACACACACACACCTGTCATGCGCACGACATGGATGTTTTGTCGTCGTTCGACTCCAATCTGCAGCTAGATAACGCTCGCGAAATACCAACTTCACCGTCCAGAAGCCTCTTGGCGTTGCTCAGCGTGGCGCCATCACAACTCTGTGACGAACGCGTTCCCCGACATGTTATATGTATGAGCTTTGCGGGTGACCCTACACCGCCCGTGTTTTCGTCGTCGCTCTCTGCGCCCAAAAGGTTCATGACTTTCGAATTGACGCACGCAAGGTGTGCGTGCCCTGTGTACGCGGTGTAAGGAAGTGGGACGAGTGGGGGAAAGTGATGCATTACGTTAGTGTGGGTGAGGTATAGTATTGTGCTTAGAGCTCGCTTGGAGCACTGGCCTTACGCAGACTTCAGTACCATTCGTTGTGAATCAGTTGCTTCTATCCTTCAGATGCAGCGGATTGAACGACGCACCGCGACTGGGCGTTGACGATGTTTTTTTTTTTTTTGTGATAGTTGCGCATCGCCGTACTCCCAATGACTTCGTCCAGTCTTCGGGTTTTCGTCCCTTTCATTCCTTCGTGCCCCCTTCCTCGTGTACTGTACTCGGGGACAACTTTCTGTGGCAATGAAGGGAAGGATGTTGTAGGTAGCCGGCGGATCTAGCCCTGCATAATTTGCAGG
Source organism: Rhipicephalus annulatus (assembly GCA_013436015.1). Taxonomy (NCBI): domain Eukaryota; kingdom Metazoa; phylum Arthropoda; class Arachnida; order Ixodida; family Ixodidae; genus Rhipicephalus; species Rhipicephalus annulatus. The sequence goes on along the minus strand of WOVY01010187.1, from coordinate 892,466 downwards.
CGATTGCCCCGCCCGGTTTCCGCTTTGCCACTTGTAGTTAAAAAAGAAAAAAAATGAAGGGAAGGCTACGGAACCGAAGTGGGCGTGTGACACCGCTGAAGTGCACAGTCCCACAAATGCGTCTGTTTCCCGCGCAAAATCTTGAATCAAAGCCTTTACTTTATTTCCTGCAGGATGCTGTTTTATAAAAACACGCTGAACGAACCAAGAATATATATATATATATATATATATATATATATATATATATATATATATATATATATATATATATATATATATAATAAAGTGTAATTTCGCGTTTTGCACGCCTGAAAACGTCGCTCGTCATAGTCAAAATGACGTATTCGCCTTTAGGCGAGCGCGCGTCGCCCTTCAGCCATTCCGACGACTCGCTGAAGGAGCGAGCTTGTGTCGAATTTAACTCGCAAATGGCTGTGTAAGTCATTGATACTATTCGAACACGGCCGTCATTCGGAAAGCGTGTCTAGCCGGACTACTTCGCGGAGGAGTAACGTGAGCAGTATCTCCACCTCCGTACCTTTCCCCTAATCAGAAAGTTGTCCGGCAACCCGCCGGAGACCTCACTCTGTCTCTCATGCACCCTCGCTTTTTCTCTGTGGGTCCTTCCTGAAGCACACAAAGCAATGTCTCTGCTACATCGCACGTGCATCTGAGAACATGCTTTGCCGAGCAAATTTCATCACTTGCAACACCACACGAGACCCCGTGGATTGACGCTGTTGGTGTATTGTTGCGTTGCCCTTCCGTTTGTTTTTCAGTTGTTTCAGTGCCGTACCGGGGCCGTGTTCGTACCATGTGTACATGCTTCTAGCGTTTTCGTTAATAAAATTTAGTTGAAGTCGGCGCCTGTGTTGTATCCTCTCATCTGCAGCCTCGTTCGATTTGTGCTGTCCGAATATGCTGTGGAAGTTTCCAGTTGGCGATTGCACCACCTTCATCGTTGTCTTCGTCGTCAGCGAGCAGCCAGAAATACACTTTACAAATGCAATTTACAATTCCTTAAAAACCCATATTGATTTTAGCGGCCTGTTTTGAAATGAAATGTGCGTTGCTATTTATGATGCATAAATATTTTTCTTGCTCAAAACTGAATATTATTTCATGTCCTATTCATCACGCAGAAACAGTGTTGTGGTTTTCATTGTATATATAGTGATTTGTGTATTTTCTTTGTACTTATTATGCTCAGAAGTCTATTTTGTGTGAAATCCACCGCATGTGCGGCCTCTCTGTGACCCACAGGTCTGATCAAGCTGTGCTGCAGAGCTTTTTGCCTGGGTGACCTCCCCAACAAGTGTGTTTGAAATAAGGTGGATTCTGATTCTGAGACTTAGTGTTCTGCCTAGCTGCGATTTTTACGCTTCAACTTAGGAACTCCCCCCTACAGATGCAGTCTGCATGCCGCTATAACAATCGAAAATGATACATCTTGCCCCAAATTTTACGAAAAATATGTAGACTCGGATAATTTTACAAAATTTTTTTATACGTATCCATGAGTCGCGCGAGCGTACTTGCGCGATACGGAGTTAGGAACGGCACACGGAACGTTTCTGTATAAGGCATATGATGCTGATATGAATGAAAGAACGTACGAACTAATAATGAATGAATGCCCCTTTACTTAAATTAGTATTTTTTCTTATAAGTTGTACGTAATATATTTGTTTTATAAGAAGCAGCATAGCGGAGGCCGCTACTGGCGTAGCAGGGAGAGGGAGGGACGGGTGTTCAGACCTTTCCACATTAGTATTAGATTGTGTCTCTGCGCCTACTCCCGCACACACACTGACACATGAATGAACATACACGAAGAGTAGTATTCCCACCGATACAAAAAAAAAGTCTAGCTCCGCATCTTGCGGCCTTAATGTGTTGTCTTCCGGACTTTTACCTAGGTTAAAAAAAAAAAGTATTCTGTTCGTTGTCGCTCACTTCCAGTGGCCTTGTGTCCTTCAGTGACATGACGTTTGTGCACACGCGCAGCGCAAAAGCCTAATCGTCTTGTTCCCACTGTTTCAGGTATGGCAAAGTGCAGAGCGTGAAGATCCGTCGCGATGCGGACGGCGTGTGCGCGACGGTGTCCTTCATCGACCTCCGGTCGGCGGCCAAGGCGCACGTGGCCGAAAACAAGCTGGACGAGCGGCTGCTCAAGACCGAGTACTACGAGCCGCCCGCGGCCACGCTCTTCTCGCACGACGACGGGGCCGGCGCGTCGGCCTCGTCCTCGGCCTCGGCCGCCTCTCGGGTCGCCCCGTCGGCCCTGGTCGCGCCCGGCGGCGCAGTCGGGGCCGGCGGTGGGGCCTCGGCGCTCGTCGGACCCGGCTGTCCGCCGTCGGCGGCCGTCGCGCCCCCCGGTGCGCCCTACGCTCCGCAGGGTCCCGCGAGGAACCCGAGGTTCGTAGACAGCTCGAACATCTGCTTTATTTGGTCGCGCGTTATCGTTGCACCTCTTTGGCTCCTGCGGTTTCTCAAGGTTGATACATATCCATGGCAGTGATTGCCACTACCAATTTGATCGTCTTCTGCAGTATGCACCGCGCAAACACGGTTGGCGTGTTAGACGTACATTCCGTCTTTTCTTTTTTTTTGTATCGGCAAAGCGGTCGTCACTGTTTTCTGATAGAGTGTGTAACGTTTGAACTGCCTGATCTCGCTGGTTTAAGCATAACCGTTGCGGCGACTGCTTTCGCCGTCTCGATCGTCTGTTGCCGTTGCCTGTTGCCGTATACGTATACCGCGCACACACTCTACCGTGCTGCACGCAAATGCTGTTTTTTTTTTTGTGTGTGTGTGTGGATATCCCGTCTTCACTGTTTTCTGGTACAGTATGCATGCACCATTCGAACCCTGTCTGGAACCCATTCTTTTTTCACGACACCTCGGTGCTTGCGCCCATCCCCTAGCGGAAAAGTCGCGAAACTCCTCTTGATCTCGGAGTCTGTCGGTCGAGCGGTGCCGCCAGTTGTTCTGGCCCCTACTAGAACTTTAGCGCAGCAGAAGAAACTGAAAAAACAAACTGAATTCAAATGCAATGGGGATAAGAAGACTTTGTCCATTTTGCTACCCTACGCGTATAAAAAAATTGGGATTGAGAGAGAGACTACACTCCGCCGCTCATGAGCCGGTCGCCTGATGGTATTGCAGATGGGCCCGTATGGACTTCCGGGCTGATGAGCTTTGAGAGCATGTAGCTTAGCTGAATGTGGTCGTCTGCGCAATGCTGTTAGCATAGCTTCTCATTTATCCTGCAGTCTCTTGCAACCTGCTCGTAAGTTGTACTTTTACGCTCTTCTGCGCGAAATGAGGCATATTTATAGCGTAGTTCCAAGCAGAGACAGCTTAAAGTAACTAGCAACCGTTCGTGTACAGTGTGGGGAGGTATGCAAGCCTGTCCTTAACTTTTTTTTTTCTTCTGAGTTTGGCATTCGATCAACCTGCGCAGCTGTCGACCTTGGACGGAGTACAAGGCGATGAAGCTATCCTTGCCGATGTGTTTCACGACTGCATGAAGCATCCTTGAAATTTACCACTTCCTTGAAGATGACTCGGTTACATAATCACCTTTATCTCTTTCTCTTGCTTTGGAAGTCCAGCGCTAAAGGAGGTCTAAAAGAGGTCTTTTTGCTCTATGGTACGCGTTGTTCGTTTAGAACGTTCGTTACAGCAATAATCTGTGCACATGTGCTCAAATTTCAAATACCTCAAGGCATTTGTCGTTGAAAGGTGTTGCATACAACAGGAATAATGGACGCCGCTGTTTGGTAGCACTTATGTTATTTCTGAGTTCCAGTCTTCTACGTATAATAGCGTTGTTCGAAAGTGTACATTAGCTCTGCTACATGATTAATCGGTTACAAGTCAGTGATAAAATAAATGCATGCAGAGCGTGCCACGCGCTGGGGTGTGGCTTTTTGATATAATGTCTACCCAACCGCAACCAACATTTACCAGGCTGCATGAATAAAGATTCCGTCGCTCCGTGGTGATTGGTTAGGCTGGGCGCTTGTCGAAATGGTAACATATCTAATTGTTTTTATTACTGTTTAATTTGCTCAAGCAAGCGCAGACGCAACTATTGAGCACTGTGCGTTCGTATTTTCTGGCGTAACTCCCCGTATTTTGAACATTTAGTGATATCAGCAACAAAATTAGTTTTTTTTAATGACTCGTAAGGCGCTTCCCTCTGAGCTGGTGGTATTCTGATGTCACAAGAAATATGAACGAACGAGCGAGCTAGTCTGCTTATTTAAACGATACGTCGACGTTCATTTTTATTGACGTCACTTCCGTGACTGAAATGACGGGGGTCAATCATTGGTGGACCCCTTTCGTAAAACAATTTCAGGTTTAAGAACAGTGCTTTAAAGGACCGATGCAGTGTTTCCGCATGTCGAGGTGAATGTACAGTGTGTTGGTGTGTGCCCTTGTGATACTCGGGTGTTCTGTCGACGATGTCGTGACCCCAGAGGAAGCGAGTTGAGAGCCTTGACTGGAGTGCTGCTCCTTTCTCATGCCGAGGAGAGGATACCCGCATCACCAGCGACCACGTGCGACGTGCCCGTTCCCTCCCCGGATAACTTGACGACGACTTCGGCCAAGGCGTGTGTTGTTACCCGCGGAAGTGTGCTTTACCCCGCAGTGCTCGATAAGGCTTTGGCCTCTAGAAGGAGGCCTCGGAAAAGTCGCGCGCCGGTGTGACAGTGCATCAGCCGTCGCTGCAGCCACGGATACGGATTATCGTCCGGTCGACGTGGTGATCACCCAACGCCCCTTTTGCCTGAACACCCCTCCCACGATCCTTTTCCTCCTTTTCCTCCTACATCAGTTCCGCGGATGGATGTCGTCACCCCAGGATTACCGCTGTTTGGTTTACCACTCAACCCCCCCACTGGAGTTTTATTCTGAGTTTCTCGCGTTTACTACATGCTACACTGCGTGAGTGTGACACGCCCCTGGGATTAAAGTCGTCGTTGCTCGACCCGTCCTCCTGCGGATAGATCGTGGACGACGATGGTTTTGTGGTGGCACCCTTCACACTTCACCCACTCAACCTCTCCCTTTTTTGAAACGTCACCTCGCTGCACTTCGCGCGCGTGTGTGATCGTGACGGCGACGCCACGGACCCCAGACGTCGTGAGACACCAACGAAGACTACTTGCTGCACTTGCCTTCTTCGAGTGGGACTGCCCTGTGCCTCCTGGCCCGGATCGCACTTTTGGATGCTACTACTGCACGCCGTGGTTGTGCTTACTGTATGTAGTCTTCTGGGTTGTTAGTTGTGTTACTTCTTTCTTAAGAAAAGGGTCCTTGATTTATATATTGCTTTGCTCGCTAGCTCGCCCGTTCGTTCATATTGAAGTATGGGTCGCCTGGTGCCCGCGGGTGTAGTCTGGTGCTTTCTTAACGGGAACAGAATGCATAGTTTCGGTTTACAGCATTGGATAACGGCGAGATGTGTCGCAAGGACGCGGAGATAACTTTCACGTGTTCTCCGATTTCTTGCATCAATAGTTTTATTTATTTAGTGAACTCAATTTTATTAATAGTGTGATGTTTCCTTCTTACGTTGTACGGGATCATACATATCCAAGTTTGTCACGTGGTTTTTTGCGTTTGCTTAACTGTTGTGGTAACCGATATTACCGATCTTAGTGTATCTGGGTGCCAAAACGGCACAACAAAACACTCAACTCATTAAGATCTCATGCATGCTGGTCTAAGGGCCGCACCTGTGGTCAAACTGTTATTACGCGTTAACGTTAATTAACGTCTGCATGTGTGCGCGAGCTAGCTAAGGCCACCCGTAATGGAAACATTCGTGGTCGTACCATTTCTTTGCATACAACGAAGGAAACCCGTTGAAGAAAAAACGTCGCGAAAGCTGAGCACAGTGCATGATGCGCGACGATATTTTGTGCCTCACTTTCCTTTCCCTCTTTCAAGGGCGCGCTTTGGGAACATTTTGCGCGGATTCCGGCGACTCTGTGAAATATGTGACGGCGGGGGGGGGGGGGGGGGGGGGGGCTCCGTGGTCGTAAAACCGTGTACCCCATACCATGCACGATTCCGTGTGTAGCATGCTACACGTCGCCGGCAACGCGCCTCGGCGACATTTCGTACGACCTTGGAGGAAAACGTGCCGCGAGTAATGTGCTATACGAAGACCGTCTTTCTTCTCACTTTATTGTTCTTTTTTTATTTTTTAACGTTTCATTTGATGTGTTAACGAGTGACCTTGTCGAAAACTTGTACAACTAGTCGGAATAGCAGCTGAAAAGACGACGTGTCGGCTGCTTTGTCCGTTATGCTATCTTCCACGTCGGCTGGTCGCCTTACGCGGTCCGCATGTAGAATTCGGAGCTTGTGGCGCCACGTGGCGCGGTTTTTCTCGCCGGGAGAAGGTGAACGGTGTGCAACTTTTGGTTCGGACGCATGAGTGCAACGAAAAAAAAAAAGACAGGGATAAAAAAAAAGGTTTGGGAGTTCGGGTGTGGCGAGTCTGTAGGACGCGTCTAAAGTACGAAAAGTATGAAATAGCCCATCAGTCTGCCCTTTCGCTGTTTGCGTTACAGTCAAGCATACCTGAGCAACGAATTTGGTGAAAATTAAATTCGAAGCGCAGGCAATTGTGACGTACGAAATTGTGTCCGACAGCCACTTCACTCGCTTCTCTCGTTGACCGGCAACAGCGTGAAGCTGCGGCTACGTGGGCGTCGGAACAGAAAAAAAAAAAAAAGGCGCGCATAGACAGACACGGCAGAGAAATCGCCCTGGGTTTTCCCATCATTTCATTGTACGATGAAACTTCGTCACCCGATACTACTCGCTGTGCCGGGCCTAGTCATTTTCCGGCCACCCTCCCACACTCTCTTCCCCATTTCTCGTCTCATTATCCGCATTGTGCTGCCGCAACCTTCCTGCTGCCCGGCGGCCTGCCGAGAACCAGATAATGAAAAGAAACGTGTGGCCAGTTTTATGTCAAATGTATATTACGGTCGCGCTCGGAAGGGAGCTGCGTGCGTATTCAGAAAAGGCGCGCGCGCGATAAAGAAGCAGATAAGCCAACGTTGGCACTTTCGGCTGGTTGCCCTGTTTATAAATTCATAAACTTTGACGGATCGATTGATTGATATGTGGGGTTGAACGTCCCAAAACCACCACATGGTTATGAGAAACGCCGTAGTGGAGGGCTCCGGAAATTTCGACCACCGGGGGGGGTTCTTTTAACGTGCGCCCTAATCTGGGCACACGGGCCTACAGCATTTCCGCCTCCATCGGAAATGCAGCCGCCGCAGCCGGGATTCGATCCCGCGACCTGCGGGTCAGTAGCCGAGTACCTTAGCCACTAGACCACTGCGGCGGGGAAACTTTGACGGAGTACTTGCTATGTATTACAAGACAGCGAACGCGTTGAGACATCTCAACCCATAAGAACGCTTGTGATGGTCGCTGCTTGTGTGTGTGCGCGTGCGCGCATAAAAATACGAACTTGCCACCTCCTCGTCTGTTCTGTTCGGTTATATTCAAGCTGTTTTGTTGTGGAGAGGTTGAAGTTCATATTGCCTCGGCTACTCTGTATCAACAAGTTCTGCAGCAAAAAAAAAAAAGGATAATACTGAATGGTGCTCAAAAATGAACAGTCCCGTTTAGCCGGTGTAGAAAACCTGGCTAAGCATGATGTCTAACATCCATAACATGTATAACATTTTTTTTTTATTTAGCTCTCGCCTCTCTTCATAAAATGTAAGAACGAAGTTGTCACAGGATGCTTCCTAGTATGAAGCTTACGAAGGGAATTCCACATTCGGGCTATATATTGTAATGAAAGCTATCCGAACGCTGACCGACTATTCGTCGTGGTCAGCTGTTCGAAACCGAGAACACAGGTACCGTGTTTGGATCCTAAACAGGGGCGAATTTTTCGTGGGCTCGAAATGATTTCTTAGAAGTACGCATGAATAAGATTCCCACGTAGTTTTGAATGATGCCTTTTTTTTTTTTGACGAACATCTTACGCGCTTCTGCGCGCCTTGTTATCCACTGACGTACTCGACGCTACTTTTATGCCAGTTATGGTTCTAGTTAACTGTGCCGTGCAATAGTTTCGAAGTGGCGGCGTCAGGTAAAACGTTTACGTCTGCCCTTGGACCAGTTTCTATAGCTTCGGCTAAGTGTCACGGCGTTTATTCGGAGGCATTGCGCGAGATTCCTGAGCGTGCGTGTGAGCGTATGTATGTGCCGCTATGTTCGAGTATTTGTAGGTTTGCGTTGTCATTCGGAAAAAAAATAATTAATGGCTCCATTAGCGCGCGCGTGCAGCGCGAAAAAAGTAATGTGCATTATCGATGGAGCCAAGCGTACATGAGTTTACCCAATAGAAAAAAAATTAAGGAAAGAAAGAATGGGTATACTTATGCCGCTAAATTATTTGGCTGTAATGTCGTTAATTGCCTTCTAGCGTACACTAATTTCATCACTCGCCTTGAATTCCACTCGCAAGTACGGCAACGTCGTAGCTGTGTGTCCAAGCAACAACAACGAGTCATTGATATGAAACTGAGCCTTGGCGGAGATGGGAAGAGGAGATGGGGCTGAGGGTGTCTTTCGCGCAATCTTCGTCGCCCACGTACCACCCGATTCTACCGTTTTCCCTGCATGCGTTCCCTCTGAGTTTTGTACGGTGGAAGGTCAGCTGGCCATCCTTCCGGCCCACCTAGTCACAGCGGGCGATCTATCTATCTATCTATCTATCTATCTATCTATCTATCTATCTATCTATCTATCTATCTATCTATCTATCTATCTATCTATCTATCTATCTATCTATCTATCTAGTCTGTCTGTCTGTCTGTCTGTCTGTCTGTCTGTCTGTCTGTCTGTCTGTCTGTCTGTCTGTCTGTCTGTCTGTCTGTCTGTCTGTCTCTGTCTGTCTGTCTAACCCATCCACTCTATTTGTCGCAATATGGCATGTCTTCATCTAACTTGCTCTCTCCCTCTCTCTATTGACCTCCTCTTCCTGTTCACGTGGGTGCATCGGGCTACACAATCCGTTATTTCGTCGTCGTTACGTAACACGGGGCTACTCACTACGCAGCGATCGGCATACAGTTACGTCCGCTGCCGACCGGACGGATTGCCGCTTCGATGTTATTTCACTTGTATATCTGTTGAGTCTCTCCATCTCATCGCGTTCTCCACTCGCGAGCGAGAGAGAGGAGGAGGGGGGGGGGGGCGTTTCTGCGAAATCGTTTCGCCCTCATATTGTTTCCGACCGTCTGTCTCTCTGCCGATCCCCCTGCGGGACCCGCACGTTCGCTGGCATTTACGTAACGCCTCTATTGCGAATCGATTTCTCGTCGTCATGCGTGGCCCGTGGTGTTCTTCTCGCTGCGTATCACCCGCAATGTAATCGTGCCATGGCTGCCATGTTATCACGCGTAATGATACCATGGTACCGTGCTACCACGGTATCATCGTACCACGGCTGCTTATCGCGTGTTTTGTCATCGCGAACTCGTGGGGCGAATGGCAGCGCAAGTGGACCGATATGAACGACAGTGCTTGTTCATTGCAACGGCTTGGAAGTATTTCTGAACGCGGCACTTCGTGGACGTATACTTTTTGACCCTTTTTTTAGTTTTTCTACGTAAAATCTCTACTTTGGTTTAGGTACACGCTGAAGAACCCCTGGTGTACAGAATCAATCTCTCTCTCTCTCTCACTCACTCACTCACTCACAAGACGAGAGGACAGGGCGGGTGCTACTTTTATATCCCGGTGTTATCGTTCTCTCGTCGTGTAAATGTACGTTTCTTTCTTTTCTTTCTTGCGCTCTGAGTTTCTCTTTTGAATAGAGCGGTATTTTTCCCCCACGGCGTTTTCTTATAAAATGTCACCGCTGGAATGCTTTGCGGATAGTGTTCACGGTTGCAGCTTTATGCGTATACAACCAACCTATATGTACAACCGTGTGTTGAAGGAGATAACCTAGGAGTGAGCATTGTGCGAAATGATAGAAGCCTAAATCAGTCGTTTTGTCAAGCCTTCGTCGTGCCAGAGGTCGTTAAAAAGTGCGCTTCGGTTATAAATTACTGTGTCCCAAACTTTCCGGGCCGGGTCGAGGGTGGTGGTGGTGGTGGTAGTGGTTAGAAAAGGAAGAATGCGCTTAATTTCTGCAGCCTGGTTGGGAGCACGGCGCAGCGAAACAACGTTTTGCGCCAACCCTGCAAGTAAGAGAGAGGGAGGGAGAAGGAAAAACAAATCAGCAGTGAAGGAAAACGTTTCACGGAAAGTTAATTCTCTTACTGACCTTGATGGGTGAATGCCACTTCGGTGTGGGTGCCGTCAGCTGCCTCTCTACTCCTGGTCTTTCCTCTCGCACAATTATGTGGGATAGTTAGTGTGTACTGATTTATGTGTGACAAAAATTTTTCATTGTATAGATGGGATTTATTTACTTATTTATTTATTTATTTATTATCCAATAGGCCTAACTGGAAAAGTACTGCCGAAATATGGGTCCCTCTACTCTTAACATTCTTCCCGTAAGGAAAAAAATCATACTGCAGCAAACTATCTCCCCCCTTCTTCCCGCCGGAAGTGTCTTCGTTGCAATCGGCGCCTCGCTTTTGTGCGAAGCGAATATTCTCGCGCGATATTTCCGGTATGGTTTAGACGGGCCCATGAAAAGCAATAGTGAGTTATGAGCGACTTTTTGTCGTTCTTTCTATATTTTTTTTATTGTGCGTGCGTGTGTGTGTGTGTGGGGGGGGGGGTGCAAGTGCGTCGCTGACCTTCTTCGCAGGGCATACAACAGCTGTCGGCACAGCGCGTCACCTAGATGGTTACGCAGTTGGTTAGGAAACACTCTCTCGAGCGTTTGCAACGAAAGGGTGTTTCGAAATCAAGCCGCTCACCCGAGAACTGGGTTTTTGCGCGCACGTGTCCGTTACTGCTTTGTATCGATGCGCATGCGCCGAGAAGTGAGTGCAGAGGAAGATGCAGTCGCGGATACGCAGTCGCGGAAGATGCAGTCGTGGTCTAGTGGCTTAGGTACTCGTCCGCTGACCCGCAGGTCGCGGGATCGAATCCCGGCTCCGGCGGTTGCATTTCCGATGGAGGCGGAAACGCTGTAGGCCCGTGTGCTCAGATTTTGGGTGCACGTTAAGGAACCCCAGGTGGTCGAAATTTACGGAGCCCTCCACTACGGCGTCTCTCATAATCATATGGTGGTTTCGGGACGTTAAACCTCGCATATCAATCAATCATATCAATCAATACCCATCATTACCGTGGTTGCTGATCGGGAGCGTCCATGTGCGCGCCGCCTCCGTTTTTTTTTTTTTTTTGAGAACAGAGGCGACGCACATGAAGTCACAGATATCGCTGAATGATCGCAGTGACAGAGTTCCCCCTTCTAGTCAATTTCAGGAAACTAACCGTCTTGAAGGGCCGGTCCTGCCGAAGGCGTAAGTTAGCCGGAAGCGTCGAAATAACTTTGTTATTAATCGTGTGGTTTTTACGCGCCAAAACCACGATATGATTATGAGAAGCATCTGTAGTTCTTCAACGTGCGCTGACGTCTATTGGACGCATCTAGATAAAAACGAGCTGCAGGCAGTTTCGGTGTTCATGCCCTAATTACTGCCGACGCAATCTTCCCGGTAGGAAGAGCGCGAGCAGCTTAGCTCGTGGAGGAGTTACGTGGTCGGGGGTTACATGAAATGGAACGCTGAAATTATTTTCAAGAGGCTATAGATAGTGGCTAAGCGCATTTGCAAAGCCGTAAACGCAATTCCATGCTACTACACCTGCGAGCAAAAAAATACACCTGCGAGCAAAAAAAAAAAAAAAAACGTCGCATCAGTATGCCCACATCACGAGTATAATCGTTGCCCGAATTTCATTTCGGCGTTCCCTTTCAATTCGGTCGTGGCGGTGTGTGTAGGACACTTGCTGTATACGAAGGACCGATGACTGCGTTTTCCTTCTCGTCGGAACAACGCTTGAAACGTTATTAAGCTTCTCAGCGCAAAAAAAACTTCCGACAACAAACACAAGGGACGAGGACGAGCGCTTAATAATGGATTACCAACTAGCCCGATCCCCCGCTTTGCTTGAAACGTGCCGGCACATACTCGAAAAATCGGAAGTAAAAAAAAAAAACAGCACAGCGCTTCACTCTTGACTGGAGTTTTATTGCAAGCGTTTATGCATGGAGTAACAATGATTTTCTGCGCACACAGAGATCATATATAGGTGCGGGTTAATTTCACAGTATCACCCGCGACTATATATACGGAACTGCCGTAGTAATAATTTTTTACGCTCTGCGGACGGTGCAGGAAGGTGTAAAAATATTTAGCGGTCGGAAACACTGTGTCATCCACTTGTTCGCAGCACGAATGTATTTAGAAATCTACACTAACGCCCTCGCATATTCAGACAGAAACTTATTTCAGAAGTTATATTCAGAAAGAAAATTTCTCAGTTGACGACGAGAAATTCGTCTCGATTCCGGGATTTGAACCCGGGACCAAGTGCATTCTTGGACGGTCTCTTGGAATCATAGAGGAGGCGCTGCTTGTATAATGGGAGGTCGCTGCACGAGAGTGGATTAAACGGATTGGCCGCCAATAAAAGAAGGTCACAGCAGTCTATGGCAATGGATGATTACGTATACGACGAGATTAAGCAGACATACGCCGGCCAAAGTCAGTGTTGGCTGGCACGCAAGACATATACGAGTGCGTTCGCCGTGTTCAACTTCCCCGAATCTCTTCGTTCATAATCCCCCGCAATTCTTCTATATACGTTGACCTTCTCATAGTAGGCTGACCCGGCTAATCTGACGGGATAATACGTTATCCGCGCTCCGCTTTTCGTGACATTCCCTACTCACCCTTTAGGTAACCATGTATTTATGTCCCCAAAAAAGACTTCTACATCGAGTACAGGTTGGAGCGATTCGTGGAACTTTTTCTGGCGACCATGGAGTCCGTATGTCTACAGTATGATAGCATGATAGTGCTATATATAGAACCTAATTAGTTAAAGAAGGTTGCACTTGCGTGCATCGTAATTAGTCCTTCCTGGATATTTCTGATAATTCATCGCCGCCCGGAGTGGGATTACCGGTAGAGATATGTCCCTATGGCCAGTGGACGTGAGTCGTGCCTTTAATTACGCGCTGTACAAACTGATTAGGCGCATTGTTAAGGCACTCAACGATATTAATTAGGACCAGAACACACTTAAGCGACAGTGACGGGGGTCGTAGCCCGTAGGGTGGTGGGCGCAAATTAGGCGTCGGTGTTGTGACGCGAACCGTTAACTACGGCTCGGATTCGCATTGATCGTCGTTACACGTTAATAATATCTTAGCGCACTTGCTAGTGTGCTTCTCACTGGTACTACATGTGTTGGTCAGTTGTGCTTGAACACTGGTCGCAGACTCTGTAAAAAAAAAACACACGTGCAAAAGGATCCTTGCGTGCATATTTATTCGTATATTCAGGAAACCCCAAGCTGGTCAGAATTAATCCGCTGCCCGCCTGCCACTCACAAACCATCTCGCAGATCTCGCGCGTAGAATGGCAGTATTTGTTTTTTTTTTACTTTTTAGTACGGGGCTTAAGTACGGGGCAGACTGTGTACCGTACTACAAAGCCTGCCCCTTATTTGACAATTGGAGGGGGTGGGCTGTGACCGACACCCCCCCCCCCCCGCCCCCTTCTGAAGAGGAACTCTGTGCACGCCTCTGAGTGCCACTACCAGGCACTTGCGCTCGCTGCGTCCTCTGGTGTTTTTGCTAGGGTTGTGCTCCAAGTGCGCAGCTGCGCAAACAGGCGCGTCCCCTTTTATCGGGTGCCGAGCCCCGGTCGGACGACCTTCTGCGCTATCCCGGTTGGCGATGATAACAACGCCGCCGGCTCGTTATGGCGGCCGGCCAACGCTTACACGGCTAAAACAGCACGTGCCGCGCGCCTTCCGGGTCTTATCGGGGGAGAGTTCCGGCCCTCGTGGCATTGTCGAGCGCGGCTTCACGCTCGGTTGTCGCGCCGCAGCGGCCTTCTATCGTGACGGTCGGAAACCCCGCGTTGAAACTTGCGGGACGGAGAGGTCGTTTGACGAAATGCGGAGACTCCCGTGTATCTGCTGCAGAGGGGTGTTCTATAGCAGTTACAGGTAGCAGACAGTAGGGACTTTTAGAATAGCGCACCGCGAGCCCTTGCGGCGCGGTCGCTGCCACTGCGCTTGCGTCGTGACGAGAGTCGGCGGTCGCGGACCGCACGCGAAAAATCCCGAAATTGCGTGCGGTAATGGCGGCCCGCATGTGGAACGCAAGCTCTGGTTTCGAGGCTACGGTGTCGCTGAGATCGTGCGTTGCGGATCGCGGCAGGGCAAACGCTGTTCTAAGACTCGTATGGCGCCCGCAACCCCCGCAACGCTTGCAAACGGTATTCCAAAACTCTCTAGTTTTGGAATGGCGCACTCAAAGCTTCGCGTTTCGTATCATACCCGCGAAACGCTAACTCCGCGAACCACATTCTAAGTATACTATAGCGTACCACTGGTCTTTAACAGTGAATTACTTGTTTCCGATCGAGGGCAAAGCGCGTGAGAGGGTGACAGTACGTTAGGGTGGACAGATTGCGTTATAAAAGTTTGCGGGGATACATATACGGTCGCAGCAAAGCACATTCGTGGTCGGTGGGAGAAACGTGGGAGTGGACTGACCACGCCCTGCTGTGGGCGTGGTCAGTCTCATGATGATGACGACGACTGTGTACCGTTAACGCTACAGTATTAGGGGGATGTAGCAGCGCCTGTTTAACCGTACATAAGTACGGAAACACCGTGCCGTCTTAGTCGGCACTTAACTTTTCTTCAGTAATGTGAAATTTCTATTCGCCGCTTTGATAATATCATCACGTTGCAAAACGCAATGGACAACCCGCGCAAATTAAGCTTTTAGGAAAACAAAACGAGAAAAAGCTACGTGCCTGGGACTACGGTACAGTATTTACCGTATGGTGCACCGACACTGTCGATGCGTTCCATAAACGTTTCATGTTTAATGTACCACGATCTGGAAACTATTTTAGCTGCGAAAACGATGTGAGACTACAGCTAATGCAGGTCTTTCCCACTAAATCAGCTGCGCACCGACTACGACGGTACGGTATTGCCTTGTATTTACCTTGTGCTAAACGATCAATGCTAAAACGGCCTGAATTTGTAGGTTTCCCATTAGGTGAAAACCCTAGCTGCCGTAGGCTTGGTGGATTCGATATCTGCCCGAAAGTTTAATTGGGTTGGTCTTCTCGTTCAGACAATGTTCGTGCTTCTAATTGCCCCAGTGAACGATATGTGTTCTCCCAAGCCTCAAATCCGCCTGTGCAAGCAAACTTGCGCAGTCGACGCTGCATGGGATGTCGACGCTGCAATTTTTTACGCGCGCCACGAAAAACGTTTAGGGGGCGTTCGTAAATTAGGCTCTACGACCTAATGCGGCTGTTTGGCTGGCGTCTGTAATAAAACGAATTGCTCCCATCTTTACGGCTACGCTAACGGAAAGTTCACTTAGCAGCACGGGTGGCTTCGTTTTATTATTGCGTGGGTTATTTTCCGTGGCAGTGGTGTTAAAGCCTTTACTTCGCCTCTCTCTCTCTATCTATCTCTCTCTCTCTCTCTCTGTGTGTGTGTGTGTGTGTGCGTGCGCCTGCCTGCCTGCCTCCGCCGCGAATTGGATGTAATTTCTTTTGGAATCTTGCTGTAATGTGAATATCGATGCTGTTGTACGACCGCAACAAAAGCCCGCCAAAATGGTCTATTCAGTGAATAAGTAAAAAAAAAAAAAGCAGCGTCGGTCCGAACTACAGGTGTGACTGCTCGTTCCGTTACCATGGTTACCGTCGCCCTACCTTGCCAGCGAAACGTTCCCAAGTCAGCCGCACATCGAGCGTGCACTCTCGCGCTAAACTTCACCTTAAAGAGAATGAAAAAAAAAAACAACCTGACAATGGCAGATGTAGAACGGGTTCCGTCTACTCCGGCCCCTTCTGCGCACGCGCACTCGGTGCTGGGCAGCAAGCGCATGGTGCACGTCCTATCCGCTCCTTTCGGAAGTTTTGCTATTTAGAGAGAGCGAGTGGGGAAAGGGATGCCGGGAAAGGCAGGGAGGTACGTCCACTTTTTTACCCTACACGTGGGAAGGGAACAGGGGGGCGAGAGAGCATCAGTGCACACATTTCACAACATGCACATGGTGCAGCGTGTCACAGGAAGTCGTTCAATTATTATTACTTTTTTGTGCTGATAAATTTATGTTAATCATGAACCAACTCGCCCAAGCAGCAGTTTCTGCTTTAGGGCTCGCGTATTTTTTTTTTTTTTCTTCTTCTGCGGTTTTAAGTTGCCAAGTGGCTCGGCTCCTCTTTTCTGTTTGTACGCCAACTTTTTGAGGAACGCAGGGACGGTGTTCCCGGGTGACATTAAGCTGGAGCTATGCTCAAAATGAGAGAGAGAGAGAGAAAGAGGGAAAGAGACGCGGTATTGAGAAGTATCGCCGATATCGTGCCAACCGACTCGCGTATCCGTTCGACCCCCTTGACGATAAGCACGTGAAGTTGGAACAGAGTCGCCTCGATCTCGAGAGGGTTATGTGCGGCGGCCATTTTGGATGTCGAAAGGGTCCGCGAGTGCCGCTCGACTCCTTCGGGCCGCCGTAAGTGCGTCATTCGCGGCGTGTGTTATCACCTCTGCCAGCAGAATGCGAAATTCGGGCGCTATCTCTTTTTTTTTGTTCGCTTTTGTTTTTCCTTCCTGTGTTGCGCATGCGTTCGCGCTAATCGCGCCTCTTGTCACCACTCACCGCGTGCGTCATACTTTGGCAGCAGCGCGGGAAGGCTTCTCTGCAAGGGCGTTTTCAAAGCAGGCGAGTAGCAGACGAGACAATAAGTCCCGGTGGGAAGCAGACGACGACGTACTCGTGCGGCGTTTTAAGCGAATATTTTGTAACTCGTACACTTACGTGGCGTTATTGTGCGCGAGGAACTTGTTCACATGGCGTAGTTGTGTGCGCCGTTTTCCAATAATTCATCATGTATCTATCGTGGGTTCGTTGGTGATCAGCCGTTTCTGATACGGCATTGTCATCTTTTTATCAGGTTGTCACATATCGTGGTTGCTTTGATCAAGCGCGAAGCCATATTTCTTTTTCTTTTCTTTTCTTTTTTTTGGGGGGGGGGCACCTCCTTGATTTCGGGGAGGGCACCACCTTGCCTCGCCGTGGTGGTCTAGTGGCTAAGGTACTCGGCTGCTGACCCGCAGGTCGCGGCATCGAATCCCGGCTGCGGCGGCTTCATTTCCGATGGAGGCGGAAATGTAGGCCCGTGTGCTCAGGTTTGGGTGCACGTTAAAGAACTCCAGGTGGTCTAAATTTCCGGAGCCCTCCACTACGGCGTCTCTGATAATCATATAGTGGTTTTGGGACGTTAAACCGAACATACCAATCAATCAGGGCACCACCTTGAAATTGTCATTATTTTGCTCTCTGTCCTATGGCGTAAAAAAATCGGGGGGGGGGGGGGGGTCTGGTGTGTCACTCCCTGCCTACGCCCCTGGCTTTGATATGGACGCAGGACCGTCGCCTATATAGCAAGCGAAATGTTGCGCTGATAAGCGCGTGAACGAATGTCCAGTTCTTGACGTGGAGATTTGCGCAAAGCGATAGGAAAAAAAAAACGAGAATAAAAAGCATATATGGGCGCAAATCTTGGCTTGCCCCATTTTCCCGATAGAGTGAGGGTTCTGTCTTTTTTGTTTTGTTTTGTTCTCCCACCCCTTGCAGCGGAGCGATTTAGTGTGGGCGTCTCTGCATCGCACGTCGGAACGGTTCAGAGCAATATAAACCTAGCTTCTTTCGGAATTACATACTTCTGTGCATTCAGCTGCAGCGTGTTTTGTGAGAACGTTCATAACTGACATAAAAGCGATAAACGTTGTTGTGCTATAGGGTATAGAACCCTTTACTCACAGGTGTTTTTTTTATTATTTTGAAAAAAAAAAGCAAGCTCGCACTACAGCCACTGCTAATGTTATGCGAATAAATGCGGTGTATAGCCTACACGCTGACTGTACACGTTTTAAGGTTGTAGCGCGTACTTCGTCCTAATGACTAAGCATATATGATGGCTTGTATCTCCTAGTCACGCAGAGCTTTTTCTTTTTTCTTTCTGCCGTCATATTTTCGCTTGTTTGTTTTCACCCATTCTTTCAAAACTGCGTCTGAAGCCCACTTAGTTCCGCATGCTATCTACAAATCAAGTTTCGAAGGGTCGCTTCTTAAGTCTAAGCTGGCTAATTTTTTTTTTTCTTTCGACATACCTGTTGGGTATACATATATTTAAAAAATCCGCAATGTACAAATAATAGTAATCTAGTATGTGTCGCTCGTCGCGCGGTAGCGTTCCATCGCTAGTAGCCTTAGCTTACTCTTCGTAGTTACGCAATTTCAAGTCACGCTTCGTGGAAACTGCGCTGAGAAAAAAAAAAGAGACCATGAAATGCTTCTTCTATAGATGCTGTCGTCCTCCAAGTATTACACGGTTCGCCGCCTGCATGAGCACAATGGCGGAATACATGCCCTGTCGCTCTTGTTACCAAGTAGACTTTCGGGTTGATCCGCGTGTTAGAATGACCTTTGGCTGACCTTTGGCTCTCAAATTTCTCCTCCCCACGCTGACTAGAGCTTGTGTGTGCAAATTTATGTAACGCCATTATCTCCGTCACGTCACTTTCGACGCTACTAGCCGCGACCAGGAAGCGGCTGCGATATGCGCGCTGCTGCTGCTGCTGTGAGAAAGGCCAAGGTCTTGCAGCTTGGGATTCCACGCGCAGACACATCTTTCTCACTCACTCTCCTCCTTACTTTTCCTTGTCTTGCAACACTAAATGCGTGCATTACATGAGGCGTGTGGATGACGTGGCACTGTCGTTCAGAGTTCAAGCTATCCGAGCAACTGCCACGGTGAAGTTGCTTCTTAGTTTAGGGACTAAATTTTGATTGGTTTCCGAGCAAGACTGAAGAATGTGAAAGCTTGGAACGCACGGAGTATCCTACAATTTTGTTATAGAGAACTGTGACGCTGCGATCGTTCAGTCACCAAGGGAATGGTGGGCGCAGTTCCTGGATTTGCTTTGTCTTTGCGTTTGTGGCTTCCAACGCGCTTGGATCTATCTATCGTCACGATTTGGTTTCTGCTTCGGATCAAACGCCGCCTTGTTGAGATCATCGTGAGCCGATTTGGATTCGTCAGTCTGAGGGGGTGAAGTAGGTCTGCTGAACTTCGTCTTAACTTCGTCTTGTGACAAAGCGCCATGCAGTGTCACACCAGAGCCGAAAGAAGGCAGCGTATATAGGCAAATTCATTGTAATACTCGTCATTCTTAAGCTGCCTGAAGTGCCGCTCGTTGCTGCTCCCATTGACACTAGCGCCAGATTCATCTCTCAGGCGTGCTGTTATGAAACTCGTATATGCTTAAAGTGATCAGCACTCTTTGAGCGGGTAATGTCGCTGCCCCGAATGAAGACGAGTCAACTCGTCGAAGCGATATGACTGCAGCGACAGTCTCGACAGTCTCTGTTCGTTGAATGACTCAGCACTTTGAGTTCTTCGGAATGTGGAAGGGGCCGTAAAGGTTATAGTCTACATCTAGTTATTTACTAGGCACCCGATTCGAAGTGAGATTGTTTGAATCTTTAGATTGCTTTAAGGGATCTGCTGGGGCTTTCCGTTCCAAGACGGCGATACGATTATGAGAGACGTCGTAGTGGGGCGCTCCGGAAACGTTGACCATCCGGTGTTATTTAACGTGCACATAAATATAAGTACACGGGCCTTACATTGAGAAACAAAAAAAAAATGCCGCCCGCACCTTCCCACGGAAGGGCGGGGGGGGGGGGGGGGACTCGAGTAAAAATGCGTCGCAGAGTGGTAGGGTCATCGCGTGAATGTGTCGTGATTGCTTGTTCCTTTTCGTTGAACCATGTCTTCGGCTGCCAGATGATCCAGCTCGGCCACAATTTCTTTTTTTTTTATCAGTTAGCGCCTATGTAACCAGAGCTTCCTGGTTCTCATCTCTTATAGCTACAAGGTCGTGGTTGGCTCTTCTTTTCTAATCCATTTATGCACGGATATCCGCCAGCAGTTCAGCGACAGCAACTCGCTCGAATTGCTTTGCACACGGCGAGGAGGTGCGCGTCGAGGGTGGCGCCATCTCGTCGCCCCCTTGCACCGCGCAATGCATTGCGGGAAAAACAAAAAAGCACGTGAGACCATTCTTATCTCGTCTTTTTTTTTTTTTAATTGACCCTCGCGTCGGTGCAGCGGTAATCTCGGGTGACGTGGCCCACCCGGACATGCATGTGAGAGTCCGGCTGAAAAGAGTAGCAGTTGGCTGGCTTTGAACCGCTCTCGAAATATGAAGATAAGACGACTTGATCACTCGAACGCACGCATCCTATTTCAGGTGCCTGAAGGGCTGGTCAAGCCGAAGGCGGAAGGTCGGTTAGAAGGGTCGCAATCACAAGAGCTTCTTAGAAATACCCTAGAAAAAACTCTGGCGCGTGTGTCCGTGGCAGCTGCATTTCACTGTGCCTCAGCGAGCATGGGGAGTGATGGGCTGTGCATGGGTTTGTCTGATATTCGTTTTTTTGGCTCTGTGTGGCTTCGCTTGACTTGGAGCCACTTCGTCACGAGACAACAATCGTCAAATGTTGGGCAGTTACGTTTCACCGCTTTAACCTTCAATGCTCATCAATTCAAATCGGGTCACGAAGTTCACAATGGTCTGTTCTTTTTTTTTTATTTGACACAAAACCGAAACCCAACAATAAGCAAAGCCACGCGTGCTTTCCAAGCCCGCTAGCACGCAGGCTATAGTGAAAAGCGTGTCCTACCCATCATTACGTGCCGCCGCGTTGGTCTAGTGGCTAAGGTACTCGGCTGCTGACCCGCAGGTCGCGGGATCGAATCCCGGCTCCGGCGGCTGCATTTCCGATGGAGGCGGAAACGCTGTAGGCCCGTGTGCTGAGATTTTGGGCGCACGTTAAGGAACCCCAGGTGGTCGAAATTTCCGGAGCCCTCCACTACGGCGTCTCTCATAATCATATGGTGGTTTTGGGACGTTAAACCCCGCATATCAATCAATCATATCAATCAATACCCACCATTACCATGGTTGCTGATCGGGAGCGTCCATGTGCGCGCCGCCTCCGTTTTTCTTGGAGAACGGAGGCGGCGCGCATGACGGCTCCCTATAGTCGCTGAACGATCGCAGTGACACAGTCCCCCCCTTTTAGTGAATTTCAGGAAATAATTGTCTTGAAGGGCCGGTGCTGCCGAAGGCGGACGTTAGCCTGAAGCGTCGCAATAACGTTGTTATTATTCGTGTGGTTTTACGTGCCGAAACCACGAAATGATCATGAGAAGCATCTGTCGTTCTTCAACGTGCGCTGACGTTGCCGCACGCGCGCCTCTAAGCATTTTAAAGCCTTCGAAATGCGACCGTCACGGCCGTGATCGAACCAGCGACATGCCTCGGCAAATGTGGAATGAGGAGAAAGGGAGCTAGATATGCTTAGCCCTCCACATTGGAAACACCGTTTGCGTACCTGCGATATCGAACCTGGTACCTTACGAATCGGTGGCGGACGCTATGCCACTTCAACCACCGCTGAGACGCCACCCGACATCCTCTTTGTGGTCTCTCACGGCTGGCGCTGCTTAAAGTAGCCGAGCCAGGAAAAGAGGGTGTCAGAAAAATAGCGCGTTTCTCTTCTTTTTTTTTTGTAAAAAAAAATCTACCTGAGTCACACTACGTCAATACCGTTGTATAAGGAACGCTACACACTTCCCTGACAACGAGTCTCTCTCCCTCTCTCTGCCCCCCCCCCCTCTCTATCCCTCTCTTTCTCTCTCTCTTTTATTACGTTTGCTTTTACTACGTGGCATGTCCTTGACCACTTGTCTCCTGTACGTGAACCCCCCTTTCTCTTTTCCTCGAGCCTTGTGGCTTGGAGCAGCAGCAGAGGATGACTCAATCCATTATTTGGATTGCATCATCCCATTTTTTTTTCTTTCGTTTACTGCCCTTGTATATACTTGCTGCAGGTGAGCGCCGTCACACATTTTCCTTTTATTTTCTCGGTTGCTCTTTAAAGTGAACACAGCCAGCGCTGTGTTCAAAGATTGCCGAACAAACCTCCGCGATCTTTGTCTTGCGAAAGTTGGCGCTACATTTATTTATATTTTTGTAATCCTGAAATCCCCCTTCCGTACGTGTTGCAGCTGTTTTGAGAGGAGGGGCTCGCTGGTTCGGCTGTGCGTCCTTCGATAACATCTGTTGGCTGACAGGCTCCCTCCGCGAAAAACGTGGACATTGTTTACCGCCGTTGATTCATCGTCACGCGCTTTGGCTCGCGTGTTAACTCGGCTATAACTTGTCGATGTTGGCAGTTTAGGCGCATAGAAAAAAAAATTCTTCACTTCGTCGGTCGTCATCGATGAGGCTTTGGTCTTGTTTGTTGAGATGTACGAGAAATATATTGAATACCGTAAGCTACGTGGAAGGCGTTTACCCGAAGAACCCCCAATTCGTTGCGTACGCAATCACAATGAATGAAGAGTACACCGGTACGACGAGTATGCCACTTTACTTGGATACACAAAGAGTAATCTAGAGGAGGCCGAAGTTTGTGTTGGATGTGAAGTTACGAAGCATACACACCTAGTACATTTGCTAAGGTGGACAGTTTGAGCATTTAAGTAGACCACTAGTCGAAACGTTGCCCCTGGCGACACGCCGTGTTCGAGAGTTTTTCTTATCTTAAGGGGAGAGTAATATTCTTAGCAGCAGGAGTAATAGTTACACTACCAGTTAGTAGTAGTAGCAGTAGTAGTAGTAGTAGTAGTCGTTGTAGTAGTAGTAGTAGTAGTAGTAGTAGTAGTAGTAGTAGTAGTAGTAGTAGTAGAGGAAAAAGCCACGAGTTCTGTATTCTCACGGGCCGTTTCGAGGATCTCGTTTTTCATCCACGCTCATCTCATCCAAACGACATCACCTGAAAAGAGGGCCTCCGATAAGGTCGCGGGTTCGAATTCCTGGCTGTGGCAGGCCGTATTGCATTGAGGGCGAAATGCGAAAAAAAAATTCCTAAAGGAAGAATGTCGGCTACAGTATTCGCTTTTACTACAGTTCTACAGCGCTGTAAATCCCGTTAGTATCCCGTTGGTACTGACTCGATGAAACCGCAGCACTAGCGAACAGCCACTGCAGGCTGCACGTGAATGTTGTCCATGTTGTCGTTGTGTGGTCTGTATACTGCGTGTTCGCTAGTATTATGGATTCGTTTAGATGTGGCCGCACGCTAAATGAAGAATGTCCTGCGGTCATCGACCAGTGGCAGTAGGTTTATACCACGGTGTGATCGCTTAAACGACGATATGCGTGAAATGAAGGGAACAGATTAAAAAAAGAAAAGCTACAGCCGCACGTTGCTACGCCGGTGGTGCGGTGGTTTAGTTGTTGTGGCGTTACGATGGCTTCTAGAAGAACGAGTCCGCGAGTTAAGAGATTGCCGCCGTTTTGCATTCGCGTCCGTATACAGCGCAGAAAGTGTCGCCTTTGGGACGAGTGTCGTAGGGCGCGGCCACCTTCGATGTTCTCGTACAGCGCAAAATTAACTCGTCGTGTACACATAATCGCTCAGCAGCGCTGGAGAATTCATAAGCGGAATGGTAAATCGCGAGTTCCTTCGTGCAAGTAATATTATGCAAGACGGGCGGCAGTGCGCTGGTAGAAACCACCATCACAGGCGACGCGCTGAAATTGCGCGACCCTCGAGGGTGTGCTTCAGCACGGCGTCGCTGGCCGCTGTGGCATACTCCAAGGAGCAGTCGCCGAACCCAGGATGCTGACATTATGCTCGAAGTAACGCGCATACGACCGTGCACTTTGCGGGAGCCTAATTGATTATTTACTTGGCTCAGTTATATGGAGCGCCGAAAAGGTCTGGGCGCACTATGTTATGCGCGGTGTCTGCGTGAATGATTAATAAAAGTAATGGTTATACATAATGAATTTCTTAGAAGAGGGTTTCAAAATGGTTGGTTGGTTGGTTTGGGTACATCTGCACGTAGCGCCATCTCTTGTCGGCCAAAGCGGCAGCCTGCCGTAACTGAATGCAAAGTAAACGAAAAAAAAAATCCTATCTGACGAATTAGGGTAGTTATCAAAAATGACTCCCGGTTCTATACAGCAGATACATATTTGAACAGTCTGGCAAAGTTGCAGTGTCGCACTACAAACCGCGTGGCTTCCCTCAGTGTTTATTATTGAACAATGGGATCCCATGCGTTTCTTCCGGCGATGTTCAATTGTCCTGTGAAGCTGCGCACTTCGTAATAGATACTGCACATTTACCAAAATGTTCCAGTGTGTGTCGGCTACGTATAGCCCAGAGTCATTTTCTATAACTAGCTTTTTCGTGAGATATGATTTTCTTCACCGGTTTCCTATTCAGTTATGCCAGGCTGGCGTTTCCGCCGCCGAGAGATGGCGCCACGTTGAGATGTCCCCCGATTCCTGGGAGTGTGGTTGGTTGGTTTGCTTGGCTTAACGTACCAAAAGGACAGGCATATCATCTATGAGAGATGCCTTAGTGAAGGGCTCTGGATAATTTCGACCACCTGATGATGGTTCTTTAACATTTCCTGGAAAAAGCGCGGTACACGGACCTTCTCGTCTCCGTGGAAATGCGATTGCCGGGATCGGTATTGATTGATTGATATGTGGGGTTTAACGTGTCAAAACCACCATGTATGATTACGAGAGACGCCGTAGTGGAGGGCTCCGCAAAATTCCGACCACCTGGCCGGTAGCCGAACCCTGTGACGACAAGACCGGCGCGGCGGACAAGGTTTCCAAACGACGTGTGAAAGTGCCCTCCTCAGCGAAACCCCTCGCGAAGTTATCTCGCCTTCAACAGCCGGTTGCCGCGAGGTGGACGGGTGTGCTGCAGTCGCGGTGGGTTTGTCACGCCGTGGATGCGACGACCGGAAGCCGCCGGGCCCGGTTGTGCGGATGCCACGCGTGTATGTACGTATTCCGGCGGCGGCTGTGCTGGCCACGAGGCTTCGTCGGTGGGGGATCACGGGGCCGTGATTCCTCGTCCGTCGTGTCAGCGCTGTTGTTTTCCGGAATCTCCTCGGGCACCTCCTCACCTTCCCGGCGTTCCTTTTTATCCGTATCCGCGTTACTCCTTGCTTGCTTTATATTTTTGTATTTGCCCACCTTTTTTTTTGCTTGCTTTATCGCGCGAGTTTGATATGTGCGTTAGCCGCCGGGTG
Organism: Rhipicephalus annulatus; assembly: GCA_013436015.1. NCBI lineage: Eukaryota > Metazoa > Arthropoda > Arachnida > Ixodida > Ixodidae > Rhipicephalus > Rhipicephalus annulatus. Next base: position 867,027 of record WOVY01010187.1, on the reverse strand, counting down.
GTGTGATTCTGGCGTGACTAGGCGGCGAACGAGCCCGCGAACTCAGAACTGGTCGCTCGCAATTTTAGCCCGGGGGAAAACGCCTTCCTTACGGAATGCGCCTGTGTTTTGCCATTTACGTGCAGTGTTGGGGGAGGGGGGGGGAGGGGGACCGAGTGCGAATTCTGCAGGAGTTATGTATGTACAGTGGCGCGCTCAATATTAGTTGCAACGCGGTGTGCCTCGTGGTCGAAGAAGTCCCGAGCTGTGACACCTGCAAACGCGGATTTGGGTTTGGAAATGCCGATACTCGAAACAGTGTTCACGTCGCTAATTGTTTTACCCTGCAACGTTGTCGCCGCTTTGGCCTCGAGCAGCGTGTTGCAATTCATATTTTTCTATAAGCGTACACGTATGCGTATGTGCGCATGTATGCATTAAATGCCAACTGTACGGAATGGCTCCGAACACGAAGACGCGGGTTCGATTCCCATCTACGACGACGGCATATACGGTGGTGAGCGAAATGCAGAAACACCCGAGTACCGATAACTTAGCTGCTAGATCCGCAGGATGGTCAAAACTAGTCCGTACTACTCTGTATAATGTCTCCTTTACGGCATGTTTCGTTGCCACATTAGGATTAATTTACAACAAAACTTGGTTATCGACCCTTTATTATGCATAAAGGGTTGAAAGTTTTTAAAATATCGGGAGGTGTTTTTTTTTTATTTGCTCCCTCCTCCACCGACAACCACTACCACCATGGCACTACATCCGAGTCTAAATTTAAGAGGAGGAGGAGGGGCAGTGTTGAGGGGTGCGTTGGATCTTTGGCTGCTCTATACTCTGTGCTTGGATTCCTACTTGAAGAAATGTCCGCAAAACCACACCACATGTCATATGCACGATGTCGTTAGGTTTTGCTGGCATTTCTTCAAGTAACACGAACAAACTGGTTCAGGTGACGACTCTAGGGCATTAAATCGCTTGCGCGAAAGGGGAAAAAAAAAAAAAGCTTGAATTTGCGTACTCCCAGGTTTACCGTTTTTTTTTTTTTCTGTTTCGGAAACCAACTCTCAGTCATAGTAAGTGGCAGTATCCAAAATACAAACGCAACATTGCTTCGCGTTTATTGTCTAGCTAACAGCGAACGGTGGAGCTACTCGTATCTCTCGCTCGGCAAGAGTGCTAACGCTTGTATTCTTCTACGTGTAACGTGTGACGATTATTTAATTCTGGTAAAATTTCTTAGTGCGGAGTAGCAGCGAAGTAGCGTACGTTGCATTTCGCATTATTATTTATCTTCGAATGGAACTATAGCTCGTTTAATGTTAATATTGTTCATTGAACTTCACGAGTGACGCAGTTTTCAACGTTATCGTTTTCTGTCTGCGGTAATGCCTCCAACACCGGCGCGTTACCTACGTAGACATAATAATGATAAAGAAAAAAAAAGAAGCTCGCAACTGGTCGTTTCGAAAGGTCATTCGGTAATGATTGCTCGGTAGGTCTACCAGCGAGCGCTGACGTATATTACGGTCGTTTGCCTTCCTTGCCTACAATGTATGTCGCCTGTGTTTACAAACACGCTGACCAACTACATGCACGCATGGACAGACGTCAGTTGGTAGAGAAAACGTGCGCGGTTTCGCAGACGACACACATATACGGTAATGAGACACGGTGGAACCAAACCTCACATTTGACTCGCCCTTTCTGCCTCGCTATTTGCGTACACACTTTGCAAACGTGGACGGGAGTGCTTCAAAAGGACAGATCCACTCTTAGGGGCGCCTTTCTGTTGCACAACAATAGTCGTCCCCATCTAATGTGACAGGAATACGGCACGAAAGCCGCGACCGTTTTTAGAGCGTGGCACTGGAAGGAATTACACCCCAGAGGGTCCTACTGTTTTTAGATAGCGACAGAAATATACGCTTTGAATGGTGCAGGTATTGCTATATAGCGGCATGGATACACCCTAGAGTGTGCAACTGTTCATTGTGGCAAGAATACTCCTCAAATGGTGCTGATGATTGAGAGGCGTCCATACAACCGAAAGGGTGCAACTTGATTTTTTTAACGGAATGGCAATACGCCCTTAAAACTGATTTTAGTGTGGAAAGAAAAAGCGTCGTACGGTGCAACTTGTTTTAGAAAGTGATAATGATGCAACCCGTAGAGCGTCATATTTCTTACAGTGACACTACAATTTGAAGGGTGAAATCGTTCATTAAATTTGCCTTGAATACTACTTGTAGAAGGAGAGAGGGCCCCCGTATTTACAGAAATGTCCTGTACGGTAAAATTTTTCAGAAAATATATTAGCCAGTCACGATGCGAAACATATCATTATTGGTGACCAATAGGGACAACGTGCTTACAAAAAAAAGTTTTGTGAATTCAGCCTCTGAACTGTTGAAGTAGCGACACCCAAGGAGATGTATTAAATTACGTCCTTCACGAACAGCACCACACCTCGTATTACATCTTTTTCTTCGACTGTCCCTTTTATTTGCGTCGTCGCTTCGCTATCCGAGCGGCGTCTGCCTCGTTCGTCCCAGTGAGAGAGTCAACTGCTTGAGTGCATATAGCAAGTTGAGCGATTAGCTTAAATTACCTTAAATGGGCGCACGCAATCGTCGCGTGCAAGCTGCCATGTTGTATCTCTTTTTCGCGCATCGTTATTTTGTGCGGTGGCCTGATTTGCATATACATATGCTGGCGCGCGCGTTCCTTTCCCTTTTCTGCGCGCGAAACATGATTGATTGATATGTGGGGTTTAACGTCCCAAAACCACTATTTGATTATGAGAGACGCCGTAGTGGAGGGCTCCGGAAATTTCCACCACCTGGGGTTCTTTAACGTGCACCCAAATCTGAGCACACGGGCCTACAACATTTCCGCCTCCATCGGAAATGCAGCCGCCGCAGCCGGGATTCGAACCCGCGCCCTGCGGGTCAGCAGCCGAGTACCTTAGCCACTAGACCACCGCGGCGGGGCTCTGCGCGCGAAACAATAATCGCTGTCGCGCGGAGGTGTTCTTGCCCCCGTAAATGGCGTGCAGGTGTGTCCTTGCCTGGTCCCAAGTGTTTTTTTACCGACGAAGCTTACCGCCCGCGACGCAAGCGCGAATTAACGGCGGTGGCTCTCTTGAAAGCCCTTCGCGATCGAAATGACCTTCGAGGGTTTGCTAGCTTGCGGCGTGAGTGTTGTATGCGTGCGCTGTTTGTAGGGCCACCACCGCTGCTTCCACGAGGCACGACGACTTGAAAAGCGCACTCAACAACTGTTTTGCCGAGGAGCGCTTTAGGGACATGTGCAACGGCCGAACCGACCTTCCAGTTTAGTGGCTATGAGCGCATGCACACTATTCGCATGTTGCCCCCCCCCCCCCCACGCCTGTGGGAATTGCTTTCGTACGTTCTAAGCTACATGCACTTAACGCGGTCTACATGTGTGAGACGCTTTGGAAAATCGCTTTTCCCACTTGGCTGTAGCGCCATAGTCGCAAGGTGTATGAGTCGTACAGGGAGGCTTCAGGTTCAATCCGTATATTCTCTATCGCTACTATTGCTTTGTGCATACGGCCACAACGTCATGTGGTACAGTATTTGATAGGGTATGGGGCTGAGCCTGTTGGTTTGGTTTCACGACTGCAAAAAGGATACGTAAAATCAAAGACACGGGTTAGCTCTGTCTGTTCTTCTCGCGTCTTCGTTCTGTTTTGCAGTCCCTCGAAATCCGACGGTGGTATAGTGACAGCAGGACTCGCTATTTGGCGGTATACGTTCGGGGGCCGAGGCCTGCTACGCGCGTTTCCCCGTACAGGAGCACTCTGCAGCTGTGTTGAGTGAGGTGCGCGTCTGGTGGTTGCGATATAGCGTATAGGCTACGGGGGCAGTTTGCATTAAACTGATGGAGGAAGCGTGCATTAGCCAAATCGTTGCTGCTCGAGCACGGCCTTGCGACATTGCAAAACGATTGTTGTACACACGACACATTGTGCAATGAACGTAACGACCCAGAGCGATTGCGCTCATAGACTTGCTGCATCGCATGTATTTCGCTAAGCCTATGAGTGAGTGGACAGTTCATAAATGGGTCGTGTGTAATAAACTTCGCAACAACTGGCAGGATCCTAACCAATACCCAACGGCAGCAGACTCATGTTGTGGCATATTTCTCCGGTGTTGCAAGTACGCGTGCGTGTGTGTCGGAAACCGTATACATGGGACTAACAAGGTCGAGGCGTTGTTAGGGTGTTCGATTTGTCGACCCGGACTGCCCGAAAGTGCACCCGACTTTGCTCATTGGCCGGAATCAATGCCTGTGCAGGGGCAGTCCTAGCCACGTCCGGTATACGACAGACCGAAAAAGAGACCTTCGATTTTCCAGTACACCCAAAAGGACGCCAGTTATTTCGAGGTGTCTTCGGACACTAAATGCGTATCCGAGGGCGCTGCGTTGCCTTCTCTTTGTTAGCTGGAGCGTCGAGCCAAGGCTCTTCTACCGGGGTCGGTACTGGATGGTCGTTTGGATAGCCATTCCCAGAAGTACGAGTCTGTAGCGTTACTTCTCTCTTACCGGGGTTTTCAGCGATTACGCTATCATTGTGCTATAGACCCGCAACCAAAGATGGCTGTTCGAAACAAGTAGCCCGGTGAAGCAGAGAACGCGTTTAGATCTCGAAATGAAAGTCACTTGTGGGTGGTAATATAAATAGACTAGGAGGAACTGGGTGGGCTGTTTAGCATTTCGAAACTATGCGGTAAACCCGAGACACACAAAAAAAAACAATGGAAACTAAAGACAGTTGCGCCTATTATTGTTCACTTTTACCGGGATATACAAAGTTGCCCTAATTTCTGCGTTTGTTCTTGCACAGCGTTCGCAGTTCTTTTTTCGTTCGTTGCCCGATAACGCAATATTCTGGGAAACGTGCTATGAAGTATGGTACGTCCGCTGCACATGATCATAACGGGTGGTAAACGTCACCGCCGCGTCGATCTCTGGGCTGAATTGACTATCAACTTCTAGGCGTAAAGCGAACATTCCGCGTATCTTTAGCGTGACAAATTAAGGCAGCGTCGGCCTGCAGGCAGCAGCAGGTCTTTCAAAGCGCTTTTGTTCTGCTCGCTTGTTTGCCGTACGATATGCGTACGTTGCCGACATACGCTATAGCTGGAACGACGTTGCGAAGTGCGATTCGAAGGTAGCACAGTCTGTCTGTGCCTCCCGCCAGTCCCACCTCCTGAGACCTTAATCCCTCCACCCTCTCTCTCTCTCCGTCCGTGACTCCCTTTTCAATAACGGAGGAAAACGCACCTCGGGGCGAGAAGTAACGCTTCGCAATTTCGCTTCGCAAGTGTAAACGGCACGTGTCGCTACAGCGTCCAGGCGTTGTGCGTGTGTGTGTGGGGGGGGGGGGGGTTCATTTATACGAGCCCCGCCGCTACTGCTGTGCGCGCCAAGTCCTGGCAGGCCGGCTTGTGCATCGGCTAGGCTGGGCGCCTTCGCACTTCCGTGGCGGCGTCGGTCGCGCGCCCTTGAGATGGGGTGACCGCGTTTTCGCGTGACGTCCCCCTCCGTCTTTTCCGCCGTTGCACCGGCAGCGGGGAGCGTTTGATGCCGCTATTTGATTGCCTGCATCCGAGGTAGCGGTCGTGCAAGAGTCATTGGCTCATGCCGATGGGATTTTTGTTTTGATTTTATTCCTTTATTTAATTCGAGGTTAACATAAACCAGGCACAAGCTTGTGGAATGATAACTGCACCGCTGAAGTCTATAGCAAAGCTTACTGTACACATAGTTAGGTTATTCATGTGCACTTAGACGCCACCGACAATGCAAAGAGGCGCGAACTGATGCAAATATTATTCCAGGGGCATATCCAGAAATGTATTTCGAGGGGGGCCAGGTGTAAAAATTTTTGTTGGGCTAGTTGGTGCATGTTACAAGAAAATTAGACGACGGTAAATCAAGTGCCCCTTATGATGTATGTTCGTGAAAGCGTTTGTGCACACACAAGCGCACTCACGCACGCAAAACTGAACGATTTCTAGTGGTTCGAACACTCCTCTCCATCTGGCTGCTCCAAGCACTGTCGATAACTGAGGTTTCTCTAACGCTGTCGCGTAAGCTCCTTTTTTCCGTATCTGGTGCTTTCATATGCGGTCGTTGGGGAATGTGACGTCACACTATCAATACAATTCGATATCTCGCTGTCCTCTCCGCAAAAATTCCCAATTAAACGGAGTCCTCTTGACCGCGTGCGTAAATCTCTCGGCGTGGGAGGTCTGTTTCAGCTTCTCGTTCATTTTCTGCTGAAGCCCGGCGGCGCGGCCATCAAAAACACGCGAGACCGCAAGGCATGGACGTCAAAGCGAGCTGGGACGGTGGCCTGCAGCTCATCTTCACGGCGCCCTGGCAACCGCCGCGCGGCCGTCGTCTGGAGGCCTGTCTGTGTTCAGTGTCTGGCGTACACTGACGCGCACGCGTGAGTGTTCACATTAGGGAGCTGCAGTCGGCGCCGCACGAAAAAATAAAGCTGCGTGAAAGGGAACTTTTTTTTTTCGTGACGGGCATCGCACTGGAGCGCACACACATAAAACGACGACAGAATTAAGAAACAAATTGCGGATTTTCACAAGGCGCAGCTTTTATTTCATCGCGCCCCTCATCGCCTGTCGTTCGCAGCTTCGGGTCTCGATGTGCCGTCGTTTCGAGCGCGACTGATTCGGTACTTCGCACGTTCCTGGAAGAGCGGCAATTTTCCCGACGCGTTATGGCACGACTCTGATCAGAACTGCGTGTCTGCCCGAGTACGCTGTACCCTCGATCCCAACTGCGTCTCACCCAGCGCGCCTGCGAGTCGTCAGTGCTGCTACGTCAGAGGACCCAGAATGCAAGGAAGGACGACAAGACGAGGAAAGTGCGGCGCACAACGCGGGAGGAGGCTGCTGTTTGTGCGCTATGATGAAAGCCGGCCCGTTGTGTTCCCGCATAAAGGCCTCGCACTTTGTCCTAATCTGCAATTCCGCTGTGCAGCCCCTCTTGGCGTCCTTTTCACGTTGGCCCGAAAATAGAATGCAACGAAGTGATGATCGACGAGGTCGATTGCGCAACACAAGTGCGTATGGTGTTCGCGTAATGAGAACCTGAACAAGGCTGGCCCATATTGTCGCGCGCCTGTACTTCCGTTGAGGAGCCCTTCTCGGTTTATATTCGCGCTAGTGGATAGCCTATCTCGACGTGCACTGCGCGGAGATCGCGTTGCACTCCTTGTAACTGCCGAGGCGGCCGTGGTGTTTGCGAAGTAACCCTGAAATTGAACACGCGTCGTCTGCAACGACGGCAGGCTGCGTCGTCTAAATGGGAAGGGGGAACCTTCGGCTTCGCCGACCGTGCCTGGGCTGCATCGACCAAGGACGCGCCATGCAGGAGTCCGTCGCCCGGCAACCTATCGTAAACAGCCCGCGCCGTCGCCTACCCATCCCTTTTTCACCGTAGGGTGGAGTCCCCGATCGAATATCCCCACCCCCTACGTCGCCAAGGCAGAGTAGGCGGGTGCCGCCGCCGCCACGTAACCGCCGCGCTGCGCGTGCCTATAGCGCGCGAATCCGCCGAGCCCTACGACACAACGCCACTGTGTGGCAGTAATTGCCTTCGCCGCTACCGCGCAGTTTTTCTCTCTCTCGATACGGTAGGCGACACAAGGAAAACACGAACAGTAATATTACGCCCGCATTGTGTTAAGCAGAAATAGCGTGCAGGGCATTTGTGTATGCTGCGCGCCGATTCATTATTAACGTGGTGCGGATATGCTGACACACGGCCATACCCGCAATCTCCCCCTTTTGTGGCAGCATGATGCCGGAAGGACAGTAAAAAAAAAAGAAAAAAGACAGGTTTCGTGCTGATGCTGCTGTGGCAACAGGAAATGTGTCACCATCGGTCATATTTGTTTGCGAGGTTCTTAAGTGTCTTTGCGCAAGTTGTGTTCAGCTGGTTTCCAGCGCATAATGCACTGTCTGATGCACTGTGCTTCAAGTATGGCGTTACGTGCCAAACTGTGTGTGGGAAAATGTGCATCGTTGCCATTTCTCTTCACCTCTGCATTCGTGTTTTTTTGAGTGTGTGTGATGGAGGCGACATCAACTTTACGAAAAATAGAATAACTTGGTGAATAATGAAGTCACAGTCGCTAGTAATGGTGCTTTCACACCTCTGTATGCTTCACTAGCGCCGCTCCATTCTGATGATGCTGTGCTCAGTTGCTGAGCCCTGGTGGGAAGTGATTTGTAATATATGTGCATCCCATGTGAAGTTGTAATTTAGAATGTAGAGCACTACGAAACTTGGAAATTCAAACCAGAGGGCAGTGGCGTAGCCATTGGGTGGCACACCAAGCCCTCACACCCCCCCTCTCCCAGAATTTTTTTTTTTTTTGCCATGGCATACACAGTGAAAAATGACTATTTCAAAAAGGGACCCCCTCTCCCGAAAAAATTGGTCAACTGTAGCTGAGCTACAGCAGTTTTGTCTTTCTGTATGCTGTTGAAACAGTGGCTACCACCTAAGGCTCACTTTATTAAACTGCTATTGAGGTCGTTCATTAACACAGCTTCCACATTGTGTGCAGGGCACGTACATCTCGAAGCACATATCCCCAATAAGTGTGTAGACCATTAGTGCTGAAGACTATCCATCACCAATGACCCAAATAGAAACCTATGACCAGAGAAGCCATTATGGTCCTCTTTTTTTCTTTTTTTCATTGTTGTGGAGAGTTGAGTTGTAGTTCACCCTCATTATGACACCCATGATTTGTTTAAGTGCCATTGTGAGGGAAGTGTGCAAGTGGTTTCTGTTGAAAAAATTCACTTGCAGTCTTGAATTGCTAGGAGCTGTACTTCAAGGGGACCCATGGCTTTTTTGGCGAGATTGCACCTATACTTGGTAGCTATCGCTTGTGTTGCTGACATTAGGTGCACTTTGCGGGCATTGCCAAAGTTTGTCATTAAAAACAGTCCATCCTGCTTTTTTCGAGCTGTCGAAGAAGCGTCACAGGCCATTTTTATCTGACCAACTGACATACGTACTCGTGTGCGTTTACGAAAATTTCAGTGCATGGGCACACGTATCAAGGAAACCGTTCTACCATCTTTTTAATCCAGGTTTGGTGATGAACGGGGTTATTACTATGATCGTACGGGGGATCGGGATCCGTACGTGCGGCGAACAACGGGCTACCACGACGAGGACGGCTACCAAAGCCGGGGCCGTTCGAGAGATCGATACGCACGCTCGGCGGCCTCCAATGCTTCTGCCTACCAGGACGGGACGGACAGGTGCCAGGCTTCTTCGATCTTACCTGGACAGTACGGGTGAGTGCTGGGACATATCCATTCTCGACATAACAGGGATATTCCAAGTAAAATGGCTAATAAGATGCTACATAAACTGCAAAAAGTGTGAAGAGCTTGCGCATATCATTGTCTTTGGCAACCTTCGTGTGTTTTCATTTTGCTGTCCTCATTCACAATCTCTTTTACACGCTAAAGTTTTGATGTGTATGCAACATGTAAACAAGTGCAAGTTTTATTGCAATGCCACCTTGTTAGCCGTTACTGCATCTATCAACATGCTTCTATGCAGGCGTGATGGTTCTGTTTAATGCAGGAAAGGAAAAAATTACGTTAGTTTTCACTGGCAACCTAGTCAGTGTTTACAGCCTCTAAATAGGAGCTAGCTAGATTGGGTAGAACCTTCTTACTATGAGAAGTAGTTTTTCTAATAATAGGGCTTGGAAAAGAATTGGATTGCTTTTGTCATCATGCAAACTTCTGTAGTTTAACAAAAGGTGGTAGACTGCCTCATAATTATAAGCATTCTATTTTGTCTTTCCAGAAGTGGAAGCCACTTCCGTACTCATGGCGTATCAGCGCGCCAGCCAGCACCACTGCAGCAATCGAGCCACTTCGACGCATCAGGCGGCTACGGCTTGAGTCCGGCGGCCGAACCCTACTCTGATGACAAGGACAGCGGTTCACCGTCGGCGGCGCGTAGCGGGCTGGTCTCACGGAGAGGCTCGGCAGTCAGTTCGACGGTCACCTCTCCCCCGCAGCAGCCGCAGCTGCAGTCACAGTCACAGACGCAGCAGCGGTGTCACAATAAGCACGTCTCGAGGTCCGAGTCACGGTCGCGCTCCAGCTCCCGAAGTTCAAGCGGCAGCCGCCTAGGATCGTCATCTTCAAAGATTCGCTCCAGTTCTAGCGACAGTAGTCGCTCTCTCTCACCTAGCAAGTCACCCCCGTAAGTTGGCAGGACCTGCATAATCTCTCAACTTCGACCTCTTAAGCTTGCGCATTTCTTTTTATGAGTGCTCGCCAGTAGGAATAATATTTTGTGTTTGAATTATACGTATAAATATCTCTTTGTCCTTTCTTTGTGGTTTTGTTTAAGACACCATTCGAGCAGCACCAAGGCGTCACGCAGCGAGCGGCCAGCGAGCGCTGTGACGGCAGCACCATCATCGAGTTCATTTTTGCAGTCAACCATCTCCACACCAAACAGTAGTAGCACCAACGCCAACAATGGAAGCAGTAGCAACTGCTTGCAAAACAACAACAACAACTCCCTTGACGGGAGCAGTATGGGCGACAGGGAGGACAAGCGGCCACTCGGCATCTGTGTTCGGAACCTACCGGTCAGGTCCACTGGTTAGTTTCCGTTTTCTGGTCATTTCTTGCTTACTAGACCACACGTGGGGTTGTTACAGAAATGTCAGTTTGTTATGTTAGCAAATTAAACTTTTCTAGTTAACTTGAAAAAGACTACTTTCCTTTTAACGTGGCACATGGTATGTAGACCTGGTGAGGTCCGAACGGTTTGAGGCTGAAAAAGACGCGCCTTCTTCGGCAGCTTGCATGGGCTGTCCAATGTTTGATCCAAACACAAATATTCTAGTGATAGTGCACTGATGATGTTGAGGCCTTGAGTGTTTCCACACCAATCCATTCATTTCTTCACACAATGTCAAAGCAGCGTCCGCTCCTTAGGCGACAAGCTCTACCAAAGCTACAATGTCTTTCTGTCAGCACATGCATTTCTCACTGTTTTGTTCGTCACATTTCAGACACAAGCTTAAAAGACGGCCTCTTCCATGAGTACAAGAAACATGGCAAGGTCACCGTCGTCAAGGTCATTGGGCAGGGTACCGAGCGGTACGCTGTGGTCTGCTTCAAAAAGTGAGTACAGTTTCAAGATCACCATTGCCAGTGGCATTGTATGTGTGCAAGTTGAGCTATGGAGTACGGTGCATGCATAGTGAGTGTCAGTGCTGAAAAAAAAAGCCCAAATCTAATGTGGTCTCAGGTGTGTTTAAACAATAGCACCTAGAGACGAACCACTCTAATTGAAGCTCGTAAGAGAAAAATCTGAGTGTGGTGTGAAAATTGTGTCATGAAATTACATAGCTTCGTCACATCCGGGTGCTATACCGACAAGCTTTTTATTCTTGAGTTTTTTTGTTTTTATGAGGTCTCATCACATTGCAGTCTCTTTAACCATTGATATTGGTGTTTCTCTCAAGGGCACAGTGCCTTGTAATATTGTCCAGTTGTTCTTATTTAAAGGTGTAGTTCTGTATAACATTGAGATGCAAAAGTGCTCATCCCACACAAAGCACTTAGTGCACGTGTGATGTGTTAGAACAAGGCACATGTAGCCTACTAAACATCACTGTGCATCTGTCCATTGCTCAGCAATAGCGTTTTGGGAGTCACTGTAACCAGTGTTTTGATTCTTTCACCAGGCCCGAGGACGTGGAGAAGGCGCTGGAAGTGTCCAAGGACAAGCTCTTCTTTGGCTGCAAAATCGAGGTGACATCGCATGAGGGCCTGGACGGGGAAGACAACGAGTTCAGGCCGCTCGAAGCGGAGTTGGACGAATACCATCCGAAGGCGACGCGGACCCTCTTCATTGGCAACCTCGAGAAGGACATCACCACCACAGAACTGAGGAAACACTTCGACCAGTTTGGTGATATCATTGTAAGTACTGGTGCCAAAGAGCCGATGCTCAAGCCCATTTTTTTTATGGAGTGCTTAGTTTCAAATAAAAGCCCGGGCAGTTGAAGAAAATGATACATTGGAAAGTTGGGCTTGTTGGTATGTATTCGTGCTATTAAATGGCGTTGGCGTGCATGGCGAGGGACTGGATGAAAAGAATACAAGACTGGCCGATCTCTCTGGTTGTATGTGATTAAGCTTAGGTGCGAGTCAGTGCCTGTCCTGTTTTCTTTTCATCCAGTCCCTTCTCGTTGGAGCTGTGTAACATCACGAATCTTTATACCTAAATTATGCTCCGGTAAAAGAAGACCCTCTTGCAATCAAAGCAGGCATGACAGTTCCAGTTTACGAAAATAAGTATTGATTTAGCAGTATTCTGCACCATCCTGTCTAATGTTTAACCTCTCATTGTGAACTTGAGGAAAACAAACAGTTTTGAAATAATGGTTCTTCACTCTAGGCTGATGTAGTGTATCTTTAAGATCCCTGTAAATATTCACTTATGTTGTTGTTTGCCCCTTGTTTTTAGTCCAAGCCTGTAAAATCAAACAGGTCTGTGGTGTACAGTACCCATAGACAAAATTGCAACATCAGTTTTTCAAGTAGAGGGACTGCTGTGAGCAACTGTTCATGATGACCGCTTCATGTCGCTGCAGATCTGGCCACTAGAGATAATGTTGCCTCTAATTTAAATGCTGGAGTCAAAATTACATACATTTATATGACACACTATTTGTCCCAAAAAATGAAAATGCAAGCATTACTCAGCCCCAAATTTTTCACATTACTATCAGTGAGTACAGTAGAGGACTTTTTAGTGCGAGCTTCTAGAGCTGGCGTTGCCATGCACAACCATTGCAGGAAATCGACATCAAGAAGCAGGGCTCGGCATCGTCGTACGCCTTCATCCAGTACGCGGACATAGCGAGCGTGGTGAAGGCCATGCGCAAGCTAGACGGCGAGAACCTGGGCGCCAACCGCATCAAGCTGGGCTTTGGCAAGAGCATGCCCACCATGTGCGTCTGGCTGGACGGGGTCACCGAAATGGTCTCTGACAAGTTCCTCAGCCGCACCTTTGGCCGCTACGGTCCCGTCTCCTTTGCGGTGGTTGACCGAGAGCGTGGCCACGCCCTCGTCTACTTCGACAGCCTGGAGTGCGCGCAGCACGCCGTGGCCGAGATGCGTGGCAGGGTCCTGGGCGGCAAGAAGCTGCAGGTGCGTCTCCTACATACTGTGCCTATGTTCCAGGATGGCAATCCTAAGGTCGGTCCCGTCATACCAATCGCCGGCTATGATGATCACATTTTTGAGTTTTGTGAGCGTCGCCTTGAACCGTGCTAAGATCACTGTAAAGAGCTAGCCTGTGCAGAGACAGCCGATACGGCGTCCTTGCCAAGTTCTGGGCCGCTATTTCGTATATGTGCACTTTCCTTGATCGTACCGTATTTACTCGAATCTAGGTTGTCCCCTATTCTAAGAGGGCCGGCCAAAAGTCCGAAGTCCGGGGGGGAAAAAAAAAAAACTTATCTCGAATGTAGGCTGAACGAAACAGCGAAGACAGCGCTCACAAAGAAAAAACATATATTGAACATAAAGATGAAACAAAGCAGTTGGGTCATGATGTAAATAACTCGAGGAACATACAGCCGTTTGTCCAGTTTCTTTGTCGTTTTTTTTTTTTTCATGCTGCTTCTATTTATTTGCACCATAAAGATGTCGCGCTTGCTGATGCCACGCTCATTCTGAGCCGTCGTTGCTGACAGTGCGCAATCCTCGGTGCCGTCAAGCGCATTGGATATGCCGCTATTCTTGAAAGAGCACACAGTTCAAGTTCCTGGGATGTCGTGCCACGCTGCAGCCCCTCCTGTGATGCATATTTTTTTCATCTGCCCCAAAGTTCTGTTCGACATAAACATTGGACGATGACTCCGCGGCTAGGACAACTTTTCTTTTATAAGCGGCACTACAGTGACACCGTCTGTTTGGCACCATTTACCTACACCACACACGAGCCACTCGAGGCGCGATTCCAAATGATAGACGGCTCGCCTCAACACTCACCGGTGTCGCCAAAAAGATCAAAGTGGCGGCATTACATGTGTACTTAAGCCAGGTGTTGGCTCAGCTACTAACGGCTGCAATACATCTAGGTGGCGTTAGTTGTGCCCCACTTTTCCCAATGAAAAATGGTGCGTTTCGCATAATCTTCGCGTCTAAGCCGATCCCGGAGTTTGATTAAAAGAAATTTGAAAAAAACTTTGGGCCTAGGTTAGAGTAAATATGGTATGCTGGCCTTGTTATCCACCACTTGTGGCCGACGGGTCTCAGCGATAAGTAGCGTGGGCGGTCAATTATTCTGACTAGCGCACTACACAACGGTCTAGTGATTATGGTGCTCAGCTGCTGACCCAAAAATCACGAGAACGAATCCCGGCCACATCGGCCACATTTCAGTTGAGGCAAAATGGTCAAGGCTCACATGCTTTAGATTTATGTGTGCGCATCAGAGAACTCCATCGGGTCATAATTTCTGAAACCTTTCACCACTATGGTTCCCATAATCACATTGTGGTTTCGGGACGTAAAACACCAACAGTAAATAATATCTGAAAACTGTCCGTTCATAACTACAAAATACCAGCCCAGATTCTGTGTGCTTCGTTGCAGAGGAAGCCGTTATTAGTCGGTATTACACAGCTTGTTTGCCTGGACGAAAATTGTTCGCGAAATGCGTCGCCCTTCAAAATGTCCCCGAGTTTTGACAAATTTCTGCACTCGCTACCTCCCCTCCCCCTACCCTTTTCTTTGCCGTTCTAACACAGGTTGATTTTGCTAGTCGTGAGTGTCAGTCTGCTTTCTTCGACAAGATTGAAATGTCTGGCCAAGTTCTCCAGAATGACCGGATCTGGGAAGGAAGGAGGGAACGTCGGCAGGAGTTTGACGTGATACGGGACGAGAGGTTTACAAGGTTGGTGATTCCATCCCAACACCCTTTGTTTTTGTGTTCAGAGTAGCAACAGAAAGGAAAGAGTGCAAAAGATAACTTTGGCTTAGGCATTGATTACTAAATAGCCTCTCTAACTTAAAAAACATACTGTTATGTGTTTTTTTTTTTTTTCCTTTTGCCTGAAGAGACATAAGTTGGGGGCGATATTCTAGTATTAAAGGCAGAAAGAAAGCTAGCTGGCTGATGGCCTGTCGTGAATGGTGCCAAAGACAAGCTGCAATAAAATTTTTGCCATACACAGAAGCCCTCTGTCAAGTGGCATATGCATAAAGGGACCTTCGGGCAAAATTTCATGACTGAAATAAAAGCAGCAGCGTCATGGGAAACGACAGAAATAGCCACTTTTAGTGACGAAACTGGGGAGGGGGGGGGAAGGGAGATAAAATAAATTAAAATATATACTAAGGAAAAAAATTCCACCACGCTTGCCAGAAGTGCCAGTTGACGGGGAAGCATTCGTGACACTAACAGCAGGGTCCATAGGTTCGCACTACCGAAACAGAAAGAAGTTACTACATTTAAACCTAATTATAGCAAAGTTGGATCTTACAGAAAAATAAGTTTGTTATATACGAAAATTCATTATATAAAAGTATATTTCTTCATTTACTTTATTATAACTGATTTTTCGTTATATCTAGGTTCGTTATATAGAGTTTTAAGCGTACTACCATATAGATGTACGCATGTAAGCACTTAGACAGCTTTGCTCAAGTTTTGCATAATCTCTCGCAATTTTTTATTGTCCTCGTTGTTAATGTGTTTGACCACCTTATTTGTGGATTGCCAGTTGAACTCCCTCCTGCCGTGTTTCTTGCAGAGATGGCCGGGGGGTAGCCTTTGATGGCCGTGGCTACAGTCGTTACGAAGCCCAGCAGCGCACAGCTGGGCGGGGTCCCAGCCGCGGCCTGCAACGAGGAGGAACCTACAACAGTCGAGGCCGGGGCCAACCATTCGGGCTGCGTTATGATGGCACTGTCTACCAAGAGGAATTGTGTGATCGGAGACACAGGTGAGCATAATTATGCTGTGCAAAGTGCATGTCTGCTGCTAAAGGCAACAGGAAACTTCTTCTATCTCACATGACGAGCGTGTATTGAAAGGAAGATTTGAAGAACAGGCTTTGGCAAAAGAACTATCGAGGTTTCAGTGCCCGTCTTTAGTGCAAGGAGCTTAAAAAAGTTGCTTGATTCGAAGAATGCTGTATGTTATCACAAGCAACTCACCTTGAGAGCTTTCAGCAGCATGAACTAAGTGTTGGATAAATGATTGCTCATTTTACTTTATGGTTAAAACTGACAAGACCCACTGTATATTTTTTTTGCTTCTTACTAGGTTTTCGGACAAAGATGACAGCTTAGAAGACATCACACCATACGAAGAACGGGCAGAGCGCCTCAAACACATAGACGGAGTCTTGGGCACTGCTGACTGGGCGCCCCGGAAAACGAGCAGCAGCATCAAAAAACACCGCAACTCAACAAGTGATCAGGAAAGTCACCACAGCCAGTCGCCACCGCAATCTCGGCATCACAGCCGGTCCCCGCCACCGTCAGTCAAGGGCTCTAAGAAGGGATCGTCCAAGGAGCGGCCTTCTCAGCGCCACCGGCTTAGCCCTGGCCGGTCATCCTCCCGGAGCCCAGTGGTTAGGGACGTGGCTTTGGATCTGGAGGATGTGCTTGTGGACGTGCGAGACATAAGGCGGCGTTCATTAGATGGACCTCCCAAGTCGGACTCCAAGGAATTGCCACTGGCTTCCGTGTGCAGCAAGCTGGAGGCGTTCCAGGACTCTGGAGGCGAACGAATACGCAGCAGCAGCTGCAGCAGCAGTCGTACCAGGAGGGAAGAAGACGTCAACTCGACGAGTGATTCGCCGTCGCAATTGGAGCGAAAGAGGCGCTTATTAGGGCTCAAGGAGAGCTCGGGTGGCTCACGGCCGGAGGACAGCCGCAGTGATACTGACTGTGCCGAAGGTGACGAAGAGCTGTCCATACGATCTGACAGCAAGTACCTTTCGAAGCAGGTGCAAGACATTCTAAGCTCCAGTGATGGTGAGTGCTCCCCGAACGCTGATGGAGCTGCCAGAAAGAAAGGGAAGGGTTTGCCAACTGACACATCCGCAGCAACGAGCCGTTCACGGCCCACCAAGGACATCCCCAGCGTTGTGTCCAAGAGGCTGCCCACAAACTGTAGGACTGTGGGCAGCTTTGAGACAAAGTTTTCTGTGGAAGTGCCGAGTGTCAGGGTGGGTGAGCTGTTACAGAACGCAAGGAAGCAGATCGACCCAAGGCGGCGGTTTGATCACAACAGGGTGTCCTCTACCGTGAGTTACCTCCGCGCAAAGAAAATGCATTCAGACCCGAGCCTGGTCTCGTCAACGGACAGTGAGGTGGGTTCACAGGATGCATCCTTGACCGTGCATTTGTCCAACAAGCATGGTGAAGATGGCATCGATGAAGTGTCCTCTTCGAGTGATAACCCACCACCCTTAGTTCGGACATGGTCTTTTCTCGAGTCTGGCCCAATGTCCCTTCCCCTGCCCAAGTTTGCGGCTACTCTGCGGTCACCCAAGGCATCCCCTTGTGTGGGTGCATCCCCAATGGCCAATTCACAGAGTCCACGCGGCAACTGTTCACCCTTGAGTGCCTTGAACACCAAGAATGGGCCTGTGTTCCCAGAAGCCCTCGCCAGGCCCGAGAAGCCAGTCGAAGAGAAGCCAGTGGAGGTCATCCCGCCAGAAACGGTGCCCGAGGCTCTCTCTCCGAGTCCATCTCCCAAGGGGCTGAAGGGCCCTTCCGATTCCAAGCTGCATGAGAGCTCCTCTGACTCTGAAGGCTCGCTACCATCCCCAAATCGTCCGTCTTTTGATGAGCGGATAAGGGCACTCGATGAGAGGTACAATGCCCTCACAGGACCCACTCGAACATATACAGGCCCTTCGTTGGCCGGTGCCGCTGTAGAGACGCCTGCACCAGTGACGATTGACTACAACAAGTACAACATCAAGAAAAGGCCAAGATTTCCAGCTCTTTCTCAAGAGTTTCGTGCTGAGCCGTCGGAAATCATGAAGACCCTGCTGGCCAAAACCACCATCCTGGACCAGGACTCCAAGCGGCTGGAGCATATCAATGAGAAGTATGAGCCGAAGGACGTCAAGCTCGACCTTTGCTCGAGCAGTGCCAAGCCATTGTTTCGTACCAAGGCAGCCGCCAAGGAGTTCTCAACTCCGTTGTCCCTTCCTTCACTGGGCTTTTCTTCGTGCACTCCTGCCACTTCTACTGCTCTGCCCCAGGGCGCCTCTAGTCCAAGCTTCGCACATGCAAGTACTGCTGCTCCTGGAGCGTCCCCTAGCCAAACAGTTCCTAACTGTCCTTCGCAGTGCACCACAAGCCAGACATTAGCAGCTCCAGCCCCTCTGACAGCGCCGGAGCCCCATTCGAAACACGTGCCGCTGATGGTTGCAACATCTTACAATGACACTCCTACAAGAACTGTTCCACCCTCCATACTGCGGCGGGAATCTTCGCCGCCCTGTGTAGTGAAACAGGAGCCATTGCAGAGCCCACCTCTAATCACCACACCCTTGTCACCCCCTGCTGCGGTTGTGGTAAAGAAAGAGGTGTCGCCGAGAGCTTCTTCGTTACTACGGCGGGACTCCTCCCCTCCGGTCGTGGTCAAGCAGGAACCCTTCCAGAGTCCGCCACGAACTCCCGCTCCGCCGGTGCCTCTGGCCGTGGTGAAGAAAGAGCCTGGGTCAGAGACTGTTTCGACAAAGAAAGATAGCAGGAATCGAGAGCCGTGCGCGGTGAAGCTGGAGCCCGCCGCTGTGAAGGAACCGATTGTAAAGAAGGAGGTGCACAAGGACAGCAGCATCAAGAAGGAGTCTCGGAAAGAACACCAGTCATCTTCCTCAAAGAATTCACTAAGGGATCATCCCACTTCCGATGCCTCTTGCAACTCGGCCTCACACAAAGAGAGAAGAGATTCACACTCTCACGATTCTTTGGACCTACCTGCACCTCTTCCTTTGGCATCCGTCAAGCAGAGAGTGTCATCTGTTGACAGCAACGAGTCGGACTCTGCAAAATCATCTCGATCGAGTGATGCCTACCTCGAAGTTCCCCCAGAAGCCACCTGGAACAGAAGTGAAGACGAAAGACGGTGCATGGAGCCGGATGCAAAGCGGCCAAAGCTATCGCATTCCTCACGTGACAGAGACAGCTTTGACAAAAGCCACTCGTCCAACAAGTCGAGCTCTTCACACTCCAAGAAATCTGAGAAGCGACTTGAAAAGTCGTCTTCCTCGTCGTCTTCATCGTTCAAATCGGAACGGACAGAAAAATTGCACTCATCCTCCTCGTCAAAAAATGAGTCTGGTGACAAGCAGGATACGAAACTATCGTCAGAGTCCAGACGCGATAGCTCTAAAAGCAAAGACGACAAGAAATCGTTAAAGTCGAGGGACGGTAGAGAAAAGTCACGTGACCGGCCTAAGGAAAAAGAGTCGAGTAAAGAGAAAGGCCAAGATTCAAAACATGGATCTTCTTCTGGGTCTCATGCAGGAACCAGTAGTAGCAGCTCCAAGCAGCGAAGAGAACACGGGTCGGACCGCTCTGAAAAAGAAAAGTCAAGATCCGAAAAGCGTACGTCGTCTACAAGTGAACAGGCGAGAGACTCGAAATCGAAGTCCAAGAGCAAAAGCGAAAGCAACTCCGCATCAGCCCCTCAGGCGTCCGACTTCTGCTTCCTGGATGATGAGCCTGTCTATTTTTCCATGTATGACAAGGTGAAGGCACGTTCCAGCCAAAACCAGACACTGAAAGATCAAGCAAACATGGAAACAATGCGGCAAAAGTTCAGCCGGCTCAAGCAGAGTCGTGCCAAGAAGGGGAAGTCTGCGGATATGGACTCCGATCGGGATTCGGATCTTTCTAGTCACCACTCCTCTGACTCCGAGAGCAAGTCGAGACCGCCTCACAAGTCCAAACAACTCACCAAGAAGCGCAAGCTGGTCATTGAGAGCTCGTCGGACGAAAACGAACAATCGTTTGCGATGCGACTCTTGCACAAGGATGATGACAGCAGCGACTTCTGCTCCGACTCAGAGGTGGAATCGTACAAGGAAGCCTTCAACAAATGCAAGGAGAGAAAGGTGGACATCTCTGATGTCGAAACCTCGGACTCTGATGAGCCATCTCACTTGATGGCGGCATCCCGAAAACAAAAGCGGAAGCAGCGCCACTCCTCTGAAAAGTCCAACAAATCTCGGCACGGAAAATCTGACATAGAGAGTTCAGATGCAGACATCAGCCGATCACTAAAGAGGAAGGAGCTGAAGAAGAAAGTGATGCGTAAGCCTAACATTCTTAAATCTGACGCAGAAGGCTCTGAAGACGAGTGCCATACGAAAACAGATGAAGGCAAGTCACTGAAACAGAGATCATCGAGGCAAGAAGAGTCCAAGTCAGACGTATCCCACTCCAAAGAAACTGTTGGTCACAGCAGCAGCAGCAGCAAAAGCAAACGGCCAAGCAAGGACACGGATGAGTCCAAACACGAAGAAGACCTGGATCTTTCTAGGCAAAGGCACTCCAGTAAAAAACGGAAAAAGTCTAAAAAGTCATCAAAGCTAAAAGAGAAGAAGTCAACGGAGAAATCCAGTATGTCATCACTGGCTGCTCCATCATCGCAGAAGCGGTCCGATGCACACTGGGATGTTGGGGAAATGTTGGATGAGTCTTCTGTGTCATCGAAGTACATCAGTTCACCAAAACAAACTCTCAATTCACCACCTGTTTTGCAGCCAAGCATTTTCTCTGATGTGGAAATGAAGTCTGAGCTGTCGGATTACGACTTTGAGCCATCATCGAAGCCAGTAGAGAAGGTCAAGGACAGACATCCTGAAGCACCATGGGAGAGCAAGCACAATGTAGTGAGAGAGTTCTCGCCTGTAAAGGATATCAAACAGGAAAGAGAAGAGGGATCATGTGTGAAAAGGGAGAGCGATTCTGAACTGGACAAGATCGTCGACGCTTTGAGTGAGGCTGTCGAACCTCGAGGCGTAGCAGTCCAAGAGTTTTCCACCTCAGACAAAAAGGAGGGGTATGATGTAATGGACAGAGTGCCCTATGACGACGTTACTTGTGACGTACCATCTACAAGACACCTCAGCGAGGATGATGACAACAAAGAATCATCCTTGAGGCAGGAAGACTTGAAAAGCAAAGAGCACAGGAAGAAAAAGAAGCAATCCAAGGAAAAAAAGCGAAAGCACAAAGAGGAGGTCATTTCGCAGAGCTCCGCAGTGCCAGAGCCAGTTGACGAACCTGCTCCGACATTTCCTGTGGCAGTGGATGAAGACAGCAAGCTCACAGAGGACATTCGCTTAGATGAAGATATAGCCGAGGAAGCAAGGCGTCTCGAAGAGGAGCTGCTGGCACAGTCTGAGGAGACGAGTACATTCGGTGACGGAGACAGTGTGCCGAGGAGAGAAGAGAAGCCACTGCAGGCAGAAAGGCACTTTGAAGAAGAAGCCGCCAAGGAAACAAAGCGGCTTGAAGAGGAGCTGTTTTCGTCTGGCAGGGACTCGTGGCACATGAAAGACGAGAAGGTGTACGATGACGTTGCAACCCAGAAGGAGCCCAAGACCGATGCTATGGATGTGTCCTCAGTGAAAGACAGCAGCTATTCTAGTCTGGTAGCAACGGAGGAGTTGCCGAGCCGCCATTCAGCGTCGCCGCACTACCTTAGCCACGACGTGCCAGAGCAGTTCAAGATGGATGACAAAGAGCAGAACACATATGAGGTTGACAGCCCAAGAAAGATGGAGGATGACCTGGCGGTCTATGCCCTGCTTCAAGAAATGGGCAACGACGGTATCTCAGCTCCAGAACTTCCAAAGGAGCCAGACTATCTAGACACCATGGTGCAGCATCATCAGCCGCAGCACGAGGAGTCCATGAGCTTTTTGCTGCCCGATGAGAGCTCGAGCTCCCTCCAAATTGATACGTCCATGCCAGATCTCACACAAGAGGAAAGCAGGGACTCTGGTGGTGCCCTTGAGTTCACAGATGCCCTGCAGTCTTTGCAACAGCAAGAGCAATCACAGCCACAGCAGCAGCCACAGCAACATCAGCAAGAGCAGCAACAGAACGAACATGAAGAGCTCTTGGAAAAGATTGCTGAAAGCCCTGTTGAGGAGACCTCCACATGTGGAACAGCTGAGGAAGAGCCAGCAAGGGAGACAACATCAGAGCCACCTTTGCTCATGGATGCTAAAGAACCCGAACCAAGCATTGTGCCACCTAAAGAGCTTCCTGATCTCACAAAAGCTGTTCTGCAACCGGAAGCACAGAATACATCGACAGAAGAGTCTGACATGGCCGGGGCCACAGCAGCTAAACCCGAAAAGCAAAAGTTCAAGAGAAAGCGGCGGCGAAGTTCAAGAGCAGACAGCACCAATCAGCGACTCCTGTCCGATACAGACGAAGAACACCAGTGTGTCAGTGACAAAGGTTATGAACAGCGAGGTGAATCCATTTCTGCTGAACCATACCAGTCTGCCAAAGAAGAACCAAGGGCACCGTGTGCAGAAAACAACACCATTCTTCCTTTAGCAGAGGAATTCATGGAAGAGAAGCCTGCAGACACTACAGATGCTCCAGCTGGAAGTTGGGATGATGAACCAAGCACGGCACAGCACAAGACCCTTGAAGTCACGAAGCAGGAAGAATTGTTTGATGCGGCGACTGAACTTGTGCGTGACGTTGCAGCTGAACAGAAGGACAAAGCTGAAGACATGGAGACCATGGATGAAAACAATGAAGATACAGCAGACTTGAGGCAGTGCAGTGCGCACCAGACTGATGTTCCCATTGAGAATGACAGTAGTAAGGATCAAGAAATGTTTGATGACATGTCTCATCGTGCACCAATTCTCGACATAATAGAAACACTTAGTTCTCCGGTTGGAGCTGGAGAAGCGCATGACGGTGATCAAGACGAAGTCACACACCAGGAAGGTGACTCTTCTGGTGAACAGTTAGACAACACACTTTCAGCGGAAGAAACTCCAGCACATACCACCGAGCCCACTGTGGCAGGAACAGAAGGCATCAAGCGAAAAACAGGGAGTCGCAAGGGACGCAAGACAAAATCGAGAAGGGCCTCTGTACCTCGCCTGGAAGTTGCTGAAGTCCCAAAAGTTCCTGCAAGGAGAGGCCGTGCCACGTCTGCTGACAAAGTTCGACGCTGCCTAAGGTCTGATAACATTGACAACACGCTGTCTGAGACTGAGGACGCGTCTGCATTCCCATCAAGCGAAGTCAAGAATGAAGCTGCTAATCTGGAGGCCGAGCCACCACATGGTGGAAGTGAAGCACAGCTGCACGACGAAGAACGGCTGAGGCTCTCATTTGACGGCAGCACATCTAAGGAAAGCACTGACTCATCAGCTGCCCCGGCTGCAAGCCTAACTGGTGGGCATAGCACGGACAACACCTTGCCCGAGGAAAAACTTGGCGACTTCTGCATGGACCCTTACAAGGAGGAACCCAAAAAGAGAAGAGGACGGAAGAAGAAGAGCTCTGGAGAGCATCATTCTGGTCGCATATCACCTGTTCTCGACAAGACGTCAGATCTGAGGAGTGAAGACCACGATTTCAAGGATGCAGACAAGCAAAAAGAACGACCCCTTCTCATTTGCACGCGACAAGGTTCAGCAGCACAAGAACACAAGTTGACAAAGGGCAGTACAGCGAGTGCCTATGACGTGTACGAGTTCAAGGATTCTGAAGATGAAGAGGAGACTCAGTTCGGGGGTACTGATTGGCAAGTGGCACCCGAGAAGCACCTCGAGAGGCACATAGAGTCTGCCCCAAAAACTGCCGAACACGCCATCCACGAAGAAGGCAAGATGCACGAGTTGAGACCCGCCGAGTGTCCAGCCTTTGAAAGCAAACTCCCAGAATCTAACGCTCATGATGCCAGGCTACACGAGACCAAGACTCATGAGCTGAGATCTCATGATGCCAGTAGAATGCACGACGTCAAGAGCCATGATGGCAAGGTTCATGACAGCAAGGCCAACGAGACTGTCAAGACTTATGACACCAAGGCCCATGATGCCAAAGCAAGCGACGCCAAGACCAACGAGGTCAAGGTATACGAGGTCAAGGCACACGAGGTCAAAGCTCACGAGTCACAGCATGAAAAGCGGCACGACGAGAGCAAGCACAAGACCTTCCAGCACGAAGATAAGGAGGCTTGCACCAAAGAGTACGTCACCGAGCTTAGCCAGCATGGCAAGATTTCCATCACTATTCGTCTGCACCAGAAGGACGGCCATGATGGTAGCTCGTCCAGCACGGCTGAAGTGGTCAAGACATCGGAAGCAGTTGCTGGAGACGACACTCGGCAGGAGAAGGTGCCACCCGCCAAGCAAGAACCGACTGACGCTCATCAAATCAAGACCAGGAAGTCGGCTCGGCTCATGTCGCAAGCCAACAAGACCACCATTGACGAGACCATTGAAGATGTAGTCAAAGGTAAGGCCCACTTGCTACAAGCACTTTCTATGCCCCATCATGATGGTTCATACTGTGCAGGGCTGTAAACCACTTGGAGCTTTCCTGCGAGTGGATTTATGGAGAACCCTCATTTCTCTCCACAGCTGCAAAAACACATATCACAAGCATTTCACAGAGTTAGCAGTCAAGCAGGATTTTCAATAAGCTGCTGCAGAAGTGGCTTTGAGGCCAGACATCACAAACTTGAGTAGCGACAGTTGTATATTGCATGATTTTGGTTTTGGGCATCTCTAATATTTAGCCAGCTTTACTGGAAAAGAAAAAAAATACTCGCATATTTTGTGCTCCCCGACCCACCCGAGCCAGCTTGTCGGCGTGGGCACAAAGAGACGACTTTTGGATACTTTGGATAGGTGTGCCGTTTGTCAAGCAGGCGAGTGCGGTCATACATAAAACGAGCTGCGAGAGCGAAGTACCACCTTCCAAGGATATTCCTCGAACTACAGTCCTTAGAATATTATACCCGGACACCCAAACTTGCTGACAGCTCGTCATAACTGTTCGACCATTTGCCTTCTTCTACCTCCCCATCTTTTCCGCCTGAATGCACAATCATGACAAAGCACGGACAACTCTGTTGAATTAAGAAGTGCATTTTGTGCCCCAGCTTATTTTCTTTTTTTTTAATATATAGATGGCACACATTAACGATTGCACAATATTTCACATGCATTTTCAAGATCTTGGTGTAATTTGTGCACTCCCATTTAGGATCTCCAAAATATTTAATCAAATGAGCAAATTAATTGAGTGATACAATACTTTAGGACGTTGTGAGTAGCCAAAGCTTTTTGGGCTATTATATTTAACCAAACCAAGCAATGAATATCAAAAACAGTGAACAGGAAGCATTAGAGAGATGAAAAAAGTGGTAGATTAACTGCTGTTTCGCTATACAGTAAAATCTCGTTAACCCAGATCTCACAGGACCGGTGAAAATCTCAGAGTTAACCGGATTCCGGATTATTGAATGATCCTTCAAAACAAAAGGAAAATGTACTCTGCAGACACAAACCTTTATTTTATGAAAAAAAAAACTGCATCAACTTTGTCTGCCTTGTCATTGGAATTAGTGCTAGAACGATCTTCTTCAACCCATGTGGTGGTGGTGAGCATGTACACGCTCGCTGTTGCGAGAACTGATGCAGAACTCCACGAGGACAGCGGGGCCTTCGGCAGCCTCCTGCACGGTGCGATGTCGCGTCGACTCACCTCGAATTTCATCATCAGAACAGTGATTCTGATCCTCTTCAACCACTTCTGATAATATGTCATAATCAGTCAGCAAACCAGCAACGGCCACACCATCATCAATGTGCACAAACACAGCCTGACTACGTAACGACGGTTTCTATTTCAAAGCACCAACTCGCCCAACAGTAAACTCTTTTGATGTACCCGAGCTGCGCTTGCTATGCGCGAAGTCACAACGCAAAGAAATCAGCAGCTTAGGCATCGCAGGCAACTGGGGTAGCGACGGCTGTGCAAACTATCCCGTCGTTCGTGCATGCGGCACCATGTGCGGCGCATTTCACAGACCCTGGATGCACCGGTGGCCCAAGCGCTTCTGCTGGGTGGTAACCAGCGCCACCTGGCCACTTCCCCTCTCATTCACTATCATTATAAACATATTCTGCTGCTGTTCGTTCACTTTCTCCAAAACTTTGATTTCGCCGTCGGTTACAGCGGCGAAATCGCTTTCAGTAACCGGAATCGGTTACTGAAAGCATGGAACCCCGAAAGCCTTCTTTGTAATTGTCCGAGTTAACCGGTGCTGGTCTAAATCCCCCCTAATTAGTAAGCATTTGACATCATTGAAACATACACAGTTCTGCCGGGACCACGCCGCGTGTCCGAGTTAATGAGATTGTTAACGAGATCCAGATAAACGAACTTTTACTGTATATACATTTTTTTCGTTGTTGAGATAAACTTGTATTGCCCTTTCTACGGAAGAATTGCTTTCTTAAGTGACGAACAAGTGTTGTTTATTAGCAGGCTGATGCATTTTGGCACGCATGTAGTCGCGTTAGTTCAGTAGGGTAGTGCTGTGGACAGTGTGGGCATGTTTTTTGACTGGTGTTAGCTACAGGTGAGTTAAGGTGGCCCCGTGTTCTCTGAACCTTGCAGGACACTTCAAGGCACTTGAAGAAGAAGGTGACTTGCACTCGGAAGGCCCCATGACCCGAGCTGCTCGAAGAACCAGGTCAAGTAGGCGGAATGAGGAAGTGCCATCAAAATCTGAACCAGAAGGTGCCACTGAAGCAACAAAAGCAAAGAATGAGACCCCAGTGCTTATCATTGCTGACAACAAAGTCAAAGATAATGTTGAGGAGAGCAAACCAGTTGTTCCTGTTTCTGCTATTGTTCCACCCCCATTGCCACCACCACCATCACCATTACCACCACCAGTAGCACCAGCAGCGGCAGCAGTAGAAACATTAAGCACAATAACAGACTCAGAGCCCACTAGCAAACCAGAATCCAAGATGTCTCTGCGATCCTTCAGGTTCACACGATCTGCAGCCAAGGCAGAAATGTCAAAGGACATGGGTGTGAAGGAAGAACCTTCCCACGAAACTGAACCTTTCAAAGATGACCTTTCCTTGCAGCAGCAGCCTAGGCCCGAGGCAATTCGTGCAGATGCTCAGCAAGCAACAGTTACTGCATCACCAGCAAAGCACGAACAAACAGCAGTCAAGGATGAGCAGAAGGTGAAAGCCTCTGCGGGTCCGTGCGAAACCGAAGACAGTGACTCGCGACTGAGCCCGACAGAGCTCATTGACCCTGTCACAGGTTTCCTGACACCTGTAAATAAAAGCGGAGAGTCCTCGATGGTAGCAGCAGCGGCCGCTACAGTAACAGCCACGGCAGCTGCAACTCCAGTGGCAGCATCTGAGGCTGAGGTTCCATCAAGAATTGTGAAGCCGCAAGGCCAACAGGTGGCGGCAAGCATCATAGACACCAAAACTACAGCTGTCAGTTCTTCAGTGGATGCGAGCATTTCATCCTGGTCGATACCGTCTCAGGCCATTGTGGATGACTCGAAATCGCAACAGAAAGAAGGCAAGCCTCCTCTCGAACTGATTCAGCGACCACCAGTACTGGCGCACTCCGGCACTCCAAAGAGCCACGGAATTTTACAAGCTCCTGTAATTCATGGCAGGCCTACACAACAAGCACTTGTTACAACCATGTCACCATCAGAACATCAGAAGGTGCCTGCTGCTCATGTAAGGCCCGAGGCAGCCATAAGCAAGCCATCTGAGATGCCCGTTGGCCCTGCCGTAGCAGCCATAAAGATTCCAGAGCAGCACCCGCCCAGCAACATGCCCATTAGCACATCAGTGCCAACAGGTGCCATGCCGGGCCACCTTATCGGTGCCAAAGGACTGTCACTGCCACAAGTGGGACAGCCTCCCGTGTCTCTGGGGCAGCCACCAGGTGTCTCTATGGGACAACCATCTGTGTCACTGGGACAGCCATCTGCATCAGTGGGGCAGCCCGCAGTGTCACTATGTCAACCTGCGGTGTCTCTCGGACAGCCTTCCATATCACTGGGTCAACCTCCACTTGGTGTGTGGGTTGGGCCCCGTCCGCCTATCGGAACCCAGTACCCTTCATCATTTACCAGCCTGACGGGACAGCAGCATCTGGTTAGGGGCGTGCATCCTTCAGTGGTGCGTACACCGTCGCTACCGCAACAAGAAGCTGCCAACAAGATGCCTGGCGCTGCGCATGCAATGGTTGGAGGGCCCAACCCTTCACAGGTGCACTGCA
This sequence comes from Rhipicephalus annulatus, assembly GCA_013436015.1. Classification (NCBI taxonomy): domain Eukaryota; kingdom Metazoa; phylum Arthropoda; class Arachnida; order Ixodida; family Ixodidae; genus Rhipicephalus; species Rhipicephalus annulatus. Next base: position 838,597 of record WOVY01010187.1, on the reverse strand, counting down.
GTCAACCAAAGATGGAGGTGAGTAGGCCACACTTACGCATATTGTTTTGGCACTATTGCACACAAAGCATGCTTGTTTTTCCCATTCTACTTGCTTCTGGTGTGAAGAGTGACAACATTGGTATAGCATTGGTTGTACAATCCTGTTGGGCTTGTATTCCAGCTGCACATTGGGAGTGCCCTGCACACTGTACCCGAATGGCTAGAACAGCATGAAGTGCAAGCAGTCTCTAGAATTTTGTTTGCAGTCATGTGAAATGTAGATTAAAGGAATATATGTATCAGATATGTGTTGTTCTTTCCTTTAAAGTGTTGCTGTGTTCCTCATACATTGTCATTTCTTTTTTTTTCACATTCAGGGCCCAGCATCGCAGCTGTCAGCACAGCAGCCCCACCACCATCCACAGCAACACATCCAGTCACACCCATCACATGCGTCGCAGCAACACTCGCAGCCGCACGCACCATCACCCCACCAGCAGCTGATGCAGCAGCAGCAACAGCAGCATCAGGTACCACAGCAGCAGGCATTGCAACACCAGCTGTCTCAACACCACCATCAGCAACTACAGCCACCATCACAGCAGCAGCACCAGCAGCAGCACCAGCAGCAGCAACCACAGCAAGGTCCGGGCTTGCACCCGTCACACCACCCGGGTGAGATCAAGGGAGTGCCCGTGTCGGTGACCCAACACATTCAGTCGCCGCAGCAGCCGCATGTGGTCACCTCAGCTCACATCAAGGCCGAGGGCTTTGCTATGCCATCGCAGGCCATGGGACGCGTGGGATCCGCGTCTCGCACACCTCCGGCTCCAGTGCCACGTCAGATGACCCTGGTGGAGGGAGTCGTGGCCAGCAGAAGCCAAGGTCCTCCACAACCACAAGGCCCTGCCATAATGACCCAAGCACCCACGAAGATTCATGAACAGAGGGCACCGGTCGGATCCAAGGGATCCCTGTTGGGGAACCAGCATGCTGCAAAACAGACTGGTGGCTTCCTTCAACCCCCATTTGGGGGTTACGAACCCTCAGGCATGGTGAGTCTGGTCCCCGAATTCCTCTCATTTTTTGTTATTGAGGAATTCACTATGTGCACATTGATATCCTCATACCCTGGTCTAAGGGCTGCTTTGTAACTTCCTTCACTTGTCAGTTTTAAAGAAAGGCCTCATTTCAATGAAAAATACTTGGTTTTTTTTATTTTTTTCACTGCATGTGTTGTCAAATCAAGATTTGCAGGATTGTACAAGACTTCGGCGGTAAAAAGCAGTGTTTCTAAATGCACAATACTTATGTACATGGCACAGTCTCTACTGTTACTATGGAACAGACCAATCTATACTATAGCTTGAGGCTACTTGTGGCAGCTGTATGTATGAGTTCACTTTGCACAAAATGCCAATTTCGCTCAATTGCCATGTTCACAGCCCGGAAGCTCGCATGCTGCCACTGGGGGCTCAACTGGGGTGGCTCCACCTGGCGGAGGCGTAATAGCCGAACTTCTCCAGAATCCACACCTTATGCAGCAGCACAAGAACTACCAGCTAGCTGTTGCTGCTTCACAGTACATGGGAGGCGGGCCATTGGGGCGACCAGGAGCGAGCTTGCATGTTGGTGGCCCCAACCCCACCGCCACACCGCCTCAAGAGCTGCTGCACCTACGTCCTACACCTGGTCAACAACTGCTGGTGGCTGGCCACCTGGGCATGCACACGCCAGAACTCTCAGCCTACATGCACCACCAGCAAATGCTGTATGCAGCGGCACAGCAGCACCCTCACTATGCCCTGCCGCCCGAAGCACAGGGGCTGCGGTTCGCATACCCAACCGGCGGATTCAGAGCACCACCCGAGCCTCGTGAGGGCATAACAAAGGAAGGTCGACCACCGCCGCCGCTCAAAGGGAGCGATGCGGAGCCCACCGTAGCCGAAGGAGCGCCCAAAGAAGTCCCCAGCAAAGAGTTACTGCGGCCGCCATTTCCACCTTTGCGACAAACGAGCCCCCGGGTGGCCTCGTCACCGCAGGAGCGAGTGACAGACTCCCCCGCGGTGGCCAGCCCCTACGGTCTGCGGGGGGCCGGTCATCTCGGGCCCGCGGACAAGGGTCCCTCCTCGGACGAGCCTCCCAAGCCTCCTGTCGCCCACCAGGGCTTCCATGAACCGACGGGGGGCCTGGGGGGCTCGCCGCCCTTCCTGCACTCGCCGGGAGGCGCGTTGGCTCTCAAAAAGGAGGCCGACGTGGCCAAGAAAGGGGTTTCGTTCGATCGGCGCCAGACAGGCCTCGAGGCACCTCTGCACCTCGGCCCACCGCCTGCGCATGCCTTGGCACCTCCACCTGCGGCACCTCGATCTCAGCCACAGACACCACCACATGCCAGCCAAGTGCCTCCACAGGGGGACTCCTTCCTGTTACAGGTAAGCACACAGCTGCCTGCCCCTTCATTGACTGTCCTCACTTTGTTGTGTGCCACAGTCTTCAATTGCTGTGATATGTGCCAGGAAGAATGTTTTTACAAGTAATTGCATTACAGTGTTTTATCTAAAATGAGTGTTGAAAGCTGGCAGGATGAATTTCTGGTACTTTCACATGAATTTCACTATACACAGGCATTTGGGAAGGTTACATAAGTGCTCAAGCTTTCGAATGACCATCAACTGGGCTTAGTGAATAAGGTATTGTAATGATGAAAGAGCACAAACAAAACATAAACACAAAGGAAAGAATGGGACACATGCACTCAAACCTACGACATGTTGAAGCCTCTTGTGCCACAGCCTTGCAGTGCAAGTCCCATAGCCATCATTCATACCTGAGGTGCTATATTAGGTGTCTTCTAAGATGACTGTCTTGATCGGGGTGAGCTCAGTGCCTGCTGTCTTGAATGCTGCTGGCTCTCCGGGCACAGCTGATCAGAACTAATTGACTTAGACGTTCCACTTAGTGGACTCTTACAGAATACTGCCACCATGATTAGTAGAAGCCTGCCTAACAAGAGGCTGGAGTATGGCCTTAAAGAGTCTTTGAACTTGAGGAGTGTCTTTTATCTTGTAGTCTTTGCTTGCATTCGGGGACTGATGCCATATCGACACCATGTACAAACTAGCTTACCAGTCACCACTGAAAAGGCACTGAGAAGGCACAATTTCTGTGCACTAATACTGCGTGTTGTGTGTGCAGCGCTACCCTGTCATGTGGCAAGGCCTGCTAGCCCTAAAGAACGACCAAGCGGCCGTGCAAATGCACTTTGTGTCGGGCAACTCCAGGATTGCGGTCGCATCCCTTCCACCCATGACCGACGGCTGCACGCCTCCAGTCCGCATCGCCCAGCGGATGCGGCTTGAGCAGACACAGCTGGAAGGAGTTGCTCGAAAAATGCAGGTGAGTCCTTCCACCTTCTCATTCATTCATTCATTTGGCACTGTTGGGTGTGTATAAAACGAGCTTGTGCGAATATTCAAACGAATATTGCTGTATTCAAATTCGCTTCGATTCGAATTCAAATTACTGAAATTTCGGAAGTATTCAAAATGAGCAAATAGGTGTATATTAGTTTGCATGTAACCTTCCGCCAAGGTGGTTTAACTGCAGTAAAGGAGTGATAAGCCGTGAAAACACCTATGCAGGAGAAATCAGCACTGCTATGAAGCTACACATCAAGGTTAAATGAACATATTACGCTCACAACGATTCATAATTTTTTATGTTTAAAAGCTTGGTATACTACCAGCTTATTTGCGCTAAGTATAGTAAATTCTAAAATGTAGCATATTTTACAGGTTATCGCTTGCATTCTATTGCAAGTCGAATTCTGCTACTAGTCAATGTTTCCACTTCCATTGAAGCAAAAACTGGCATTTGCGCTGGCCTTGTTTCAACTTATATGTTGTGCCGGTTAGTTGAGTCTGAACAAATAATCCATTGTTCTTTATTATGTGTCATATATACCATGCAAATTCAATTCGATTCGACCAAAAACCACGATATGCTTCGAACCTAAAATTCACTATTTGCACAAGCCTAGTATAAAAGCTCGGTAAAAGGACTTAGTAGGGATGTAAAATGCAGTTGCTGCTTTAACCAAACGTCTGCCTCTAATTCTATTGGTTTTCTTCATTGACTACTGCACTCGTGTACTTTATTGATTGAAACTCTGCGATTACTCCAGTTCTACAATAAAACGTAGCCTCTGCTGCTTTACAGCAGGTCTGGGTTTGTGTATGTAAGGCTACTCCACTATGAAAAAAACTTCATTATTTATTGTCCCGGACTCCCCAGAACTATATGACAAACTCTGTCCGTTTCCTCGCATTGACTCGACCTACAAACATCCACTGTCGTATTTGTTATATTAATTTGTTTATACTATTCCAACTCTTTATGTAACACTTCCTAATACAGTCTTAATGAGATAGTGGGATGTAATATTGAGTGGTACTGTGACATGCATGATTACGTGGCATTGATTTTGCATCGTTTTTGTTTTTAATTCCTTCCAGATGTTGGATGAGCACTGCATTCTGCTAGCCTTACCCTGCGGACGAGACCACATGGACGTACTGCAGCAGTCCAACAACCTAAGAAATGGATTCATCAATTACCTGCAGCTGAAGCAGGCTGCTGGCATTGTCAACGCGGCCGCCCCCGGGTCTCAGCAGGTGAGTCTTTTGGCTTCGGGAGTATATTGGTAATTGTGTTTTATGTCGCTAAACCACATTAAGAGCTTGAGGAATGCCGCCATAGTGAAGGGCTCCGGAAATTTCGACCGCCAGGGGTTCTTTTAACGTACACCTAAATCTAAATACACTGGCCTCCAGCATAATGCAATCGCCACAGCCAGAATTTGATGCTGCGACATTCGAGTCTGCATTTGAGCACCACAACCACGGCAACTCTTGACTTTGGTAGTAATCAGTGTACTGTCCGGCACTGAGGTGAGGAGCGCTTAATTAGTTTGTCACTTCAGTGAACAAAACCGAAGATGTAAGAGCTTATCACGGATTGATGAAAGTATAGTTGTGCTTGTGTAAGTGCAGTGTAAAATGTTTATATCACAGTGACGCAAGGAATTTTAAAAATATGAAGGCTCTCCTCCAGCCAAGCTTGGTTTTTAGTTTTTAATTTTAATTATCTCACCGAGCCAGACAGATTGCTGTCAGATATTCTTACCTGTAAGACATTTGTTTAAATGTGCCCAGGTTTTTAACGTTGAGCAATATCAACGTCATCAGCAAGAGAAAGCATTACGGAAAAATACCACGACCTTTTCCTGGAGTAGGGGATGCTTTATTGTGATGACTTAAGACTTCAATGAGCATAGGATGATTGCCTCGGAGCCCAAGGCTTGTTACATTTTTATGGAAAGTGTTACCACGCAAGTGTTACCAGAACTTCTGGCATTGTTCGTTTCTCTATTTGATCCCTCTGCATCTCATTCGTCCACTCTAGCGCAGCATGATGTGTACCATGTTGAAAAACAAAAAGCAACATAACCTGTGATAAAAGCCAATACAGTCGAATGCCGCTTCAACAAAATGTCTGGTACAACGAAAGATCTCGTTCCTCGTAAGCAGTCTATAGGAGTCAATACATAAATATTTTCGCCATAATGAACACGTTTCCTTCTGTCGTTCCACTTGAACGAAATTTTGACAAAATTCCAGTCTCGGATATTTATTGCCATGCAGTAAACACGATCTCGAACATTTTGATGCACTTTTATGACATAAATGCAGCAGAGCCTCATTGACATGTTCCCGGCTCCTACGCTCGCAATCGCGATAACTAAATTGACCCGTTTCGGATCTCTAGTGTCCGGGATCGTATGTTTATTTTTCGAGATTTTTTTTTTCTCTGAAAACATACACTCGAGGTTCTAAAATCTAAATCATGTGGTGGCACCCCCAAAAACCGCCAACGTTTACCAAGCATGGGGGCTGCCATTGCTTGATAGCAATGAGACTGCCCTGCTTTTCCCACCGACTTGCTTCTTAACCGCAGATAAGCTAAGTGGGGTGTCGCTCAGCTGTCCGCATTACTGCTGGGTCCAATCGCAGAATGATGGCTTTTCTGAGGCCAATTCTTTCTCCATTGTCCAGTATGTTTGCTGGTGAGAGCAATGATTAGTTCTTGTCATCAAAATCAGCCAGCCGTGACTAGTGGATGATAAGAATAGCATAGAAGAAGGTATAAGTCACCGCTCCACGACACCACACCAGCACCTCAGCTTTGTTGGATACCTTGTTGACGGTGGATAGCTGCTAGTGTTAGCCTAATAGTGCACCTGTGCCTTTGTTGGTTAGTTCGTGGAAGCCATTGTTTCAGCGTGCTTTTCAACAGAGCGAAGCTATGTGTGTGTGAGAATCGTATCATGATGCATCTGGGAAATAAGTGGAAGCAGTTGACACCTTTTGAATTTTGGTAATGAAAGTTTTGTTTTTTTGCTAGCTCAGGTCAGCTGCATTTTTTTAGATTTCACGACAATGAAATTTTCGCTTTATTTGCGAAACTTTTTCCCCAGCCTGTGAGTTTCCTTGTAGTGGGGTCTGGCTAAAATAACAAACTTTCACCTTTATTGAAAATAAGCCATGGGCATCCATTATTGGAGGTGCATTTTACGCAAAGTGCTCGTTAGTAAAACCCACGTAGTGAAAAGTAATCAGGTGGCCCTTTAATCACACCATGGTCTTGGCCTGTAAACCCCAGAATTAAGTGTAGTGTGATGACCAGGAGGCGTACCGAGACCCATATATTCGCTCTCTCACGTTTTGCAGCCGGCCTACGTGATCCACATTTTTCCTTCCTGCGAGTTCTCCAATGAGAACCTGGCACGCATCGCACCAGACCTGCTGCACAGCGTCAGTGACATCGCCCACCTGCTGGTGATCATCGCCACCGTGTGAACGAGGGGACGGAGGAAAACAAAATAAAGACTGTCCGCGGTTCCTTTTGCTCCCCTCAGGCATTCACGCCTAAGAAACAGATCTCGCCGTCAACCTGTCCTCGGCAGACAAACAAAAAAGACTTGAAGTGTGAAGTCCCGTTGTTCCGCACAAAACCGTGAAAAGAAGTGAAAAACAACCAAAACCCAAGAAACCAATGGTGCTCTGCTAACAACTTCGTTATCTTTTGGCCACTTGCATATTATGGCGCAGAGAGTTTTATGGGAGACGGAGGGACGGCAGCTCCGCGCCTCCACCACAACCTGCCCGAAACCCCAACGCCTGTGTCCCCTGCTTTTTTTTTTTTTCCTCCCTTCCCGGGAGTTGCTTTCGCGTCGTCGCCACGAGCACCGTGCACGCAGTTGGTCGCTGCCGTCCCTCATCTTCGCCCCTGTTTTCATTTCCTGTGTTGTTGAGAGAGAGAGTATGTCGCACTACTGCATTTGGGTTGGGTGAAGGTCGGGCAAGTCGAAGATTGTATGGGTGACACTTGCGCACTGGGAAACGAGGGGTGGGGCGGGCGAGGTGTTTTTCGTTTCGTCAAGAGTTCTCCCGTCATAGTGTCTTGTACATAAGTGATTGATGTGAATGTGTACATATATTTATGTATACATACAGTATATATATATACATACACACAAATATATATATATATACATATTATGTATATGAAGTAATAATCTCCAGTTAAAAGAGAGCATCTCCAGTCTTTAACGTAGAAGGCTGGTTCGAACGTTGGAACAGAAGAAAAAAAAAGAACAGAGATGCATTGAGAAAGCGAAGAGAGAGAAAAATACGCGCTATATATAGATGCAGGCTCAAACTACCATGTGATATAAGTAAATAAGGCAAAGATTTTCCGTGTGTACATATTATTAGCCGAGGCGAGAAGGTTAATTGTGCTCTCCTTCAAAAAAGAAAACTGTTGTCCAATGCATGTGTGTGTATGTATGTACGTATGTATGTAGGTGTGTGCATATTGACAACAGTAGTATTGTACAGTTTCTGTATAATGTTTCACTCATAGAAGAAAAAGGGTGGCGCGAAAGGTGTTTTTTTCTTCAAGTCAGGGATTTCATTGCCACACACGTACCACACACACACCACACGACATGCGTGTGCTTGCTTAAACGGCATGCGGAGCCGCGCGAAAAGATTCACGTCATTGTACAGAGTGTTGTCACGAACTGCTCCTTTGTTGCGTAAACAAAAGACAACAACAAAAGAAACAAAAACATGGTTGTGGAGAGCGAGACGTAGAAACCACCCCCCCGCAGGATTGTGAAGTGTGTTTCCTTTCGATGCATACCCAGTGTACATTGTGTTGTTGCATATTGCACAATTTTTTTTTCATCAACATGGACTATATGTTGCATCAGTGACACAGTGTTATGCGGCTTTTTTCTTTTTCGATTGTCGGTCACTTAAGATTGCTCAGATTGTGTACAGCAGTTTTTCGATTTTTTTCACATTTCTCATTTTCATTCATTGTGTTTAGTTGTACAGAAGAAAAAAAGATTGTACCTGGCATAGTTTTTAATTTTTTTTTCTCTTCTTGTTATTGTGAAAAAGCGAACCTTGGTGCATTTTATTCACACTTTACAGAGGGTGTTGTTTTTTTTTTTTCTCGATCATGGAGACAAAATGCTTTTTTCTTTTTTTACCCGACCCCCTCATTGCTTTCTGGGAGGAAGGGATGGGGGGTGATGTCTAGGTGGTCAAGTCTAGCGTGACTGTAAATTTTGTACATAAGCTGCTACGTGTGTGTTGTATTGTCTGTACATTCAACAACAAACCTTTCTCTTCAAAATTTAAAAAAAAAAAAGGAAAAGGGGGGGAAAACGATTCTTTGTGATGTCTTTTCAAAGCCACACCTCACATTTCTCAAAGTGGAAAAAAAAAGTTTGCTCGGAGGCGTGCGGCAGTCCGAATGAGTTGAGACGCTTGTCACCGATTGATGGGATGCTGATGAAGTGTTGGTGTTTCTTGCAAATTGCATTTTTTTAACCCAGTGATTTTATTGAAAAGCAAAGTTTATGCTATTTATAGTTTCTCTGCGTGTTTGATGATGAACCGCATTTTAATCGGCAAGCGCAGTTCCACATTTAAAATGGACATTAGGCATTGCGTTTGTTTTGCAGCGGGCATTGCGGTTCACGTAATGCGATGCTTGCGTTGAAAGTAACGGTGTGTGTGAAATGTTTTCCGACATGCCTATTGCTGCTTAACTCTTTTAATTTTGAAATTTAGGGAGAGGTACTTCAGATAGATGCACAGGCAAGGAAGGCGTTGTAAGAGAGAAAAGGGGGGGAAGGGTGTGGACAAGGTAATGGTCGAAAAAACACGATGCACCTTAGTGTGTGAGGGGGTGGGGGGCGTGTAGAGAGGGAGGGGGGTCGCCGACTCCTCCTTGCCGTTTTTCTCCCGTTTGCTCAAGCCATTTTTTAAAGGAGTCTCTATCTATATAGTACTACCAGCCGGTGTATCGTCAAGATGTTTACTACATTGTGGGAAAATTTCTCGCAGTCGTTTCTCAAACACCAGGGCAGGATTTTCACTTCGTTTTGATGCGACCCACGCGTGCGTTGCAGAGGAGAAAAAAAATGCGTAGGAAGGGGCGTTCCACTACCTTAACCAAACGACTGTTCTATATTCTGTTCTCTCTGCTACTCCAATCATTGTTCACATGTGCACTCCATTTTTAATGTGTGAAAGAAAAAAAAAAGTGTTTACGTCAACTGATTTTTATTGTCTGTGGCTGGATGTCATAAAAAAGAAATAAGGGGGCCAAACCTGGGTCCCCGCGCACCCCCGTCCTCCCCCTTGGCTACCCAAACTTGTACATAGTGGCATCCACCGAGGGGCGCCTTGGGGGTGGCCGGCAAGGTCGCCTTGGGCTGGGTTTGACACACCACCCCCTCGCAAGTTTTTCTTCCCCCTTTTTATCCCATTTCTTCTCATTTTTTATTTTTAATTTCTTTTTTGTCCATACCACGCAGAGCAGTGATACACATAAGTTATTAGTAACGTAAATAAAAATGAGGAGGTGTAACAAATGAAAAAAATTGTCTCTTTTGTCTTGTTTCTTTCTCGTCGTGTGGCGCTTCTCCGGTGGCACGCTTGTGTCACTGCGCAAGAAGAGAGCCCTTGGTCAGCGCACCACACACGAGCGTTGTCGTACAGCGGAGCGTCATATTGATCAAACGTTGCATGCATACCTAATTTGGCAAAAATTGCTGATGCTTTTATAACTCTAATCTGTCAATGGTTCCTCGTGTTGAAAATATGCGTGAAGTGTTTTGCTGCTAGAGCCAGTGACAGCTCACCAAATTGAAGAAGTTTTAAAGGTAAACTTTGATTTTTGCCCCCGCTTTCCGAAACACTTCTTGGCTTGAACTAAACTTCTCACTGCGTCAAAGCAGTGGTTGACCAACGTCTGTGCTGGCTTGACACTGCCTAAAGACTGTACGTTAGAAACATGTTTGTGGTGCATTCAAGATGGTGGCAAGTCAAGTTCAATTCGAGGAGCACTTTTGAGATTGCTTTTCCATGCATATCAAGCTAGAATTGTCATGTTAAATCTTTTTTTCAAAAAAACCTTAGCATAAATAATAGATGGAGGCCTATCAAAAATAAGACTGCCTGCCAACAGTGGCATAGCAGAACACTTTCTGAGGAATCCCTATCAGTTTCCTTTGAACCTCTGCAATACTGCAAGGATGGCAGTTTTACAAGAAAGTTGTATAGACTATTACTTTGATCACGAAATTTCCTCAGCCCTGTTGACAGAACAGTAGAGTGGAAACTATTAGAGAATTTAAGCAAGAACTGCCAATTTCCAATTAGGCATTCCATACACACCCACTACTTTTTTACAGTAAAGCACCAATCAAATGTAGACGGAAGGGCAGGTTCAAGCAATGAGAACACATTTCCCGTTTAAGATTACCACTGCATAAGCTGAACTTCCCAGGAAGCCGTGACTGTAGATATGAATGGGGTGACATTACTATACTTTCATATTGTTGCGTGCCTGACAAAAAAGAAGAGCCCGCCTTGCAAATGATTTAATTTATGTTGTGATAACGGCAACAAAAGGCCGTGAACTGTTAGGGCTCCCAAAGAACTGCAATTTGACATCAAGATTTTAGTTGGCTTTCTAAAATTGATTTCGCGTCGAGAAATTGCTCGCATCACATTGGCTTATTAGAAGAGGTAATGTCGCAGCTTAACTGGCTATGCGCTTTCTCCGCGTGGACGGGAGCCCAATTTTCCTTTGCTGGCTCCCTCCGTCACAATGCTAAGCGATTTCTATGACGTACTATTGTTGGCACAATAACACTCCTAAGCACAAAATAAAAATAGTGCAAAAAAGCCTTCCAGTAACAGCTTACTTTTTCTATATTAAGATGAAAGTGTTTTATGCTGGGGTCCACCAAGACTTCAGTGACGTATTTGGGTTAAGAAAAGGACGTCGAGAAAATACGCACAATCAGAAGACAAAGAAAAAAGTTCCGTCAACAGGACTCAAATAAAGTGAAGTAATCCATCATGACCGTGGTATCTGCGATTAGTCCCTTCAACGTGTAATTTTTAAGTGGCGCATTGAAGGCACGTTTCCGTTTGAGGCATTTTTCTAAGCGGCTCATTCATTTTTCTAAGCAGCCCAAGTTTAGTAATGCCGCTTCCACCCACCCATTCATACTGAGAATAGCTCTACGATGACTGCCAGCTTTGCCTGGCTTTAACTCTGTGCTCCCTGCTTACGCTCGCTGCGCGAATAATCGTGGTAAACCAAAGGGCAGAGCCATTCCTACGATGGAGGAATCAACCATATTTTTTCTACCCCACAGTGCCTGAAATGTGATGAAATGTTAGCAGTATACTTTTTGAATCACCGAGATTATAACGATACTTGTCTACTGGTCGAACTCATTGGTATAATTCGTGATGCAAGAGACAAACTTTAGAATGCATTTGCACAGAAATGAACTTCCATGTCGCTCAACTGCATGTATCTCTACGAGTATCTTGTGAGGCCCTACAGTTACATGTAGCAAGGTTGAAAAAAACTAATCAGCTGTACATGCAATCGTGAAACAACTTTGCGTAATTCATGATTGGGATAAAGTAGCCAGGCCACAGGAAAGATACAGCAGCACATATGAATAGGTACTTAGTACATACCCATGCTGGCTTCTTTGCTTGGTTGGGTAGCAAGTTGTGGATTCGCATGTGCTTGACCATCTTGCACCCCTCGGCGGTACGTTGAAAGTCTGGGTCATATATTGCTGCACGCCACATAAGTAAGAACTGCAAGAAAGTGAGAATTCAGTAGGAAAGGCCTTCTCTTTGCTCAGTCACTTGTGTCACCAACCTCGCGGAAGTTGAGTGTTCCATCCATGTCCTCGTCGAAGTACTGGACGATAGCATGCAAGGCACTCGGGCTGATGGGAATTCGCAGGCATTGAAACATGTTCTGGATTTCATGCCCGTCAAGCAAGCCATCCTTGTTCATATCCCATCTGAAAAAAAAAATAAAAAATTAATTGCATTATGAGAAAATTAGGGTTGCTAGGCATTAGTGGTGCGAAGAGTGCGGAAACAATAGAAGCTGGTGGCCTCCTCCTTTTTTCTTTCACCCTCAATTTCCTTTCCCAATTCTTGCTATATGACACCGTACAAGATTGTGCTATACTTTACCCTGTCCACTCCTTTCCCTTCTCCTAGACCTCCCTCCTTTCTCTCCTCTTCCATAAAATGCTGCACAAGACTATGCAATGTTTTGCCCTCTCCATTTCGACCCATATGCTATTCTTAACCTTCTAGCCTCCTCAACTGTCACTTCCATTTTCCACCCGCATGTTATACTGCACTATACACCTTTCTACACTGTGCTTTGCCCTTTCCTAGCCTTTCCTTTTTGACTTCCCTATACTGTACTATGCTATGCTTCACCCTCTTTCCTCGTCCGGCCCTTCACATCACTCCTCATGCACAATTCTCTTTCTCACCCCTTAGTACAGCATACTATGCCGTCTCTCTTTTCTCACTTCCCTTTCCACCCTTTTGCTATAATATACAACACTCCTTTTTTGGCGTTGCGCGGCATGGCATAGCTAGGTTCGCTCTCTTTAAAACGGGCCCCCCTTGCTCAACTAGCTCATAACATAGGGCAACGGAGTTTTGCCATCTTTAAACAGCTTTACTGCCAATAACGAACTTGAAGAAAGTCTGTGTGCTTCTGCGAACCTTGCAACTTTCATGTCGAGCTAAATGAAAAAGCTTTCAGTTAATGTGATTGTGAATGCGTGCATGAATATGTGGTTAGCTTGAACTATACAGGTTATGATGCTCAAATCAGCCAATGACCGTGAATTTTGTTATATCACGCAGTCATTTTGGTATAGGACATCATTTGTAGAAAGAATAGGGGACGATTTCTTGCTGACTTCGAAAATTGGGTGTGATTTTCAGGCACCGTGCTGCACCACATTGTCTGGCTCATGCGTTCTCAGAAGCCTCCACTGCTAATCGGCAAGCTGAAGAAGTGTTGCAGGGCCCCCTTAGATAGCGAGCATCAAGTGTACATATGTGCTACGTTACCTCATACAACCAGTTGTGGCAGGCAGTTTAGGATCTTAATGATGGCACAAAAGGAAGGTGAAGCATAGACCCTTGCACGTGAAGTATTATATGCGTAAAGAATAAAAATTTACGCCTTGCTCACAGCAATACTATAGGCACTATACAATACATGCACGGTTAGATTTTATAGTTACCTGTGAAACCAGTCGGCCAGAAAGGAGCACTGGTCTAGGGAGAATTCGCTGATAGCAGGGGATGATTTGCTCATCACCGGGCACACGGAAGCATCATGGTATGTAATTTGTTCGCCGGGCTCTCTTTGGTCTGAAAGGTTCTTCTGCACGACTTTGTCGTCTTCAAAAGTTGTGCGTGCCCATTTGATGAATTCTGCTCGACGTTCTGCATGGACCTTGTGCTGCAGTCGAGTGCTTCCTGCAAGAAAATTCTGACCATGGCTAGAAGTCTAAAAGAAAACATGCGTCAAACTTACCTTCATAAAGTGACTTGGCCTGAGCTATGAACGCTGCCCGCTGCTTAGCCGCTCCTTCGCATAGTTCTCGCGCTTCTTGAACCCGGGTTTGAGGCAGGTTTATGTCAAAGGGTCGCCCTTCATCTCCTTGGTCAAGGAATCTTGATCGTACCTGTAGGATTGTTCATGAGGGCAGGAGTTTAAATAAGAAGTACATAAGGCATATTCATATGGTCACAAGTAATTCGTACGTATGGATCACTGTAACTTTACCCATGGATTTAAAGTGTAGCAGGTGCTGGGCTTTTTTTCGGAAGCAACAGGATAAATTTCAAACGCTTGCAGAGTTCGCAGCATGGCCTGCCCTTCAGGTGTTGACTGGAACTCGGAATTTTCAGCCGCCATCATCCACAGGTAAAGGAACTGCAGCAAAATGCATTCAGTTATGAATTGATATCCTACCATATAGAATTATGTGTGTAGCATATACCTCTCCAAAGTTGAGCTTCCCATTCCTGTTGTCATCTGCTAGGGCAATTAACCACTTGGCAGACATCTGTGTTACGTCCATTTGAAGACTCTTCCACAGGCGTTTGAGACCTTCTGCATCTAGATCGCCAGTTTCCTTTGGATCCCCACTGTGAGCAAACCAAGATCAAGTTATTATTCAATCTGTGCTTGACCCGGCTGCATGTGCTCAGAATCAATATTTGCCTAAAGTAATTTGAAGTTGCTCTCGGCAGACATTTTGCATTGGGTTTCGGGCATCACCTCACAGCTTACTCATTTTAAAACCTTTTTGAATGTGTATAACCATGAGCAAAATAGCAACCTTGGTTTACTTGCCTTCGTGCCAACTAATATCTTTAAAATTGAACAAATGCTCAATAATGTTATACTGGAAAATAATTTTATCCAACGTGCCAATCCAATCAAGCACTAAAGAACAAGTGGCATTATCGGTACAATTTAAAAAAATAACAAAAGATATGAAAGCTCTAATGTAAATATTCTATTTGTTGACTCGCTGCAATAAGAACCTCAGGTGCAGCAACACTATACGTATTTTATTTTCACACCTACTTTCCCAAAAAGTAGGCAAAATGCATGCACCATAATCACGAAGTCATTGCTAAAAAAAATTGGAAGTTATAAATTTTTCACACAAAGGGCTACTCGCAAAATCCAACGCCTGTCAAATGGGTCCTGCAGAGCTGCACTTGACATGTCGAGGGGGTGGGCAGAGTAACTGCTTGTAATAATTAAGGAGGCACGGGCGAGGGGAGGACGCTTGGCCATCTCGTCTTTAAAGGGATAGTGAACGAAAACGATCAAAAAAAAAACTGATGAAACTTCGAAATTCTGCTCGGAAGATGCGACTGTTCCGATGAACAGAGTTGATTTCCCGTATTTTCAACAGTTGGCTGTATTTTCGATGGATTGTCAGTGCGTGGCGACTGCACGCGAGTCCGCGCCATGACGTCACAATTGCCGAGGCGCATGCGGGATGCACGTCGCCCACTTCCTTTCTCCCCCTCTCCTTTCATCCCATTCTCTCGCTTCGTCAAAAGCACCGATGCTTTACTCCAGTCAGGAGCATGTTCGCGACCGGTACAGTTCATACACCGGTTCTGGGAACCCTAGGGGGAGATACACAGAGTTTCATACTCTATGGGGAGATATGAGCTTGTGGAGAGACGCGTGGCAGCTTGGGCTAGTTGGTATGACATGACGATAGTTATGGCGCGAGAACAGAACAACGACGACACAGAGGCAAGAAGGACACGAAGGACACGAGCGGCCGCGACGGCTGGCTTTGTTGACATGCCCGTTTTGCGCGTTTGTGACGTCACAAAACACCACCTTCTGTAGTTCCGGTCGTGGCCACTAGACGCGGAAGTTTGGGCAAAACGCATCAAATTCATTATTTTCCTGTAGCTTACCATAGAATGAAGTTAGTCTCTATTGATTTCAGGACCGAATCTTTTGTTTAGTTTTGTTCAGCATACACGTCCTCCATGCTCCCCCATCAGGCGAATCGGTGGTTGCTTGTAGATACTGGTAATCGAACTCGGGACCTCGAGCCTAGCTGAATTGGGGACGGACGCTTTATCAAATGACTCTGCACCGCTGCGGGCATAACGGCGGTTCGTGCGGACGCCCGCTCCACCGATTGGAGCTCCTTTCTCTCTCCCTTCTGATGACCCAAATGTCCCTCTCGTATTGTAGGCCATGCTGTAGCTTAGAGGACACAGCTCGGCTTACACGTGCGAGGTCAAGCGTGCTTGCTGCAACATTGATGCACCGTGCACTTTTTAACTTAACCCCTTTCGACCCCCCCCCCTTTCCTCCGTATTTACGATTACTTGTGTGGTCTGTGCTCTGACCGGGATGCATTGGTGAACTTACCACCTGAACCAACGCTCGAAGATTTCGATGTCCCGCCGTGAGAAGACGCTGTTCGCGTCGTGCTTGGGATGCGTCACATCTCCAGCCATGACCGGCAAGTGACAGCAGTGACCGCACTGGAGGTTCCGAGTCGTCCAGCACCGCAGGGCTTGAGCTCGCGAATTCTGCGCTATGGGCGTTCGTCTACCATAATCCATGAACTAGCTTTGGTTTTAAAGTTGTGCTAGGTTCCTCGGGCAGGCATTTAGGCACCGCCGACTGAACGCACAACGTGGCCTAATTGAGAAGCACGCGCTTGACGATGCTCGTGAGAGTGCATATGTTGCATGCTTGCGTGCTCCTTGATTTATGGCTCCTACCCACCGCGGGAGCTCGGCCATGAATTGCATGTGGCTGCATGTTATATGGCTGTTTAACGTGGGATATTCTTTCTTTGCTTTGATGGCTGCACGTTGCCATCAGAGCTTGATCAACTTACCGACGTAAACTGTTATTATGTGCCAGGTTTGTCGTGTGGAAGCAAGCACACGTTTCTTCTATTTTGAGGAACAAGACCATGCTATAATCTTTTCGATTGAAGTTTTTGTAGGTAGGTAGGTAGGTAGGTACGTTCTTCATTTGTTGACTAAGAAAGCGAAACAGCAGTACAATAGAGGGCACTTCGGTTAACATCATGACTGGCGTGTTAGGGCCTAGGAGGATATATAAAAAGATATTATATCCTCCTAGGTTAGGGCCCTAACCGTGCATTCTACCATATGCCAATTTTGACTAACCATAGCCTCCTCCATACTAGAAAATATAGAGAAAGCTATCAGCATTGATATGGTCATCAAGATCCGTCGTTAGTCGCGTTAGCCGTCAGCGCATCGAATCCAATCCAAGAGAAGTTGTGTGTCCTCCATGCGGTGCTTCGTAGCTGCCTCATGAAGCTTTTCAGTTGCTAAAAGCCCACACTTACTGGGCGCAGTGAATAACGCGCCGTTTTATCATGGGTCGCAAAGCAGACTTTAACGAAAAGCCGAAGAAGCGGCGATCGAGAAAATCGAAGATCCAGCCTCCGCCGGAGATACCAAAGGCCTTGAGAGGTAAACATTGTTTTCGGGCGCACGTGTTTGGTTTCTGCGTACCGTTTGTTTCGCGTGTCCAGCATGACATTCTAATTTATTACGTACCTTGCATTGCAGCGGAGAAGCCGCTGTCAAGGCGGGCGCTGAAAAAGTAAGGCTTCAGTGCACAGGCTTGCAGAGTTGGCAGTTGGCGGCATGCTCTTAACTACGCGTCAATTTCAGGTTGAAGAAGAACCAAGCCGTGAAGAACGCCCTCACAAGCAAGGGGATCACTAAAAAGAAAGTAGAAGGAGGTGGGTTTCGCCAGTTTCGCCAGCTGGCTCTGATCGTACTGGTTGATAACAGAGATCGGGGATACCACTTCGGCATTGCTTTGACGCTTACTGCGCCGTACTATCCCAATTGGATTCTTTCTTTTTTTTTTCAACCTCCAGAAGAGGATGATGACCAGTTGACAGGGAAGGTCCAGTCATTTTCTGACGACAACAAGAAATGGCTGAAGCCAAAGGCGGCGAAGAAGCAGCTCTTGGACTCTGAAGATGACGGCTCTGACGATCAGCAAGAGGTATCGCGACCTTCCGAACAAACTGGATGACCACTTTTACGTTTGCTTAAGTGTTGCGTATCGTGACTATTGTCGTTGTGGAATCGCAGGATTTCGCCGAGAGCTCCGACGATGCTGCTATGGATGACGAGTTTGGTGGTTCGGAAAGCGGCGATGATGAAGAGGAAAGTGATGACGAAGAGGTATGACCTTTCTCGACTCAATTGGTGCAGTTAATAAGTAAAGCGTACGTCGGGCTAGTTTATTCACGTGCTCATCTTTTTCAGCTGCCCATTGAAGCGGCATCACGGAAACTTCAGAAGAGACAGGAAGAAGACAGGTAAAGTTCTCTCAATTTTTAAAAAATACATTTTATACGTGTGCCACATGGGCTCAGAAAGTGTCATTAACTTTCTAATGCCTTAAGGTTTAATCCCATTCGTTCAGTGTCACATGGGCTTATCGAGTAACATTTGTCTTAAGCTGTTTGTCACCTAATGCCTTCGGTAGGCCCCCATTAAACTGAGAAATGCATACACTCGACACCAAAACTTAGTCACTGAAATACGCGTAAAGCATTTGAAATAGCATCGATCATGCAGCAATATTTCACACATCACAATTGCATGTTATTTCCCAGTTGCACTATAGCAATTTTGACGTCAGAATTGCAACTCCTTCGACACAGCTGGCGCCATGTGCGATGCTGGGCTTAGAATCCAATCGGCAATGGCCAACATTCCTGTGATCAGTTGCTGTGCTGTAAAAGACTGGGACAAACTCATGCTAATAGCACCATAATATGCTTACTTCTACAGGGCACTATCCCTGAATGCAGATTAGAGCTGCTAAAATGCACATTTATGTTTTGTTATTGGCATTATTTGGTTAAATGTCATTAAGGGGTATCTCCACTGAAAAAAAAAAGGCATTACTCTGCTTGAGAACTAATTGTATCTTTCACATCTTACTCTCACTTTTTGGGAATGGCATGTGAAAACTGCTCATCTCCCTAGCATTAGCTTGTTGTTTGATGTTTTCCATTTGGGCTTCAAGTACAGGGACTGCATTCACCTTCACAAAAGTGCACATTATCACCAAGAATGTGGTTGTTATTATAGATAATCTGTTGTTATATAAAATTTCTGCTGCATGGCACTAGAAAAACAGTGAACTAATGACACAATAATTTACTTATTGATAGGACAAACAGGTTGACACGACATTAGCACTGCATGACCGCTGTGCTGATATTAGTGAGTAATCTTAGTGAGTAATCTCTGAAACTGAATTGCCTGCAATGTTGTGTGCTGTTGCATATCTGCCAACTCAAGTGAAGTATGCACAACCTATTTATTCAAGCTTGTTCGATGGCATCTCAAATATTTTGTCATATTTTCACAAAAGAGAAGTTCTATATGCGGAAAATTTGATCATGTTAGCTTGTGACCATACCCTTAAAAGTTTTGGCTGTGAGTGACCACCAGGAGAGAAGTTGCTTAGAGCATGTGTCCAAATTGATCAAGTTTGGCAGCAGCAAAGTCACAAATAACAGCAGTGCCACTAGGGATGAATAGACAGTTCTTTGCCTGCAATTTATAGCATGTCTGAATTTGCAGCTGCTTGCATGCTATGCGCAAATTTAAATCATCATTGGTAAAGTAGCACATACCCTAAAAACATGTGTTCTCCGGACAAAATGAATTGAAAAAATGATGCTCATCATTGCACTGTTTCAGTCTTGATTTTTTTTTTTTGCTTGTTTCTTGGCAGTCACAGCTTGACAGGTATGCAGTTATCATCTGATGTTTTTCTTTGCATCTCTTTGCAGAAAATTAGCTGAGGAAGAGCTGAAAACAAACATAGCTGAATCTGATGTCTTCACACTTCCTAGTGGACAAGAAATCGAGAAGGAGAATATCCTTTTGCGTGTGAGGGAGGGGACGGGGAGACATAGTTACAGATACATTAAATAAATGGTGAACTGCTGTTGCATGCTAGTATCTCTGCATTGCCAAGGTTTATTCACACATGTACTTGATAGTTGTACTGATTATGATTTTAGCTGAATAGCACATAAACCCCATACATTAAGTTTGCCTTTGTTCAAAGTGGTTGCTGTAAAAGAGAGGCCATATGTGATTTCCTTAGATTTGTTCCTTAGCTAAGAATACAGGCTGAGCCTCCTGATCTGGCCATTATCAGTGAGAGGATAAAAGATGTCACATTTGTCCTCAATGACTTTGCGAACAGAAGGGAACCCGACAGGTGGGTGCTTCTAAATGGAAAATTTATTGTTTTGTCAGACATATGCAAGTTCGCAACTTATCTTTTTCTTCTTTGGTTGTCTTGCCAACTCGCTCATATTTAGACCTTTATGGATTTGCTTTCATGCATCTGTGCCCTCATTTATTTGGTACCTATTTCCACCTAACACATACACAAGGTTGTAATTTAGAAGGTTTATTATGTTGCTATGTATGATATCCAGTTGTTGCATCGAGGGTCTCGAATGGCTGTAAACCTATAATAGTCAGCCTCACATCTCTATGTAGAAAGCACTCAGAAGTGTGTTTTTGTACATAGGTCTCCGACTAACCGCTGTCACACTGCATTTGTTGACACAATGGGAAGGGGTGTTGCTTACTTAAATTGTCTATTTCGAGTGTAAATGCAACTGCAGCATGAACACACAAATGCAGTATTGTGGTTAGTGTTATTTTGTTTTTGCTTCTGGGGAGCAAATAATACGTTTCCTAACCATGTTTTTCACAGGTCCCGTTCTGAGTATCTGGAAATTCTGAAGCGAGATTTGTGTGAATACTACAGCTATAACGACTACTTGATGCAAAAGTTTATGGACCTCTTCTCGCCTGCTGAGGTAAGTGTACTGGCTTCAATCTGATACCAGCTTTTATTTGTGATTTCTAGTTCACAGTCATGGCAGTTTGAGTCTGTTGGCATTGTTGCGACTCCGGGTCCCGCGGGTCTCAGTTTGGTAGCGGGCCCCAGTCCTAGGACCCATCGTCGAACAAGTCAGATGAGGCGCTCGTAAGAACAACAACAATTTATTTACATGGTTAGTAACTGAGAATTCGAAAGGAAGTGATCAAGTTCGAGAAGTCAAGAACTGTACAGGAGAACCAATGAACTGCAGAACTTGAAACATACAGAAGTCTTCCGCTTGTATAGCGCCGTGTTGCCAACCCTGGGCGCATTGTTCGTGGTTTCAGCTAATACGGCGCTTGATGGTCTAGGTGCTGCACCCATTAAGGGGGGGAAGACACCACACAATGCACGTGGAGAGGGCACAGTCTACACGATGCCCAAATATGGTCACAACTGCACTGCACCAACTTTTCGCACACGCCTCCAAGATTTCGCGCACATCCGATGATCTTAGACGACTTCGGTTTCCAGAACTCTTCTGGCAGTTGGGTGAGGTTCGAATAACCGGCTCCTGGTACATGTGCCAAACTTGCCTTACTGCGTTCGGGTAGGACAATGTAGTGGTCCGCCAGCTTATCGTCAAAACATGCCACTCCATTCAGTTGATCCTATGGAGAAAGGGGGAAGGAGGAGGGGTCGACTAATTCCTCGTCCTCGAGGCGCTGAGGCGGGCTGCCGCAAGGGCTGCAGCAGACAGTGCCTTTTCCCTTTCCTTCAATCACACATTCCATTCCTCGTTGTTTGCTAGAAGCTGCAGTGTAGCTTGCGAATTTCCGGGACTTTGCTTCTCCTCGCAAGGTGCAGCCACAAGCGGTTATGGTTTTAGCTTTCAGCCCAAACTGCAAATACCACGCTGGTTCCGGTCTCTCCAGATCCACGGTGACCTCGAAAATGGACCAGCTGCCTCCTCGCTTGCCTCGAAAGCCTTGCATAGAGTAGAGCTCACAATGGCCTTTCTGGGCTCATGCGTTTTCTTTGCGTGAACTGGTCCTGGACCCCTTGTTCACGTTTTGCTGATAAAAAATCAACCCGTCTTGACGGCACATCCAAATAAGGCCGAAAGACTTCAATAATGATGACGGTCATAACAGCATATACTGTCGTGTGTACTCGCGTAATGAATGCACCCCCTGCATTCATCCACTGCAGCCCCGCTAACCGACACATGGCGCCTCCTTGCTTGTTGCATCTTTTCCGTTCTTTATTATCATGCCAACTCCCCTCGGCCACCTCGACTCGCTCCCTCCTCCCCTTTGCCCGCTGCCGCGCACCGTTTTGTTTTTCTGTGTGCGGCACGTCCCCAGTCTTCTTTAATTATTTATCTGCCACAGTCCGGTTAATGAACGGTGCGAGTGTAGAGACATCGCAGTTGATATGCACACACCGAGCAAAGGTTACGAAACTGCCCGTGCAAACCGAAGATCACTTCCTGCAAATACTTCGAAAATTTAGGCCCAAACACATATACGCAATTTTCGAGCGACGACGACAGGATTTGCTGTTGCCATGGCGGTTGTGAAGGGTCATCATCGCGTCGCAGGTTCCTGGAAAACCTGAAAAAAATCGCTTGTCGCCCAAAAAAAAATAGTCACTATTTCCGCAGCATGGTAGCACCCCAATTCTCTTAGGTTGAAATTCGCTCTTCGTGCTTGTTATCCGCGTGTACTTCAAGGAACGCAAGATATAGGTTACCGTTTCTACAGTAATTTCTCATGTGGATAGCGATGCGGCGGCCATATTTTGTTGTTAATCTTGTTATCGACGGTTTGTTTCGATGCTTCGGTGGTAGCTTGCTTCAATGTCAACAGCGGCGGCGTGGTTGTCGTGCGAGGTCGCCGTGAAGTTGGCAATGTGTGTCTTATGGCCGTCCCTCATCATCACAGCAAATACAACTGTTGTGATTAAGCGATTGCGAGAAAGACAGCAGCAACACCCTTTTATGGCGTGCGCGGGGGCAGCTTGCAGAAGATGGTTGCATCAACCATCGAAGATGAGTGAAGTGCAGCAAAGAAGCTGTTTCCAAACAGTGTACGCGTATGTCAATTGCAAAAGGCTAAGCGACCTAACTTTTTTGTGCATTACCGCATTTTTTGCTCATCATGAAAAAGTTTTTATACAATTGGCCCCACATAATAAACGCACCCCCAAATTTACTCTAATTTTCCGAGAAAAAAGTGCGTTCATTACGCGAGTAAATACGGTAATACACAACTTGATAGAGATAGCTGATTTAGTGGTGTCGGTCTGTTTCCCGGATGCTTATTCATATGATGTAACAGGACGGTTGCTTGATTTATGGACTTGTGACCCGCCCTATCACGTAAGCTTAAATGCCAATAACTTATCCCATTTGCTTTTCAAAATGTTTTCCGTCTTCAGTCGAAGGGCTTGCTAGGAGCCAAATATATATTATGTGAATAAGGGATAGGCTGTTTTGAGAGAAATTGCTTGGAGAGAATTTAACTTTTTTGGTACACTTGAATGATTGCTAATAATAAGAACTGAATACGACGTAGTGAGGGCTCAAAAATAATTGCTGGAGCAATTATTTTTGATAGTACTAAGCATACACACAGGATAGTCTCTTTTTCTTTTCTTATGAAAGAAGGTATTATACTGCAGAACGAATGTTGGGCACTCCCAGTACAAGTGTAGTTGGGCTTTTCCTTTTTTTTTTCGTCATCATTCCCTTTTTTAGCGAGGACAGACTGGTCAGCAAAAGAATGCGATTGGCTTGGTATACCAAGTTCGAGTATAAGAGGAGAATGATTAAGCAGTTTCAGGGATTGTAAATAGTGAATAATGTTCAGAAGGTTATATTCTCCCTATGTTAGCAATGATTATTATACTCATTTGCAAGTTCTTTTTTTTTTTTTTGCTTTCCGCAATTTTTCTGCAGCTGATAGAGTTCTTGGAGGCCAATGAGGTGAATCGGCCAGTGACGATTCGTGCCAACTCATTGAAGACGAGGCGACGTGATTTGGCTCAGGTAAAGTGGTGTGGAGCCGAAGGAGCGACCTTTGTGAAGTATTCTTAACCATTACACGCTGTTTAGATTAGAGTGCTTTACCACAATAAAAAAATTAATGTGTAATATGTTAGTAAAGGAATGTAAAGAATGAATGTCTCAGCAAGCTCTGCAAAAAGTAGAGATTGCTTCGGCTCTATAATTGAAAGTTATAAGTGCTTGATTGCAAGAACTGAATTCGTGCGCCTTGTTGGATTAGCACATTTCGCCGACCAGGTCGTAGGCTGAGCATCGCTTGTCGTGTTGCATTGGTGTAGCAGATAAAAATGGGTTTTCCATTTTGCAGGCTCTCATCAACCGAGGTGTCAACTTGGATCCAATTGGAAAGTGGTCCAAGGTTGGACTTATAGTCTACAACTCACAGGTCCCAGTTGGTATGGCTTCTTTTTTCTTTTTTTTCCTTTCACACGGCTTGCAGAATCTTCCGTAACCCTTTATGGCATATGAGGGTCAGCTGTAATTCAGCTATCACGCAGAAAGTTGAAGAAGCCATGACACGGTCACCCGATAATTTTCGGTTTTCAGTAAAAACTGGAATTAGAGGGTCTATTATGCCTGTACAGAAGCAAAAAAGCACGCCGTGAAAGAGTTTGTCAGTGCGTGGGCTTTGTTAGGAGGGTGCAAAAGGGCCGCCTGCCCCTTTCAAGTCTCACTTGCCCTCACCCAAGCTATACCAGTGCTCTTCTCCTCCCCCTGCCCCACGATGCAACACTGGTTTGTACCCCCCTTCCCCCCCCCCCCCAATAGAAAATCCTGCCGGTGACCATGTTTCAGTGCAAAACAGGCCCTAGAAGTCACCGGCTGTTAATCCCGCCCACTGTCTGTGACCACTATTTTGCCATGACGCCTGTGACAGCAAGTTAGTAACAGCAAAATAAATAAAAACAAACAAACCTGTGTGAATGTTCAAAACATATATGTGAAATACATGTACGTAGTTCACAGACATATAAAAGTAAGTGCACGGATGGCGTTAAGTGGGAACACGGAGGGGGTGTTGGTGAAAAGCCACTTCTGATCTAGTCTTCATCACGTCACTGTGTATGCTCTTGAGATGTCACTCACTCATTAACCCATGAGTCTGAACTAGTAAGTGACTCTTGTATGACGAGCTAACACTTACTGAAACAGATTCTGATCTGGCAGTCGAGTGACAGTTCGGAGGGATCACCGCTTGATGCACTGGCAGTAGAGAAACTCGTGCACACGTCCATAGCACAAGCAAACTGCGCGGTTGAGTGCACTGAAGAAAACTGTGTAGCTGTGACGTCGTCCGGAAAGCAAAAACAAGTCTGAAACCTCTGACCATTCGTCTTATAGCCGACGAGATGGAAGTGGTTTTTGCAAGTCCCCGAACGGGAAAGGCCACCACTACGTCATCATTTGTATCAGTCAATGCCTACATGGAAACAGGCGTAACCGGGGAGCAATAAAAGAGGGAGTAACAAATTGGCCACCTTTTGCAAAAATTCTAAACCAGAAAGCCATCAGTTTTGCGGGTGTAAGAAGTGGAAATCGGCCAAAGAGCGATATGAAAACTGTCCAGTGCACCACAATAGTAAAGCATTTTATGAAACGTAGACATATCAGCACAAAAGAAAGATTCCACGTATTCCCACAATGTGGAAGCGCCTGGAAAGCAAGAGAAATTGCCGAAAAAGGTGTATGTTTCAAATATAGAGGCAATGATGTACATGATGTTTTTGAAGTTAAATGACAGTTGCCTGAAGTGTGAACCACATTTTGTTAGACAGGGCCCTTTGTTTCAGTATGTGGGAGCCCAATTAAAATTAGCGAGGTTTGACTTCTGGCCTGGTTAATGCGATGTAATCCTAGTGTTTATCGGAGGAACTTTTTAGAAATGGGCTAACTTTTGCTTAATTTAAACACGGCTTGATTATAAGGCAGCACATGATTTATATATGAAATGAAACTATTTTCCTTTTGTGTATTTCGTGCATTGCCAAACATCTCCCGAAGGAGATGTTTGGCAATGACTTACTAACATGAGAAAAATTATGTTTCTGTGATGATTTTCTAATTAAGAGAAATCATTATATCGCCACTCAGAATGTCAGCTGCATGCAGTGAAACAAAAATGGATCTTTTGAACCCACCTGAACAAAGGTTATGGTATTGCATATTTGGGAATGAACTAACCTTTAAGAGGCACTTACACAGAAATTTTTTTTTGCTGTGATGTGTTGCGGGACGGCTGTTAGTCATAGCATGGCACGTCGTTTGATGCAGTGCGCCACAGATAATTAGAGGCTCCTCACTACCGACCAGTCTCAGTTTTAAGGAGCTCCAAAAACGACAAGCTGCATGTTGCAGTTATCGCCACCTAGCGTCTGCAACGTTTGACCACGTCAGCGCACAAAACTGAGACGCGCTTCCGCATGGTCCACATCAAGAAGTCCTTTCGAACTGGAAACGGGACAGCACTGTCGCCAAGCACAAAGCTTTCAACGCGCGTGCCGTGGCCACGGACTTGCGAGCAGCTGCCGAGTAGTCGCTTGCTAGAGCAAACACTGAAGAAAAAAAAAAGGTGGTTATGATGTCATCATAAATTGTACTTGACTGCAGTGTGGTAATGTGAGGGAAGTAGGGAGGTCACCATGGGGTCACTTTGGAGGGTTTCAATACCTTCACAATTCAAACTTATATAAATTCATGTTAAATACCTCCAAGCTACATGTGTTTGTTGTTGATATTGTGCAGGGAATATATACACATCATCGTGGGAACGAATCCTGCAGGCTCTCAGTGATGAAATTTTGTGTCAGTACCCCTTAGGCTGGGATATGGCTCAGAAATGCTTGAATTCAATAAATTTTGCTCAAGTGGGCTTAGAACGTCCATTCTTGTTTTATTGCACGCAGTTCTTATCCTAGAATGTTGTGGTATGCTGACTTATGTGGTAATTTTCTCAGTTTAGGAAATAAAAATTCTTGCTCCCAACAAGGCACATGAAGCATTTGATATCTGAAAACTTTATATTGTTCTAGAAAAATATTTTCATATGTTTGCACTCTGCACACAAATACGACACATGAACTTATACGTACACCGAGTTTCACCAATATCGATAAGGAATATTGAAAAAAGTATTGAAGTGCAGTGTCGCTTCTCAGGCTGGAGGAAGCTTCAATTTTTTTTTCAGTTTTATTTGAATCCTTTATTATTTATACCGCACTCCGTGCACAGGTGCCACTCCCGAGTACCTGGCCGGCCACTACGTTCTGCAGGGTGCGGCCTCCATGCTTCCGGTCATGGCACTCGCCCCTCAGGAGAACGAACGAATCCTGGACATGTGTTCCGCTCCCGGAGGAAAGACGAGCCACATAGGTGGGTGCACGCACCGGTGGCTTCTTAAGTTGTTCTTTCTCAAAATATTACGAGCGGTTTTTCAGGTGGTCGTACGGTGACGACAACATACAATGGTTGCATGGTGGACAGACAGGCTTGTAACGTTAGTATGTGCGTATCTGTGTAGTGAAGAGTTCGTGCTCACACGTAAGGAACGAGTGCTAGTCCGGATTCATTGTAGTCAACCAATTTGATTTTTTCTAGACCTGTGCGAATGTCACTTGTTTTAGTTCAAAGCAGAATCGAATTGAAGAAGGGAATGGTTAATAGTATTGCACAATATCTTTAGCTAAAGGTGGCTGGAAAGACTACTGGGAATGTCACTCAATGTTGAAACAATAAGGAGCTGTAACTGGATTTCTGCCTTTTATTTCAGCTGCAATTATGAAGAATACGGGGGTTCTCTTTGCCAACGAATTACACAAGGAACGTTGCAAGGCCGTTGTTGGCAACCTGCACAGGCTGGGCGTGAACAACACCGTTGTCTGCTCTTATGACGGGCGAAAGTTCCCTGAGGTATGAAAAGACTTAATGTTTTTTCTTTTTGTTTTTTTTGTAATTGTGTTGTTGGAGTAGTGGTGTGGGCTTGTTTGTATGGATTTCACTTTGAAACGATTGAGTTGGAGCTTAAATGGCACATCCTGTAGTGAAACAGGGGAACATACCAGCTGTAAGTGACAAATCAATATTTTTTACACTCAGGGTATAAAAAATCAGGTTACTATGTCCAATGGTGCGTTGTTCATGCTGATGTTGAATATTTTGCTCTGGCCCACCAGTTGACTACAACACTACGGGCTTTACATTTATGGGACCTCAAAACGAGCCACAACAAAGTTATAAAAACGGTAGAACAACATTTTGAAATCTTTAAATATGGTTTGTTGAAGCTGTTGGCTAACATCTGCAGTTGCACCATTTGAAGGAAGTGGGAAAGTTTTAATTCACACTGGACATGCTGCGATTGCAGGTTGCCAAAGGATTTGACAGAGTGCTACTGGATGCACCATGCAGTGGTACAGGTGTTGTGTCCAAGGATCCTGCTGTTAAAACAAATAAGGTGACTCATGTTTGCTTCATTTAAATTTGGTGTACATGGGTCCTGTAGTTCCAGTTCCTGTTTTAGCCAGCTTGGGTTTTCTTGCTTGTCCCCATACTCAAAGCAGTGGTGTGACCTTTCGTTTGTTTTATGCAATGGTTAAACAATAGGAAATCTCTCTTTTCATATTTCCTTCAGTATTTTGGGTGTCCTATGCTACAACTGCAGCATTTCTTGTTTGTTTTGTTCATAACTACAGTACGACCCCAATTACACTGCTTTGAGGGTACCAGGCATAGCTGTCGTGTAATATGGACAGTGACACTCAGCTTCGCCCCCAAAAAAAGGTTGCAGATTGCTTAAATAAGCCCATGACATGACCCTGCTTTCCTCGGGGAAAGGTATATGAAGTTACGTTTGAAAATGGCAGTTGATCGAGGTGCGAGTGAATCTTTTTTCTCGACTTAAGGTATAATTGTGTTGCCAACAGCTTCCCATCAGATGAATCGGATACATTGTTATCACCAAAGCACATTTTTTTGGAAGTTTCCACTGCATGCTTTCATGCACGACTGAGTTGGGCGCACTATATGTGTTCTGTTGTAGTGTGCTATTGTTGACGGGTCGCTGTTATTTTGAATGCCCATGTGAAAAGGGGTACTGACACAAAAATCATGGTGGGGTGTTTATTTGCTGCAATATGTTGCTGGAGGCCTGTTAGTCATAACACAGCACATCGCTCGCTGCAGTACGCTGTAGATAATTAGTTATAGTCTGTTTATTACCAACGAGTCTCAGTTTTGGTTCGGAAGAGCTCCAAGCATGACAAGCTTCTGTGAGCAACTACACGCCATCTAGCTTTGTAAGTGGCACACTTAACTGTGAAACACTTCCACACTGCTGGGACGGTCTTTTGCGGTCATCATCATCGTCGCCTGGTGGAAAAGAATTTCATTAGATTTCACGTATTCACCACGCGGACTCTGTGAGCAGCTGTCGAATCGTAGCCTGCTGGCAAACGTGTGGCAAAAGCTCTGTGCCAACTGTTAAATCATGATTTAGCTGGGTATCTTGGTGCTCAGTCGCAGTGGTGTCTCCTGGAAGCTTGGGGGTTTCTTTTGGTTTTTTTTTATCATGTCATTGTCGCGGGGTGCGGCATGTAGTGCTGGATCGGAAGCATGAGCTACGAAATTCATTAAAAAAAACACACTCTCGAAGCTGTATTCACTTTTCAGGTTTGGTTGATGATATACTGATATACGCAAGTTCAAGAGAATCTCAGCCACAAAATTTTGTGTCATTATACCTTTAAGGGAAAGTTATGTTGCACGGTGAAAATAGCTGTGTCACATCCTATGCTCGAGGCTGTGACTGAGTTCAGAAAACAAAAAGAGAAGATCTTCAGCTGCATGTTTTTAACCTGGGAAAGTTTGCACAGGCCAAAAACTTTAAAATATCCGGCTCTCAAAGAGGAACTTCCTGACCAGCTGAAGCTAGTCAGGTCTGGATAGTGCTCGATCTAGGTAATGGCTCTGAATACACGCATAGGTATAGCCAGAAACAATCGTGAAGCCAAGCCAGGGCAACTGGATCCTGTGCAGAAGCACATGAACTACCTTGAGGATAAATTTTCTATTTTAAAAAGGCATAATGTACCTGTCTCACTTTTTTTTTTCTAATCGTCAATCTAGGGTCACATAAGTTTTTATTTTGCACCTGCAGATATTTTGTCATTGTTAAAGTAAAAAAGGCGATTTTTTTTTTTTTAGAACTGTATAGGAGAGTCATAACGTAATGTGGAGTCGGGGTACATTAGAGTAGTACGACAGAGTTTCTTAATACAATATTTCTATGGAAGTTTTGCTGGAACCAAGTCAATTCATTGTAAAATTCATAGTAAAGTCGGGGGACATTCAATGGAGGTTCCACTGTATGGGGTTGAAGAAAATGTACACGTAGGTGCAGTGTAGGTACTGCAGCAGTGTTGAAGCATCAAGTTCAATAATAGTCATGTTTAGATATGTGTGCAAAAGACTCAAAAAAGAAATTTTATAGTTGTTATTGTGACTTGGCTGTGAGAAATGCTGTATTCTACATTGTACGTTGTTTGGTTTCTCGCATCCACTCACGCCCCGCTGCTGTGGTCCTCGGCTGCTTTAGGCTAAGGTACTTGGCTGCTGACCCGCAGGTCACGGGATCGAATCCCGGCTGGGGCGGCTGCATTTTCGATGGAGGCGAAAATGCTGTAGGCCCGTATGCTCAGATTTGGGTGCACGTTAAAGAATCCCAGGTGGTAGAAATTTCCAGAGGCCTCCACTACGGCTTCTTTCATAATCATATGGTGGTTTTGGGACATTAAACCCCACGTATCTATCAATGGGTGTGCTATCTTTAGAGCTTCATTTAATTTTGCTGCTAGTGTGGCTTTTGCATTGCCAATTTGTGGCAAGGTACACGGCAGGCTTCTCAGGCTTCTCCGGAAAATATCCAGAGGTCATATATAAGTGTTTAACTGGGAAAGTTGAGTGTCAATGAATAATGTATGAGTTTTCCAGGCCTAGCACAAGGCCCATAATTGGGTATTGAGGCTTTCAGTCTTGTGTGCCCGTTCATGAAATTCGAAGACGGCTTATGTTTTTTTTTTTTGCACGCCCAGTAACGCTGTTGTAGTGGTTATAGTAAGATTTCACTTTGTGTTACACGGTGCAAAACCAGAACGAAAGAGAACTCGAGGGCTCATTTTTGTTTGTTATACACAACGTTAATGAAAACCGGCTGACATTTAAACCATGGGATGTATAAGTCCAATATTTGTAGGCTTGCTACTGTATTAATAGTAATTATGATATATGAATGTAAAAAAATTCGAAGCAATGGAAAGACGACTTGCCTCCAGCAGTGACCGAACCCGCAACCGCCGGATAACGCACCCGATGGTTTAATATAAAAGAGTGGCTACCTGGGCTGGTTGGTATTGCATTTTTGAAAGAAGTATACAATCAACTGCCGATTTTTCGGACCCTCTAGGGAGCAAAATACCGTCCGAAAATTTGGGCAGTCCGAAAAAAATGAATGCAAGCGAAAAAAAAAACGCATTATTTTACTGATATTTCTCTGATCAAAAGGCTCAAGGTCGAAGTACCAGACTTCAGGAACTCTGCCAAAGCATCAGTGGGGTGGCTCTGAAAAGAGCTGTTAAAAAAAATGCATGCAGCCAGTGTTATAGCTGCAGTGGCTTGAAAAACTTGTTGATCCTTGTTTGAACGACGTTCCGCTTGCATGTGATCACATTCGCCTCGATCTGAGCAAGGGTCATGTCATCACTGTACACCGATGACAGCGTCATCAATGCTCGCATCAATTCGGCGGTCATAGGTGGCGCAGGCGTTAGTTCCTCATTTTCGACATCGGAGTCGTCTGAATCCGCCATAACCTGACTGACTATTTGGTCGTCGGTTAGCTCTGCACAGAAGTCGAGCTCGTTGTCAGCGTTGACGAACCGCTCAAAAGTTATTTCCGTGGGCATGGAAGCACCAGCAGAGCGGAGGTCGTTGATAATATCGTCCATGAGAGGGCACAAGTCAGTCACCCTGTCGCTTTCTTCAGGCAAGTGTGCTGCCGCGGGCTTCGTACTCGACAGAGTACGAAGCCCGCGGGCGAAAGCAGTTGCAAAGCGTGTCTTGCGTTACTGCCCTCCATACGTCCGCAAGCATTCCGACAGCAGACTGAAGGTCAATGCTTTATTTAGCCTTTCCCGTTTTCCGAGCACAGCACCATGCGGTTGAGCATACGTGAATGGTACAAAAGTTTCAGATTACGGATAACACCTTGGTCTATCGGTTGGAGGATCGCAGCCGTGTTGGGCAGCATGAATTCCAGCTGGATAGCCTTCAAGTTATGGATGTGACCATGAGCAGCGCAGTTGTCAACAAAGAGCAGAACACGTCTGTTCTGTTGTTCAAACTTCCTGTCCAACCTGCAAATGTAACTCTCAAACAACTGCTGCATTACCCATGCCTGTTTTTTGGCTTCATATAACACTGGCAGCGGTGGCCCTATAAAACACCTCGGGCTATTGGACTTCCCGATTACTAACAAAGGAAGTTTATTGCTGCCAGACATGTTGCTGCCGACAAGAACGGTCAGCAGTTCTTTGCTATGCTTGCCACCATGGCATGCGTCACTAGCAAAAGCGAGTGTTCTTTCCGGCAGCAGCTTGAAAAAAAGCCTGTTTCGTCGCAGTTGAAAATGTTTTCAGCAGAGAACTGCTGCAACGAAGACTGGAGTTTTCCACTGCGGTACTGTGCAATAACTGCACTGTTGACGGCGCCGCTTTCGCCACACATCTTGAATTTGAGGTCAGTCGGATGCTTAAAGTTTCTCAGCCATCTATCACTGAACTTAAAATCCGTGATGTCCATTCGAAGCGCGAGAGTTTCCGCTTTTTGTTTCAAAATGCAGCCCGAGACTGGCAACCGCTTGGCAATCATTGAATTAAGCCACACGATGAGAGCGTCCTCAAGCTTTGGATGAACACCTTGGCTTGCATTCATCTTTTGGGCACCAGACGGTTTTTCGACCGCTTCCAAGATCTTGTCAGCCTGCGATCGGCCAATCTTCCCTAACTTAATAATGGCAGCTTTCTTCTCCATCAATAATTGGCGGTAATGTTTTCCGCGTTTCGATGCCATCAGCGAGGACGACGAAGACGGGTGGGGGCCATCGCAGGCAAGCGAAATCCTCACAATGTGAACAAAGCAGTTTGCTGACAAGCGTCGAAGCACCTAGGCTCAGCGTTGCAGAGCACACTTCACACGATCGCACAACCACGCACTAGGCTTGCCAAACACCATGTGGGCTGCATAAACAAAACAGCGCGATGGCAGGCGACGGCGCCTCGGGTACTCTGGAGGTGGCGCTGGTAAACATTCAAGATAGCCAGCGTGGCCAGACCAAATCGGTGTGTGACAGTTAGTCCAAGTTCGAAGTGGTGAAATGCTTCGCGAAAGCGCTGCGTGGGAAACCAGAGTGGCACGCACGAGCACAAGCGCTAAAGCGAAAGGAACTTTATTGGCACCAAAAAATTTCCGGGTGGATAGTTTTGATTGTCAGCGAAGCACCCTTGCATGATAAACACGGCCAGTGTTAGAAATCTTGCAGCCCGTGTGTGTTTCTCCGCTAACGATCAATGAGTCCAAGCAATAGATGCCGCCACAGTAGACCGGCGCGCTCATTTATGTGATCGTAATCACGTGTGACGCAGTTGTGGTGGTTTCCACTGGAGGTCAGTGGTGGTTTCCGACCTTCTGTCACGTCAAAAAGTCCGGAAAATTGGACTCCGGGGGGTTCGAGCGTCCGAAATTTCAGACTTCCTTATACAGTGATTCTATGGGGCTCATGGCGGTGCCGCGAAAATGTCCGAATGATTGGGCATGTCCGAAAATTCCGGTGTCTGAAAAATCGGCAGTTGGCTGTACTTCCTTAGTATGCAGGGAACATTTCAGAAGGAAGAAAGAGCAGAGAGATAGGACAGAGCGCACACTTACAACCAATTTTATTGCACATATGGCGGGAATATATATATATATATATATATATATATACACAGTCGATGTTGGGAATATATATACAGGTGGCCTGGCGCATGCACCATCATTTGTCCTGTTTTCTGTGTGTGATCTCCTCGCCCTCTTGAATGTATATATATTCCCGCCATCTGTGCAATAAAATTGGTTGTAAGTGTGCGCCCTGTCCTATTTCTCTGCTCTATACTTCATCTGAAACGTTCCCTGCACACTAAGGAAGTACATTTCTTTCAAAAATAGTTAATTAATTTCTCTATAACTCATCTTTGTACTTGGCAGTCTCTATCACTGCATTTCAATTGTCTAAATGAAAATGCAAAATCACTCAAACTAGAGTGGTCATAAGCTTTGCACGAAATGTAATTTAAACTAAGCCAACATTGACTCAAGGAAGTGAACAGTGATGAAAAAAAAACAATAAAGAAAACCCTGCTGATAGGTAATATCGACCAAGCGCAGCATGCATTAACCTCGTATGTCTACTTTCGTGCTTGTTCCAGGAAGAGAAAGACATTCTCCGCTGCTCTCAACTTCAAAAGCAGCTCATTCTTGCTGCTATCGACTGTGCCGACTGTAGCGACAACAAGCCAGGATACATTGTGTACAGCACCTGCTCGGTTATGGTCAGTGGCCTCAATACACTTTACTATTGTTCTGTGTACACATTCACCATCCTGTGAGCTTCTTGTGAGTGAGTTTTGCTGCACTATTGAACGATCATGGCATGTAAATGTTTCCTTTTTTCTCTCATAGCCCGAGGAAAACGAATGGGTCATTGACTACGCCCTTAAAAAGAGGAATGTCAAGTTGGTGCCGACAGGGCTTGACTTCGGCCGGGAAGGCCTCACCAGGTAAGGCTTACGGGCTCTGAACTCTGTCCTCACTAATGGTATGCCCGGGTAGTTGTCTCAGAGTGCTCTGGAAGTTCTCAGAGATTGATGTAAGAGAGCAACTAAGAAATGCCTCTGAAATAAGCAGGCCAATGCATGATGATTAAGGAGGAACATGAATCGCCTACTTGCTTGTTGGTGTTGTAGAGCTTTATAGCTGTTGAATTCACCACTTACAAACACGATCAGAGTGCTTGCAAATGAACGCTTCAACGAGCAACAATTGTTCTTTTTCTTCTATGCGTAGTCGTAAGCAAATAAAATGTAAACAAAACGTCACAAAGTAGAACAGCTTCTGCGTGCTATGACTCTCACATCGCCAATTAATAGAAGTTTCTGGCTTATACTTTTGACACGCATACTTTTGACACGACCATGTTACCTGAACACTGGATGGAATCTGTCCACTTACATACCTTTGCGGAACATAGACATACTTACATGAAATGTAAACCACTTGGATATGTTGCAAATTTTGGCGTACCTTGCGAATTCTCCTTCGTTCGTGGCTACTCATGGTATGTGATTCGCGGAGACTCCACGTGCTGTGTCAAAATACTAAGCCCCTGTGCGAGCAGTGTGAGCACCAGTCAAGACCACATCGTTCGAGATAGGTTAGCAAGGCTAGACTGACTTAGAATACCGAAGCTGTAAACGTCAGGTGGTGGTGCCATTTAGCGTGACTGAGATGAGTCAGGCAAGCTCAAAATTGTTATTGCAAACACATGGAGCATTTTAGTTAGGGTGCAGATGCCTTGCAGTTGCGTAACTGCAAGTGAGTTGCCTTTTGAATAATTTTGAATCGTGTTTTTAAACACTAGGTCAAAACAAACGTATCCATGACTGCGGTTGCACCACAGTTGCCTGCGATATATGGTGCGGGCAGAGGATTTTTTTTTTTCACCTCACAATAAAGAATGTGGTTGCACCATTGTCGCTAGCCTAGCACAGTGCAACAGCCTGCAAAAGACTGTGAAGGTCAGAACTGATGAACTGGATAGCATTAAGACACAAATTAAAAAAAACATAAAGACTGGCTTTGAACTGAACATAATTTGTTTTGTGCAGTAAAACTGATCGTGAACTATAATCGTGCTTTTTAAATTTTTTTGATAAGTTTTGATATTTTTTTAAGCTGTACGAACACTGTTAGTGGTTTGCAAAAATGTGAAGGTATGCATTAACGTACGTACATAAACATTTACTTAGATGAGCTAAAAGATGCATTACTGTTAACCCAGTAAACACAGTCTGGTTTTCTGGTAATGTGGTAATGTCCAAAGGTATAGTACGTACAAACTAAAAATTGGTTTAGGTCTTACAAAAATGCAAGCAGAAGTCGTGCCAACCTCACGCATGCTACTAAAAACACCAACAGAAGAATACTGTTTAGTCAGCCTTATCTTGTTCCTGTACAGTCGAACCCCTTCATAAGAGACACTGATGTATAAGACAAATGGGTATAAGAATGGGTATAAGAGACACTAGTGTGCCTACAGTAATATACTGGTTGATAAGAAAATGCATATGAGGTACCCTGCTGCTAAAAGACATTTAATATAAAAGACAAAAATAGCTGCCCGGAGCATGGCTCTTATAAAGGCGTTCAACTGTATGTGTTTCGTCCGTGACCACAGTGCAATATTTAGCTTCTGAATGTGCCATGCACTATGTTATGGTTTCAAGCGTTTTTTGTTTTTGTTTTTTATGCCCTTGCAGCAGCAAGCGATGTCAAAAGATGTTCTATTCTCTCCGACAGGTATCGTGAGCACAGGTTTCATCCTACACTGAACAAGACCCGGCGTTTCTACCCACACTCGCACAACATGGAGGGCTTCTTTGTGGCCAAGCTGAAGAAGTTTTCCAACACCATACCCATGACTAGTGCGTAACACTCCAGCTCAAAGTTTTGCCACCCTATCAGTGCTGCGGTTGAACATGCTAATGAATATTGCAAATGAGTTTTGCGGAATGCTGCATGGGGACAGAGGGTTAGAAGCCCGACATATCCACGAAGTGAATGAGGATGAGTGGGCGAAGTGGTGGGATCGTTCTATGTTACCTTAAATCACCCGTGACATTGACCATTCTTGCATGTAGATGTGTGTCCAAGCGGTGTGCAGTTATGTGCAATGTTTATCGGTCATAACTGCTATCTTGTGTTGAGTTGTGAATTTCGTTTTGCCTTCATTATTACTGCTTCCTGGTATCGCATCTAGCCTGAAGTCGGCAAAGACGAGGTCTGGGCACGTTTGCCGTGTGGTTGTTAGCTGCTTCCAGTCGTACGAATTGCATCGTAGAGCATATCGAGACATCCACTGCACAAGCCTGTCGGTGTCTGTGATCGTCATCAGCATCATCGTCATGGCGCATAGAGGGTAGCTTGCGTGTGCTGTGCCGTGATAGTAGAAAGAGAATGTGTGGTCTGGAACGCGCTTGTTCTCCATCGTCAAGAGTGTCATCATCACGTCAGCAGCAACTACGGCTCACAGCGCCCATGCCAACAGACAAGCCTTCACCTTAAGGAGCTTCGCCCCCGAAAAAACGGAAATTTAGAACCAACCGTTTGTAGCATGAAGCCCCAAGAAAATCTATGTGGATTACTCAGAAAGAAAGCTTCTTAGTTGCACAAAAATTTGTCCTGGTCTGGGGATTTAACCTGAGACCAACACCTTTTCAGGGCAATTAGTCTACCAGTTGAGCTACCCAAGAAATTAGCAAGTGGCATCGTGACAGATGATATAATCATTTAATAATAATTTGAAGCACATGAGCACAGAATATTGTAAATGTGATGCGGCTTCGCGCTACTAACAGGTGTTTTTCAATTTTCCTTTCTTAGCACTCATAAAATATTGAAGTGTTTTGAAAATTGCTCTATGGCAGACAGTAACTCTTACATGTAGGGGTTTGCAAAAAAAAAAATAGAGATAAACGTGGCAGGAACTGGCAAAGCTGTTGTTACTTATAATGACAACATTGCCCGTGCTCACTCATTCCCTCTTTTTTTCTAACCAAGGGTGGCATTGGCTCGGTCAACGACAAAAGCAAACTTTTTTTTTTGTCAAGCAAAGCTTTGTGGTCTTTTTACTCAAAATAACGGAACAGCAATACGGCTTCAGTATGGAATTTACGTTCATCCTAATCTGCTTTATCTAGAATTTCATCCTCCTCTTCTTTCCTGTTCTGGCTCTCGCACTTCACCTTCTGTCCAAAGGATCACACTGCTTCGAACTTTATATGAGTTATATGGATTTTGGTGACAATGGTGGGGGCATAGTAGGTAAAATACCTGGTGAGTGTAGGGATATGAGGACCTCAAAAGTGCATTGGTCACGGGCATATCTGTATGTGCCATTTCCAGCAGTGGATGCCCTCTCTCTTGTCTGTGATCAGCTGTTTCAGGTATGCGTAATCCGATCATTTACTGAAGTCGCTTGTCATTTCACGCTGCAACAATTCTTTCCTCGATACAAATGTAAGGAAGAGGAAGGAACGAGAAAGGACAGGGAGGTGTATGGCTGTTATCACCTGTAGCAGCAAATATCAATGTTGTGCTGCTAAGCACCTGGGTGAAGGTTCGATTCTTAGCATAGAGGAAGGAAAAAAAAAAATTAGGAAAAGGTATTGCACAGTGTGATAAATAGAAAAAAAAAGTACTTGTAGGTCAGGTACATGCACACATAAA
Source organism: Rhipicephalus annulatus (assembly GCA_013436015.1). Taxonomy (NCBI): domain Eukaryota; kingdom Metazoa; phylum Arthropoda; class Arachnida; order Ixodida; family Ixodidae; genus Rhipicephalus; species Rhipicephalus annulatus. The sequence goes on along the minus strand of WOVY01010187.1, from coordinate 800,032 downwards.
GCATATTTTGCCTCTCGTAAACTCAGTAGGGGAAGGGCTGCTAATTTTTTTTTCTCTCATTTCAGCCATCACAGAAGAAAAGGAACAAGACAAGGACGTGGAGTCCAAAAAAGCTGCTTCAAGCGTCGAGTCCGATTCGGAACCCGCAAAGAAGAAAGCTAGGTTGGAAAAGAACGACCCAACTTCTGACAAACTTTCCTCCACCTCCTCTCCAGCAGTCCAAATCAAGAAGGGCAAGAACAGGAGAAAGAACCTCAAAATGAAGAAAAAGAAGAAGCTGCAGAAGCTACAGGCCAGCAGGGATAAACCGCAGAATAAATCGGAGAAGCCTGACTACGGCAGCAAGGAACACGAAGCTGGACAAAGCAGAAAGCCCCAGAGCCAGCCCGAGAAGGTGCAGTCGAAGAAGAGCTCGTTTCAGAAGAAGGACGGCCCTGGAAAGACAGTCCGGAAACCGAAGAGGAAAAAGTTTCCCACTGCAGACTGAAGGGCAAAAAGGGGGAGCTGTGTATTAAAGATTTTAGGTCAGTGGCCTAATTTTAAGGTCGTGACTGTGCTGAACCCTGTCGTACCCAGCACATCCTATATGGTATGTCATGTTCTTTGTTTCACAAGCTGTTGGTGAGTAAAGAAGCATCTGCACACTTTTAGTGTGGAGTACAGCCTAAAAAAGTGTCTTATCCCCCTTTTTTAAGGAATCTGTATACTATCATGAAAGTGAAACGTGCCTTCACAGAGGTAGTTGAGCATTTATTGTGCATTCTTTCGCCGCAAGGGCGAAGAAGTGAATGCTGCAGCAACAAAATGCTACATTACGCAAAGAACGGCAGGTAGGTCAAAATTTGCAGTGCGCAGAAAGCACGCACGAAATCTGCATACACAGGACGAGCGTGGACAAACAGCTGTCAAATCTCGACACTTGAAGCCAGCTGCTCAAACGGAAAGATGCGCGAAACGAATGCACAAATACATACAGGACAAGCGGGAACATTTGTCACAATTCTTACATTTTAGTGCGTGAGCCGCGTGCTCCTTTCGTAAACGTGGTGGCGAGCGAAGTGACCCTCGTGCTTTCTTCAACCACTGTAACTTCGAAGCGAACTTGCGGTGGAAGAACATGAGGTGCAAAGAGTACATATCCCGAGATAAAGCGCGCGAACCCATCGCGCCATGCCCTCCCTTCTAATGGCGAAAAGGAGCTGAAGTGGCTGAGAGAGGTAGGCTGCTGATTCGACGCTCAGTTAAAGTGCTTTTCGCTCTTTTTTTTTTTTGCAATCTCATAGTAAACATTTCACCACGCCATATTCGTGACGGGAATACGTAAGGAGCCGTGGTGGACCCCGGCTAAAACACCTTCGCGTTCAAATAAGAAGTTGGGAAAGAAAATGTAGTTACGTAAGATCCTATCCAATATAGGTATTGGCACGGAGAGACTCGTGATCCCCTGTGCGAGAACTGATGATGCAGCCCATGCAGGAGGGCCGACTCCGCGCGCCACCGCAAAACTCATCCGTTCCTGAGAAATCATGCAACGCGGCTGCTCAGTTTTCTTTTTTTTTATTTCACTTTGTTTCTTTCACAAGGATGGAAGGTTTTTCGGAGTCAACGATCCTGGCGGGAAGTCGGCGTTTAGCAAATCTTCCATAAATCCCCAATTCTCGAAAATACGGAGTTCATTTTTTTCCATTATTTTCAATAGTGCAAAATTTCAGATGAAACAATATCGGGACACGAAAATGTCGCGGAGTGTCTTTTAGAAGTTGTCTGGCGGCTTTGAACACACAGGTACCTGAATTCAAAACACGCGCGCTTGTACTTTGTACAAACTTCGATGCAATAGATGCAAGCATACTTTACGAGATTTGTAAATTAAATGCGAAGAATTTCCTTGCGTCCTGTCAGTACATTTGGTGTCTATCTACGTATCTATCTGTCTAGCCGCCTACGTCTGTATGGAAGGGTAATATGGTTGGACGAATACGACTCGCTAGTCATGATATGAATAATGTCACAATCCCACCGTACAGTGGCACATAACCGCGGACAGGTATACGTGCCACTGGTATGTGCTACAAGTTATTGAAACTATTTCTACCCAGGAACGCGGAATACATGGGTAATTTTAATGCATGAGCATTATGAAAAAGCTGACATCGGTTGCGTTGACCCGACGAAGGTAAGGAAAAAATGTCAGGGTTCCAGCAGAAATCAAACCCCAGCATTCTACCAAAGAGCCACGCCGGGTCTCGCAACTGCTTTTCAAGTAGACCGTGATGTTCGTGCTATTTCATTCCTACAAACAGTGCATACCTAGTCGTATCGTACAGCCGCCACGTCGGGTTAACGACAATTGTAGTGAGGCGCACTGAAGCTCATTTAACTTGCAGCGTTCAGGGCCGCCATCCTCGCTGGCACAAGCGCTGCATATTAGCTTATCGCTCGTGGTGTTACTACTACTCACGTTTCTGGTGGCATCGTGACGCAACAGTAAACATGCGACTGCTTAACATATGTCTGTGCTTACAAAATTTGTACCTATTGTTACGGCAGCGTCATTTCGTAACAATCCGGCCAATAAAATATTTGAGCACACTCACTTTCCCTCCGCATGCTTTACATAACATCGATGCCCAAGTTACACGGAATCTGTCGATTTTTTTAATGTCATGTGGTGCGCCCCTATGACATCAGGGAACCGCAAATGATTTCTTGCGCCTCGGGAACCTACGTAGCTTGACGTGTGGAAGAGTTACAACAGAAAAGGATGTACATCGGTTAAGTCGATGTACAGCCTGGTTGTAGTTAATCTATGCGATAATGAGCACAGTGCCTTCTATTGAACAAACCTCTAAATACCCATTATCCTCGTGAACTTCTTTGCGTGGATCTACACAATGTATACATGGCGGCGAGAAAGTTAGAATGTGTGATGCTATCCTGCATATTTTTCGTCTAAAGATGTCGTAAACAGTCAAAAACGTTTAGTCTTATCGGGGCTGATAAGGGCCCCAACTTTTTTTACTTGTTTTCAGCGTCAATTGCTGTGAAGCCAACCCACCGGGGGAATTTTCAGATCCGTAGCTGGGTGTTTGTGGCTTTGAACACGCACTCGAGGACTCGCAAGAAACACCAGGAGATGGGACACACAAAGGTTTGTTTGCTTAAACGTGCTGTTCTCATCATCAGACAGATTAATTACATCGAGGCTACCAACGTACATGTTGCACATTCATTGCTGCAGCGGTGCTTTACAACGGCTTTGAACCGGCACCATTCGGAGGTCGTTTTGGCAGGGCTGTATATAGCCGGTAGCTAGTGCAACCACAGAACACGTGTACACTACCTTTTGCCTTTTTCGTCATGCGAGCCTAAGCCTAAGGCGGTATGTTCAGTGTTCAAAGCGAAAAGACGTAAAAAAGGATGTTCTTGCTATCGGCTATGTATACCCACACCTAAGAGGCCTCCGAATGATGCCGGTTTCAAGCCGTTGTATAGCATTGTCTCGCAATGAATATACGAGGTGCACGTCGATGGCCTAGGCGTACTTAATCTATGCGATAATGAGCAGAGTACCTTTTATCAAAGAGACCTCCAAATGCTCCTTATCCTTATGAACTTCTTTGCGTTGATCACCACACAGTGGATATGGCGGCGGGAAACTTAAAATGTGCGTCGTGCAAAGATGTCAAAAACGGTCAAAAACATTTTCTCTCTCGTTCACACCGAAGGCGGGGCGGGCGAGGCGGCAACGCGGGAAGCGGCAGAAACCTCCTCTCCAGGCGGCGAAAGCGGGAGAAAAACCAGACCGCAAGGGCGATAGCTTTCCAATCAGAGCGCCACGTAGCAGAGGCGCGCTGGTGGCGCGGGTGTACGTTTGGGAGAAGCACTGACACGTCATAGCAACACGTGCGCGAAATCCCCGCCTCTTCAGGCATGTGGTCTGACCAGGTTCACGCACTCGCTGCCTCGCCGCTTCGGAAATCCCGCTTCACCGCTTTGCCGCGCCGCCTTCGGTGTGAATGAGCAGAAAAAATATAAATATTTGTTGTGCTAATCCGGTATCTATCGTACCCAAAAGCCATAACAACCACATGGTTAGCTCCATCAACGCATGGTACGTGTGATGTCAGACAAAAGTTAGGTCTGATCGGGGAGGATAAGGGCCTCAACTTTTTTGGCTAGTTTTCGACGTTCATTGCTGTGAAGCCAACCGACCGGGGTCTGTATTGTGGAGAAGCCATGCACTGTAAATACGAGGGCGGGAAATTTAAATATTCGTTGTGTTTATCCGGTATCTATCGTTTCCAGAAGCCAAAGCAACCACGCAGTCAGCTACATCAACGCATGGTGTGACGTCAGACAAAAGTTTGGTCTTATCGTGGCTGATAAGGGCCTCAACTTTTTCGACTTGTTTTCAGCATTCATTGCTGTGAAGCCAACCGACCGGGGTCTGTATTGTGAAGAAGCCATGCACTGTAGGTACGAGGGCGGGAAATTTAAATATTCGTTGTGCTTATTCGATATATATCGTTTCCAGAAGCCAAAGCAACCACGCAGTCAGCTCCATCAACGCATGGTGTGACGTCAGACAAAAGTTTGGTCTTATCGTGGCTGATAAGGGCCTCAACTTTTTCGACTTGTTTTCAGCATGCATTGCTGTGAAGCCAACCGACCGGGGTCTGTATTGTGAAGAAGCCATGCACTGTAGGTACGAGGGCGGGAAATTTAAATATTCGTTGTGCTTATTCGATATATATCGTTTCCAGAAGCCAAAGCAACCACGCAGTCAGCTCCATCAACGCATGGTGTGACGTCAGACAAAAGTTTGGTCTTATCGTGGCTGATAAGGGCCTCAACTTTTTCGACTTGTTTTCAGCATGCATTGCTGTGAAGCCAACCGACCGGGGTATGTATTGTGAAGAAGCCATGCACTGTAGGTACGAGGGCGGGAAATTTAAAGATTCGTTGTGCTTATCCGGTATCTATCGTTTCCAGAAGCCAAAGCAACCACGCAGTCAGCTCCATCAACGCATGGTGTGACGTCAGACAAAAGTTTGGTCTTATCGAGGCTGATAAGGGCCTCAACTTTTTCGGCTTGTTTTCAACGTTAATTGCGGTGAAGCCAACCAACCGGGGTCTGTATTGTGGAGAAGTCATGCATTGTGGGTGCGATGGCGGGGAATATAAATATACGTTCTGCTCGTAATCTTGGGGAGCTCCAGACCCCCCCCCCCCCCGTGCCCTTCCCTGGAGCCACTTCATGATGACATTCCACTTTGTTGCTGTCGTTTTCATAGCTTCTCTCATGTAGCGAGCCTGTTACTTCTTTTATAAGAACAGAAGGAAGCAACATGTTACAACAACATCTTAGTTTATTCATACAAATAATATTTACACATGGTCATAAAGAGAGAGAACACTCAAACGTGCAGTGCAACCTATGGTACAAGAAAACACTCCTGGATCTCTCCATCGCCCACAAGAGATGTCACGAAGGCTAAACAAGGACTACTTGCTGCGAATGTTACACACGTTTTTGACATGTGTAGTATGTGTATCCTCAGACGGCCAAACATAAATGCGTGGTTTCTGGCCTAAGCTATGTGTAGTGATAGCTGGAAGCTCGAAATCGTGAGGGAGGAACCACATTAAACCACATCATATTTTGGGTGACGCGTCAATGTTGTGAACAGCTTAAACAACAGTCACACATGCATGCTATCATCACCTTTCAGAAGCCATCACAGCAAAGTAAAAGAATTCGTGTTTGTTTTGTGTTACCGGAGAAAAGGTGTACTGTAATATCGTTCCTACATGCTAAATCTGCGTCAAGCAAAAACAGGCTGTATTTTCGTTTTTATTCCTGAAACCGTAACAACAGTCCTGCGCTACCATCAAACGCTCGAAGGGAAAAAAAAAAGAGGAAGTTTGTTTTAGGAATTAACATTCCTTCACAAGGCTTGTTTCACTTGGTCTACAACAGATATTCATACAAATCTACCTTCCTTTTACGGGAGGCATCATTCACTGCAGCGTTCTAACACTTGAATTAGATGTATGACACAAATTCGCACATGTAGCTCTATCATTTGGTGCTTCCACTCAATTCGCTATAGTAACGTACTGCATGAAATGAGTGCTGTGATGCATTGGGACACAACTTCTATATGTATATGCTCGTGGGTCTGATAACGTGGTGCAATGTGTCTGCCAACAACTAAGGCTCAGCTAAAGTGCGCAAAAAAGTCATTGGTGCATCTAACAACTGTGCAGCCGCGACAGCTTTTACCACATTACGCGAGAGAAGAAAAAGTGAAGTTAGAAGGCTCCTCACACTGTGTTCTGGTTGTCACAGAAACAAAAATAAAAATAAAGAAGCGCTGATGCTCGAGGGTTAATGGGACACCAAAGAGAAATAATAAAATAGTTTAGGCTGATGGGTTACCCTCTGAATACTCTAGTGCCGTTGATTTCACCGCCATTAATTGATACAAAAATCAATGTCAGAAGTATCACTTTCAACTTTCCTGACGAAATCTTTGATGGTTACGTCACGGATTCCCGTTCCTTATTTCTTCGTATTTTGATCACACTGTCCGATTATGAAATTCTCTTAAGCTTGTATTTCAAATTTGTGGTTCCCTCAAAAGATAACGTGCTTCATTTTTACTGGTTAAGATGATGACAGACGGGGGGCTATGGTAGACCCCGTCAAAAAATCCATGACGTCAAGGCGGCGAATGCTGCGGGAGCTTCGAGGAACCGTCGCCAGCCGCATTTTCTTTGCAACGTTTTTTCGCCTACCGAGCGTCTTCTCGTAGCAAGAAGCGTGGCGATCTTCGAATCGTGAGAGAGCAATAGACTAATACTAGAAAAATTGTTTTTATCTTCAGATGTCCCTTTAAGACGATGCTGCGCACACGAGGGAAGACGACCACGGGTACACATCCAATACAGAAGGATCACGGGAAATGAAGAATACTGAGAGAGGGGGGGGGGAGTGGTAGCTGACTCGTCACTGGAAGACTGCAACTGCGTCCCTCGCGTTTCACGGAAGGTAAGAACCGCGGGTCAGGTCGTCCGGCTCGGGGAGCTTGCAGACGCCCCTGGTGTTGCCCGTCGCGGCGAAGCACACAGCCGTGTCGGGACAGGCGCAAGACTGTACGCAGCCGTGGCCCATCGACGTCTTCGATTGGGGGCACACTGGGCTGGGGCCTACACCGGCGGCAGCAGGGGCAGCAGCCTGCGTCACGGGGACCTGCTGGGAACCTGCAATATACCGATGCGGGCGAACAACATTAAAGCAAGGGAGAGAGAGAGAATAAAATGAGGGAAAGGCAGGGAGAAATCGGAGCACCCGGTTTGATTCCCTGCATAATAGGAAAGGGAGGATGAGGAAGAAAGATGGGAAAGAAAGCGAAGAGCGAAATAGACGCACGAAAAGGAAAACAAGAAGTGAGCTGGGGTGCCATAGCCTATTTAATAGGCTGTTGCGGATCTCAGCGCTGTTCACCAGTAGTAGCTTCGAATCCCAGCGCTGTTCACCAGTTGTTGTGGACCGGGGTCTACCCGACACGTCCCCTCTGACGTGGGTTGCCGAGACGTCAGGGTTACGTCGGACCCGGTCTCTAGTGGTAGCGTGGCTTAACTTCGGGTGGAGGAAACGAACGCTGATAAGATGGGGATACGAAAAACAAACATGTTTATGGCACTATTTACGCTTATTTACAGCATAGAAAGGTTAGGGGTTTCACAAACCACGAGCGTGGTGGTTGAACCGTTACATGGTTCAGAGCGACGTCCAGCACTCGGCGGTGTCGTTTTAAGCCCTGTCGAGCTCCTTTTCCTTGATTGTGGAACGCTAATCACACACACAAGACACCGCCCACAGGGCATCAGTCAGTAACACACGGTCCACCGAACAGTTATTGCACCTCTTGACGCAATGCTCCGAGGAGAGGAGAAATTGGGTTCTCTCCCGGAACAATTTGGCAGTTGGGTTGCTTCTTACGTCTTTCCCAGGAAGGGCAGCCAACACAAAGTGGTTCTAAGAGAGAAAGGAAGAGGAAAATGAGCCCCGTAACTGTCTGCTTCAGCGAGCGACACCTCAACAGTCACAAGGAATGGGATTGAGGAGGGATTAAAAGAGTAGGAGTAAAGGTGTATAAAAGAGGAAGAGACGTGGGGTGGTAAGCCAGAGAGCGACGACATATCGAGGGGATAGGAGAGATAGGAAAGATGGAAACACGGTCACAGGAGTCTTAGGACGGGGCACCACTTGCGAGAGCTCTTGTCGGCGTCAGGAGATGGCGTAGGGCAAGTCCAGTCGGTCTGGGCTACACTGTCGTCGGAGGTCGGCGTCAGGAGATGACGTAGGGCGAGCCCAGTCGGCCAGAGCTACGCTGACGTCGGAGCTCGCGAGGGCACAACCGGTCGGCACGGAATCCAGCGAGCGAGTGGCAGCGAAGGAGCGTAGACACGACCTGTGCGGTCGGTCTGCTTCACCGTTTCGCTAAACAAGCCGGCCCGAAAGAATTGCTTGTAGGGACATTGGCTCACGGACCGTCTTCTAATCCTTTTGTCGCTCCCCGCCACTGGACGCTGGTTCCGACAGAACTGGGGTTCGGGCGTGGGAGCGCTGCCCGGCTACGTTTCTCAGCGACAGCATGGTGCCTACGGACGCGAGTCACAACACGGCCACTACCACTCAAAAAGTTCAATAAGAGATCGTAACCTAGACATTAAATAGAGCGGTTGACTGGGCTAGTTGGTATGGCATACTTGGGTTTTAGCAGCGCGAAAAATGCACGAAGGACAAGAAAAGGACGAGACAAGCGCTGACTTCCAACTAAAATTTTATTGACGGGAAGGCCGTTAATATGCAATGGAGCACAACGAGTGAAAAATGACAAATTTTAAGATACAATTATCACCGATCGCTATGCCTGCTGCGCCGACCCTCGCACCTCAAGAAACATATCTCTTTATCTGATAGGGCGACTGATGGCTTGCTTACGCATGCGCTGCTTTCAAGCTCCATTTGAGCAGCCTCATAAATTATACGCACGTTTTCCTCTTTAATCTTGCATAGAACTGTTGTTTTTTCAAACAGCGGAGTGCACCCACACGTGCTCACGTGTTGCGCTAAGAAGCCATCTTTTCCGCCACGAACATTATTGGCGTGTTCCCGTAAGCGATCGTTTAAGCATCTGCCCGTCTGGCCCACATAACATGCACCGCAAGAAAATGGGGTCCTGTAAACGACGCCTAACGCGCAGTCCACAAACTGCGTCCTGTGCCTAACCATACACCGTTTTCCCAAACTCTTTACAGGGCAGGTCCTGTTTGTCAACTGGGACAACTTATCAGGGGCACTGAAGACCACTTTCACACTGAGGCGCTGTCCAATTTTCTTAAGGCGGTGTGACACGGAATGCATGTACGGAATAACTGCCACTTTTTCCCGCTTATCCGCTGTGGTGCCATCTCTGTTGCCGTCAGTGCCCAATCGTTTCCTTTTTCTGTGCATTGCCTCCGCCACAGAAATGAGCAAAGTGCGCGGGTACCCTTCTCTTTCTAGGCGCTCCGACTGTGCCAGGAGACTAGCTTCTAAGACGTGGTGACAAGACCTCTCTAAAGCATTGTGAAAACATGATTGAACAATGGCTCTCTTTACTAATTTGCTATGCGCAGACGAGAACGGAAGAACAGGCTTCTGCGAGCGAGGCTCGTAACACCAGCACGTGTGGTTCTCCAAAAAAGAAATCTTTAGGTCAAGAAAGCGGATGCTATCCCTTTCCGGCGTCTCGTGCGTCACCACGAGTGGATAGAGGCATTCGCGAAAGATTTGCAACACCTGCATGACCTTGGAATGAAAGGTCTCTAAATCACAGCTCAAAATTAACAGATAATCATCCACATACCGAAAGGACTTTACTACAGAAAGTTCGCCGAGCTTCTCATTCAGTACCCTATCACATTTGGCTAATAGCAAGTCACTTAGAAAAGGAGCTATGGACGATCCTATTGAGACACCTTCTTTCTGTATATATGTTTTTCCGTTCCATTCTACAAACGTTGATGTGATGTACAAAGATAAAAGTTCTAAGAAACCTTTGGACGACATACACGTGGTGTTCTGAAATGGCACCGCGCCGAAACTGTCAATGCATTCATCAATGCACGCTAACAAATCTTTGTGCGGAAGAGAGTAATAAAGGTCTTTTATGTCTATCGAAAAAGCTCTCAACCTCGCGCCTGGATGCTGCTTCAGAAAGTTGACGACTTCTCCAGAGTTGAATATTCTGAAGGGGTCTTCCACAGGGAGCAATTTCAGTTTATCTTGCAAAAACCGCCCTAGTTCATACTGCCAGGAATTCCTTTCCGAGACGATTGTGCGGAAAGGTGCTCCTTCTTTGTGAGTCTTGGTTGTAAAGAACATGTTTAAGGACAGCTTGTCACTTTTGCCGATTTCTCGCGCCAGAACCGGCAAATCTAACTCGGAGCACAGATTCTTCGCCTTCGATCTGATTTTAGCAAGATTAATGCCTTCGCACACACGAAAGACGGACGAAATTGCTTGGTGGGCCTTTTCAAAGTACAGGCCTCTCGGTAACACAGCGAACCCTCCCTCTTTGTCCGAAGGTACAACACAAAGAGCATTGTCTATGAGGTAAGCGGCAACTTTACCTACAGGTACGCCACTGTTAGCTGGCTTACCCCGTAAAAGAACGTCGAGGCCTTCTGAAACACATCTGTCGGTGTCTTCTGGTGGAGCACAGTTCGCGACCTGGCGTACAGTGGCCAAAAGTTCAGTGGGTGTCCGCCTCTTCTCAACCGCGAACTTTGGGCCTAGACCCAACGTCTTCATGACGAAGTCTGGGAGGGCTACGTCACCACACGTATGAACGACACCAGTAGACCCACGTCGCGTCGTTGAAAACTGGGACCGGAGCCTCCGTAATTCACCTTGCCAAAGATAGTCTACCACGTGGTCAATGCGGCCTGTGTACTCTCGCCATCTTGTTTTCCTGCGCATGACATGTTGCTCATGGAGAAGAGGAAGGAAAAGTGCATCCCTGTACATTCTTGCTTGCCGGAGCCATTCCGCCCTAAGTATCTTGCACACCCTCGTGCCATGGCCAATCGAGGGCTGGAAACCACCAAAAACAAGTCATCGCCATCGCAACATGTCGAGCTCGCGTCTTCACTTTTTGCATCCGCTCGAAGCAGCTGCCCCCGGAGGTGAAGCTTGTTTTTGGTGGTTTCCAGCCCTCGATTGGCCATGGCACGAGGGTGTGCAAGATACTTAGGGCGGAATGGCTCCGGCAAGCAAGAATGTACAGGGATGCACTTTTCCTTCCTCTTCTCCATGAGCAACATGTCATGCGCAGGAAAACAAGATGGCGAGAGTACACAGGCCGCATTGACCACGTGGTAGACTATCTTTGGCAAGGTGAATTACGGAGGCTCCGGTCCCAGTTTTCAACGACGCGACGTGGGTCTACTGGTGTCGTTCATACGTGTGGTGACGTAGCCCTCCCAGACTTCGTCATGAAGACGTTGGGTCTAGGCCCAAAGTTCGCGGTTGAGAAGAGGCGGACACCCACTGAACTTTTGGCCACTGTACGCCAGGTCGCGAACTGTGCTCCACCAGAAGACACCGACAGATGTGTTTCAGAAGGCCTCGACGTTCTTTTACGGGGTAAGCCAGCTAACAGTGGCGTACCTGTAGGTAAAGTTGCCGCTTACCTCATAGACAATGCTCTTTGTGTTGTACCTTCGGACAAAGAGGGAGGGTTCGCTGTGTTACCGAGAGGCCTGTACTTTGAAAAGGCCCACCAAGCAATTTCGTCCGTCTTTCGTGTGTGCGAAGGCATTAATCTTGCTAAAATCAGATCGAAGGCGAAGAATCTGTGCTCCGAGTTAGATTTGCCGGTTCTGGCGCGAGAAATCGGCAAAAGTGACAAGCTGTCCTTAAACATGTTCTTTACAACCAAGACTCACAAAGAAGGAGCACCTTTCCGCACAATCGTCTCGGAAAGGAATTCCTGGCAGTATGAACTAGGGCGGTTTTTGCAAGATAAACTGAAATTGCTCCCTGTGGAAGACCCCTTCAGAATATTCAACTCTGGAGAAGTCGTCAACTTTCTGAAGCAGCATCCAGGCGCGAGGTTGAGAGCTTTTTCGATAGACATAAAAGACCTTTATTACTCTCTTCCGCACAAAGATTTGTTAGCGTGCATTGATGAATGCATTGACAGTTTCGGCGCGGTGCCATTTCAGAACACCACGTGTATGTCGTCCAAAGGTTTCTTAGAACTTTTATCTTTGTACATCACATCAACGTTTGTAGAATGGAACGGAAAAACATATATACAGAAAGAAGGTGTCTCAATAGGATCGTCCATAGCTCCTTTTCTAAGTGACTTGCTATTAGCCAAATGTGATAGGGTACTGAATGAGAAGCTCGGCGAACTTTCTGTAGTAAAGTCCTTTCGGTATGTGGATGATTATCTGTTAATTTTGAGCTGTGATTTAGAGACCTTTCATTCCAAGGTCATGCAGGTGTTGCAAATCTTTCGCGAATGCCTCTATCCACTCGTGGTGACGCACGAGACGCCGGAAAGGGATAGCATCCGCTTTCTTGACCTAAAGATTTCTTTTTTGGAGAACCACACGTGCTGGTGTTACGAGCCTCGCTCGCAGAAGCCTGTTCTTCCGTTCTCGTCTGCGCATAGCAAATTAGTAAAGAGAGCCATTGTTCAATCATGTTTTCACAATGCTTTAGAGAGGTCTTGTCACCACGTCTTAGAAGCTAGTCTCCTGGCACAGTCGGAGCGCCTAGAAAGAGAAGGGTACCCGCGCACTTTGCTCATTTCTGTGGCGGAGGCAATGCACAGAAAAAGGAAACGATTGGGCACTGACGGCAACAGAGATGGCACCACAGCGGATAAGCGGGAAAAAGTGGCAGTTATTCCGTACATGCATTCCGTGTCACACCGCCTTAAGAAAATTGGACAGCGCCTCAGTGTGAAAGTGGTCTTCAGTGCCCCTGATAAGTTGTCCCAGTTGACAAACAGGACCTGCCCTGTAAAGAGTTTGGGAAAACGGTGTATGGTTAGGCACAGGACGCAGTTTGTGGACTGCGCGTTAGGCGTCGTTTACAGGACCCCATTTTCTTGCGGTGCATGTTATGTGGGCCAGACGGGCAGATGCTTAAACGATCGCTTACGGGAACACGCCAATAATGTTCGTGGCGGAAAAGATGGCTTCTTAGCGCAACACGTGAGCACGTGTGGGTGCACTCCGCTGTTTGAAAAAACAACAGTTCTATGCAAGATTAAAGAGGAAAACGTGCGTATAATTTATGAGGCTGCTCAAATGGAGCTTGAAAGCAGCGCATGCGTAAGCAAGCCATCAGTCGCCCTATCAGATAAAGAGATATGTTTCTTGAGGTGCGAGGGTCGGCGCAGCAGGCATAGCGATCGGTGATAATTGTATCTTAAAATTTGTCATTTTTCACTCGTTGTGCTCCATTGCATATTAACGGCCTTCCCGTCAATAAAATTTTAGTTGGAAGTCAGCGCTTGTCTCGTCCTTTTCTTGTCCTTCGTGCATTTTTCGCGCTGCTAAAACCCAACTAGACATTAAAGCAAAGCGTGTAATGGTAGTACATGTTGTTGCGCTTTTGCGTCCCAAAAGCACGATGTGACTACGAGGGACGCTGTAGTGCAGGGCACCGAAAATGTGGACTACTTGGGTTGCTGTAACGTGCACCTAAATCTACAAGTACATGCGCCTTCTGGCATTTTCGCCTCCATTAACAAAGCGAGTAGACATTGCTGTGGGACGAAAGGCGCAACGACGACGACAGACAAAATGAACACACACACACAGATTGTGTGACCTGGACAACATTAGTCGGATTGGGATTTAGTGATGACAATGTCGAAATTTTGTGTAGCCCAGTAAAACATTATTTGTTGCTGAATTAGGACAAAAATCTAACAATTGCGAGGGTATATGCTAAAAAGTTAATAAAATTTCCGAATTTGAGTGCCAAAACCAGAATTTCTGAGGCCCGCCGTGCTTGCTGGGGGCTGCTTACAACAGCCAGCTCAATGCGGCCACCATCACCAGAAATCCAACCCGCATCCCAGATCAGCGGCTTAGCCCATAAGCTGGCACGAGGGGCAATGGATATTTTTACAGTACATCGAATAATAAGCGTTGTCGTCGAACAGATTTCTTTATTCACCGATCTTCACCGTGATTAAGTACTCAAACACGGTGGCAAGACAGGCGCCAGCGTGACATATCGTTACCACAACTTTGTTTTCACTCTACACGTAGTACGTCAACCAGCTTAAGCGATTATATCACTGCTACCGATTCAGAGCTCGTTGAATGACATGCTTTTCGGGCTACACATCCTCTATTTATGCAGCCTTCGAAAGCAGGGGCATAGTCAGAATTTTTGTTCGGGGTGGGGAGGGTGGTTGAGTCAATATTAAAGAATAGCGGGCATACTCGATGTGACGTTAATGCTCGCGACAAAGAAACATTATACGCGACTGAGTCAAGGAAATGAAGCTGCTCAAGTGAACAAACGCGTAAACAAAGAAGTAAATAAAAAGCCAGCAGCCCTCCTCTATAGAGCAGAAGTGCCAAACATAGATGTAAAAGAAAGTCACAGTTTCAGCGCAAGGGTGAACGAAAGAATGTGATAGAAACAACTTGGAATGTAACACCGAGAACGGCAAGCAGATCGAAACATGCAGCGCGCTGCTCATGCACAAATAATACACGAAAACAACACACACAGGAGGAGAGCGAACTAACAACGTTTACCGCTCACCACTTAACGGGCTGTTTAAACAAAAACGATGCACGAAACACAATCACAGGTACAGATGAGTGCGAACTAACGAGTGTCCCAGATGTTATAATTCGCTGTGTGCGAAATGCGCGCTCTTTTCCCAAACTAGGCCTGTGAAGAGACGGAAGTGACCTTTGTGGGGTCGGCAACTAACCGTTCCGGTTAAAGACGAAAGCACATGATTTCTCCCCACCAAAAGCTCCGCGCGCGCGCATCTAGCCCCCCCCCCCCCCCCCCCAATTTATGGGACGATGTACGCGTGGGAGATAACCACGCGTCAGCGTATCGCGACGAGCTGGGCGCCAAGCGTGGACGGCTTTTTTTTTTCTTGAGTGTTAATATATGCGGATACGTATGCATATATGGTGCATGACGGCGGCGGCGACGACGGCAAAAAACCAGCAGAGATTGTTCATATAATTGCTATCGCAATAAGAAAATGGGCCCACCTCCCCGAAGGGAATCGTGAGAAAATGCGAATGCTCAGCGTCCATAGCAGCGTTTAACACTTGAGAACCCAGCGTTAGAAGAATAACCGCTCGGCATTCCTTTCTCTCTCGCTCTCTTAGACCGTGCAGCCACGAAAAAAATTGCAGCATATCCACGGAGTGAATGATGGGGAGTGGGGCGAAGCATTCGTCCGTCCATTCGTTCTTTCTTCCGTCCGTTCCTGCGTACGTCTGTGTAACCGTCCCTGCGTGCGTCTGTTCGTGCGTCCGTCCCTGCGTTCGTCCATGCATCCGCGCCTGTGTCCGTTCATGCGTCCATCCATGCATCTGTGTGTGTCCGTTCGTCCATCTATTCAGCACTCCAAGTACCAACATCTCGCATCTTTTCATCATATATTCTCCATATAGAAGCACCGCCATCCAGCGGACATTTCAAGGACTAAACGGGAGTGGCACATGCACACTTTCTTACGGCTTGCGCTTCGGGTTTACTTCCCACCTTTAACCACCTCGAGTTCATGGTATATACTAGTTCACTGTATTCATGGCTAGGCGGCCCAACGCTCGCTAAACCTTTATAAAATCAAGGAGGTTACACCCAGCGAGTATAACGTAGCAACCCTTTCTTGTCAGATCATGCTCAATGTACATGCCAATAGCTGCTAATGGGGATCGCAGCGTGCGCGTTACCTAAAGGCCAAATTCTCCTGTCTCTCATTCCCCCTTAGCAGCCATTAACATGTGCATTGAGCACTATCTTTTATTGTTCAACAAGGCACAGAAGAAATCTCTCACCGGAACCACCTTGGAGGTCAAAATCGTAAGAACCGCTATTTCGGGTATGTGCCACTGGTGGTTACGTACTACGAGGGACGCACAAGCCACGCCATAAGGAGCTTCGCCCCTAAAAAGCCAAGTGCGCCGTTTGCCGCACGTGGCGTTTTTCTGTCGCGAGAAATGCGGTATGCGTTTCCAGCTCTAGTAGCTAGCGTGCACGAATAATTATACTATGAAGTGAACAAAACGAACAGCGCTCTCTGCATTTCACAACGGCGTCTCGAGCACACATTTCCGGACGTTCTTGAGAGGCACCCAGAGAGCGAACGGTCGATAGTGTGGCGCGAGCGGACGGGAAAGTGGGGAGCAGGCAAGATAGAGCGAACGGCGAGACACGGTAGGGGCTCCGGTTGCTAGGTACGCGCGCGCCCGCAGCTGTTACTATGGGAGAGGGCGGTAGACGGATCCCGACGTACGCCTGACATAGCCCGACTAACAAATGCATTCGCATTTAAAAAGCACTCTGCGATGTGACAGCTTTGACGGTACTTCCGAGTTGGCAATCGTTTCTGCACTCTTAGAAATACCCTGCCAAGCCCCTACGTCAAGCGAAAAAAAAAAAAAAACAAACAAGAAGACTGGTGCTGCCGACTTAGCGAAACCCACCTATTATACATAGACATTGTCAATGATCCTGATCGAATGAATACGTGGATGGTGCAAAATAACTTTCTTTTACCTAAAATAAGATGGAACTATGGCAGATTTACAGCTCTCTTCACATCACATCACATATCTCTTCATACTAAATCATATCTGTCACTGCGATCTTTTAAACACAACATGGGAAACATTGTTAAAGGAACCTTTTGTTCACCTGTAATAAAATTATCGTCATCATCACTTCACAGCTGTGTATTGGTACTTTTAAGCTTTTTATAATGCTACTATGGTATATATATTTCTTTTTTAGTATAGAGCCTTCTGTTTCGATTGCGTTATCAATTTGCTCGCTTCTTTTTGCTGCCGTTAGCTTTCTTCTACGCCACTAATTATAGGAGGTCCCCCTCTCGCACTTTGGGACCTCCTGATTCTGTATGTATATGTAAAAAAAGAAAAAAAGGGCATATACACACAAATGTGCCACACGCATTATATTTCTGTGTCCCCCCTCACACACACACACACACACCACATCATCAACTGCTTATGCGCCTTCCATCAAATGCATGACATGAGCTGTTGGATGTACGACAGCATAAAAAAGTATACACTGATAATGCAAGCATGGAAGTTCCGAAGTGTCTATGCAGGGAAGATGGTTGGGGAGTGCATCAGCGATACCAATATATGATATAATATATTAACCTGCCGAGACGAAGGTATACTTGGTTCAGAAAAATAGACAGGCTAGATGTTGCCTATGTCAAGATAAGCGCACCTCAGAAGTCCCGAAGGCATTAGACTGCGACTGTTTGCTATTCTGAAGATCAAAGCAGTTCGCGCTACGTCTGAAGGCGAGTGCTCGCCGAGGATGAAGCGGCCCCAATCATGACCGGAAGCCCCACGTAAGAGTATCCATTATTTATTTCGAATATTTAGCAGATGTTGGCAGCCTTGTAAGCGGAGGGCCAAGTTGCATGAAGCAGACACAGATGGGGCAGACGGCCAATCTGAGGGGCTTTGCAGGTAAAAGGAAGACAGTTTGGCGAAATGACAATAGTTTGCGAAACTGTATTACAAATCATGTTTACATTCAGTGCGCATGTCACAAAGCTGCAATCAAGCATGTAGGTTTCCAGCGCGATTTCCATATTAGGCCGGAATTGTTATGTGTGCTTTCAGATAGGAAGCGATGAGAGAAAGAGGGGGGGGAGGCGTTAAAGTCGTACGGGGGGCCGCATAATACTACCGCACGGGGCACTAGTTACCGACCCCTGGTATAGAGCCATGGAAGGGAAACTCGTTATGTGCCATCTTCCTATGTAGTAGGGGCAACGCGCACCTATTTTTCATTATTATTATTATTATTATTATTATTATTATTATTATTATTATTATTATCATTATCATTATTATTATTATTATTATTATTATTATTCACCAGCCACTCAAGCGGTCTGGATGTGCCTTCGCATGAAATAATGAACGAAAATTTCTCCCAACACATAAAACAAAACAGAAAGAAAAGACGAATTTAGTTATAGAACTATGGCACCAAACTTGAAGGTGTCTGCTTTAATTAAAAGAAATAAGAACAGTTGCTTTAAGAACTAATTTTTCAGGCCGTGAACTATTAACAATGAAACGGGGTTTTTACAACAAAATAAAGATAAAAAACAACAAAATACAACAAAATAAAGATAAAAAAATTTCGGGGAGGGCAGAGAGTTGATTGATACGTGGGGTTTAACGTCCCAAAACAACCACATGAACATGAGAGACGCCGTAGTGGAGGGCTTCGGAAACTAATTCATTAACGTGCACCCGAATCTGAGCACACGGGCCTACAGCATTTTCGCCTCCATCGAAAATGCAGCCACTGCAGCCGCCACTCGATCTAGCGACCTGCGCGTCAGTAGCCGAGTACCTTAGCCACTAGACCACCGCGGCGGGGCGATGTTCTCCCCCCTGGTTACGCCACGGTTTGAGTGTGGTACTACTAAACACTCAGCAAACACTGACAATTAAGTTCACGTACCTGTTTGGCACTTAGTGGCGGAGCCTGGCTGCTGGTTCCTACTGCCGGCACAAAGGTCCTTCGGTGCTTGCTGAAGCTGCTCGGCGGGCTGCGGCTGTTCGTCCTGCTTGTGGTATTTGGCCGGCTCCGGCTGCTGCGCAGACTCCTTGTCGAGCTGCGCTTCCTTTTGAAGCTTGGGCTCTTTCACCTGCTTCACTTTGTCGACCTTCTTGGCGTACTTCGACTGCTTCTGCGAGATAAGAACGATTACTGAGCATAAAACAAGACACGACTGACAATCTCAACAAAATCACCGGACGTTCGCAGATAGATGTGCAGCCGCGGCCACATCTGTGTTGAGCACGCGATAAGCCGTTTTTTTTTTTTTGGCTCTGCAGGACACCATTTCGAGGGCAGCTTCGGGCTAAGCACTACTATTGGCTGCACTATGCCCCTGACATACCGCTTCAGAACGCGAGACTGCCTCAAAGTGCCATCCCACAGGGCAAGAACCGGCTCCTCGCGCGCTACACACAGACGTGGCTGCCACTGTACGTACTATCGTGATAAATACGAGCTCGAACTACCGAGCGCGTGGCGAACAGCCTCGACCCCTTCCTTCAGGCCCCGCCGCGGTGGTCTAGTGTCTAAGGCACTCGGTTGCTGACCCGCAGGTCGCGGGATCGAATCCCGGCTGCGGCGGCTGTATTTCCGACGGAGGCGGAAATGCTGTAGGCCCGTGTGCTCAGATTTGGGTGCACGTTAAAGAACCCCAGGTGGTCGAAATTACCGGAGTACTCCACTACGGCTTCTCTCGTAATCATATGGTGGTTCTGGGACGTTAAACCCCGCAAGATAAATCAATCAATCGAACCGGATGATTCGCAGCGGCCACTGTAGGAAACAAAGTGGAAAGGGCAGCGTGCTTCCGCTAGCTGTTGACACGGGCCCGCCTCGATATCGTTGCTGCAAAAGGCAGTTTGTAGCATGTCAAAAGCAATTAGCGTTGATATGATCTCACATCAACGCGCACAGCCACAACCAATCAGGCTATGCAGCTGCAAAGATATAGGTTGTGACACAGCCTGCCGTGATGCACAGGCAATGATTTTATTACATCTAGGTGGCGTTCGCTGAGTATTTTGACGCGCATCTTTCACTTTTGTTTTTGGTGCATTTTCGTTTCGTGTTATCATCGCTGGCGGCCGATGGCACGTAATCAGCAGCCGTTTCCCAGCAGCGATCACGCGGGAGTGATAACAGTCAGCGGATGAGCACCCTCCTTTTTCCTTCTGGTTTGGCAGCGCCATTCACCCGTTATCTCGGTTTTGAGGCTATAGATCTGCCACTCGCTCACGTGTTCGCGTTCATATAGCTCGTGGTAGTACACATATTAGATAGCTTTAGAAAAACGCTGGCGACCAAGGAAACGCGAGTGCATTACTGGAAGCAATAGCGCTATCATGTGCCTGCTCCGCACGTTACTTCAATAGCCAGTCATCCCTTTATGCGCCTGCTCCGTACGACACCTAGTTTCTACGGTTCACGTGCGCTACGTTAAAGTACGTTATATGACGAGCATAACGTTCGCTAAAAAATAAACGGTTTCAACGGTTCACAGCGTCAGCTTTGCTTGTACACGGGGGACTATTTTCGCAATTTTGCGTGCGTACTTACAATATGATATATCGTCCGACACATGCGCAGAGTCTACAAACGCTATTGCGAAGTATTGTGTACACCACTACAGACTATTTTACGGATTGGTGGCGCCATATTGGGCAGTTAAATTCGCAGTTTCTTATCTTGCGCAACTAAACGAACGACACTACCGGTATGGGCTTACACACGTGAAATATCTGGGTTGGTGCATTAGACGTTTCCTAACCTCCTCAGTATCGTGTAACGAGATTAAACAAACAAGCAAACAAATCAATGAACGAACACTCTTTTAGCAGCCCTAAAGGTGGCGGCAGTCATTAGTCTTACGTAAAATAGTCTACAAAACTGCCTCGTCTAACGTGGCGACTATAGCGTGACTCTTGGTGAGCCTTTTCGCAACTGTTACGCTCTAGCTGGGCATTGTTTATAGTCAGCAACCACTGAAATTAGTTTTCGCTAGCTCTACGCTAACCTGAAAAGTTGGCTGCGGGTGCCTGGTTCTTAGGTCTGAAAATAATATCCTGGGTTTTACGAGCCAAAACCACGACGCGATTACGAGGCACGCCGAATCGGACGGTTGAGGAAATTTCGACCAGCCGGTATTCATAACTTGATACAGCACCGTCGCGGTAGTCTAGTGGCTGGTACTCGGCTGCTGACCCGCAGGTCGCGGGTTCGATTCCCGGCTGCGGCGGTAGCATTTTCGGTCGAGGCGAAGATGCTATACCACACGTCAAAAAACACCAGGTGGTCGAAATTTCCGGAGCCCTCCGCTACGGCGTTTGTCATAATAACATCTCGGTTTTATTATATTATTATTGATCCTCTAAGGAGATTTCGCACCCGTCTGCTCCGTTTATCACCCACCTTCAGCGAGTATATCATTCTATACAATTGCCTGGATTTTGTTTTTGTTCGATTTAGAAAATATGCGAATTCAACCAGTTGTATTCCTTTATGTCCAACAAAGCTGCAACTATTTCAAGGAAGATATGTTGAGCTTTCGTAGTAGGGTCGGCTGCTGCACGGAAGATGGATCAAACGATTTGATTGATTGTTTGATATGTGGGGTTTAACGTTCCAAAATCACCATATGATTATGAGAGACGCCGTAGTGGATAACTCCAGAAATTTAGACCACCTGGGGGTTCTTTAACGTGCACCCAAATGTGAGCACACGAGCCTACAGCATTTTCGGCTCTATCGAAAATGCAGCCACCGCAGCCGGAATTCGATCCCGCGACCTGTGGGTCAGCAGCCGAGTGCCTTAGCCTCTAGACCACTGCGACGGGGCGATCAAACAATTTGCTGCTTTCATGATGTAGCAAAGGAATTGAGACGAACTCTAATATTATGTTCGAAACGTACGAACCTCTTGCGTTGCAGCTTGGTCTTTGCCCAGTTTCTCCTTTTGCTTCTGTTGTTTACGGCTCTTGCCGTCAACTGCTGCCTCCTTGCCGGCTTGCTTGTTCTGCAATAGCGGAGGATGAGAACGTCGTAAATGCGAGCATTTGCATCTTCCTGAAATCATCGTTTAAGAGTAGGAAAAGGTACTTCCTCTGTAGTCGAATACAATCTAAGATGTTCAGAGAGGCTCCGTCAAATGACTAAAGCACGGCAGCACATTACCTTCGCGTCAACTAAATGTAAGTGGATGGTGGAGAGGGCAAACAGTCAGCCCCGTAAATTGATATTGTAACAAGGTCGCGACGTGGACAAAGGTAGCATACTCGATGCTCAGATTAAACTTTATTCGGTCGACCTTGCGGCGAGGAAACTGAATGTCAGATTACAGCAACGCACGGGCACTGATGCGGCGAACAGAGCGTCGGCGGCCGGCGAGCAACTGAAAAGCGGCGAAGCGCGGCCACATAATTTATGCATGTGTCGTCGAATATTCCTGCCTCATCATCACTGCTCTTCGCGCAAGCTTTGGAATAATCTCGAGTGTTCGCGTGCATAGCGGGCAATTGTAACAGAACGATCTACAAATCATGATCGCGAACATTCTTGACCCAGGATTTGTGGGCGAGAACCGAATCACACAAAACTGAAAATAAGAAACTATATATATATATATATATATATATATATATATATATATATATATATATATATATATATATATATATATATATATATATATATATATATATATATATATATATATATATATATATATATATATATATATATATATATATATATTAAAAGGCGGAGCGGGCACTGCGAGCGACAAACATTTGCACCCGCTCCCTTCTGAAGGGGAAAACTGCGCACGCCTATAGATTTACTTACATTCAAGTGAGAATCATTACAATTTAGTTAAGAAACTGCAAACGATGTTCCCCGTGCTTTCATTAGCCTAACCGTCTGTCGTTTTGATTAGTTTATAAAGCGAAAAACGAGCCTCTCGGGCGACTCACAAACGTTCGAACTTGCTATGCGGAGTGAAACTCCTGAACACCCCAAGTTTACATTCCCCCACGTTTGGTGAGTGTGTTGGAGGCGGGAATTTCCCCGTTTACGCCAATCACACGTTCTTGCGAAACTAAGGAAAGAACTGTCACCTTGTATTGCTGCTTGTTTTTAGCTGACTTGGTGGCCTCGGCCTCGAGTCCCTTCTGGGTCGACTGCTCGCCATCTTGCTGCGGCTGCTCCTGATGACGGGACTGCTCGCTACGCTCGGACGCCCACGCAGAGCTCTCGTGCTGCTGCTTCTTGCCGTGCTTGCCCTTGCGCCTGCGCAGACGAGAGAACGAGATTATGTATACCACAGTACTTAAAAGCCAGTAGACCGGTGAAGTTTTCCAGAGAAGCTTGCCATCGACCATAGAATTCGATGACTGTGAGGGGAACAATGCAAACACGTGACGGAGAAAGATTGAACACACGACACAAGCGCTGACGGACAACAGTCTGATGAACAACAGTGTGTAAATTTACACACAGTTGTTCGTCAGCGCTTGTGTCGTGAGTTCAATCTTTCTCCGTCGCATTTTGCACTGTCGCCTTCAGTATCATGTATACACCAACTGGCCCTTCAAGAAACCTTTCTGCAATTCGATGACGCTACGCAAAAAAAAAAAACACAGGCGAATTTATAAAAAAGCGACCCCAGAAGTGCACTGGCTATATATACGCGCATTTGCATAGCACCGTTTTTTAATAATTGATGCTCTCTCTATCATGGGATCATCGGCAGTCAGCTATTTCTGATATGGAAATTCGGTCAACTTGACGTTGCCACATTACATTGTTCTTTTGATATGAACGCATGAAAGTCATTAGCTGTGTTCCAATTGTAGACAGCAGCGTTGACTGTACAGCGACACGTTAATATACAAGACACGATAATTAACAGTTTAACAGGTATAATAAAGAGGGCTAATAAGTAAGAAAATAAAAGTAGTTTGAACGTGTCAAGCTTCGCTTGCCTCCATTTTCCCTATACGGCAAGTGTTCCCGAAATGTTCTATCTGTGTTTTTTTTTCACGTTGTGACCATCTCCAGTTTTAAACATTCCTCCATGTTAACTCGCGTCCTCCTTCCGAAGCTCTGAAATCCCTAACCTGCATTTCCGAAAAAGTGTCTCCCCGAGCGACCCATTAAGAGATCGCGCGCACGTGGCGCGCGCGATTAATGAGCCGAGTCGCAGCTCTAGGCGAGGAAGTGATAAAGCGAACGGCGTCACGGCTGGTCTGGCCGAAGAAACTGTACGAAACTCGCTGGGAGCGCAAATACACACAGCGTAACGAATGACGACGGGCTACAAAACTCGAGGCCGGAGACGCGGCGGTGCTACCGTGTTCTGTTTTTTTTTTTCCCCGAAGCTGTCATCTAAGAGCGTGAGAACCAGGCTATTAATGATTTCGCGCACTTGGTGATGCTCTTCAGGGAGTGCATGCTTGCGTTGGCCCTTAAGGCGTCTGAACAACGGTAGTGGTAAAGGAGGAAGGGAGGGGGAAGGCGCCATCCCTATAGCCATGTAATGTGGGCGCCGAATGATGCTCCAAAGATGATTCCTATACTAAGTTGGAGCTCTCGCATCATTGTTTCAAGTTGCAGGCTTAGTTAGGACCCCGCGGGCTTTGACGACAATAGCGACTGGTATAACCCTGATATTGCATCCGACCTTTCCTCACGACACTTACTTCCTACATTTACTTCCGATATTAGTTCTACCCCTTGGAAAGCTGGCGACCAATGGCAGGACAGTGTGAGAAGCGCGCCATCAGTTCATTTTCACGTTGGTATCCATTGGGAAGCTTGCTTTCTTCTGGACTCGACGAAGTGGGTCGTGTTAGAGGGAGGGGGGTGTATATGAAGCGAAACTTGGTCCCCCTAATGTAGAACCCTGCACCCGCCTGTATGCTGATGACCCAGTATGTGTGTGAAAGACAGAGGAAGTACGTGTTTGAACGAGTCCCCATCGTTCATTTGTCAGGAAACAGAGTACCGCACGTACTTAAGGATTATGAGAACTATACAACGGCTGGAGAAGCCCTTGTCGCACCTTAAAAAAAAGTACGAGAGCACGTCTGAAATCCCTCGCGACCCCCTCCCGCTATCGCGTTAATAGATCGGCTCATTAACGGACTAAAGTTCGACACAGCTGGGCACTTTTCACGCTTCGATACACGCTCGTCGGTTCTGTATGCGATCGTCAACTGTATAGCTCCGGAGAAGAGAGTCCTGTTGGTGCCGTATGTTTATTTCTTCCAACATATCTTTGTTCTGTATAGGCAAAATGAAGAAACTATCCGTCTTGAGGAGGGGGCGTTTCTTGAGGCAGGGTTCTGTGTTCCGAAGGCCCCTGCACCAAACTATTATTCTGTCAAGGAAGAATTATTCAAGCAGGCATGCTTGACGAGTATTTGATGTTAAAACTTAGTTCAGAGTAATATCGTTACTTCTAAAACATAATGGCATTGCGATGTCATTGGTTTCTGTCAGCTCCTGTTTGCAATGTATATAGTTTGAATAAATTTTCAGAGAATTCTACAAAAGCAACGAGTAATGTAATTTTGCCATCTCTGAGATTAAGCAGCTTTTAACGCCTTGCTTCTCTGAACAGGCGGCACAAGAGCACATTGTTCGTGCGGCGTGTCTACAGAAGATCACTTTAGTCAGCTGCATTTGATCTCTCTCTCTCTTTCTCTCTCTCTCACCCGCTTTGTTTCTATTTTTACATCTCATTCCATTCCGCGAGTGTACGTTCGCAAGCTGGGAATACTCTAGTTAACATCCCGGCCTTTCCTGTATTCAAGCGTTCTCTCTCAGAAAGAGGCATAGGGGGCCGTAAACGTTGCATGGCTACCGCAAAGCATGTAGCCTAGAGAGGCTAATTCTCCACGCAGTCAACGAAAGATTCAGGGCGAGTGGACGGCGTGAGCAAGGGTCCGATTTCTTGAAAAACCGAAAGAAAGAAAGAAGAAGCCCGGTGATAGGATAGAAAAAAAAGATATGTAGGAAGAAAAAGGTAAGTAAACAAGGAAGAAGCCCGACTGTGGCCATTACGGTGGCCAGTGTCGGCTCCTAATTGGCCACCAGGGCGGCTGCCAACCCGCTCGTAATTGGATTGGCGACGACCGCCTGTTGAGGCGGCCTTAGCAGCAGCACGGCCTCGCGTGTGCGTGTGTATACGGGCGTCTATTAGGTGTCGTTACGTCGAGGCGTCAATGTTTCAGCCGTCGCTCGCAGGCTTGACGACGCGGTTTGGGGAGGAAAAAAAAAAGAGCTGCGAAGTGCCCCATTTTTCGGGCTTCACACTTCACGGGAAGCCCATAGGCCAACACGTCGTTCGCGACCCCTTCCCGTGTTTCTTTTTTGCTTCTTTTCTCGGTCGCCTCCGTTGCTGGCGTTCCATGTGCGCGCAACGGATCTGAGAAGAGGAGGAAGCGGATGAGGAGTATAAGGGGAGGAGAGAGGGGATGTGGACGGAAGGGAGGCCATCGCACGCGTGGGGATGCTTCCCCCACAGAGACACATGTTGTTCCAACAGTGCTGTTCTCGCGCGCGACGTCCAGGCGCCAGGAAGCTGGGGATGTGAGGGAAGAAGAGGAGGCCGTATACGAGCGCATCACCAGTGGCCGCAGGGGCTTCCTTCGTTTACGGTCGCCGCAACCCATAAACGAACGGCGGGCCGGGGTCGGTCGGGACTGCACGTGCGTAGTATCAAGCTACGCCGCAGGGGAGATAGGGAAAAAGGAAAAAAGGAGCAAGGCAACTGGACGTCCGGACGTACATTACGACCGGCGACGGCATAATGCGACGGTAGAATATGCACGCGCGGACCGATAGTCTGGTGTTGGGAAGACGGCGGTACTCGGATGGTGGCATATAGAGAGTGAATGTGAATGTGGTTACGCGAAGAATACGACACAGCAGATACAGAGGAGACGAGTTGGTCGGATTTATGAGCATGCCATGGAATTGAGCATGCCATGAGATAGATAGATAGATAAACAAGTAAATGGTTGCGTGCACACACACACACACACACACACACACACACACACACACACACACACACACACACACACACACACACACACACACACACACACACACACACACACAGACACACACACACACAATTGACCTTTCAGCGATCAACAAGCAAGCATGGTCGAATTGAAAAGTTGGAGGCAGCCGCGTTTATACACAATTGCACTTGGAAGAATTCTTTTAGCATGTCTGTCGGACACATGAATGTCCTGCTACATTCCGTCAGGGATTCTGACGTCGCTGTTCAGCCTAACGTAATGTTTTTTTGGCCGATAACCACGAAACTTTGACCTTTAAGATGCGCAGTATTTCCACTAGCCTAGAAAAAGTAGACACGGTTCGAGCGAAACCAGCTGCTAGCACGACTATATTTCTTGGGTAAATTGCAGGCGCGCCGCGATTCTGCGTGCGAAACTCGCGTTTCTCCTTAGGTTGTAACCGAGTGTATGCGATAAGACAGGCAGACCGCGAGCCTTACGCCGGATTTACCAACGGCTTCCCCTGCCACCGCGTCTTGTAAACACAGGCTGAAAACAAATGCGCCTGTAGGGGGAAGCACAAGACGATCGTGCGGTAGCAAAGGATGCAGCGCCAGATACGACGCTGAGCTCCGAACATCCTTAATCTTCTTTTCTACTTCGAGTCTTGTGCCGCGTTTTACTATAGCGCGCTCGACAAGTTTTCAAATGCGAGAACAGAGACACACGCTTCGTCTCTATTTAAGGAAACGTGCTACGCACGCACATCTCATGAACCAGTGAAACAAAGATAGCGAGAGAAAAAGGAAGAAACGGTGGGGAAACATTCCCAAAGTAGGATGGAAACATCAGACCGTCTGAAAGCTCTAGAATGATAGGCGCGGCGCATCTTTGTTCTGGTCTTGTTTTTCTAGAATATTCTAAGTTGCCTGGAGGACTAGGCAGGGAGATAAAGACAAGAAGAGCAGTATCTATTTGCACAAAAAAAGAAGAAACAAATAAAAAACAACAAACAGCACTGCATGTCCGGACGGAGTTGACGACCGCGTAGATGCTGCTGGAAGTGTGATGTTTCTTGCATAATCGTGCCCCTCTTTTACAACTCAGATACGGAAGAAAGCAGAAAGGGAAAGAAAGAAAAATATACTAGGGCACTGAAGTGCAAAGGAACAGCGAAATGGCAGTATGCAGGGGCACAAAAAATAAATATAATGGATCAGATCGCGTGCCTATGCAAGGATGCGTGTCTGGCGGCACCGTCGCGTGCAGGGACGTTTTGTCGGGCAGAGGAAGGAAAAAAGAAAGGAAATAAAAATGAGTTTTGGGAGGAGTATCAGAAAAACTCGTCTTTATTTTTTACGGGGGGGGGGGGGGGTAGGGAGGGCTACAAGCGTGCATACGCAATGAAGCCTTCGGGGTCAGACCCTGCCCACGCTAGGGTCGACTCCACCGCATGACTTGACTGCGCGACAGAGAAGTGGGCCTCAGACAGGCAGGTTGGCTGGCGCAAAGCGTTTCTTTTCTCCTTTTATGACCTCTCGATGGCCGGAGAATCGAAGCAGCTAAAGACAACAAAAGAAATGAAAAAGAGGCGGGGTGCCTCGGATTCACCGCAAAATTGCGACGCTCTTGCGCCAGGACCTTTGATGCGGTTTAAACACAGAGACTATATAGCTTTCATCTTTCCTTTTCCAAACATTTACAACATTGCGCAGTTCCCTACGCACTATTTACTATGCGGACCCGTAATGGGGTATCGGCTGGAAATCTGAAGTAATGTTGCGTGCATCGGCAGCTTCGAGAAAACTTCAAGCCCGGGCGACGACGAGTTTTTATGCATGAATTCGCGCCTGAAGCACGACGAAGGGGGCAGCTGAAGCGACTTAGCGAGTCATTAAAAAACGAAGCTCGCGCCTAAGACTTTGCAGAGAACATTTGTAGCATACATACGCTTTTATTTTTATTTTGCCGTCGAGATCGTAGGTGCGTGCCGTGCGTTTGGTTCGGACACGCTCGTAATGAGGGCTTTCGGGGCGAAGGCGTTGACTTCTCGCTTCCGCATTGGCTGAGACGTGGTTCTCAGCGTGGGTACATTAAGGACTCCGCGGTTCTAGTGCGAAGACTTAATGAAATGTACAGGGTGGACTCAAAGTCTTTTCTTTCTTTCTTTCTTTCTTTCTTTCTTTCTTTCTTTCTTTCTTTCTTTCTTTCTTTCTTTCTTTCTTTCTTTCTTTCTTTCTTTCTCTTTTCCTTTCTTTCTTTCTTCCTTTTTTCATTTCTCACACTATCAACAAGAGTACGTAAAAGAGATGTGGGGTTTTATGAAAAACTGAGAAAGCAAGCCAGAACGCCGGACTCCAGTATGTGCAAAAAGGACTAGAAGAAAAAGAAGAAAATATTATATGTCAAGCAGGCCAGGTGGCTGCTGCTACAATATAAAAAAAAATGAAAGAGTAGGTGCGACCCCTTTCCAGGAGTGCTTACTTGCCGCGATGTATCTCTGCCTAAAGAAATAATTTAACTCTTTTTTGGGTATCATGGTTTTACGTTGACATTATATTGATTCTTCAAAGATAACTCACATGCGCTATTTAAAGAGAGTACTATACGTGGCATGTCAGAACTGGATTTATTTATTTTTTTTGTCCTATATTAGAGTGTAGTAGTCATGCATTTCAGACCAGATAAGGTGATATGTAAAAATGATCGTCGTGACCATCATCGTGATCTAGCCGCTTTCCTGTCTCTTTCTTCGTTTGCTGTGTTCGTCATTTTATTAGCTGCGTTTTTTCTGATCATCATCGTGGATTAAACATTCGTGTCGAAGATTGTCTGAGGACATTGAAACCAAAGACACTGCGCGCGGGCACGCAGAACGTGAACGGTGGCACGCCATCGTTCACGCTGCGTCTTCTCGCCTTCCGTAACTGCCTCTTCCCGCCCATGCAGCGCAAAGCTTGCCAGCTTATACTCAATACGTACTAACTACAGTCAACAGGAATGCGTGAAGTCAGTAATGGTCCACGATGGCTAGTGACCGCTCCTGTTACTACCTATTCGTTCATGATGTAGGCCCGTGTGCTCAGATTGAGGTGCACGTTAAGATACCCTATATAGGTGGTCGAAATTTCCCGAGCCCTTCACTGCGGCGTCTCTCATAATCATATGGTGGTTTTGGGACGTTAAACATCACATACCAGCCAATATCAATCAACCCATTCACTTGTGCTTACTAAGCTTTTCACCAGCGTCCGCAACGGTGGATACTGATCCACCGTTCATCGTAGAACGGTGGATCAGTGGCTACCAAGGAGAATTAAAGCAAATTCTGAAGTGGAAGCTCCCGCAACGCCTTGACAGCAGAGGTGAAGCTAGCTTTTGTCACTGACAAGATGGCGAAAAGATGCTCTTTTCTGATAGTGCCCACTTAGATATCAAGTGGTTTTGATATGTTAGTGTAAACGCTACGTTAGTTCTATAATAAAATATAGTTGTTTACGACGAAACACCACACAGAACCGAGTATGGGTGACTAAACTTCTCAAGAACTTTGCCTCCACTAAGAGGCTCACTAAGGAAAACTAGTAACACTAAGACGCACTTGGAGCACTGTGTGACCCTAAAAAGTTTCCACATTACACTCGTTCGGCGTGCGAAGGATACGCTCCGTTTTTACACGGCGATACTTTATCATGCCCCTAGTAAGATGGCCCCACATTACACTCGTTCGGCGTGCGAAGGATACGCTACGTTCTTACACGGCGATACTTTATCATGCCCCTATAGTAAGATGGCCGCCACAGCCGACATCTTGCTAGAGGCGCGGCTTCACTGCTACGCAATGATATTCACTCCAGCCATTTTTTGATCCCCCTTGGCGGTTACGGCGCTCGGCTGCTGACTCGAAGATCGTGGGTTCGAACCCGACAGTCGAATTTCGACGGAGGCGGAATGGCCCGTGTACTGTGCGATGTCAGTGCACGCTAAAGAACACCAGGTGGCGCCGAAATTTGCGGATTCCTCCACCACGGCGTCTTCCATAGGCATATCGTGCTTTTGGGACACCACCTCTTTTTTTGGCAGCGTGGCCCAAAGGAGTATACTTGGTGGAACATCACTACGAGATAGCGTCTGCGACGTGATCCGTACTGGGCCGCATGTGGGTCTGCGACCGCAACGAAGTAGTTGGCCTCGGCGGTTTCGCCAAAAAAAAAAAAAAAAACCCCTCTCGGTCGACCTGCAGATACTGTATACGTGCCCCGCGTCGCTTTTGGAAGGCGCCAGTGGAATGCCAAGCGAGCCTCGCCGTCGCCGGGACAACCTAATCTCGCGTACACCGGCAGATGACGACACAAGATGTCGTTACCCCTACCCCGGGAGACGCGACGGTATTGGATGAAATGTGATACCCGGCGCGCGGCAGCTGCGAGTCACAGGCTGTGCAGTGCAGATTCTCCTAACAGTCTGTCTTCCCTCTGTGTGGCTTTTACGCAACTCCCGCGATCGGGTGTCGCTTCCTTACCTCTTTCTTCTTTTCTTCTTCTAGTTTCTGGTACTCCGTATTGTCTTAGCCGCCAGCCTGCCAACGTCGCCCTCTTCTACATTTATCGATGTATGCCCCGAAGGTGAAGGTTCTTTTATACCGCACAGCAGCGTTACCGTAAACGCGCTCACTTCTGCTTCCGCTGTTATTCATCAGTTAGGTCAGGGTGACTCGCCAGTCCTATGCAGCTAAAATGGATGTGTGCGCGTACGCTTCTGTGTGTAATATAATAACACGCGTGGTTTGGTAGCAGCAAATGTAGTTTCCGACAAATGCTTTTCGATCTGTAAAGAAATGTTCGTAGGACATACGTTTTAGGGGCGAATCTCCTTATGGCGTGGCTTGTGCGTCTCGTTATTGTATGTAACCACCGGTGGCACATACCCGAGAGAGCGTCTCTAAAATGTCCTCTGGATGGTGGTACTTGTATATGACGAATACATTATAAAAAGACGTGATATAGCGGTACTTGGAGTGTTCATTAGACAGACGTACGAACGGACATACAGATGGACGGACGGACTGACAGACGATCGGACGAACAGACAGACAGAGAGGCGGACGGACGGACAGACAGACGAACGGACGCACGGACAGACACACCGAAGGTCACACAGATGGACAGATGTACACACGGACGGACGCATGGACGGACGGACTGACGAACGCTTCGCCCCACCAATCACGATTAACTCCGTGGATATGCTGTCATTGTTTTGTTCTGGATTGTTTGGAGAAAGAGAGAGAGAGAGAGAGGAAAATCAAGGAGGTTAAGAAGACACCGGTATCAAGTTTCACGCCCTGCACTCGGACCATGACTCGGACCATGAACTAGGTTTTGGAAATATGTTTGAGAGAGAGAGAGAGAGAATACTAAAAATGACAGAAACTCGATAGAAGGGCTTATTGGGCGAGTTGTTGATTTATTGCTTCTCTATATGAGCAAGTAACTAGACAATGATTACAGAAGACAATCGTTCGGTCAATGAAAGAGCTCGGATGCATGCAAAGTGGCACATGCATGCCGAAGGTGTTAAACATTTCGTAGCACGTAATTACACTCTTCGGCAGTGCGTGGCAATTAGTTTTTAAAGATTGGTTTGATTTTCGTCTCTCTCGTTTTTCTGGTAAAATTATCTGCGAGTGTGTACGTGTCATTGATTTCCCATCACCTATCAGTAGCTAGTATGTTCCTTGTTCGTGTCTTCTCGTAGCTCTAGTTTAGTTAGGCGCACGTATTTTACAAGTATCAAAATAAACATTAAGCACGCTCTCACAAGAAGCGTTCAAGCGGGCTGGAGACCGGCAAGATGATTATTAATTAGCACTTGCACAACCTTTTTAATGTAACACTAAGTCCTGCTGATACCGCAGGTTCATTCCCTTCAATAGTTGTTAACCGCCGGATCAGCGGAGTACGTTTGGGTGAGTCCGTGTGCTGTGCTGTGTAGATAGCCTCGAAGAATATGAAAAATCGGTCTTTATAGCCGCAGCGTGGTCGCAGACAGCGGAGTTGTCCATACGTAATGTCATGAGCAATATGACGGGAAACACTGAAATTGTCCCACGAAACAAAAACTATAGAGTAGCAGATAGTTGGTGGATGTTCATCGTAGAATGGCATTGCAGATGGAGTTGCGAGGTTTCTTTCGAATTTAAGCGAGACCACGATCGTTTTTATCGTCCCCGTCCAAAGCAGGCTTGACGTAAAGAAAATATCAATAAACGTAAATGCATTCACCCAATACACACCCAAAAGAGGGCAGAAGCCATGCATATAGAGAGCATAACGGGAAATTTCAGAATCGCATATTTCTCCCATTGTCAATTTTTATTTGTTTTCACCTAAGAAGCACGCGAGATCGAGGAACGCGGCAGGTGAAAACATAAAAGAAAAAAAGAAAGAAGAAGGAAATAGAGAAAGGAACGCACAGACGTTTTCGAACGGCCAAACGTCCGAGCTAAGCCGTAACAGCGTGCCCGAAAAAAAAAAAAAGAGCTTTACCCCACAGCAGCATCGGCGTTTCGACACGTCCTTGTTCTCAAAGGAAAACAAAACGCCGCCCCTTTTCGAAGCTCGGGAATAAATAAGCACAAAGCCCGGCGGACGCAACGCCATGTATAAGTATGCGATTCCTCGCTGCCTCCGGTACACACGGCTGCTGCTGTTCCTGTATAGTCGGCTTCTTAGCACGCCTTACACGCACGGCAGGTAAACACCAATCGTTCTTTCCTCTTTTTGTTCGCGTGTCCCTTTTTTATCCCATTTACATCGCTTCGCTTCCGGACTTTTCCCATAGCAGTTGCGAAGCGTCCAATGCATGTGCTACGCGGAGCACGATAGATGTTCGATGGAAGAGAAAATGGGATCTCTTGCTTTTCGATTCCTACCTCTCTCGCACTGTCTGAGCGAGCACGCGTCTACGAGTTGTCTCGGTAAAACCGTGCACAGTTTTGGGAAGTTGCGCAGTATGCGTCACGTCTTCAGAAAGAAGAGACACGCATTACTCCTAAAACTCAAACAGACTTTCATACCTCTTTCGATTCATCTTCCTATCGAGTATGACCTGCATATGCGGCGCATATGCCTGTATGTTTTTTTTTTTGTGGCCATTGTGGTGCATAAGTAGTTCTCATTATTCTTTATGTGCTAAACACAATTATGTACATACATTTGTGTCTAATGGCTGGGTGTATAAAAAATCCCTAATGTTTGATTGTATTGTCTACATTAATTTTTGTTTTGCTATGTATAACCACTGATTTATGAGTGTATACTCAAGGAATAGGCACTTTGTCGGGCTTTCTTTGCCTTCACGCCGATCTTCTAGGCAAGTAAGTGAACTTGTCTGAAATAAATACAAAGAAATAATAATATAGGCTTGTGTTAAACGTCCAAAAACAGCAATATGATTACGAGAGAGGCAGTATAGTGGAAGTATAGACAAAAATTTCGATCACCTGGGATTCTTTAACGTGCAGTGTGCGGGTACGGCTTAGTTGGTATTCCATTTCAAGAGCGATCACAGCGCAAGAAAAGACAAGGTACGAAGTATTGTTCATCTGTCTCTTGGTCACGTTTCTTCCCTTCCGCTGTGGCCACCCTTTAACGTGCGCCTAAACCTAAGCACACGGACCTCTAGAATTCGCCTTCCTCGCCGCGGCTGGGATTCGATCCCGCGACTTTCCCTGTAGTTTGGCCTCAGAAGTAATCGAATAACGCACTGAAAAGAAGCGCCGAGTCCCGCGAATAATGTGTTTTTTTTTAGGAAGGTCATAGATACCCGCGAAAGCCACACCCGATCAAGTACAAGCGATCTTGTGCATTGTGAGTTGGCAGCGCTTTGGTCCTAGCTAAAGCCTAATCGTTCATATCGATCGTTTATCCGAACTTTATTCCGCAAAAATCCAGTATTACCGCAATTCCGTCAAAGCCAACGGGTAGCGTTGCCAATGTCTCTCAGTTGTGGTAGAGTGGGTGCGGCTGCAGTGCGTGTAACTTTATATGTTGTTTAGCGCGACGCGGACGAAACCCTTGGTTCATTCTTCTCTAGACTTTCTGTAGAGAGCAATATCATATCGAACGAGTTGCGCTAACGACTGTCACACGAGAATGAACAGAAATACTATGCGAGCACACTGAAATTTCAGTTTGCAAGAACTGAAAGTGGGGCGAGTTCGACAAACTGACCCGAATTTCAGCCCTTGTAAGAGTAATTTTCATCGAGGGAACCTTCACGATCAAAGGTGCACCTAGCTAACGCAGACAAGGTACAGAACTACAAATAAAATACAGGACACACGCGTTCAAGCACATACTACCAACAAGGTGGGTAGGTTTGGTAGTCGGCGCTCGACGTCGCGTTGTATTCGTTCTGTACTGTGTTAACTAAAGGCAGCCTTGAAAATGAACGAATACCGACTAGCCCAACTTACAGCGATGCCCGTGAGAAACCTTTTCGGCATGTTTTTCGGCAAGGATTACCCCAACTGGCCAACGTTCTGTTGCAGCTTCGCAAGTGCTGCGCAGTACATCAAGATATAGCGTAAAGCCATTTCGTGGTTCCGAGTGGCAGAATTGCTATGGAAGATGTGCCGATAGACTATAGGAAGCGCTCGACTCAGCGCAATAAAAAAAGAAAAAGAAGAGGAGAGGGAGCAATAAAAGAGAAATGGCGGTAGAGGGGTTGAATACGAGAAGACGGCTCGAGGCTCTCCGCTTCTATCCGAGGCACTCGGGCACGGTCGGTACTTGGGCGTTACCTGGCTATGGGGGCTAGGTACCTCGGGGCACTTGCATTTCGCTTCGAGCACTCTATAAGCGTCGAAGGGAAGTGCACGTCTTGTGTGCACAGTTCCACGTCCTTCCCGTTTCGTTCACTCCCTCATCCTTTTCTCTTTGTCACGTAGCGAAAAGCACCGAGAAGCAGCAGTTTCGTAGCGTGCGCACGCACCCGCCGGCCGAAACTCGAAATAACGCGTTCATTTAGGAGCACAAGGCAGCTTCGTTTGGAATCCCTGCTAGGCCTTAGGAACAAGAAAGAAAGAAAGAAAGAAAAGAAAGAAAGAAAGAAGAAAGAAAGAAAGAAAAGAAAGAAAGAAAGGAAGAAAGAAGAGAAGAAAAGGAAAGTGCAAGAGCACGCGGAACGGCGCCAGGTCGCACCACGAGTTGTTTTTCATTGGTTATTTGATTCCTTTTATTTCAAAAGTCGAATCACCGGCGGAGCAGCAGAGGACGACAGATGTAGCAACAGAAAATGTGCGGTGAAACGCGCTTGCTGCGATTGCGCGCCGGTGTATTGCTATTGCTGTCTCCATCACGCCGTTACACTTCGGGCCTCTCTTTGCAAACTTTAAAAAAAAATACAAAGAAGACGAGGAAGAACGGAAGCAATAGAGGCGCCCTTATAATTTTTTTTCTCGGGAGGTGGAAGAGTACACATATACCATTTGGTCCTACCTGTAAAGGCCCCCCCCCCCCTTTTTTTTTCTTTCATTCGACTTTCCCGGTAGTCCTCATCCTCGATTGCAACTTTCCCCTCGACATTGTTTTTTTATTTCTATCTCCTTTTTTTCTCATTCCTTCCTTCCTTGCTTCGATCACCTCACCATCTTCGCCACAGCAGTTTCGGTAAAGAAAGGAGAAGTCACGCGGTGTCGCCGCTGAAATAGTAAAAAAAATCAATAAATAAGGTAAACGAAGATCGGTGCGCGATAGACGATCGAGAGCAAAGACGCCTGGAGCAGCAAGCTTTGCGCGTAGTACCGTTATGTATGTTATCATTTCATTCGAAACGACACGCGGCCTCACTGTAATATATATATATATATATATATATATATATATATATATATATATATATATATATATATATATATATATATATATATATATATATATATATATATATATATATATATATATATATATATATATATATTTGTGTGTGTGTGTGAACAAAGAAAAACTAAAAGGACAGCGGGTTTCTTAGGTGCTTGATGTGAACCGCAAGACTTATAGAAGAGTACTCGCAACTATGTGCAATAATGCGGCGTTCAAATAGTTGAGACATTTTAATATATTACGCGCAATAAAGCGATAAGGGAGAGGTGCTTGCTGTATGCTTTTCTTGTTGTTGTTGTTGTCGTTCCCGTAATCTATTTTGTCCAAAAAGCGGGTTGTGGGGAAAGCCGAAAAGTTAGCAAACGAACGTCAGAGAACAAGCTCGAAGAATGAAAAAAAATAAAAAGAAAAGAAAGAGTGAACTGTACGCGGCTCAAAAATAGATAGGACGAATGCTTCTATATCTTTTTTTTTCCGCGTTGGGTCATGGATCGTGCTGTGTTTTTTTTTTTGCGGTTTACAGTACTGTAGAAATTAAATTCGAACGAAGAAAGTGCGAGGCGGCGCAGCTGCAGCGCGCGACAAGCCAATAACACAATTGTGTACCGGAAGTTAGATGCCGCTGTCAAATCTCATTTGCTCAGACTTCACAAGGAGCGGGAGAGACTGTAACCATGAGCCAATTACGGCACTCAGGAAAAAAATTATTAAGAAAAATGCCCCCACCTCCCCAAAGGGAATCGTGAAAAAATGCCAGTGCATTTCTTGCGCATTTCTTGCGGTACCGTTGCCGTCAGACATTAGAGAGTTTTAGTACTGCGGAATGGTGCTACGTACGCATCACGCAAGCGCCTTGCGTTACGTGGCGTCGTTTGCCGCTAATCGGCTTTTAGTACGCCGTGGTACTCGCGTACGTAACGAGCGTGAAGCGTGTTGCGTCATGTGGTAGATCAAAATAGAAGCACGTGTTGTTGACAGCCAATGTGAGCCAATCCATGTGTTAGAGCCAGATTATGGCCATATTTTAAGCCACACACTCCTCCGTGGGTCGGTGCTTGCCTTCGATGCCGCCATTTTGCAAAACGAAGTCTCGCGCTGTCGCGAACTTGTTCGAGAGCGGCGCGATCACCTCATACGTACGCACGCACGCATCTCATGCGTGCGTACGTAGCGGCTGCGTACGTAACGCGATACGTGCGAGTTGCGGTCTGCGCATGCGCACTACGCAGAACGTGGCGTCCTTACGTACGCAACGCCACTACGTACGCAGAGTACGCAGTACTAAAACTCTCTATTTACCGAGTTCTGTCATCACCTTGAGAGGCGCCCAGCCAGCGAACGGTGGAGAGTGAGGGGCGAGCGGACGGGAGAGCGGGGCGCCAGCGTTCTGTGCTCGGCGTTGGCGTTTTGCTGCTGTGTCTCGAGCACACATATCCCGATATTCTTCAGAAGCGCCCAGCCAGCGAACAGTCGAGAGTGAGGCGTGAGCTTTCTCCAATGGGCGCGAGTGGACGAGAAAGTGGGACGCAGGGAGGAGAGAGAGCGAATGGTGAGAAAAAGAGCGATGAATCACTGCACCTACCCTTCCCTACACTCTCTGACAAGACACGCTCTGGTTGCTAGGAGCGAGAATAAGCGCCCGCGCCCACATCTGTTGCTATGGGAAGGAGAGTGTGAGCAAAGAGATAGCACCTGCCGGCGCGCGGACACCGCCGCGGTCAACGCCGGATGCCTGACTTTGTCCGACTAAGAAATGGATTCGCATTAAAACACACACACACACGTACACACACACGCAGAGAGAGAGAGAGAGAGAGTATTGAATATATATATATATATATATATATATATATATATATATATATATATATATATATATATATATATATATGTAGAAGATACTGAATATCTTCTTGACAAAAATTTTAAGGCAATCACGTTGCGAGACATAGCATAAGCCGGATGTCTATTGGGAATGCCCCTTTAAGGTTCATCCAGACGAAGGGCCAGACCGCTCTTTTGGCCCACGCCTCGCCGTCGCGTGACCCTCCACTTCCAGTTGGGGGAGTCCGTAGCTGGGCCGCGGGCCACGAGGACCAACAATGCCTTAAACATTTTCACGGACCACCCGACCCCGTCCTTGGCAGCGGGCCGCACTCGGACGGGTGGGTTGTCAACAACATTTTTTTTTTTTTTTTCGGCAGCCGAGTACGCCGGGGGCACTTCGAACTTGCAGGCATTTTTTGAAAGCGGGCGCGCAGAATCGTTTGCGGTTGGAACGGTCCTCGGCCCGGGCTTTATTCCTGCCGATAGTTATAGCGCGAGAACAAAACGACGACACAGGGACAAGAAGGACACGAAAGACACGAGCGCTCATGTCTTTCGTTTTATCTCTCTGTGCCATGAATTAAAAAAAAAACAAAACACAGGATTCTGGAGAAAAAAAATCTCCATAGCACTGGAATATAACACTTCTACCAGTACTACTACCAGTCCTGGTTGATTGTGTTACAGATCGTCAGGAAAATTGCGAAAATACCGGGCGATGTGACGCGTTGCGAGAATCGATGTCATGCGAAGCGTATTAATAGCCGCCAATGCCGCATTATTTGGCTTTGCTTATACTTGTCACGACAGTTTGCCCCCGCATATTGTTTGACTGGAACTGCTTGTCAGAGAACTGGGAGCAACTGCAGGCAAATCTTCGCTTCGCTGCAGCTGTGGGAGTCGCGGTACCTTTGCGCCCACCACGTTATGTTCTTATTGCGAAAACTGTATATGGCTAGAAGAAACGAGAAAAAAACATTAGGGCAGCGGTGTAACGAGCGGTTTCCATTGGCTGTCCTATCAATTACGCCATTCTCAGCGTCGTATACCCAAGCACGCGCGCCATTGACTGCGTTGTGAGTGACGTTGTCCATCTGGTCGCAGCCGTGCCGCCAAGCGCCAGTGGCGGGTGGATTCTGCAAATCACGCCGCCGAGTTAGCTCGTGTTTTCAAACACCTGCAAAAATGCTACGCCGAATGATGGATTCGTGGCTGATGAAGAAAGGGGAAAAAAAGGCAGCTAGTTTCTGTCTGCCTTCTGTTCACTTTCTGTCACTTCTGTCCACGAAAACCCGAGTGCGTGCTAGGAGCGAGCAAATACGGCACACCCCGAACGTCACGCAGTTCACTGTTGTTGGGGAAATGTGTGTGGACATACTGAGCGTGCGCCCACGGAGTCGTCCACGTCAGTCGGCTTGTTTGCATGAACGTCAATTTCCTCTCGTCGAGTGTTCTCTCGTCGTACTCTGCTTATTGCCCCGCACAGTTCGTGCTTCGCTTATTTACTTTTCTTGTGTGTGTGTGTTCTACGTACAGTAACCATACGGCTATGCAAACAAGAACGGATGACGTCTACGGAGAAACGGTTGTTCTGAATAGCATCTATTGCGGAGTGTGTGTGTGTGTGTGTGTGTGTGTGTGTGTGTGTGTGTGTGTGTGTGTGTGTGTGTGAGTGAGAGAGCGATAGAGAAAGAGAGAGGTCTGCGTCCAGCTTTCCGCGAAACAGCTGTGTTTTGTTGATATTTATTTGTCACAATCAAAATAAACCCGAAACAGAAAACGAACTCACCTGATTACCTGGGAAGTTGTAGAAGCTCTATTATTCATTCAGTATGCGGGAGATGGTTGAATATTTTGGTGTATAAAGTGAACCTCAATGCCAAGGCGCCGTGAAACGCCAGCAAATCGTAAGGAGACACGGGAAAGAAATCACCGGCCAAGCTTTCCGTACAAATGGTTAGTCGGCGGAAGCTCAAACGTGCGGCCCCGGTATATAGCATGCAGTGGGTTCAACCCGACGCTGCACTGAAGGAGGAATAAACGGAGGAGGTACACTTCACAATCGTTGGTTACATGTTCGTGCTTCTTAATGAGGTTAGAGACGCGATTGGCTTGGGTTCACCACAGTGTTTATTTCACATGCCAC
Source organism: Rhipicephalus annulatus (assembly GCA_013436015.1). Taxonomy (NCBI): domain Eukaryota; kingdom Metazoa; phylum Arthropoda; class Arachnida; order Ixodida; family Ixodidae; genus Rhipicephalus; species Rhipicephalus annulatus. The sequence continues at coordinate 759,235 of WOVY01010187.1, read as the reverse complement.
ACATTGTGCCTCACATGATCACGTTCATGGAGGTCTGTAATGAGCGATAAAATGCGTTTCGCTGTGCGTTAATCACAGTGGTTGTTCTCGAACCACAGGCGTCGAAGCTGACGCCAAAATGCCGCTGGAGAAACTTCCGCCGAAAGTGGGCGTTCGCCCCGGTGAACGCCACTTGTTCCGTGTAGGCACTGCGCCGTGTCACCTATCGGCAGACAGAGAAATTAGGTGCCTTTTTCCTTTCTTCAAGAACCACACATTAACTGCTCGGCGCGGCGTTGTTGCCATGCGTTTGACATCGCGAGCTAACCCGGAGGCATGGTTTGCAGTATCCACGCTTTGCCAGCGCTTTGCATTCCCTTTCGTAATTTAACGCGGCTTGGAAGGCCGCCGGATCATCGTGACGCAGTTGCTGCCGGCACTCGACCTCCAGGGCCTGTATTTTTGTGCTCGGACAGCCCACTCGGCCCGGGGAATGCGAGCTCCCTCACGTTTCCCCTCTCGGCGCTCTTCTGGGGGTGGGGGGTGGGGGTGGTGGAGCGATTATAAATGAAAAGAAGAGAAAATTGAGCCCCGCAACTGCCTCTCAGGGGGAGGACACCTCAACAGTAGCTCACGAGGGATTGGGGTAGAGAAGGGAATAAAAGGATAGGATCAAAAGGTAGAGAGATAGAAAGAGAAGAAGGAGAAAGCGAGGCGCGGGACAGGGAGCGACGGAAGTAAGGAGAAGACAGGAAGGATGGACACGGTTGCGGGAGTCCGAGGACGGGCAACACTGGCGAGAGCTCATGTCGGCGACAGGAGATGGCGTAGGGCCTTTCCAGTCGGCCAGAGCTACGCTGTCGTCGTCGTAGGGGACCGGCGTGAGGAGGTGGCGTAGGACCAGCCCAGTCGGCCAGAGCTGCACTGTCGTCGGAGATCGCAAGGGCACAACCGGTCGGCACGGGATCCAGCGAGCGACTCTTCTCTTTTTGTAGAGTTGTCCGTGGCACACCCATGTGGAAGGTTTCAGGAGAAACTGATGCGCGCGTGCTCGGCGCCACGGCTGCGACGAGATGGACGACGTCACGCACAACGCAGCCAATGGCGCGCATGCCTGGGTACGACGCTGAGAACGACGGCGTATAACTGATAGGACGGCCATTGGAGACCGCTCGTGGCACCGCTGCCGGACAGTTTTTCGTTTCCCCTAGCCGTATACAGCTTTTGCTGTGAAACACCATGCATTCATCCTAAAACGAGGACAGTCAATGCTGTCTTAGCAATCGCAACGGTGCCGCCCCTATTTCAGAGGCCACGAGTATATTAGACACCTTCACTGTAGTGCTTACACGCACAGACCTTTGATGATATCCTGTTTGGCCCGCTGATGTGCCTTAATAGCATCAGTGGGCAAGAAGAGCTTTAGAATATAGCCCGCTCATTTTCTACACTTTCCGTCTCTTACTTGACAAAATATATTCCAAAAATGTTCTTTTGAGCTAAATAAAAATGACGAAATATTCCTTCGTTCAGGGCCACGTTCCACGTTCCTTTTATCTGAATAAACTATAGAAAGACTTTTCCTACCTTTGAAAAAACTTGAGGAAGTGCATTCAGTTTGGATGTTAGAAGCTGGTAAATGAGGAGACAGGAGGTTTTTTTTTTTTTTGGTACAAAGCGTGTGACCTTGCACGTACCCTTTTCCTTCGTGGTGCTTGGCGTCGTGGCGGCGCTCCTTGTGGTGGTGCTTCTTGGCGCCGTGCTGCTCGACGCCGCCTTCGCCGCCGTGCTGCGGCCGCTTGGCGCTGCTCGCGTGCACGAGCGCCACAAGCACCACGGCCACCAGAAGGAGGAGCACGTAGACGCGCATCTTCTTGGGGGCTCGAGCTCGAGTGGGAGGAACGATGCTCACGGCCGCAGTCACCTGCAAGGACGGCCAGAACGAGCATTGTCGGTCGGCGGCGATCCACGATTGCAGAATGTGAAGCGCTACGAGATTAATAATAATAATAATAATAATAATAATAATAATAATAATAATAATAATAATAATAATAATAATAATAATAATAGCCAGAGCTTCGATCCGGAATAAAAAAAACTCCCAAGCATTTCCCCGAGGGTGAAAATGGTTAAGTGCGAATACACGGGGTGATGCTATGAGGGGTATTTATTAATTCGCACTATTATATTTATTAATCACACTATGGTGCCTTTATGGTGTAATGGTTCCTGGGAATCGCAATTTGATCACACGGGGGAGTTTACGTTAACTCACTGGCGAATGCCAACGGATTTTAACTTTACTCCCCTCACGACCCGCTCTCGATGGGAGACTGAGAGAGAAGGCGGGCGCGCGAGAGAGAGGGGTGCGCGCGCAGCTGCAGCGAGCGAGGAGAGCGGAGGAGCGAGCGAAGGGGGAGGGGGTATAAGGCGCGTTACTGACACCGATATCAGCGTCGCGTCCGTGGCTTATTCGGTAGAGCGTCGCGCTGCGGCCCGCCAAGTCCTCTTTCTTTTAAAGATAGAGAGAAGACTGCGGACGCCGCCGACGGCGGTGGATGGTTTGGGGTCGCTTATAAAGTGTATTCACACTTAAAAGAAAGACATTTTGTGTGCGACCACAAGTGTTCAACCGTAGCGTCCCGCCAGTGCTCGAAAGTGTCTCAGAAGGCATCACATACTTCAGGGAGCATTGACACATGTTATAGTGTGTGGCAGAAGCGCAGAATTACACCAGGCATCACAAAGTGCATTTTAGTCAGTCCGGTAATCCGCTATATGAAAAATTCTTTGCGCATAAAACGGAATACCGGGAGTGAACTGTGCATACGCGCGCTCGTTAATCGTGGCCGCACCCCCGAAAGCGGTTTGAAGCTGGTTGGCCCCAAACTGACGCTTTTGTTTGTCTTAAGTTCATGTCCCTAAGCTCTGAATGCAAAGCGTCCGTATCAATTCGACACCGTCTTCGAGAGCCATTCTCAAATGATCAATGCTTAGAGAGTGGTGACGGGCGCTTCCGGAATCTCGGAGGTCATACATAAGGCGTTCGTTTGTTGTTCTTTATTCTCCATAGCTGGCTCTACTTGACGTTGCGGCGGATATGACACACGATATTCGGTATTACTCTACGCCAAGCATGCGGTAAGAGGAAACTGGTGAGACTAAAAAAAAAGCTATGAACTGCGAAACAACTTGGGTGGTTTAAAGGTCTACCCATCAAAAAAAAAAAAAAGCTCAGGCACAATTCATCATCTTGATAAGCCACAGAATCAACGCAATGTACAGCTGCGTGAGCGCACGTATTAATTTACGCAAGCGTTGCGGTATACTTCGATGATTCGCAATGTGGTGATTTATGGCGTGGTGAGCAATTCACAACTGTTTAATCTCAGCGCCCTGTAATCTGTAAACATTGTCTGATCGTAGCGTTGTCAATAAAATACCACTTGCACTTGGCGTTTGAACGCCGATTCCTGCCAGGCTAGAAGCCAGAGCCTTTTTCAAAAATAATGTGCATACAATGCAAAGGTGCCTTTTATAATCTTGTGTATGGTTTGTAAGAGTAGTTTTCGTTTTAAAATATTTGGCTAAAGAAAGAGAGAACGGTTGATCCGCGGTTAATTTGCCAAAGCGTTTTTTTTTTGTTCTCGCCGTACATGCCAGTAAGCAACGTCAGTCGACAAAACCAGAGGCCCTCTCAGGCCTGTTTGTAACCAGAGAAATGATGCCACGCGCAGTACCTGAGCGTAGGGGTCATAAGTTCAAAATCTACTACTGCGTATAGGTCTATTGTATTTATTATTCATCTCGGTTTATGCGTTAATCGACAACGATCCACATCAGGTGGCGGACGGATAGGCTTGCTCATCGGGTTGGCATAGAAACGCTTACGCTCTTAAAGCTAAGTTTGACAGGGCCCGAAGGGTAAAGTTATAGATAACTGCGTCTGATGAGAAGAGACCTTGGGCACACCGGGCTCATTTTTCGAAGTTTCTTTCTCTGCCCTCTCCCTGAGCTTTGCAGAGAAAATGCGCCATACAAAGGAGCACGACTGGGGGACCGTCGTTCATGCGCCTCCTTAAGTGCGCGCGAGGCAGTTCTCACCGTTTCTTTGTTGGCCAGAAGCGTCGGCTCTCACCGCGATTGTTCAGACTTCGCGGCTCCCGACTTCTAAGACGACAGGGATGTGAAGCTTGAGCTTCAAAAAGAAAAAAAAAAAACGAGGGAAGAAGGAGCCAACCGATGGCTTCAAAGAAGGCAACTGAAGACAAGGAAAAACAGGAAGAGGTAGATGAGACAGACCAGAAAAGGAGTGGGTTAATCATCCCTCAAGATGTCCTTTCTTTATTTCAGCGAGAGTATAGAACAAGATAGCCTGTCTTGTTTTTGTTTTTTTTTTACAATTCTTCAAAACAACTTTTTGCGACACCCCGAAAGCGTCATTGAGAGCGAGAAGAGGAAGTAGCTGTTGAGAAAAAGTTAGACGAAACAAAAAAGAATAGAAGAAAAAAAAACGAGTGAGAGCACAAAGGATAAAAAGATCAATAAAGAGAGACAACGAGCGAGAAAAAAAAAGTTACGGTGGGATGGAATGCAAGCATAAAGGAGAAAACCAGGCCTTGTTATACGTTCACGGGGCTTCGCACTCGCGAGTCTCGACGCCTGGCGCAACGTCAAGCTGATCCGCAGTAGATCTCAACTGTTAAGGAATGTGGAAGAAAATGCAAAAGGCGAAAGCAAGTCTCGCGTTCTCCCAGTTCCGGTTCTTGAGAATTCCTTCCGTGTTTTACCATGCGGCATTGAATCATTGTGGTGAAGTTCGTGCAATAAAAAAAAACAAGAGGAAAATACATGAAATAACATTAAAATGCTACAGATAGATAGATAGATAGATAGATAGATATAATAGATATAATAGATAGAATAGATAGATAGATAGATAGATAGATAGATAGATAGATAGATAGATAGATAGATAGATAGATAGATAGATAGATAGATAGATAGATAGATAGATCTCACGCTCTCTGACGTAAAGCTCAACGAGCAGCCGCTCTACGAATAACAATAAGTCTAGGAATGCCGGAACGTGCCAGTTTGGCATATACACGCCAAAGTTGCGAGTGATTGTCGCATGCGCATGGTTTAAGCGTAAGAGTCATGCCACATACGCCACGATAGCTGTGCGGCTGTGTAGTTATGACATTTGCCTGTACTATACGCACGGTTCCCCAGCAAGTTCGGTTCCCTTCATCGCGGCCGCGGCAGCAGCATTCAGACAAGGGCCACGCAATACAACAAAAGACTTGTGCAGTGGAATTTACATCCCCTTTTAAGAACTCCAGGTTGTCAAAATGAATACGGAGACTCCCACGATATAGTGTAGCCTAGAGTCATGTTGTGGGATATATTAATATTTAAAGCGACGCCACATCTTTCAGATTGTAAGAAAAAACAAAGAAGAAAAGCTGTACATGGGTAAGGAGACGGTTAAAGAAGGAAGGAAAAAGATCTCGTTTACAGGAGATGGGCAAACTAGTCTAGGCGATAGGCTAGCTTTAAAGTTACGATGAGGGCAGCAGACGTCTTGAATTGTTAAACTTTATGCCTCTATTGCATAGCATTTCGCATCGCATGCACTGCAGATGGACTGTATGCTGGAGCTTATGCGGACAGATCCATGCAGCACTGTGTGATGCCAAGCTGTCGCTGGCAACGGACCGTGGCAGAGAGGCAGGGAAGCGAAACTAATAATGGCTAAAAGCTTGGCAGACACAGACGAAAACACAACCAAATAGACTCAACACGGCGCTGACCATCAAGTGAAGTTGTTTGGATGAACCAATAAACTTCGGCTGACAGTCTGTGTCTGTGTGAACGTATATGTGTCTATCGCGCTGCCAGCCATTATGTAGATATATTATACCAACTCGCCCAGTGTGCGATGTTGGCGGAGTGATTGTGCGATCTAGAACTGTTGCTAGGATTTGTTTGTAACACGTTAATTGATCGTGCAGGACATAAACATTGCGCGAAATTAATGTAGCGGCCTACGTGCTACACAACCGTATAGCTCTGTGCCAGCAATCACGATGAATTTGACACAATATAAACGCGACGCAAAATAAATGCGACCTTACGCAACAAATTTATATGCGCTGTATATATTCAGCCACTTCGCTAAAGTTTCATTTAACTTAGATTTAAAATTTCGTACTAATTACGTATTTAAAAATGTACTCCTAAGTACGCTGAGTGAAGGCGTCGCATAGAGAGAAGGTTCAATATCAACAGAGTCGTGCGTAAGAAATACACAGTTCTTTTTCATATTTTTCGTGATGGGCTCCTGAAGCATGCACTCCGAGCTCAAATACAAGAATGTGGTTTCTTTCTCGCCTTCACTACACTTGTTACAGGCGCTGTCTCCTCCTCGCCACCTATTTCTTTATAAAACACGTGGACGATGTGAGCAGTAAGCGTTGAGCGTTTCAGTATTAAACGCTTTTCGGCTACACTCACTTATCTCCGCTCGCGGAGACAAAGACACGCAAAAACGAAGTGAAATCAGTTGACCGCGCACGACAGCCACGCGATACAAGGCCGAAGTGGCGTAGAACTGCACGACAAAGCAGGGTGTAGGAGGCAATGCCCCACTGATATCCCTCGTATTCTTATACGGACCAATCAAGAGCTCGTTTTTTTTTCATGACGTCGCACGAGCAGACTGTTGGCGCCACGAATTGTACCGAAAAGACGCGAAACGCGAGAAGGGAATAAGTCGCTCCTTCTGCGAGGTTGTTTAGGGCGTGCATGTCGCTGCACGGAATCAGCGAGTGGCGAATGGATAAGGCCGACGACGATCAAGCGATTTTCAGCTATGCGCGAGTTAGGAACTCTTGCTCGCTGATGAGCCGATCGGACCAATCGGATCGCCAGCCATAGGGAAAGTGGAGATTGGCCGAGGGGCGGAGAGTGAGGGGTGGTCAGTGAAAACGTTGGACCATAAGACCCCCTCAAAAATAACAATAAGATACGGCAATCTCGAAAGTTTGAAGAACGGAAGAGTTTCGCAGAGACGGGAGCCGGAAGTGATTATTATTATTGAGTAAGGAGTACATCGTCGTATGGCGCACTGCAGCGAACTGGAAGCTTGAGCGAGAAACGGCACTTTGAGTGTTTCTATCACTTCTCAGAGAAGCTGCGTCAAAGTCCGCGACACTATAAACACTGGCATAGCGAAGGACACAGCTGCTTATTTCCGGAAGAGCTTTAGTCCTGCAATAATAAAAAAAAAAACTTAGAGCAACAAAGATATCATCAACAACATCCCAGCACGATCATGTGCATCGGCGATCAAGAAACAATTTGCATGGTGGAGAACCTGCGAGATGCTGTGGTTATGCGCTAACATATACTTACTTTCATTGGAAAAGATCTGATGATCGCCTATGGGCGCCGTTAAGTTCGTTTTTATACTAGGTTCGTTCGAGTCAGAAAATGCACCACAAAAGAAAAGGCGCACGAAAGGCAGCATGCACCTTCATGCCCACTTTCACTGAAATGCTCAAGGGTGCACTGTAGCACAACGACACGTTGTGGTGCTTGCATTGCGACACTCTAAGCGATCGAGGGTGGGTGGTGCAGAGTGGAAAGTGGTGCTTAGCTGGACTTGCTGGCGATATAAAAAGTGGTTTGAACTGCACGAAGGCTGGGACGAGAAAATGAACAGTCACGAGCGCTGGTGTTGAAGCGGTGCAGCCTCTTCGCAACGTACGTCACAAAGTGCAAGGGTATGTTGCAAGGTACAAAGGTACGTTGTAAGGTACAAATGTACGTTGTGAAGTTACAAAGTGATCTGCTGCACCTCAAGGAATTTCGGGCATATGTATAGTACAACATACCCTGAGAAGGTGCAGAAAACATTAAGAAAGTGCTGCATCGCATGCACCACAGAACGTGTACGGGCGTAGACCATACCAGTAACTGCATTTTATACGCATTGCTTAGTAGCCTTATGGTGTCTTCACACACGCAGGGTAGCAAACCGGGTGCAACCCGACTGACCTCCCTGCTTTTTCTTTGCCTCTCTCTCTTTTTCACTCAAGCTCTTAAATCTCCCCTCCCACACACTCAAAAAAAAAAGGTAAGGTCATAGGCGTTATGAATAAACACAAATACCATTTCACTGTTCGCTGTTAGACTTGACAACTAAAGCAAATTTGCTTGTGTGATTTTTATACCATGAATCACTATGACTAAGGGCAGCTGCTTAAATATAATAATAATAATAATAATAATAATAATAATAATAATAATAATAATAATAATAATAATAATAATAATAATAATAATAATAATAATAATAATAATAATAATAATAATAATAATAATAATAATAATATAGAACACGTCAGCTTGCGGCTATGGCGTTGCTGCAATGTGCACCTGTGACGCCTTAATCAGTTTCCTCGAAACGCTGAACCACGCCAGTTGATTAGTTATGCTTTCATGAATATTCACGTTGTTCGCGTAGCACCAATTGAGGCTTTTAATTCGGATGCTAACGTGAGCAAAACGAGCGCAACCTAATTCAATCAGAGCCACTTTATTTCGGCTTGTCCGTTCAGTACGCTTCGCTTCTTGCGTTTTTATTGTGAAGTCAGGCCTCGGCGCCGCGAGCTTTGTCACCACTGTTGTTCTTTTAAATTATTAAGCAGCCACTGAGCAGCTACACTGAGCAGCTACACTGTTCAGTAGCAGTTCGTTCTTTTGAGTCATTAAGAAGGCCCGCTTGTTGCTTAAGCAAATTCCAGGAGCTATTGTGAATCTCATTCCCTATTTAGCTCCACTTTCTTGCCTATTACTATCACTCTCGTCATCCCTATCTCGCTGACGCATTCGAGCTGAACAGCGTAAACATCATTACGTTATCTTCTGTTTAGCGCACTAAACGATGCGTCGACCTCGGTATAGCACAGCGAAGGGCGCGTTTTATTTGATTAATTGAGTGACTGGGTCGGTGGTGAGCGGGTGAGTTAGTGAGTGAGGGAGTGGTTAGTGAGTGAGTTGAGTGGGTAAGTGGTTAGTGGGTGGGCGAGTGAACCATGGAGTGAATGATTGAGTGAGCAAGTGATTCATGGAGTGAGTGAGAGTGGTTATGATTGAGTGAATGATTGATTGACTGATTGATTAAGCCGGTCTGCGCGTGAGTATGTGAGCGAGTGTCCCCACTGCTTCTATACACCGGTACATCCGGAACAACCTTACAGCTTAGTTCTCTGCGGTCAATGCCTGGCTACAAGTAGTAGCAGTGCTTGGCCTAGACAGTTTGCTCGATTCGTTGAGAGTTATGAAGACACGAAGAAAACATTCGCGCTGTCCTACGAAATCGCTATATCCCAGAACTCTCTTACTTGCTCCATAGGCGATCTGAGACCACGTTTTTTTTTCACGGAGTGGTTTCTTGTTTGCACCGGTGACACGCGTGGTTAAAGTCCAACGCTCAATTTTATGCGTTTGCGTCTCGAACTTAGCGCACTGCGTAGCTTTGACGTCAAGGGCCTGCGGCGGTAATGTGGAGGAACACGAGACGCGGTGCATTTTCTCAACAAAGAGCTTCGATTCCGAGTGTGTGCGCGTGACTGAACGTTGCGAAATAAAACATTTGGGCTCTCTTTATCGCGGTGCCTCGCTTGTATGACGACACCTGAAGACAATGAAGCCTTCGTGGAACTGCCGCGGTGCAGATTGGTGAATGCCGGAGATCGACAGCATCGCCTGCTTCACTCGCAGAATCGGCGCATAATGCCGCTGGTTTTAGCCCGTGGCATGGCGAAAGAATGAGTAATGTAAGAAAAACACACACACAAAAAAGAAAGGCATTATTATTAAAATAAATGGGCACAGTAATGGTCGCGCGAAAGAACTAACGAACTAAGGAAAAATAACAAAAAAGAAAGAAAGAATAAAAGAGGGAAGAAAGCCAGCAAGAAAGAAAGAAAGAAAGAAAGAAAGAAAGAAAGAAAGAAAGAAAGAAAGAAAGAAAGAAAGAAAGAAAGTAAGAAAGAAAGGTTCCGAACGTGTAGCCTCCTCGGCGTCCATGGCAGACAGTGATGCCGTATCAGCCTGTCCCCTCTTTCTTTCCTTCCTCTTCACCCTAACATGTCTGATCATCCTCACTCATTGTTTTGTGACCAAAATCGTTCAGCATTTTTCCCGTTAGTTTCTAACGCACCACAGTTATGTTACTTGGACTGCATTGTAGTAATACGATTAAGGACCTGCCTTTGCGACACTTTTTTAAGTTACAAAGCTCATACGCCTAGTTATATCGCGCAATGGGAACCAGCTGTAGCTAAGCAAACTGGTGAAAGTGAAAGCGCAGCTAGACCAAGAGTTATAATAGAACCATAAAGGAGAATAACGCGAGCGATGGGACACACGTCGGACGAGGATTCGAGGATACGAAAATCGACGCGAGCGAACACTCCCCCCCCCCCCCCCTTTCGCTCTGAAAACGGACATCACTTAGCGCGGCCCAGCAGACAGAAAGAACACGGCGAATCAAAGCGACTTTTTGTACGTGGACCAAAAAGCAGGAAAACGCTGCCGCGCTAATGCACTGAAGGTGGGGGCGCTGCTATCAAGGCTCGCGCAGAAAAGCCCCGAGAATGCTGCCGTTGTTGTTGGTGGTGTTCAACCGTGGACAAAGCAAGGGGGAGAACGAGAGAGAGAGAAGGAACACCGAGCGTCAAGTTCGTATAGAAGAAGAAACAGAGAAGACGACGGGGCAGGAGAAGAAGAAACGCTGAGCGTAAAAATACTTATATAGAAGAAGAAATACAGAGCTTTACGTCGGGACATGAGCGTGCCGGCAACAGCGCGAAGGCAGGTGCCGTTGCGAGGAAAATGAGGCAGAAGACCTGCAATCAGCGAGGCGCGAGAAAAAGGCAAGAAGAATCAGAGCGGCGGAAATGCTGTGCGCACGGACCGACCGGAGAGACGTCTACGAGAGGGGCGCGCCGCGCGTTCTCCGAGAGCGTTCTCGCGGGAGAAGGAACGTCGTTGTTTTCTTAGTTGCAGCGCCCTCCATGTGTACGGACGGAACGATGTATCACGGTGAACGCCTTGCGGCGTTCTCTCTGGCGAGAAGACGCAACGACGAACCGACGTCGATCGTTTCTTTCCTGCAGCCGGCGATAAGTGAACGAAACACGATACTTCGTGTGTTTGTTTGTTTCAACGCGGTGATCGGTAAAAGGGTCGTCAATGTCTTCGTACACTTAGCCGTCCATCCTTTTTCTGACGCGCTCAAAACATGTTGCGCCGACGTCGCTAATTCGTTATCTCTGGAACACTGTGCTTCCTTTTCAAATCTTTGTAGAGAACGAAATGGGAACAGAAGCGTTCGTTTCTCTGTCAGACGCAGCATGGTGACGCCAGAAAGCGGCAAAGGGGTCACTATTGCCAGTTCTTTGTTTGTAGTGCATTAATTACAATACAAATAGAAATGAGTTAAAGAGGAAGTAGTAGTAATTTGCGGCATGTATAGAGACTGAACCTGCAAGCTGCTACCCTCACTTCTGCAAGCTCCCATGTGAACACTGTTGACTAATGTTCCCGGCCATGACGGCCGCATGTTCGATGGAGGCGAAAATGCTAGAGACCACAGTATTTGAATTTAGATGCACGTTAAAAAAAACCTAGCTAAACGAAATTTCCGGAAACCTCCACTACCGTGTCAATGAATAAATAAATGAATGAATGAATGAATCAATCAATCAATCAATCAATCAATCAATCAATCAATCAATCAATCAATCAATCAATCAATCAATCAATCAATCAATCAATCAATCAATCGCACTTACAGAAGTGGTAAAAAAAGGTGATATGCACTGTATCCGTGGCACTCAACGGTATTGTTTTGTATAAGTGTTCACACCTGTCTACTCGAAATCCAACCTGCGCAGCTGTTCTTTTCGTAAAAGTGTTCGTGCAACTTTGGCTGCAGTGTGAAACACACCCTGAGTAGTCCTATAGTTACCCCACACTTGTCGCTAGGGTATCTGCCACCTCATTCTCAAATAACCCACTGTAAACCGGAATATAGTATAATGTAGTTTTGCAACTCTAGTTTTGCAACATAAGTTGCATTACAACGATTTATTATTGGGTACACCATGCTGAACGTCCCGAAGCAACGAGCGGGATATCAGAGACAATAATGTAGAAGGCCCCAGATCGAACTAATTTTCAACGTTCCCGCGGTCATGTTACGTGAATTCAGTAATGAAAAGAACAACACACGACTGTACACTCGCTCAGCTTTCAGCGAGAAATGCAGAACCACCCGCATAAAACCTATAGCGCGCTCATAGCCGTCGCGAAAATTTCTACAACGGCGCACCAGTATCGGTATAACGCAACTTCGCGAATATCGCAAGATCACTCCAGGTGTATTCAGCCTCCCGTCACGTCGCGGTTGCCTCAAGCAAGGGATGCGTTCGTCGTCCAATCTATAATTCGTGGCGTTGCCTCCACAAGCGAAGGGATTTGATAAGCCCATATATCAAACTGCACAGGGCACGAGGTTCGTCAGAAAGTTGTGCCGCCAGACAGCGTATACACACGAACCGGCGTATCATTGCATCATCGAATCCCGCATACATTCGTCGGCTCACTGAAACATCATAACCTTGCCGACACAAAGGACTTTCCAATCCGACGATAATCGAACACCAACTAAAGCACGAAAAAAAAAAGAAGTATTCGAAGTTTCGGTCTAGAAAGCGTAACAAAACGTTCGAGCATAAATTGTGGGTACATTTGAAAACAACACGCGAACCTCATAGCGAGCGCATTACCTCTGGTAATAGAATACCCCGTTTTCGCTGTGTTCGCAATATATCATTCGAGTCTGCGGTCAACGAATCGCGGAACCTGAAAATGGGAACAATCGATTTTCGTGCAATGTGGAATACACGTGCGCCTGTTTATATTCGGCACCACGCGAAATTAACCCGCCCTAATATGGAGAATAGTTTCGACTCCATGCACATACATGCAGCGCGTTCGGTATGCGTTATAAACATTGGTCGCATTACTTATAGCACGAGATGGGCGCCTGCTTGCGCACCTATACACTGTCACACCTGAATGAGATAGACGGTTGTTCGTTCTGTCTAAACAGTGCGAACGCTGAAATGACGGGCGAAGCGAGGCGTTGCGTCCATACTCGGGCCGAAACTTGCCATTACACAGCGGTTTAAATGACTCAAATCGAAAGGAACCTATTCACATATATAACCGTCGGCAACAACATTTCACTGAGGATGTATAAAAAAAATAAGAATTGGACACACGGAGGGACAGGCGGACGCTTCGCCCTACTCATCATCATTCACTCCGCGGATATGTTGTGATTTTTTTTATATATTTAAGAGAGATATGAGAGAGAGACAGCTCATGCTGGAACGCATACGCTATGCATACGATAGAAGCGCATCACCGTTATTGGATGTCCCGAACCACTGGGAATTCGATACACTCCCAATTGGCAGAGTGTTTTCTTCGGTTCCTTTGACATGAATGAAGAAAAGAAAGAAAAGAAAATAAAGAATAAAATGCGCGACACCTAGCGCGCGTGATCTGTCCGTCACTCCTGCAGATGGCCATGCACGTAAATTTTTGCGTGGGATTACGTAACTTGCATATTCGCATGTGGGATATTTCTGTGTTGCCTTCGAAGCGGAAACACGAGTTTGAACGTCTCGCGTGGTATACGTGGGCGCGCGCGTTCCAGTGTTCCCCCTATCTCGAGTTTCTTCAAAAATTGAATTACGCCGCGCGGTTGGATGCTCACAGCGACGTCGATCGAATATAGCGTTAGCGGCGCGCGCATCTGGTCTGAGGCGCGTCTCTGCGTAAGTGGACGACGCCGTGGACGCAAGTTACAAGTACGAACGTCCCTTTAAGCAGCTATTCTTCTTTTTCTAACAACAAGCCCGAGACACGGAGTCGGCACACAGTAAGATAAATTGCCCGTCAGTAAAATGACATACATAATGCACGCGTTTCATCCTACTTCATGTTTGTAAAGACGTGCATGCACCGTCGACATAATGAGCAGCTTGTATCGCTACAGCACCTCAGAATGTCGGACGGCGCGTATCCCTGTATAGAAACGTAAAATAGCTTTATACACGCATTCTGTAAGGAACCGAAATCAATATCACGACGATAAAGAGGGAAAAAAGTTAACAAAGTTAATCAAAATGGTAACAACGGGAAATTTAAGCGCATATTCACAGATGTACTTGCAGCTGTGTTTAACACTGAGCAATAAAAGCACGCGAAGTTTCGCTGTGACCATTGCGAAATAAAAAAAATGCAGCATAACGCAGCGAGTTCTGTTGGTTTTAGTAAAACCAATGACGCCCCTTCACGCTTTAGTATTTCACCCAATGCTCCGATATGCAGAAGGCAGAGCGCCTTTCATGGGATCATGCGTAGTAAGCCTTTTGTGAAGGGTTACGGTTTCCACACGTTGTATACACTATCGTTAGCGATCAAACCTGTCTGAAAGGCGTTATTTCGGTTATAAGCGAAGCGAATTGAAAAACCGAACGGTGAATTACGTAAATGATATCTCATGCTTCTGGAAGAAAAGGTGGCGTCCATTATATGACGTCATTTCCGTGACGGACTTGACGAAAAACCAGTACAGCCACGAAACTATCAGAAAAGCTTAAGAGAGGCAATCTCAATTAACGACTACCACGCAGAGTTTTTTTTTTTGCAACCGAAGCATTTCATACAGGGCTCCACCAAACATTACTCAAGGTTATATAAACGACAAGCAAGAGTATTGCATGAGAATGGTTATTTGCGCTCCTAAAGACGGAGGCTCAGCGGGAAGTCTATTTTCACGCAGGTGCTAGGCGTACACGAATGCAGCGTAGGTGCGTACGCCGCACAAACCATTGCGTGGAATCTGCGGACAGGTAGCGCGTGTGCAGAGCTGCAACCACTCCGCGGGATCCGCACTCCGCTCAAGCGGGTCAAACTCATCCGGCGGCGAGGAAAATTATTCCGAGCCGTCGCGGGGTACCTGCGAGGTGAGCTTCACCACATCTCACGAAAGCGCCGTGCAACTATTCCGCCGAGCTTGTTCGCCCCCACAACACGCGCTGCTGTCTCGCGGCGCAGCACCTCTTCCTCTCACATTGCGTGGCTGCCAGTCGCTTTAGTAATGCAGCGCGCGCACATCTGTAGGACTTTGGCTTGAGCCAATTAGACGCACTCAGCTCGCCCAACTCTGTGCTATGTAGTTGTAAAAGGAGGTGGTTTAGCGAAGGCGTTCCCTTACCAACGCGAGATGTCGGTGCGCTAGGCTTCCACGTCAGACGCACCTGCATTGCAGGCAAGCACGCCTGTGTGCATGCAGGTGTTTTCGTACGTGCGTTTCATCTTTTTTTGGAAGAGGTTGGGGAGGGGTTGAGTGGGGGGGGGGGGGAGGTGCTAGCGGCAAACTTTCAACTCGAATTTCACTCAACGCGTAGTACGCGGTTGTTCCTCGCGGTGCCGAGTTCACTCGAACGAGCCCGGGTTTCCCGCATAACCACTCCGATGGCTGCACAGAGCGTGGCCACGAATCGCACGCGTCGTGACTTGAGCGGTAACGTACGTAGTTGCGCACTGTTATATAAGCGGGTTGAATGCGAAGCGCGTGGCAGTTGATTGACGGGGGAGGCAGAAAGGGGATGCGTTCGTGGTGAACCTGGAAATGAGGAGTTCAGTTTTGTTAAAAAGATTGGTCGACAAAAGTTTTTTTTTTTTTTTTGGCAGCGGAGCGTTGCCCACACTTACAAATTGGCTGCCGTCGGATTCGAGTTACTCGATCTAGATGGAAGCTGCGACTCTGGAGATAACTCGAGCGCCTGTCATTGAAATAGGTGCTCACGAAAGTAACGAGGAAAGTCAAGGTAAAGAAAAGTAAACCGCACGTTTTGCCCGCTTTGCCAGGCGCAGCTTTCGAAGTCAGAGCATGTATCCATGCAGTGTACGCGCTTTCGGTTGTCACGGTGTTACAGTGCCAGTGTTAAAGTTTATCTTACGAACCGGATGTCGAAGACTAAATTTTAGTAACGGGTCTTCTTTTCTTTTTTCTCAGCGATGCACACGATGTAATGACACTGAGCGAGCGTCCCAACATTCACTGTCGTATGGACACCACATGAGAGATGATTTGGGCATTAAGGATGAACTAGCGTAAGTCGAGACAGCGCATGGGATAAAAGTGTAGGTGAGAATGTTTTCGAGCGCGAGTGAACTTCTGTATATAGCACGTGAGTGTTATTGCACAAAAAACAATTATTAAATTGAACTAAACTAAGTTTAAATTGAAACTCAAGGACAACAACAGAGAGAGATGGGTAGAGCGAGACACAAAGTTTGTTATCAAGAGACTTCACACAAAGGCAAACAATACCTCATTAAGTTGCTTAACTCTGCCGATTAGGTCTCAATTTACAGAAGGGAAAAAAAGCTATTGCCCCATGATTTGGACAATGCTTTCGTCCCGTATATTGAGCTGTTGTGCCATGATGTCCATCAAACAAATAGCCCAGCTTCTAAATGTTTTACCTTTGCCCCGCCGCGGTTGTCTAGTGGCTAAGGTACTCGGCTGCTGAGCCGCAGGTCACGGGATCGAATCCCGGCTGCGGCGGCTGCATTTCCGATGGAGGCGGAAATATTGTAGGTCCGTGTGCTCAGATTTGGGTGCACGTTAAAGAACCCCAGGTGGTCGAAATTTCCAGAGCCCTCCACTACGGCGTCTCTCATAATCATATGGTGGTTTTCGGACGTTAAACCCCGCATATCGATCAATCAAATGTTTTACCTTTAGGAATCGCGATGACCAGTGATACCGCAACGCCACCTCGACTGTGCTCCGGGCTGCTTTGCGAGTTTTTTGGTTTAACGCTTCAGCTGCACAGGGGTGTTCGGAAACAAGCACTGTTTTTCAGCGCGGAGAGGCACGTCTTATCGGTAGGTTTTTCCCCCGTGTATTTACGCTATCTCGCGTACGGAAAAGACGAGCCTCGGCGAGCAATACGGGTCGTCGCGACAGCGTTCGATACAGTATAGATAAGACGTCGGTCGCATCGGCAGCTGTCGTCCAGAGGCTCCGTTTACCGTTATCTCGGCTAAACAGGGCTTCCTCCCCCTCGCAAGCGTCTCTCATCCAAATCTCGGCTCATGCGGCTGTGTGTATAGTCTATAGCTCGAAAGCGGCGCGCCAGTAAAGAAAACAAAGGATTCCTCCACGGCTGAGTCGCCCCTCAACGGATCAATCCTCGTCACTGGAGCTCTGCGAGAGAGCAGACCTTCCTTACTTCATTTGTTTATTGCTTTTTTTTCGTGTTTGTGCTTTTCTATCTGACGGGTGCAGGCTAACGTCGAGTCAACAACTCTCTCTGCTCAAAACAGATCGGTATATCGTTGGAAGTGCAGCCGCGATTTGGCTAATGAGACGCGGCTTTATCGTTTTGTTTTTGTTTGTGCTGCGGATCCTGTGGATGAATGGTATAATGCCGGGGGGGGGGGAGTCAGTTTTATAAAAGCAGCTAGCGCAAGATTATTGTTTAATTAAGTGAACGATAAAGATAAGTGTGACAGTTGGGTGTCGATAATAAGCTGTAAAAGCATACACAGAAGCCCCCTCTTGCATCGGTAAAATATATACGCAGAATATAGATTCTACCTTGCTTTTTTAAGGCATCCTTATCCTTTTAATCTTTTTTTTTTCATCCTTAGCAGCCTTTTTTTAGGCATCCTTTTAGGCATCCTCATAGAATGCTTACCAGACGTAACAGCACAATGTAAGCTGTCAAAAATTAAAAAAAATGTCAACACGAGGATGCACTGACCTAACAGCCAGGATAAATATGCGACTACAATGCGTTAAATATATTTATTTGTTTTTTTCTTCATTCTAGTTATTCATTATTGTCACTAGTTATAATATTTGGATTCGCCGCTGTTATTCTACGTTTTTCTCACGATGATACGTCCTCCTCGTACGTCGTCTTTGAAATATTTTTATTCCTCTGTGCTTCAGTAAATATCATAAAATTCTTTTCTCCTCCTCGCTGAATTCATATCTAGTAGCAATATTTTTTTAATAGTGGCTTTACATAAAAACACCATACATAATTCATTAAGCTTGTGTTACCTTGAG
Source organism: Rhipicephalus annulatus (assembly GCA_013436015.1). NCBI lineage: Eukaryota > Metazoa > Arthropoda > Arachnida > Ixodida > Ixodidae > Rhipicephalus > Rhipicephalus annulatus. The sequence goes on along the minus strand of WOVY01010187.1, from coordinate 741,009 downwards.
CGTTTTCGTGTCAAAGCACTCACGTTGCAGCAGTGTGTGAAGAATAGTTCGACATTAGCTCTCTGCAGCGACATGACAAGAGTCACGACGTACCACCTGTGTTGCCACCAAATATTTTGTAGCTTTAAAAGTGAAGCCTGTGAGGAGACGATTATGAGAGCCGCGGTAGCGGAAGACATCGTACTCAGAACACCGTAACCTATCAATACCCTTTAATAGGACAAACACTGCCAGGAAGCTCCACGTGCTAGCACGCCAAAGCAACATGTCTGGAAGCCTTGCAGAGATACAATTCCTTTTATAGCGCTCAAAACCTTAGACAATAAAGTGTTATGGGAAGGAAATAAATCCTACGCCACCAGCGGGGCTTGCCGTCACGTCAGAAGGCCGTACAAGCACGCCGCTGTCGTTTTTGGAATTATGTTGGATACATACGGTATCGGAGCCACACGCTTACAAGCAGGCGGTTAATCAGCTGTCACGTTTATAATGAAGGTTAATTTTAACGCGTTCATTGTATAGCACACAGTTTTCTCGCGAAAAGCTGCGATCGTTACGCCACCTGGCGGAACACATCTGGATCACGCACTGTTTCCGCCACGGCCTCAGGGATCCGTTTCGGTAGCGCAACGAAATACAGGAGTTAACCGAACAAATACGCAAAAAAAAACGCTTACGCCGAGGTGCGAGTGCCACTGAGGTGAAGGATTAGAGCTGCTTAAATTTTATAGCCTCTATGTCCGGCCTCAACCTAGTTTCCCTCCCTATAGTGCAGTCTAGCAAGCAAGACAGTAGAGCGTCGGTAACCATCTTATCATCTCTATCTCGTATAGCCACTTGATATCACTATATATAAGGTTTGCCACTCAACAGCGGACTTGAAGTAACCAGTAAAAACTTTGGTGTCCACGGAAAACCACACGCGTGGGGGTTTGTGCCACGGGCGCTGCACAAGCCCCACTACCGACAGGCGTGAGTGTTAAACAAAAACTCTGCTCGGCGAAGTGGAAGCATGATGCATCTATTCTATAACCTACATTATTCTAAAATTCCGTAATTTATAGGACCACTCAATTATTGGCCAATCCCCAAAGTGGGTGAACCGGAGTATAAGGTAAACAAGAACAAGATGTGAAGCACGGGAAACAGTTGAAAGAGTCAGAGAGATAGAAATGAACAGGTATAAAGTATAAAAACAGAAAATTGAGATAAAGAGAGAAAGAAGAGAGAGAGAGAGAGAGAAAAGCGACCAATAGAAAGAGGGAAAGAAATAGAGGGAATGAAGACACGACTATGTAGAAATAGAGATAAATAAAAACAAAGAAGCTCTCACGAAAAAGAGATAGAAAAAAAGCAGGAGACCGAAAGAGAAAGAAGCAGAGAAGGAGAGAGAGAAAGAACCACATAGAATCAGGGATAAAAATTAAATATTATAAAGAAAAACAAATGCATAAGAAAGGAAGAAACAAGGAAAGAGAGAGAAAGGGTAGGGATAGAAATAAAGACAGGGACGAACGGGAAAGAAAAAGAAATAAAAGAAGGAATTGAAAGAAATAGAAAGCAACAGGTACAGAAACAAAAAAAACAAAGCAAAAAATAAGGATAAACACATCTATAATTTAGTATAAAATTTTCTTTTAAGATTTCACAAATCATTATATATGCCATTCAAGTGTAATCGCGTCTAACTAATTATTCGTTTCTTGGTCAATAGTGGACGTGAGCCATATATGTAGGCCACCATCATCATCGCCATCACCAAGAAAGCCCACCCAGCGTCAACTCTTCCATTAGGCTTGGCACCACTAGTTCGAGGCAGCAACAATTCTTTTTTTCGTGAAGGTTAGCTTTAAAACGACTCTCTCTTTATGTGCGGACCACCGAATGCGCTTCTGAAACCATGATTTGTTTCTAAAATAATGATCGTCAATAACATATTTTTCACTTACGCTACATAACACTGATGTGCGCGCCAGCGCTCAGGTTTCAAGGCAAGAGAAAAACAAAAACTCTGGCCTTTTATAATCCTTCCTCTCCTAAAAATACTCGAGGAATGAAGCGTCAAAAAATGGAAGGTTAAAGCGAATAAAGCGTAGAACTTCGGTGTTTACACAGGCGAAACGCAGATGCAGAACGCTCGACGCGTTCGGAAGTTCTATAAGGCTTCGCGGTATCGTGCCGGATGTGCTCAAAGCGCAATTGAAAATTCACGACTTTAATCCCCGTCTTTTGTTATAAAGAAACTCCGAACGCCCTCGCTTCCTGCAGGTGTATAAGAACAAGCACTATAACTCTTGGCAGGCGCTATTTAATGTACAAGAATGGAGGATTTAGGGGAAGGGTGGGGTGGGATTGCGGGAGGGGGTGCTGTTTGACAAGAGCATCTGGAAGCCGGTTATTGCCCTCTGCGAAGCGTGGTTTTGTAAGTGGTTCGAAAATTTGCGGAAATAAACGAGCGTATTAAAGGCCATTCATGCGGGGGGGGGGGGGGGGGCACACGCGCGTATGTAATGTTTGCGGGCAAGTTTGCGAAGAGAACGAAGGCAAACGTTTGTGAACGAAGGAGGGGAGCAGCGTTACATTGATTTCTGTTTCATTCTTTCATCTCATGTTTTATTCATTACTTATTTCTTTCCTATTTTCTTTCACTCGTTTATCTCGGGTCTTAACTAATTAATTAACTGAATTAACACGTTCATTCACTCTCTTTCTTCGCTGCTCACTTTCATTCTCCCTTCCTTCAGCTCTTTCCTCTTTTCTTTCACTCGTTTATCTCGGGTCTTAACTAATTAATTAACTGAATTAACACGTTCATTCACTCTCTTTCTTCGCTGCTCACTTTCATTCTCCCTTCCTTCCCTCCCTCTTTTCATTCACTCATGCACTTATTCATGTCAGTCCCGAGTAAAATAGGGCGCGCCTGTACATTTGAGGTGTGACGCAATCAGAAGAGAGGAAAAAAAAACCATGATAGGCGAAAGAAGAAAGCAAGTCCGTCTTCACATTCTTAGCGTCCGGCTGTCTATTTCATTTTCCTTTATTATTCATCACCTCCCCCACCCCCTGTTCTTTAGCGAGATCCACGTTTTTCTCAACGTCCCGTGTAGTTCCACCGTGTAGTTGTATCGTCCATAATTCAAGCGAGCACTTAGTCAAGCCCTGTCTTGTCGCATTATCCTGAACACGAGCAGCTGAAAATGTTACCGTGCATCGAAGTTTTTTTTTCTCACACGAAACTTTTGTTTTTCACTAGCTCGCACATTTTGGCAAGGAGCTTTACAACTAGTAATATTTTTTTTCTCCGGCCAGGCCACGTTCACCGGTGTTAAAATATAAGTCAGCCTATTTTTTTGGGCCGCGTTACCGCATACAAAAAGGCGAGGTTCCTGCCCATCGAATAACTTTGAGCAAGCTTTATTTTTTTTGTGTGTACTTTTAGCAGATGTAGTTACAGGTTTTTGTCATCTTTATTTTAGTCAACCTTAGCTGCAATGCTGATTGTGCCTTACTTATTATTTGCTGCTGCATCATAAAAAGAAGCTGGAGAGAGAGATAGAGAGTTAACTCCCTATCGAAAAGCAGAAAATTTAGTCGAAATATGCAAATCGCTGACTTGCTACTCTGCGTGAAGATGGGGATTGGGAATTGAAAGTACGGACAGCGAGAGAGAGAGAAAAAAAAAGATGTTAGGATAGAACAGAAAAAAATGAAGAAAGAAACAACACGAGGCCCTGTATTTTGTTTCTTGGGTGAGGACGTGCGCTGATAATCGCTCATTACGTGGTTTCAAGGTACAGCTAAATTTTGTCGAGCTTACCGATACCATACAAATACGTGAATGCAGGTTCGCACACTTAATTATTGCGTCTTCGTCGAGGCAAACTTCTTCGCGGAGTCAGGTTGGTACAGCGTTTAAGAAACTGTGGTCACAGTTTCTCATTATCCGTTTTCTTTTTGCCCCGTCTGCCCCGCCCCCCTTCCCAAGGTAAGACTTAATCATAACGCACACTCACCCACTCACTCACTCAAATAGTTAGACAGACAGACAGACAGACAGACAGACAGACAGACAGACAGACAGACAGACGGACGGACGGACGGACGGACGGACGGACAGACAGACAGACGGACAGACAGACGGACAGACAGACGGACAGACAGACAGACGGACAGACAGACGGACAGACAGACGGACAGACAGACAGACAGACAGACAGACGGACAGACAGACAGACAGACGGACAGACAGACAGACAGACAGACAGACAGACAGACAGACAGACAGACAGACAGACAGACAGACAGACAGACAGACAGACAGACAGACAGACAGACAGACAGACAGACAGACAGACAGATAGATAGATAGATAGATAGATAGATAGACAGACAGACAGATAGATAGATAGATAGATAGATAGATAGATAGATAGATAGATAGATAGATAGACAGACAGACAGACAGACAGACAGACAGACAGACAGACAGACAGACAGACAGATAGATAGATAGATAGATAGATAGATAGATAGATAGATAGATAGATAGATAGATAGATAGATAGATAGATAGATAGATAGACAGACAGACAGACAGATAGATAGATAGATAGATAGATAGATAGATAGATAGATAGATAGATAGATAGATAGATAGATAGATAGATAGATAGATAGATAGATAGATAGATAGATAGATAGATAGATAGATAGATAGATAGATAGATAGACAGACAGATAGATAGACAGACAGACAGACAGACAGACAGACAGACAGACAGACAGATAGATAGATAGATAGATAGATAGATAGATAGATAGATAGATAGATAGATAGATAGATAGATAGACAAATAGATAGATAGATAGATAGATAGATAGATAGATAGATAGATAGATAGATAGATAGATAGATAGATAGATAGATAGATAGAAATTCGTTTGGTAACAGGCGAAGTGTTCTTGCGGGGAATGAGCGCAAAATAACAAATAAGAACGGTCCTTTTACGCACTTGGGATACAGTCATACACAACGTCCGATTCGATTCCGCGATGCAATGCACCTGTGAACAGGCATCTCGGTCGAGAAAGACAGCGACTATTTTAAGTAACGCTGGTCCCGAGAAGATGCCCACGGGGCGAGCGACTGCGGATGCATTGCGAAGGCGGCGGTACATATATAATGGGGCGCCGGATTAGAAGCTGCTTCACACTCGAGCCGCGGGCAGGAACTGGGTTTTGCAATCGCTTTAGCGCTCAGAACTTTCGCTCCTTGAAAGGCTTATATTGGTTTTAACGTCTTGTATTAACGTAGTCGCACTTACAGGCACCGGTGAGGGATGTAGGGAGGAGTAGGAGGAGGGGGGTAGACGTTGCGACATGGTAGATGTGTGTGCGGGGGGATGCGGAAGGAAACCTTGGTTTCGTTATTGCCAGAGGGTGCATTTGTGGAGAGAGAGAAAGGAGGAGGAGGAGGAATAGGAGGAGAAGGAGCCTTGTAAATAAACTTCGCCTCTCCGACGTTGGCGAGAGTGGTGGAAGCGGTGTGTGCCTCAGCTAATTACCGAGCCGCCTTCGTTCTGGCAAGATTCTTGGCGTGGACATGGAGGTTCGGAGAAAGGAGGCGATACGTGATTCGAAGTGTAAGGAACGCGCAGCCGCAGGTCGGCAAAAGGAGGGGTGTCGTTATGCGTGCCACGTGTCCTGTTTTCCAGTCTGTCCGCACTGTGATTGCGCGCATGTTTGTTTGCACCAGTATAACCTCCTTGATTTGCACAGCTTTGTGTATATATGCGAGATTGAGTTGATTGAGGCACGGCCGTTTCGAGAGTTGCATCATGGGGAGTGCGTCTGTAACTCCGTTCCGCGGCAGTCACCGTCCGTATATATATATATATATATATATATATATATATATATATATATATATATATATATATATATATATATATATATATATATATATATATATATATATATATATATATATATATATATATATATATATATATATATTGTAGTGGGGAATTCACAAGGCAATGATAGTGGGACCATCGCTGAGTGCGAAGCGCGAGCACGAGCTGTAGACACTGGACTGCCCGAGCATTTGTTCCTGTACCGGCTGTCTGCCTATTACCTGGCGTCGCTAATAAACCCCCTTGCAAAGTGGTGGAAGTGTGCTGGGTACGCAAACCTGGAACTTCGAAGCCGGAAGCTGCCCACTACATCAGCAATGCCTGATCAGACGACCGAGCAAGGCACCACCCAGCAAAGCACGGCCCTAATCTCAACTGGTCATCGTGCCTACCACCCTGCGCCAACGAGATCCGCCCTTCTTCAGTGGCACCGAGGACCAAGATGTGGAAGACTGGTTGCAGCTGTTTGAGAAGGTGAGCGCCGCCAACAAGTGGGACGACCCCTCGAAATTAGAGTATGTCCCATTTTATCTCAAAGACGTCGCCAGCCTGTGGTTCACAAACCACCGCACTGAATTTATCACTTGGGCCGGTTTCAAGACCACCCTCGCAGCTGTGTTCGATCGCCCCGCAGTGCGCAAGCTGCGTGCTGAGCAGCGCCTACGCGGACGTGCACAAAGGCAGGGCGAAAACTTCACAAGCTATATTGAAGATGTAATCGATTTATGCCGGCGCTTCAACCCTGAGATGACCGAACATGACAAGATCAGGCATATCTTGAAAGGCATAGACGATGATGCCTATCAAATGTTGCTGGCAAAGAGCCCAAGTACCGTATCCGAACTTGTGACATTGTGCCAGAGCTTGGAAGAGATTCGGAAACAACGTGCAGCAGTTCGGAGGTCGACGACAGCAGACGACTCTCTCGCTGCCCTGGCCGTCGGTGGTGACAGCTCCCTGCTGGAGCAGATAAAAGAATATGTACGCGAAGAGGTCGCACGACAACTTTCATGTCTCTCGTATCTGCCGACCACCGAAGCACCAACGAACCGCCTAACGCCGACAATAAGACAGGCTATTCAGGAGCAGGTCTCCGAGGCGTTGCCATTACCTACGCCTGCCTCTCAACCAACGCCTGTTGCCGCGCCACTGACTTATGCGGCCGTCGCGGCAATGCCTCCTGCATCTCGTCTGCCAATGTATACGCCACAACCTGTGCGACCGTCCACCGCGCCGTTTCCACAGCAACACGCCGGAAATCCTTGGCGCACCGCTGACAACCGGCCTATATGTTACTTTTGCGGAATTCCAGGTCACGTTGCACGTCTATGTCGTCGGCGCTTCACAGTTAACGCACCAAGATATCCTGACTATTCGTTTCGACCTCCATACCACGCGCCTCACGTACCACCTGAAGTTCACGAACGCGATGCGCAAACTGCTTCCGGCGCCCGAACATTCGCTTCTAGACGTTCTACTTCCCGCTCGCCTTCACCTTCACCAAGTCGTCGTTCCGTGTCGCCTATGCGTCGACGACCCACCTCCATTGAGACGGAAAACTAACTGCCGCAGCTCCGGAGGCACGAGCTGCGTCATCGTCTAATCGTTCAAGTCCTCGCCTGTCTCCCGCCAATCTTATCGATGTAATCGTCGAAGGTGTACGAACACTCGCACTCATCGATACCGGTGCCGCGATATCTGTGATTAGTGAGAGACTCTGCCGCTCTCTTCGTAAAGTGACGATGCTTTCTCCCGTGGTTTCTCTTAGTACTGCGAGCGCCCAACAAATTGAGCCCGTCGCGTCATGTACAGCAAAAGTTGTGATTCGAGACGTGTTGTACATCATTGAATTTCACGTGTTGGCTTCATGTTCCCACGATGTCATCCTAGGCTGGGATTTTTTATCACGTCATCACGCCGTCGTGGACTGCGCTCGGGCCGAAGTGGAGCTGTTACCGTTTGGTGATGCGCCTTCTGTTGATGCGGCCGTATCTAGTGTGGCTAACCTTGTCGTCGCGACGGACATAGACCTTCCTCCTTTCAGCGCCCAGTTTGTCCCTGCCTGCTGTGCTTCACTTTCTGACGCTACCGTCCTATTCACGCCATCTGACATCTTCGGTAGCCGCCACCACACATCGCTGCCATTCGCCGTTCTTGAGCTTTGTCAAGACACTACCGGGATATTTATTTCCAATCCCAACTCGTGCCCCCTCAGTTTGCGCCGCAACGAGACGCTCGGCCACATTCAGCTCGTCGATGAAGGTACTATCGTGCCTGCCGATTTCTTCGACACCAAGCCGAATATGGAGCTGAACGCGTTGGTTCCTCACTTTGCCTTGAACAGCGTGTCTACCGATGCATTTCACCATTCTATTGACAGCCATCTCGCCCCGGCTCAACGAGAGCAGCTTGTTACCCTGCTGCACGAATTCAAGCGTTCGTTTGACTTTTCCCAAGCAGTGCTAGGAAGAACGAACACCGTTGTGCACACAATTGACACAGGAAAGAGTACTCCTTTGCGCCAGCGCCCTTATCGTGTGTCACCAGCGGAGCGTCGGGTAATTGCAGAACAAGTAGACGACATGCTACAGCGCGGAGTAATCAAGCCTTCTTGTAGTCCTTGGTCTTCCCCAGTTGTACTCGTCAAAAAAAAGGATGGTTCAGTCCGATTCTGCGTAGACTACAGGCGCCTAAACAACATTACGAGGAAAGATGTTTACCCTCTTCCCCGCATAGACGACGCTCTCGATTGTCTCCAAGGTGCAGAATTCTTTTCCTCGCTTGACCTTCGCTCGGGTTATTGGCAGGTCCCAATGGCTGAGTCTGATCGTCCAAAAACGGCGTTTGTCACACCGGATGGCCTCTATGAATTTACCGTGATGCCATTCGGACTCTGCAATGCGCCTGCCACATTCGAGCGAATGATGGACAGCATTTTACGTGGTCTCAAATGGAACATTTGCTTGTGCTATCTTGATGACGTTGTTGTTTTTTCACCCGATTTCACTTCGCATCTCACTCGTCTGCGCAAGATTCTACAGTGCCTTACAAACGCCAGGCTTCAGCTTAACCTGAAGAAGTGTCACTTCGGGGCTAAACAACTCACCATACTTGGTCATGTCGTCTCGAAAGCCGGAATTCTTCCCGACCCTGACAAGCTTCGTGCTGTTGCCGAATTTCCTAAGCCGACTACTGTTAAAGAACTACGGAGCTTTGTGGGCCTGTGCTCCTATTTTCGTCGCTTTGTCCGGAACTTTGCCTCCATCATCGCTCCACTTACCAAACTCCTTGCTGGCCCTGCAGATCTTTCGAATTGGACAGCAGCCTGTGACGAATCTTTCGCAACACTGCGCCGACTCCTTACCTCACCACCCGTACTGCGCCATTACGACCCTACTGCGCCAACCGAAGTACACACGGATGCAAGTGGCGTTGGCCTTGGTGCAGTACTCGCGCAACGCAAGCCAGGTTTTACGGAGTATGTGGTCGCCTATGCCAGCCGCGCCCTCACTAAGGCAGAAGCCAACTATTCTGTTACGGAAAAAGAGTGCCTCGCGATTGTGTGGGCGTTAAACAAGTTTCGCCCCTATTTGTACGGCCAAACTTTTGATGTGGTAACTGACCATCACGCACTCTGTTGGTTGACTTCGCTAAAAGATCCTTCCGGCCGCCTCGGACGTTGGGCACTACGCCTCCAAGAATTCGACATACGCGTCGTCTACCGATCGGGGCGAAAGCACTCTGACGCAGATGCGCTTTCACGATCACCCGTGAAATCCGATGATACGGATATATCAGCCCTGGACCTTCCCCTCTCTGCCGTCAGCGTCACAGACATGCCATCCGAACAGCGCAAGGACCCTTGGATCGCCTCGCTATTGAATATGCTTTCTGACGCATCAACTTCCGGTTACCCGCGTGCTCTTCGCCGCCAAGCAACGCATTTCGCCAGACGGGATGGCCTGTTATACCGTCGCAACTATCAAGTGACGGGTCGTAAATGGCTGCTAGTCATACCCAGCCATATGCGGTCTGATATCTGCAAATATTTTCATGCTGAACCGCAACACGCACACGCCGGTGCGCTAAAGACGTATGAGCGGATCCGCCAACGTTACTACTGGCGGGGTATGTACACGTTTGTACGCAAACACATTCGCTCATGTTCCCAGTGTCAGCAGCGCAAGACATTCCCTCATTCACCCGGTCAACTGCAGCCTTTGCCATGTCCTGCACGCCCATTCGACCGTGTTGGGATTGACCTATACGGCCCGCTACCGTGCTCTGTTGGTGGCAATCGATGGGTGATTGTGGCTGCCGACCATCTGACAAGGTACGCCGAAACGGCAGCGCTGCCTTCGGCTGGTGCGCGTGACGTTGCAACCTTCATCTTGCACCGGTTTGTTCTTCGTCATGGTGCACCACGGGAGCTCCTGAGTGACAGAGGACGCGTATTTTTGTCCGAAGTTCTGCAGCAGCTCCTACATTCATGCCGTACGGTACACCGCACATCAACAGCCTATCACCCTCAGACAAACGGCCTAACGGAACGTTTCAACAGAACCCTCGGAGACATGCTCGCTATGTATATTGATTCCGACCACTCCAACTGGGACGTTGTTCTTCCTTTCGTGACGTACGCCTACAATACGGCGATTCAATCAACAACAGGCTTTTCTCCATTTTTTCTTTTATATGGTCGTGACCCATGCAACACACTCGACACAATTTTGCCATACAATCCTGATGCCTCAGAGTTCAGCCCAGTTTCTGAAATGGCTGAACATGCCGAAGAGTGTCGTCAACTTGCACGGTCCTTCACAGCCGATAACCAAGCCCTCCAAAAAGATCGCCACGACCATGATCTTGTTCAGAATACCTTCCCCGTCGGCTCTCTCGTGTGGCTCCGACTGCCTTTCCACTCTCCTGGACTGACTCCCAAGTTTGCACCGAAGTATACGGGCCCTTACCGCGTCATACAACACCCTTCTTCTGTCACCTATGTGATTGAACCACTCAAGCCGTCCACGGACAAGCGCCGCCTTGGTCGTGAGACGGTCCACGTCAGTCGCCTCAAGCCCTGTTACGACCCTCCTGTTCTCTCGTCACCTTGAGTCGCCAGGATGGCTCGTCTTCGTCGCCGGGGCATTGTAGTGGGGAATTCACAAGGCAATGATAGTGGGACCATCGCTGAGTGCGAAGCGCGAGCACGAGCTGTAGACACTGGACTGCCCGAGCATTTGTTCCTGTACCGGCTGTCTGCCTATTACCTGGCGTCGCTAATAAACCCCCTTGCAATATATATATATATATATATATATATATATATATATATATATATATATATATATATATATATATATATATATATATATATATATACGGACGGTGCTTTACAAAACCACGCAGTTTGTCTGTCTGCCCGGCGCCAATTAGCATCCAGACGCATTACGGCGCGGCTGGTGTGCCGTTTACGCAACAGACCAATCACGTGTACAGAAAACGGCACGCAGTGAATTTGACCCAGTCTCTTCTTTTTTTTTTTCCTCACTGGTTTGTGTATTTCCTTTCGCGCATGTTGCGGGCCGTTCCGAGAGTTTGCCGAGGTGCTCAAATGACAAAAAAAACTTCGACGATGCCCACGACTGTGCGTGTCTGTTACTGAGATGAATTTCCACCACCTGTCTCTTTACCTTATACTTTGTTCTGAGAGAGTTCGCGGGAAATTCGAAGAAATGGCGAGGTTGATATGCAGAGTCTTCCCCATGCATGGACGACTTTACGTTCACCACAATAGCGCGCAGTTTCTTCCTTCATCGCGATAGCAACAATATTGACAAAGAGCAGCTGGACTGGTGTCATCTTGTTCACCCAGCGCTTTGATTGATTGAACCAAGCTACCTGTCAATATATGGACACTGGCCATTGCCGTCACTGTCATGTTCTTTATTAAGTCCAAATCGATAACACCGCCAATGCATCGTATATTACCCATAGGCAAAAGGGCACAAGCAGTATCGACGAACGCGGCTGAATCAGAAATCAAAAGAGCCGGCCCAATCCTGTCGCACGGCGTATTCCATATTAGAGTTACTGTATATAGAGCTACTGTACAGTAACTCTATTCTATAACATCCCCCCCCCCCCCCGCGAGCAATGCCTGCCATACAATGCTGCTCAAGCAGAGAGAAAACACCCAACCCATTTTCGTTCGAACACATGGTTCGCTCGAATAGCAATGGTGACCTACCTTTGGTTATCAGGCCACGATCACTGGCACGTTGGCTATCTCGGCAGGAATCAGTGGACGGCTCGCATACCCTTATACGGGCTGCGCTCTCAACGCAGAGAGACTGCGCGAAATCCACTTCTCTCTCTGGAGCGGCCATATTCTCTTATCAGCGTTTTGTATAGTTACGCGAGATTGGATCTAAAAGGGTTAGTTTTACTTCATATAACATTGCACCTTGTTCCTATCACATTCATTCCTTCGCCCTTGCGGTGAAACTGTGTTTTTTTTTTCTTATTTTCTTAATCTTCGCCGGTGCAGGTGTACAAGCAAAGACAGCGCTATAAGGGGAAGCTCTATAGAAAAATAACAGTGTGCAGAAAACTGCATATGGCCAGGCTGCGAGCTCGTCTATACAGATAACTTAGGTGAACGCGAGAAACGTCACGACCCGTACGTATTTGCCTGAGACGACTGAAATACGAACGCCTTCTTTTTTTTTTTTTTGGCACTCTCGGCTGGATTTTGCCGTCGACGTCGGCGTCGATGGTCGATGTCACGCACCGTATATTTATACGTATCTATATGTAGAAAAACGCAAGAAATAAAACAAAAGCCAGAAAAAAAGCACTCCGGCGCGCGGAATCAAACGTGGGACCTCTGCTTCGTTGATAGATATTTGGGGTTTAACGTCCCAAAACCACGATATGATTATGAGCGACGCCGTAGTGGAGGGCTCCGGAAATTTCGACCACCTGGGGTCTTTTAACGTGCACCCAAGTCTGAGCACACGGGCCTACAACATTTCCGCCTCCATCGGAAATGCAGCCGCCGCAGCCCTCTGCTTCGTGACAGCGAGGCGTTAACCACTTAGCCACCCGGCGAACGTTCTTCATTGTTCAAACGGCAAGCTACTTATATCTACCACTTACCGCTGCTGTGTTTTCGGCGTTGCCAGAAAGATGGCGCAATGAGCGCTGTGCGGCGCCCGCTCTAATCTCCTACACGTACTTTGCTCGGCTTAGAGAAGGGGAGCCACGCTCCCTCGCGCGCCCTTATCTCGCGGTGCCGAGGAGGGGAGAATCGTACGCCTTGGCTGGCCTCTGGCTTTACGTGGAACGATTCTTTTGTAGTTACCGGGCACACAAAGGTCACTGCAATCAATGCAGTCTCCGTTCGCGAAAAGCGCGCGCTTTTTTAGACTCAGCGAAGTAACAAATGAGACGCTTATTCGCGTGCATCCGTACCTGTGAGTACGTTTCGTGCGCAATTTGTGCGCGAGGAACGCGGGCACGTTTCGATTTGCTTTCCATTCTGCGAGTGACCTTTCAAATTGTTGCTATCACGTTCATTGCTTCGCCTTTGCGGCAAAGCTGTAAGCTTTGTTTTGTTCTCAACCACTTGCATGGTTCCCACTCTCATGCATATGCATGGGGAAACAAATACAATACAATAAAATACAATACAACACAACACGATACAATACAATACCATCCTGACATCACGAAGTGCGCGTAACACGTTTTGGCGACCTGTGGCGTCACGGTGACGTAACAGGGTGACGCCATCACACGTTTTTACTTTGTTCATGACTCGCGTTAGGACAACGGACACTTTTGCGTCAGATGATGAAAGATTTAAGCCTTTTTCTTAAAGAAATTCTGAACGATTGGGGGTATAAAAAACGACTTCTTACGCTTGATAATGCCTGCCATTCGATTTAACCGTCGCTTATCAACGCACGCGATCCAGAAGAACTTATGCGCCGATGATCCATTCAGACAGCGGCTCTCAGTTTAGTCGCGGCAAGGCTTTTTTTAATAATTAGTCAATTCTGTTCAGAAACTTGCTTTTTGGTAATAACACGTGCGCACGCACACATAAACACACATACAAACACAAACACACACACACACAGAGGGAGAAAGAGAGAGAATATATATAAATATTTTTTGGCTTGAGCAACTGAACCACCCTAGGGCATGAAAACGAAAGAAAGATATGACAGGAAGTAGCGAACACACACAAACCCGCATCCGTGGGTGTTTTGCGATGCGACCGCGAACTGTCGAACTCTTCGCAACAAACAACGACACGGGACGGGCGTATTCTCCATGCGGCCTGGCAATCTACCTTTGGAGATATGCAGTCATTCAACTCGACCGGTTCCTTGCTGTTGTATTTGCTATCTCTCTCTCTCTCTCTCTCTGTCTTATAACTTTTTTTTCACCGAATTGTTCACTAGCTCGGCATACCGAAGGTGGAAGGCATCCCTCCTGCCTCTCCTGCCTCATCCTCCTGCCTTCTCATATTTTGTTGTCACTTTTTTTTTATCCTCGTGCAAACGTCGTCTCTTTCCATCTTACTCAGACCGGCTACTTTTTTTTTTGTTTCGCATCTTCAAGCACCTATTCACCGGTCGAAAAACGTTTTTCGCGAAGGAAGAGAACACGTCGAGTCCAGATGTCTCGATCCGCACCGGGAGTCGAAAAACGGATCGGCCGTATAACAAATCATGGCGTTTGCTTGTTGAACTGCGCGCGTTGCACATAACGCCTTACTGAGAAAGTGGCGCCACGCCCAAAGCACGTTTGTCACGGAGAGTGGCGTCACAGAGCAACGGCGACGGTGCACCGAATGATGCGTAACATAGAGAATAACGTATATATAAACCTATTTTCTTTTGATGTAATCAAGGGTAGGTCGCCGTCGACATAGTGGGGCGCTTGTAGCGACGTCGTGGAGCGTAGGCTTCGCGCAGACCAAAGTTCGCCACTGCACTCTATGATCATGTGACAACACCCACAGCAGCTTCAAAGCCGCCTCCAAGCACAGCGTGTAGGGGTGCCTCCCATCGCTGTGCTCGGTGGCAGCTTTGCCTGTCGTCACGTGATCCTAGGTAGCAGTGGCCAGCTATGGACTGGGCGGAGCCTACGCTCCGCGACGTCGCTACAAGCGCCCCACTATGTCGACGGTGCATACCCCAGTTTACAGACATTGAATAAGTCTACAGGGACAAATATACACACAATAAATGCATGCATGACCGGAAAAGAGTCCACGGTTGCGCCGAGCACGTCATTTGAACCATAGAGTTTCTTAATATACACTAGAGGGAACTCTGGCGCTTATGTCTATGGGAGCTGCAACGCACGGCAGTTCAGCGAGCATGGAAATGATGGGTAGTACACACATTTGTCTAATATTCGCACTTCTGGCCTGGTTTTGGCTCCGTGTGTGTTCGTGTGGCTTGGAGCTGTTTTCTCCCGAAACAAATATTAGCAAATGTTCAGCGGTTGCGCCTCACCATCTTATTCTTTTAGACTTACCTTTCCAAATTGGGTCACGAAGTTCAAGAGGGTTAAATATGTATTTCAAAACAAAACCGAAATACAGCAATAAACGAAGCTGCAAGTACGATTCGCCGCCCGCAAGTACGAAGACTAGGCAATTGTGTGTACTATACCTATCATTCCCATGGTCGCTGAACGATCGCAGCGCCAGAGTGCCCTCTAGTTATTTTGGGAAACTTTATGATTCAAACCTCTTTTTCGTGCATGAACCGACAAGGCCCACATTACGTTATGCGTTCGAATCACCCGTATCTCAATATTGTTGCACTGAACCACCTGCAGTGGTTATCGCCGTGTATAAAGGCAGCCTAATGGCGCAGCTCACCCTTCTTGAACGACGTATCCTAGCGACACCACTGCAGTGTGTGTGCGATGCAAGTCGTTGTGCTGTTTTCGTATACACACGAGGAGCATTTGTGATCTCTTGTCACGTAGCAAAACCATCACAGCTGATAATGACAGTGCAACATTCTTTTGAACAATGTTCCCCACGAAAGCCTGCAGGTCTGCAGTCTGTGTGACGTGCACTCCACCGGTAAGTATTTATGGCTGAGGGTTCCGTTTTCGCTAAATATCGGCAGTTTGAGCACGGTGCTCCCAATAGAGAATACGGCTACGGTTCCAAGTAAAAGTGGTGCAGGCGGCAACCAACGCATCCGACATGCGGCCTTATTCAAACCAAAGCTCACTTCACCATCGAAAGGTCACGCGTGTAAGTTGATCAGATTAGTAAGGATTTGTAACGCCTAAATGTTGTGAAAAAAATATTCGCGACACCGCGATGCAAGTCTCCGAAGAGGCAAGAGTCCAGCGTCCAGCGCATCGTGGCGGAACGCTGAGAGATTTATACGGCAAAACGTGCAAGTAAGGAACGTTCACGTCGCCCGGATGCGCTGAGATGCAAAGCGGGTTGAATCATTTTAGCTGGTCAGCACACTGACAAAACCAGAACTCTCACAAGCGTGCCTGGCTATATACCATAGAGATTGTACAGGGGATAGATAGATAGATAGATAGATAGATAGATAGATAGATAGATAGATAGATAGATAGATAGATAGATAGATAGATAGATAGATAGATAGATAGATAGATAGATAGATAGATAGAGTGTCCCGTTTCTTTTTTTTTCGTATTACGAAGTATGGAGAGGAGAACAACAAAACTGTTAAGTTACCGTCTTTGCAGCGGGATTCGTGTACTAAAAATTTATTTCATCGCGAATAAACTAGATCGTTTTTTTTTTTCGCGTAGGAAATTTCTTCACACATATTATTTGGGAAAATGCCGAGCGATTAAATTTGTTCAAGCGCGCAAGAACTGCGACCCCTCGTGGGGAGCTAATTGAGTTTGACATTAAATAATGGAGGAAGAGAAAAGGAAAATGGATGACGAGGAAGAACAGACTGCTCGACGAAAAGGCGTGTGTAGCAGCTCCGTCCTATTGCTGCCATCGATTCGAGCGCCTAGTTCGATAAAGCGAAAGGGGGCGACGTTTCGCACTTTCGATACAAAGTCGTAACCAGATTTCCCGTCACTTCCTCGATGGTCTTGTTGGATAAGTCGGGCATTTTGTGTAATCAAGTAGCGACGGTTCGCAGATTTTCACATTTCACGGTGAGTTTCTCTTGACAAATGCCATGGAGGGACTAAAAATTAAGAGTCCCTAAAGCTTCGCCTTTAGGCATTGAACGCGATAGCGACATCCTGTTCCTATAGCGCGTACTTCAAACACTTAGTGCATGAAACATTGTCGAACTTGCTATGCAACCACTATATGTGGCCTTAAGGGAATAGGCGCGGTAGCGTGTGCACCTTTTGTAGTGGAGTACCGGCTTTCAGACACGGAGCCATCATGATAATCTCATTTTCTGACAACCATTGGCAATGGGCGCTTGTACCGCGCATTATTACTGCAATATTTCATGTTGAATTGTGAAGCATGTACACAGGACGCGTGTGTTTGTGAAGCATTAAAGCTACTTTCAGTGCATTTTCAAGAAGAGGAAGTTCTTTTCACTGTTTTAACAAGCAGAAGCGTGTCCGTGTGGTAGAAGATCCGCTTGCTGAGCAATCGACCCGGGTTCGCTCCTCTCCTAAATTCATACAACCCTGGTTCGGTCTTCCATCTGCTCCAGGATTTTTATGAGTAATTCATTATATTTGCATCGTTATCAATCTTTAAGTCACGCATAAGATGATGATTTTTCGCTCACAATCAACGACGCCGACACCAGTCTTTCTGCGAAACGAGCTGTTAAATGCTATCGCGTTAAAATAAATCACTCTTCGTGTGCGTGGCTAACGTACTTTCTTTCTTTCCTTTTAAGCATGTGAGCGGTGCATCTTCGAGAGCGCAAGCAACAATTCTACGAGTGCTACAAGCTTCGCATGAAAAGCGACAGTTCTAAACAAGAATCGAAGCTCACACTACATTCGCAGGAAAGTGCGCTTGCAATTATCCGTAGAGGGCACAATAACCGAGAAAAAAATGTATTCACAAGGAATGGTGCTGCACGTTCGATGCAGGACAAGCTTAGTTCATGAATAATCAATACCGACCGCGTACTGTCTCCAGACAGTCATTAGCTGGCTGTTCTGTGGTGCAGACGATAACGAGAAGACCTTCGTGCCTTCATGCTTTGAAAGGAAGCACTGCAGCGCAATATCAGAGCGGTTCTTGACGGGTTTCTCTTACTCAGCGGATTATTGAAAAACAGCACGAACGATGACACAAGTGAAAGAGAAATTACATCATTTTCGTTCGCTCAGAAGCACAGTCATTAGAACTGTCACATTCGATGATAAGTAGCTCACGCGAAAACGTTGTCGCCCATTCCCGAGGTCCTCAGTTCGTCTTTGTTTTCCTATCGGCTGTCAATGCATGTCCTTTCATTTCATTGACCACTTCCTTTCTGCGCCGGGTCATCAGCTCGTTCTATGCGCACTAACAGAACTCCCTGCCTTATTTCCCTCTGCTTGAGCTGTCAAACCCATATTCAAAGAGATCAACATATCGCACATGTCTTAATATATCGAAGTTACAGCCACTAACGCATAGTTTGACTCTTAGAGGCCGTGGCATATCACACGTCACCGAACTATTAAAAACTTTATGAAGCCGCATGAAATGGATGCATGCATGCATGCATGAATGCGCACGCGCGCGCGCGCACACACACACACACACACACACACACACACACACACACACACACACACACACACACACACACACACACACAGCTTAAAAACGTATCGACATGTAGTTCATGAAACAAATTATATAAATGCGTCGCCGGCCCAATTACACCCAGTAAAAAAAAATTGCCCGCAGCTTCCCTCGGGGGAACACTGAGGAGGATGCGGAAGCATGTAATTGGTTAACGGGTGTTAAATTGCGACTTACTTGGGTCGATGGCTAAATTGGTTAACGTGGTTGTGAAATGGGGTGTTAAATGAGTGAACACGTACGGCACGTATGCGAAAGGGCGGTGTTTTATTTATTGCGACGAACCAACGGACGAGCGGCAACTGAGCGAGCGAGCGCCGACCTTGAGTATATATACAGCGCGACGGTGCATGCGCTGTCAGCTGTCGAATGTTCTCGAAGGAGAAGCGCGCGCGCGGCACAGATGGCGACGGCGCGACGGCGCATGCGCTGTCAGCTGTCGAATGTTCTCGAAGGAGAAGCGCGCGCAGCACAGATGGTGGGCGACGGCGCGACGGCGCATGCGCGCGCGTCAGCTGTCGAATGTTCGAGAAGCGGTGCGGACGGCGCGGACGGCGCACTACAAAGCGCGAGTATAAGATGCTTCCGCATCTAATATGTTGAACGATTTTGAGTACTTCGTACTCAACTATGGGAGAGCACTGAGCCGTCCCGCTAAAACAGTTTAGTGGCTGGTAACAGAGTTAGACACAGGGGGGGGGGGGTTAGAAAAAGGGGGTAACGATTTAGAGCACAGGGTACTCTACTAGGGGAGAGCTTAAAGCCGTCCCACATGCCTGAATACACAGGCATGGTTCAGTGTGCACCGACACATGCCTGAATACACAGGCATGGTTCAGTGTGCACCGACGCCTGAATACACAGGCATGGTTCAGTGTGCACCGACGCTCGCGTAGGTTTTAAATAGCTAACTTTACCGTACAAGCTCATGTTTGTGTTACTGGTTTCCGTACCAATACTTTACCTTCCTGGTGCATTTAATGTGAAACTTTGACCGTTTTAACTCGGACACATGTATGCTTTTGAAGTGCAACAAATAACCTTATACTTGATGAACGCGTGAATATTGCAGTAGCAGAGAACGAGTGATTATTGTATCAGACGTAATGAATTAGCTCAACTAAGGCGGTGAGGACGGCGCGGACGGCGCGGACGGCGCACTACAAGGCGCGAGTGTAAGATGCTTCCGCATCTAAAAAGCCTTCGCAACGAAACGCGCGCTTCTGGTAACTACCAGTGTCGTCAAACCCCCGGCAAGAGAGCTTTCTCGCACTGCTTCATCATGCTGCGGAGAAAGCGCTACCCGGGCGGTGTCGTCGCTGCTCAGCGTGGCGTGTCGTGGCTTTCGGAAGGGATTTGTCTCCTTCAGCGCCGCTGTATAAGTATCGCAGCCCGGGCGCTCCGAATCAGCGACCTTCCGCAATGCCTTCGCGCCTTCGAGACACCGCCATACTTTCTCTCACCCCCATCTTCCTCGTCTTCTTTCTTCACTCGTTCATCTTTCCGAACACCGCCGCGCGCGCGAGTTACATGGCTGTCACACCTCGTAATGAACATCGCGCGAGACCGAGCACAGGGATTAAGTTTCCATTACAGAGAAGGAAGAACGTAGACAGGGCGGGATGGGGGGTGGGAGCGAGCGGCGTTCGCCATGGTTACTAGGTGATGACTCGAGTACGTATATGCACTTCGTTTATCCGGGCGCCTCTCTACACACTCATCCCTGTTCCCTCAAAGTCGCACCATGGATCCTGATACGAGGCTCTCGGAATTCGGGGCAGAGCACCTGTTCTATACCTGTCTTCCAGGATATCACGACCAGGTGAACGAGATGGTACGATAATTAAAGAGCAAACGAGGCTAAACGAAAATGAGACCGAAATAAAGAAGACAGTTTTCAGCGCTCGTGTCTCCATCTTCCTCTTCCTGTTTAACTCAGCTAAAAAAAGCAATAAAAACTTTCTAGAAGGCAGATTCACTGCACCTACAAGCTGGCCCCATATGAGCACCTCGCGCTGTCGGTAATATCATGAGGCGGACGCGAACCCCCTCTCTCTCTCCTCCAGCGGCGCGCCGTCGTGGCTCCAGGCCGGAGACAGGTCTGTAATTACCGCGGTCACAGAAAAGAAGGTGTTCTTGCTGATTCACACTTTTTCTACGGCCAGGCAGCATGCAGACCCGCGTTAGCGAAAGGCTTAGCAGGCGCCGCCCCGAGTTCTTGTACAAAAACTTGTCACTTTTTTGTTTATCGCGGCTGTCGCGCCATCTTTCTTGCCGAGTCGCTCGTCGTCTCACGCAGTGCTTGTGTGTCTGCACGCACACATTGCGTATGAGAGGGACGTGCTAACGATAAAGAATTTGCGAAGAAGAAAACTGCAGCAGCAGACGACACCGCTCTCCTGTTTGCCCTTGAGAGAACAGAAGGCTTAGCAGACGCCGAAAGTTACACGCTCAAGACACCCTGGCTGTTTGATTAGTATTTTCACGGTCACGTATATTTCGCTGCTCGCGTGCAAAGCAACGAACTCAAGTGTACGAGTTTGGATTAAAAAGCAAGAGAAACGTGATTGCATTGTTGAGGCGTTTTCGCTCATAAGGCTCGTCCATTTCCTTCGCTGAGAGGACCTCACAGCGACTTGCAGACCACACGAGCCGTACATGCGGTTTGTCTTGAGATACCATCGTCACTCTCAATGAGAATTCGTATCATAACAATATGCTTTAACGAACTTCGTCTTCGTCAGCGTAATACCATTTACTTGTGATTTCTCCCCACCCCTCCTTACCTGCCTTCCTCCTGCCTTTCTCACTTCGCGCAAGGTTCATTTCCGAAATAGATTCAAGAACAGATTTTCTATCTAATCTCCTGCGACTGTTTCAAACACATGCTCACGCACACAATGATTGATTGATTGATATGTGGGGTTTAACGTCCCAAAGCCACTATATGATTA
Organism: Rhipicephalus annulatus; assembly: GCA_013436015.1. Lineage (NCBI taxonomy): Eukaryota > Metazoa > Arthropoda > Arachnida > Ixodida > Ixodidae > Rhipicephalus > Rhipicephalus annulatus. The sequence continues at coordinate 719,326 of WOVY01010187.1, read as the reverse complement.
TGAGAGACGCCGTAGTGGAGGGCTCCGGAAATTTAGATCACCTGGGGTTCTTTATCGTGCACCCAAATCTGAGCACACGGGCCTACAACATTTCCAAGCGCACACAATGGGTGGGAGCCGAAGAAGGGGAGCAATCTGCCCGATACCTTTATTAATTCAGACCTGCCCCGTTATTATTATGTAGGTTTCCGACGATAACTGCAGCCGATCACATTTGGTGCTACATTCCATAAACAGCATAATTCTCATTTTTACACCCGGGTAGCCGGGGGCGCCACCTCCGGACCTGCAGTAATGACTTCTCGAAACTTAATACACCAAAGTTGTCTCCTTTGAGCAACTAACGCTGGGCGAAAGCAAATGTGGAGCGGTCAGATAGTGCTTTTTTTATTATTCATCTTTTTTGTTGTGCATACGTTAATGTTTCAAATGTTTCCTCTATATGCTAAGGTAACATGCCGTCAAATGATTGTATAACTCTGTCTTCTGCCTGTACATTCATGTATGTTATGGTTGCGTAAATCCATGCTATTAGTATTCTACTAAAACTCCAGACGCTTATCACATGTCTTTGTTTGACCGCATTTCGTTTAATACAGTTCAATTCAGTTATTTTCGATACTCTTACCCCATTCTCAAGTTCTAACAGTCTATCAAAACTGTTCAAATAGTCTCTGCCTCTTATATGATGCCACATTTTCTCAATCTCGCAGCTTGCCGAGGCGCCGGTGCAATGACTTCAAGATTAAAAAAAAAAAACAATGTAACGAGTGAAAGCCTGTACTTGGCTACTTTCCGTCTCGTTTTTTTTTTTGCTTTGTATTCTATCTCTACCTCTTTACGTTTATGTTTACTACAAATTACAAACACACTCGTTCTCCGTCTGCAGTGGATATATATGAAGAAACGAACTTTAAAAAGTTGAGAGAGAGGGTCGAGAGAGAAAGAGAGAAAGCACGGAGTCCGAAGGGAGATTGAGGGTCTTGCAAAAGGTGGACCGACGCATGAAAATTTATCGCAGCACCTTTCATTTTTGCGGGTGGCTGCTGCTGTGACACCAGTTCATGGTCGTGCATACAAGTTTAAAAAAAAATTAAGAAAAAAGATTTCTGCATGCTGCAGATGCGCAGTGCGGCTGTTTATTAACCGCAATTTATCATCATATTCAAACACGGCGCACGTGTTTGACGAGACGGCAAGGACAGCGGGGGTTTCATCACAGCCAGCGCGCTAATTTATTACCATTTTCCTCCTCGCTGCCTCCCTTTCCCCGTTCTTTTCTCAATATCTGTGGATTTCATGCTTTTCCATGCACACGTGTGCCCAATCACCTTGGTTTTAAGCGGTTCCGACATTTTCGTTCAACGCCGTCGTATCTCTTCTTGCCGAATGAATTCGTTCAAACGCAAGCATAAATGTTTCGAAAGCATTGGAGCGGCTACAACTAATTTACACAGGTGAACTTTTAATCCATCTCGTTCGTAATGAACAAAAAGTGAATGCATGGAATATGGACAGATGAGAATGTAGGTTCGAATACCAATTAGGATTAACATATATTTGTCGCACGTCGGGAACAATTCAGATGTAAGCAAGCATGGCACTCACAGAGACTGGCTAACGCATTGATCGGTGGCCAATCTTTGTTAAAGGTTCGTCTAGTCCAGTGGCGTGTCCGAAACGGCGGTGGAGAAGGAAGTTCTACCACCCCCTTCCAAAATTTTCAATTTTGCATGCATATATATACTGAGGATGGTTAAATCCTCCCCCACCCTCCTGATAAAAATAACCATACAAACAACAAAAAACAACAATACACCCTTTTCATAATTGTAAAGATAGCTTTTCTGTTATGCAGTTTGCCCTATGGTATAGTCACTTTCTGCAAACAGTGTTCAAGCGTAGTTTACTTGCGCTATGACATGGAAAATGTAGGTTTAGCTATCTCGACATTATTGTGCGTAATAGACGAGCCCTAGGACCTGGTCTCCATTTGAAGTGGCACAAGTACCGCCATTAGTAGAGCAAACACGCAGTGCCGGAAAGCGCACTCGCGAACTATGAAAAGAAGAGCACATGCTTCGAAATTTGAACGATACCTTTCATTGCTTGCTATTTTTTTGTTTTCTGTGTATATATGCTCGCACACATATATATATATATATATATATATATATATATATATATATATATATATATATATATATATATATATATATATATTAATTTTAGGTATATCAACGTTTAGATATAGCAGAGTAACGCTGTTCTATCACAGTTTTTCGAAAACTAATAATAAATTTATCGGGGATTTTACGCCTGAGCGACGACGTAGTGGAGGGCCCCAGAAAATTTGACCGTCTGACGTTCTTTAACGTGAACTGACATCGCACAATGCACGGGCTTCCAGCATTTTCGCCGCCATTAAAGAAGCAGCCACCATGGCCACTGGGTCAGCAGCCAGGCGACGTAGCAGATATACACCACCGCGGCAGACAGTATTCCTATACAATGCATATTTCGTACACGCACATACTCAGCCGGAAGCCATTTTAACAAGCGCAGGTGTGACTTCAGTTAGGCTCTCGAAGTACAAACAAGTTTTGGACGAAAGACAAAGGGAGCTTAAAAGCGGCGAGAAATCGTCGTCGTCGAAGATGCGCGTTGTCATTAAATGAGTTTTCTGCAGCTTCCTCGACAAAGCCGAGTGCTCCCTATAGTCGAAGTACTATACTGTATCTTGCGGAAATTCTTCATCGTTCGGCGACTTATTGTTCTCGGCCGTGTTTGGTGGACATTTCACACGTGTGACGTTAACGGTGTGTAAAAGAAAGAAAGAAACATCCGGAAAGGGGCAACAAAAACGGTACAGGACTCGCGCAAAGAAGAGAACGCTGATGTGCATGACATATGCACTGCCACGTCACTTTCAGTTATAATATTAGTAATGCTATTATTATTATTATTATTATTATTATTATTATTATTATTATTATTATTATTATTATTATTATTATTATTATTATTATTATTATTATTATTAATGCTTACTTTTATCATTACATTGACGAAGGAAAGCTGTAGGTAAAAGCTGCTCTCCATAGAAGCAGCTTCACAAAGGCTCTCAGCTACCTTCGTATGAAACAGAGCTATAGGAAGTCGGAAGTAGCAACTTCAGCAACATCAGCGTACAGAGGTCAGCGTAATCTAAAGATAACACAAATAACAACTCAATTGCCAAGTGGGACGTTAAATGTTCACATATGTATTTCTTGCGATTTGGTCTGTGGGCAGAGCAGTAAATCCATGCCAGCTTTCGCATATTCATTCGTAATATAACGGCCAGCAGGCATTCCGTCCAATAGGCCCGACGACGCGGATCTCTTCGCAGGCGGCGTCGAGTCTTTGTCGCCCACGCCGTGCTCAGGAGAGTCGCATCAAGCTGGTCGTCCTCAACGCCGCAACACTCTTCCTCTCGCTTTTCTTCCTGGAAGCGGCATTGCTTACAAGGTACAAGACGGTTTTCCGTTCCCGCGATCCTTGCTTGTATTTCGCGCGCAACTGCCTGCGAACCGCTCGCTGCCTGAGAATGTGCTGGGCTAAGGGGGTGACGACGAACAGATGCAGACGTACGCGGTTTGACGAAGACGCGTTAAGAGATGCAGACGAACGCGGTGCGACGCTTCGGTGCGACGCTTCGGTGCACGCTGACGTTGCAAGCGGAGTCGCTAAGGAGGAAAGAGGAGGAGTGGCGGCGCTTGACGCGCGACGCTGTTGTCTCGTCTTCCTCCTGCTTTTCCTTCTCAATCGGCGCTTCCTTCAAGTCGCGCCCCGTCGTCGCTCTCGGGCACGACTGCCGTTGACGCCTGGCGCGAAATTGATTTATTGATCAGATTCGTGCACCCCCTCCCCCTCTGCACTGTCCCGTCCATCGGTCCGTCGCTGGCTTCTTCGATGCCGCAGCTACAGCAGAGAGGTGTTGCCAGACTGAAAGGCCGGTGTTTGGGCAGATTACACTTGCCGCCGGCGTACAGCACGGTACCCCCCGGCAACGATGCGTTTGGTGGAAAGGGTTGGGAATGTTCGATGGTACGTCCTCGCCGCCTGTTGCGCCATGGTGGATATAAAAGTTGCTCGGAGTACTATAGGCTTTAGGTGTGTACGCTCGCGTGCTCGTTTCTTGGCGACGCGCCAGGGAAAGCTAGTGGTTATATACAGAGAGGCGCCATGAATCGACACGCCAGTTGACGCGAGCTTGTTTAATTCTCTGCAAGCATCGCGAGCTGTTGAGCAAGCGAGCTGTCACGAGGCGCGGAACGGTTTTAGATGCGGAGCATCTAATACTCGAGGCTTGTAGTGCGGCGCCGTCCGCAAGCTTCCTCCTCCTTCTTCCACCATCTGTGCATCCCTTCCTCCTCTACACACCGCGCGCGCTTCACTCCTCCACCATCTGTGCACCTTTCCTCCTCTACACACCGCGTGCGCTTCTCCTCTTCACGAACATTCGCTAGCTGTATAATGTAGCGCGCATGCGCCGTCACGCTTTGAGAACATCGGCAGCTGACGCGCGCGCATGCGCCGTTGCGCTTCTCCCCCTTCTCGAACATTCGACAGCTGACAGTGCATGCGCCGTCGCGCTGTATATATCGGCGCTCGCTCGCTCAGTTGCCGCTCGTCGGTTGGTTTGTACGGCGCGTCGACGTCCAAGGTCGCGGTGAAATGAATTCCAACGAATCCACAAACACAATGATCGACGTCCCTTCGACCAGCGCCGCCCTTTCGCATACGTGTGTACGTGTTCACTCATTTAACACCCCCTCCTACAACCACGTTAACCAATTTAGCCATCGACCCAAGTAAGTAGCAATTTAACACCCCATTTCACAACCACGTTAACCAATTTAGCCATCGACCCAAGTAAGTCGCACTTTAACACCCCGTTAACCAATTATATGCTCCTCATCCTCCTCAGTGTTCCCCCGAGGGAAGCTGCGGGCATTTTTTTTTGCGTTGTCTACCGACGGCGCGCTACAAAACAGAGAAGTGCTGGCACGTCTGTTGGCTATACACCCTTCAATTCAGTTTGCAATGTTTCTATGGTTGCACCGTTGTCGATAAGGCGCGATTATTATGCGGACATCATTTCTTTTTTTTTTCGGAGTTGTGCAACTGCAACTGCCTTTCGTCAAGCTGTCTCGACGGGGCTTGATTGACGGGCGTCGCGAATCGCACTTTCTGTATACATATGCCACACACGTTTACGTACATGCGCATTTGGCAAACGCAATTATATATATTGTGTGAATCTCTCGCGTAGATTTCTACAAATTTCATTTTCAACCACTTATGTCCGACTCATACATTATTCACGACCAAGTTGTACACACCGGTATCTGATTGATTGATATATGGGGTTTAACGTCCCAAAACCACCATATGATTATGAGAGACGCCGTAGTGGAGGGCTCCGGAGATTTTGACCACCTGGGGTTCTTTAACATGCACCCAAATCTCAGCACACGGGCCTACAACATTTTCGCCTCCATCGGAAATGCAGCCGCCACAGCCGGGATTCGAACCCGCGCCCTGCGGGTCAGCAGCTGAGTACCTTAGCTACTGGACCACCGCGGCGGGGCAACACACCGGTATCTTAGGATTTATTTTGGTTGGTTGAGGAACAGACACAAGTATACGCCGAATGATTGATATATTGATTGATTGACTCATTCATTTATTAATCGGTAGATTGCTTGACCGACCTGCAGACTGAAGGAACAACGCGTACCTGATGGTACCGGTTACGTCGCCCGGGCTGACAAAATCCTTCGAGCTACGCGTTCCGTATTAGAGCAGCCTGCTCGAATGGACCCCGTAGGTAATTTTACATTTCGACAGATGGTACCGAACTAACCTTACCTTCCTATACAATTGATCGAGACAGCCACTATGTGCTACGGCGTGTACGACTCGATTAAACGTATATTGACATTACGAAACTTAAGACTATGTCCGACACAAATCCCCGACAAATGCTCAAATCCTCTCGGTGTGAAGATGCAATCGGATCTGTCGTATTCGGCTGCTCTGAGGCCGTTCGAACATTGCGTGTATGTGTGGCAGACCAAGGGTAGCAGCAAAATACACAATCTAGACACCCAGTAATGGCGTCGCACAACAGCAATCATACTCCTCACAAAGAAGGCGCATCGAAAATCACGGTTCCCTGTCCCCTTGTACCACGTCGCTACCTTCCTTTTGTCAAGGCGCAGCGCGATGACACGAAAACAAAAACACCGAGAAATACAGCGCAGGCGTCCGTGTTGTACGTCGACGGTTCTTCGCATTCGTGTATTCCCGTTACACCATGACGATCAGCAAACACCCCAACTAGCCCGAGAACAAGTCCTCCCGCAAAATAGCTCCCCTTAGTCGCATGCCTTGAGAACCACAACTTCTTGTTTCAGTCAACGCCTCGGAATAAACAGTCTCCCAATACATACAACTGTGGGCTCGGAACAACAACTCGGGGTACGACAGTGGACAACAAATATCCTCGCGCAGTGGACAGCATGGAAGAGACGAGTCGTTGCTAAGTCGCCACGGCATCCTCAAAATCGACTTGTACGTATACGTTTACACAGTCCGCCGCTTCGGGGAAACTATACACGTCGGAACGTGAGCGTGCCTTCTTGCGGGATCCTTCTTCGCGCTTGCGTTGTCTCAGCGCTCTGACAACGCGGACGACGCTACCGCCGTTCCAGCGTCCCGGCTGACGCTTTTATTTATATGTATATATAGGGCCAGCTCGCTTGAGGAAGCACCGGAGATCACATTCCACAGAGACACGTGTGTGTTGAGTTTCTGTGGTGGTAACGCACGCCCCCTGTGGGTGGAGGTAACGCGCGCCCCCCGGCGGAAAATACACCTCTCCAGGTGCATAATCAGGTAGCACACGGCGGGCACGCCGAACGGCTCCCTAAGCCTCAGCTAGCTGCATAGTGCGCAGGTTTTTTTTTTATTTTTCTTCTTTTTTTTCCATCAGAAGTACTGCACGTCACAGTGTGAACCACGTTCTGCCGTCTCAACTTGAGAGTAACGTCATACGGTAGGCCCATGGATAATGTAGTCGTTTGTTTGAGAAAAATAGGTAGACGTGATCTCTTTACGTAACGGCAGATATGCTTGTAGGGTGATTGCCTAAACGAGGCCTCATAACGTAGGTGGATTTTATCATTTTCTAAGTGTTTTTGTCGAGAGAGAGAGAGAGAGAGAGAGAGATAGATAGATAGATAGATAGATAGATAGATAGATAGATAGATAGATAGATAGATAGATAGATAGATAGATAGATAGATAGATAGATAATTTATGGAGCAGATACATTTGTAGCCTTACATAAAAGCAGGGCAGAGACCTGTTTATTGCTTTATTCAGAATATCAGAAATATACCAGTATACAAGAAAGAAAGAGTAAAATTCATAAGTTGGTATAGCCGGTCTATAGACAGCACAACCAAATAAAGATGTTTTCACGAGGGGGAGGAGGGGAAGGCGAAGGAAAGACGAGTATTTCCCAAGCACGGGTACGTATATGGATGCAAATTTCTCCACTGAGCTTTATCACAGTTGACCAGCTTTTTTTTTCTTAACAATTTCCTCTTTTTATTTTCGATATATATTTACTTCCATTTTTTTCTTTTATTTTGCTCCTCCCACTTCCCCTTCCAGACAACGCGCGCAGTTAGCGCTGTATGTTTCATCATGTCTTTTTCTTTTTTACACATTCACCTCTTGATTTTTTCTTCTTCGATTCCCCCCTTCTCCTTTTTCACAATTAACACGCATTATCACCTCTTGTTTTGGATTACTTATACTTGATTTTTATATCTGCACGTACTGCTATGTTGAATCGCAAGATATTGCGTGAGTGGGCACATTCCTATTACACATACGCAAATCAGTTGAATGCATATTAGATGAAAAAAGCAATAAAAGCAAACACAACAAACCAAAAAATAAAACAAGGATGATATAGCTGAGTAATGAGCATAATTAGAAAACTGCTAAACAAATTTAACACTTGATGATTCTGGCTGGGACCCCTCAAGGCAATTGCAAATCCCAACAACGCAAAAAAAAAGAAAAAAAAGAAAAATGCGAGACAATTCAATCGATGAAGTCAACGAAACACATGTTAATGGTATCTTAACTTCTGCTGGGCCGAGAAAGGCTATTAAAAACAATCGACGCATACATAACGGTTTACCATGAACAATTTATGCGACAGAAGAACGCTTGTTTTCTCCTCTTCAATTTTTTTTCCTTCTTCAATTTGCAACTCCTTCTTACACTTCTTCTTTATTCATTGTTTAGGGATCGCATTCAATATCTTTTTCACGCATAGTGCATAGTAAACTTCAAACCAGGCCATCAAAGCTTATGAACTTGCGCTGCTCTTGAGACTGACGAAATGAAACTTTTGGTCGCGAAGCCAGGGCAATTTTGCTTTTCCGCATGTAGCGCGCCTCTCCATTCAATCGGCCGAGCAGCGGAAAGCGAAAATTTTCCGACTAAAAACGCTCAGATGAACGCGTTACCGATCAGACTACTGCATTGTGATTTCTTTCGTTTCGTTATATACTTGAACAGGACGCGAGTGCTCGGGTACACAGTACAGATGAAACGAGAGCAGGCTATGCGGTGTATGGCGTATAAGCCTAAAATAAATAAATAAAAAAATAAATAAATAAGGGAAAGCGGGAAGAAAAGAGACGTACCTTATTAAAGCAGCAAAGTTGGAACAAAACTGGCGCATGCAAATTTGAAACGAATAAAAAAAAACATCTAGGAAGGGAAGTCATTGCACTAACGTCTTCTCTCAAGGCAGAACGAACCCACTCGGCATTTGGGGAAAAAAAGAACGGGACGGAGAGGACAGAATTTTCTGGAAAGGAAATGGTAAAAACAGAAATATTGGATATGAAGTAAGATATTGTGCGAGCAATGGTACGAACGTGTAAGCAAAGTGTAAAGAAAAACAAAACAAAAGTACGGCCAAACAAAAGCGTGAAAGACGAAAGTCATTTTCCGGCAGCGCTATATACTCCCCAAGCTCGAGATACTTGCTTAAGATGCGCGTAGATGCTTGTGCGCGAAAAAAAAAAAAAATTTGCGTTTCACTCTAGCATTTTTTTTGTTGTTGTTATTGCTTTCCAACCGTATAAGGTACGACGTGGGCCATAAACTTGTCTTCGATCTTTCTTTTTCAGTGCGTTTTCTGGCTGATAACGTTTTGTGCAGCACAACGAGTAAGTTGTGGCTTTTTGTACAAGCTGTTCAACAGCACAGTGGCTCTGTTACATACTGGCAGTTTCTTCAGTCTCTCTCATATCTCTGTTTTTATACGAAACATTTTTGGATAGCGAATGGCTGTCCCATCTTGACACATGCGATTCGCCCTTTGCGAAACAAGGTCGCTGAGTCATGAAGTAAAAAAAAAATATTATGAAGCTTCGCATGCCATAACCAATGTATGCGTATGATGCTATAGCGGGTCAACACCGGGGCAGTATTGATAACACGAATATATATATATATATATATATATATATATATATATATATATATATATATAGAGAGAGAGAGAGAGAGATAGTAAACATGAAATTAGTAAACAACGTGGGGAGAGGTGGCAAGGCCCAAACAGTCACGAGACAGCCATTTAGGAGTTACCAATATACCTACAAGTAGATGAGTAGAATAAATAATTACAGTTAGGAAAGCATGCGTACATCTACCATGACCGAGAAACAAGCGTCACGAGCCATGAACAACTCGTTATGGATTCCGGTGTTTGTTAATCTCCTCCCTCTCTCTATGTGTGTGCTTTTGACAGACATGTAACGAATCTTTCCCGCTTCGGACGATCCCTTATCTCTGTCGGAAGGCGTCATTCAAAGCGTGTCACTTTGAAACGACGCTTTACACCCCCTCACGGTTGTCCTCGCAATCATTTCGATTTGCAAGCAAATAGAGCACGTGCGTCACTAAAGAACATGCACAAAAAAAATTAGAAGAACAGAAGAGAGCAGCGGTAGAGACAATGGAAGCGCCATTGTTTTCGGACTGCCGATATGTCAATATCAGTAGAGACGTCAAAGCTTTGACGTATGTCGAGATAGGCGACCAAGTACGGAAAGCTTGCAACACGGGAGCGCACGCGCGCGTGAGGATCTGTCGAGATAACGGAAGTGGACCCACTTGGAAAGATGCGTGGAAACGTGTGATACGGTGACGGCTGTGTTGGGAAGCGTGCGGAGAGGCATAGCGAGGTTGTGGCTTACGAATGGTGGTGGTCAGCGACGAGCTCTATCAACGTGTTCTTTTGTGAAGTGCGAGACCGTGCATTAAAAGGATCGCCATTATTTTATGCCACGAGACCGTCAACGTTATTTTTTTTATGCACTGAGGACCAGTGTTATCTACGTGGCAACGGTTGGTAAGGACATATTTAGAGCGACAATGCAGCAGGGACTACCGGATACGAAACTCGTCAAAGTGCTCCCGAAAACGTCATCGCAAGTTGCGTGAAGCGGTGCAAGATAAAAAAAAAAGCGCGCGCACACACACACACACACACACACACACACACACACACACACACACACACACACACACACACACACACAGAGAGAGAGAGAGAGAGATAGATAGATAGATAGAGAGAGAGAGAGAGAGAGAGAGAGAGAGAGAGAGAGAGAGAGAGAGAATTATACTAGGAGCAATGGAATGAAATAACTTTATTAACGCCCTGCAAGAAGCGCGCGAATGGGACTGAAAGAGGTAGCCTGACAGCCACATTACGGGCCTGCTGGAAGGCACATTTTCGGTCGGCTAAGCTCGACTTCAAACGCACTGGAGAGGCGTGCAAGCCTTGGAGCTACGTAAGGCAGCGTCCTACCTTGTCGGCGTAGCATCGGGGCTAGCGTCGTTTTTAGGGAGCCATGTAGGGAGCCTCCATGTGTGCGCCTCCGGGCCTCCGTCTCGCACATGAACTGCTCCCTATCGTTATGCGTAATGGTGAACCACCTGAGCATGTGTCTGAGTGTAGCCGCAATCAGTTTGGTGTGTACTTCTATGAACCACAGAGTAAGTTCGAGTAACATTTACGAGACGGCCTTACTGGAAGCATAAGCTTAAACACTACACCTGAAAAAAAAAAAAAAGACGTCGAACATTTGTTCAGAACACATTGGGCTCACTGCTCTTCCGTATAGTCGAATACGAATGGTAGTCTTATTATACACCTTTTGCTGTTAAGCCCCTTATTTTTTTGTGAAGAACATGGAGACAGCTAAGACGCTAAGGAACCGCGTAAGTGCTCTCCCGTAATACAATGCACCGTACTCATAATAATTCACTATTTAATAGCGAAGCTGTTTAAGCTGTCGATACATATGTGCTGTATTCATTCATAAACGAGTATGTGCCACGGACATCGGGTTAGTCCCACTACTCCCCACAGACGCTAATCCCACAGTTAGCCCAGCACCTATAGAGAACGGGTAAGGCAACAGCGCGCGGCTGCGAGAAGACTCCGAAAAGATGGAAGGCCCACGCGCCAACAACGACGTGTTTGTATACTATAGATCTACGAGAGGTACTAGAGCTTGGTTTAACCGCGAGTTCGTCTCTGATTGGGCATATGCGTGTCGTGTATGTGACTGTAGGAGAGGCGCGAATGCTTGGCTTCTGCGCGAGTTTCTGTCTAAGGAGTGCGAACATCAGTGTCACGTCAGCGACTGTGCGTGACATAACGCGAGCCTTTCTGCGCTGATAATCAACGCAGACACATCCTATAGCATCACCTAGCTCCTGCCAAACGAAAAACCTATGAAATAACCCATAGAAATAATTCTCAAGTAGTGAAGTCCCAGAGGTAACAATCATCCTCGCTGTTTCCAGGCTTGCATTATATAATGATTTCAAGCGGCTTGCAACGCCAATTATAGAATGATAAGGCGCAGAACTGATTATTGATGCGAGCTCTCACGTAGTGTTCTGAAAACGATGGCGAGAGAGAAACTTATCACCGCCCAAGCCCAGATGGTCAGCCAGCGAAGCTGAATCGTAACGCTTCGCTGTTCTTTACTATAGGTTAATCTGGACGGCTCACTTGCGGCCTTTCTCTTACTATACGTCTGTCCATAAATCTTGGTTTTTGCCACTCGTACGTTCCCTTCTTCCCTTTTTGTGGATTACGGGTGAGTAGTCTGGCTTGCCCTGTTTCTGCAGCCCATATGCACTGCAAGTTCTTGCGTGCATAGCGGGGACGAATTGTGGTTTCGCCCATAGCCGCACACAGCTTTAGAATGAAAATTTGGGCTAGTTGGGAAACTCACATGACTGATGCAGCACTACCGACGAGGACATAAAATTGAATGTATAGAGACAACCTAGCTAGTAAATACTGAAACCTAGAGTAGTTAAATACTCAACAGCCCTAGTCCTATGACCTTTGTGTATCTTACGTCATCGTCCTAAGCCCTACAACAATTATACATAATACAACTTACTTCGCTGTAATAGGATGACCTTATTATCAAATTCTTCCGTCTTGAAAATGGTTCTACGGACTGCACTAAAGTAAATCAAAAACAGGGCGCTAACAACTGCCTCAGAAGAATGCAATAGATTATGTGAAAACGTCACCGCTAAATTCTAAATAGGGCAGCTGTGAATAGCGCTGCAAGTGCAAAAACCACAGACACGCCTGTTTACTACAGTAAAGAACTTTTCGATTCACTTTCAGGAGAAATGCAAACCTAAACGCCTGTCTAGATTCCGGGCAAGCCCCTTATAATCACGTGTCAATGTGCGTCACTTCCTGTTACGGTGAGCCAATACCGATTGTTTCGGTCGTCAACACTATACCTCACAACACACGCGTTCACGTATTTACCGCTGACGTCAAAAAAAAAAAACGATTTCTTGTTTGTTCGCACAGGAGCTGAAAACGCGACTCCGAACCCGTGAAAGAACGGGCTTGTTTGGTATCACTCACGCAACTTTCAGACTTGTTGCGGAACATAAGCCGGTCGGCCAAGAGCGCCTTATCGCTATCAGGGGACTGATAAGTATGCGAGTCTCCTTATTGTCTGACAGCCAAATAGAGTGGACGCCGAAGTGCTCAACATTAAGCTGAGTCAACGATGTCATACCGTTCCGAGAAGGAAAGAGCGACATAAAGAAGTGATCTACAGCAATATGCGCTAATGACTTTTTGAAGCCTATATAAAAGGCTTCAAAAATAGATTTTCAGATTGAAAATGTATTATATGACAAGCTTTCGCGTTCGAGGCCACTGTCGCGTTTACAAATGTAATATATTTCCCATATGTATCCTCGACCGTCTATATGAGTATACGTTGAAATGTGTTTAAGAGAAGAGTCGGCGTGCTCCCTTCGATGAACTGCTTTACTGTACTCGCCGAGCATATGCTTGTGAAATGTTTGTGAACAAATGTTTTTGATACCCGAACGTTTATTGTGTAAGTTGTGTGGTTTTACAGCTATAAGGAAATGAAATCACATTACACTTAACGGTGAACTTAACTACACGTAAGAACCACAAGGAAAAGACATCATAGAAAACATTGTATGATGGTTCTGACTTTTTCGTGTACTTCAATATATCCGAAGGGGAATGTGGCATCAAGAATTAGAAAAATTACCGCGTTGTTTCTGTTTCCTGCAAGAAGAGATCACCAATACTTGCGTGTTGTGACGAAACGTTCATCAAGTAAATTGCACAAGTTGTTCCCCGTGATTAGGCCTTGCTCATTGAACATGAACGTATATAGTAGCCATATAAGGTATATAGCCAAACATTCTTCAAACAATCGTAACAGTGTTAAAACATTTTAGCATGTATATAGGACGACGATATGAGGTGAACACTGCAGGGTCTCACAACATTCGCGTTCTATGACTATGTTGTCATTGTTCTATGACTATGTTGTCATTTTTGACCAAACTACCATATTAGAACTGTACTGTTTATAATAATTTGTTCAACTTGAATTATACACACTCACAGCGTATTCTTTGCCCCCCCCTTATGTAATGCCCTCGGGCCTTTAAGGATGCAATAAATAAAATAAATGAAACATTTATAGGTCGAGCGGTCGGGTATATAGGGTTCACGAGCGGTTTCGCAGAATCGCATTGTCCCTATAAGCGTCCCTTATCGCTGAAGAGATACACACACGCAGAGAATGATTCGGGGCCTCACTGAGTGGTCGAGCATGTTGTGTGCCACACAGTGAGCAATTCAACGTATACGCACACAAGGTGCACGTGGCAGGCTCCTCCAGAGAAAGATACGCGCCGCGACCACCATCTTGTCCATTGTTTCCCAGCTCTCGAGGTGGGAGGATGCACCGACGCAGCTTCTAAATCGAGTCGACGGTGCGGCGTACGCGGGGGCGGGCGGCGAAGAATCTTTCATGTTCGTGCTGCTCTGAGTGAGCAGCGAGTCCACCACTCGGTTCGTCAATGGATACAGGGTGCTTGCTCGGCTGCCGACCCAAAGTTTGCGGGTTAGATCCCGACCGAGGCGGTCGAATTTCGGTGGAGGCGAAGTCGTATAGAGGTCCACCCGCTGTGCAATGTCGGCGCACGTTAAATAACACACAGATGGCCAAAATTTCTGGAGCCCTTTGCTATAAGGCGTCTCTCAAGCATATCGTGGTTTTGGGATGTAATAAAGCCCTATTATTATTATTATTATTATTATTATTATTATTATTATTATTATTATTATTATTATTATTATTATTATTATTATTATTATTATTATTATTATCGAGTGAGCAGTGAGTCAATCGTATACAGTTTTTGCGCACTTGCGGGCCGCCGTGTATACGTCAATTACGCCTTTCACATTTGTATTTCTCACGAAAATCGCGAAATGGACCCTTTTATAATCCACAAGTGCGCTTCCCTGCGCTACACATTCGCCCTGCTAATGGCGGCACCTATCGCGCTTGAAGTGGAGACGAGGTCCTAGTTGCACGTACTGGGGCTTATCGATTGTGCCAGTTTACGTCAAGAGAGCTGCTTACATTTCCCGCGTCACAGCGCATACAAACTGCGATTTGAATTCGCTGTTTAGCAGAGCTGACTAGTAGCCATGCGGTGGGCTGACTGCATCGAAAGAAAGCTACGGTTTTACAAATATGAACAGAGTCTATCGACGCGCACGATCATATGCTTGCGCTGGTTTTCCATCCAGAGCGGGGGGGGGGGGGGCAGCACTGTTTCCTTCCCCAATCCACTGTGGTCGAGTCCATTGCAAAAGCAAGAAGGCTTCGCGATGGATGCAAAAGTGCAAATGAAGAACTGAAGTGCCGCTCACGACGGCCGGACATTGGCTCCCGCGGATTTCCAAAGGTATACTCGCGGGGACGAAGTAAACAGTCTTTGGAATTCAACATCGGGAGCCCTCGGTCACCATTGTTGTCGAAATACTGCACGGCCACAATTTAGCCTATGCATTAAACAACGACTGAACTCGCCCTGTGATTATTATTACTATAATTTGGTTTGGATATTAACAAAAAAACACACGAAGAAACAAAAAAATAGCGACGAAAATCGCCAGGCCTGCGCGGAACGCGCAGCACAGCAAAAGCATGAAGAGCAGCCTATCAGAGCCTTTTCTAAACCCTCTTTGGGTAACTGCTACAATCACGCTTGTTGGGTACCCACTACGCCACGAATAATTACAATTTTTGTGTAGTAGGCCGGCATTCACTATGCTATCCTCCGTCATTCTTCGGAGAAGCGTGGTAACCGCTAAACACTTGCAACGAATTTTGTGCGAATTTCGTGTTGCATTCAGTGGCTGACGACGATGCAGAATTACGCCTGAAGTGGGTATGTGCCACAGTTAATAGGCGATGAAGAACAAGTTTTTGTAATGGGTTGGAGCACTCGACGACCCACTCGTTACGCGATTAGCATTGTGTGGCACCTGGTTGTTCTATCGCTGTTCTAAAATACCTTATTACTCATATTATTCCTTTCCCGACCTGAAGCCTGCCTAAGGCAAGTTTGCGAACGAGTCCCAAGCACCGGCGTGGCTCAGCGGTAAAATACCGGGCTGGCACGCATGCAGTGGACCCGGGTTCGAATATCACTATATCACCACATGTCTTTAATGTTATAATTTAAGTTTTCTTATTTCGTGAGATAGTGGTTATGGACACCGGTGGCGGCGGCGGACAGCTACGGCACCGCGCGTGACCCGTGTTGTGATCTCATAACAGCTTTCGCTGTAAAAATAGTGACGAAACAGGATGACAATTTAAAATGTACAGGGCACACTTAACGCCCCCCCTTTGATTATAAGGGAGGAAGGCGACGAGTGCCTCACTGGGGCCACCGTTTTGACATGTGAACATGTCTTTATCAACGTTGCAGCTGGTGTCAGTGTTGGTCTTGTTGAAATAGCAACATAGCCATGTGGCCGAAAAACCTGTTCTTAAAGATGAACAGTTGCTTGTTCACAAAGATTTATACGCACCGATACTTGAATTGTACGTGCCCTACTTATATTCTAAATTTATTCTACGTTACGTTTCATTCTTTTTAGTGTTACACGTACAAAAGCATTTGACCTCTTACGGCAAAAACAGCCAAACACATCTGGTGAGAAATAAATGACATATAATTTACGTGACGTCAGTTGCCTCAACTTGATTAATGTATCATTACGATAGGACAAGATGGCTTTGTTACGGCGCACGACTTGGATACGTGTTAGAACGATGAGGAACAATCCGGCACCTTGTAAGAAACGCCGGCCTCCCCATTTGCTGCGATTGTTTTCCCGACGTACACACTAGCAAGATATCACTCGCAATTACTGCTATGGCTTCCCTGAAAACACGAATCAGGAATAGCGAGCGACATCTTCCAGAGGCTGGCAACATCGAGTCAAACTCACTGCAGTTTAATGAACAAAAAAATAATGGTGGAGGAGCGCGTCGTTACATATAAACGGTTTGGAATGGTAAATAGAAAAAAAAGGGGGGGGGGGGTGTTGAAGGTTGGGGTAGGTTGTGCTGATATTTCTCGTGCATTAACCGTCAACAATAGAGGACAATGCGTTCTCCTGGTGAATAACTTTAATTGACTTTTCGCAGAGACAAACAAAAAACAACAAAACACGGCAGCTTGATCTTTCGCCTTCTTGTAATGACTGAGCCCGATTCGAGAAAGCGTCCTGTCCAGCGTATACATTTTTTTTTCTTTTTCTTCCCCCTTCGCAGGCAATTTACCTTATCGCAGTACTTCGCGGCGCGGCAGTAGTTTTCGAAATATCCGAACTAGTAAACCGTACCCTGCAGCCGCTTTTGTCGAGAGCTCGCAAATTTATCCAGACGCTTCGACATCAGTTTTTCGATTAGCACCCCTTCTTTCTTCAAAACAATGCCGGAGGGGGGGGGGGTAGGAGCGTTGTTTTTTGGACGACGACGGTACCCGCATAATGCACGTGCCAATCCCATTTCCCCAAAGTCCTTTCAGAACGACAAAAAAGAAAAAAAAAGATGGTTTGAAAACGCGCTTCTAGATACCATTTATCCGCACTAATCGTATACGGTCAGCGTCGAGATAGTTATCTGCCGGCCGCCACGCAAGAACTGTCCCGCACAGTCCGCCGTTGTTGTGCTCCAGTTGCCGGCTAACAAAAGGACCGCGTCGTTTGTTCGGTCGGTCGGTCTCCCCGGTCGATACAATGCACGGTTCGAGTTTGCGTATGTACGCGCGCGGCAGTCAAGTCGTCGCCGGAGTTCGAGCGCACACGCACGCGCGTTTCCACACAAAACGCGCGGTATACCAGCATCATGCTCGAGCAAACGGACTCCTCCAGATGACACTGTTTCCCTCCTGTTTTGGAAAATCGACTCGACTTCCCCCCCTTCATCCCAGCTCCCCCAGAATCCTATGCTTCATTCCAAACACGCGGAGTAAGATTTATATGAACGGCCGTGTTCCATTGTTGCGCTGTATCACCGGCGCTCTGTTCCGTCCTGGTGCTGATAAGCGTTACACACGGGGTGGCGGGTTCAGGACACAGAACTACAGAGGCCGAATTAGTGAATGTTTTCTTTTTCAGTTTCTTTAGGACTGGGTCCTATGCATTCGCTGATAAAATTTTCCACCGTTAAAGAATCGCCCAGAGGTGTTCTCTCGCAAAAAAAGTCCCGCCGTTATAGTGAGCTTTCGTGAAAGTACACATGAATCGAGAAGGCAGCCAATGTTTTCAAAAGGACAGGCTAGTTGGAAGTACACAATTCAAGCAGTGGCACAGGGTGACACCTTAACCTCTTTTGCTGTGCGTGTCTACGTCGACCACACAAGGCAGTATATACCACACAAGGCAGTATAAGACAGCACCGGAAAACGTTCTTTCCCTAAAACAATTCTGGAGTACAAGCGAGGCTTCGTGAACCACAGCACAGAAGAAGAACGGCTTTTCCTCCATTGTCGTGAGCGCCTGTGTATTATCAACGCCAGCGCGCCGTCAAGAGAAAATGAAAGCCCGGATACAAATCGAAAGTCGGGACTAAGGTTAGCGATTGTGGAACTTCAAAATATAGCAAAAAGAGACGAAAGACTAGAATAGAGGACCCATTAACCACAACGTTTCTTTACAGTATAGCCTAGCGCACTTCATGCATGCCCATTGCGCCAATCATGTGTCTCTTTACCGCCGATTTAAAGATGCTTTGTTTCCTGCACCGAACGTTTTCACGAAAGCGAGGCCTACAACGGGAACGCACACTGCGGTCTTTTATCAGCACGATTGTCTCTCGCTGCGCAAAACGTTGCGATATTAGTGCAGACGCTTACAAACGTTGGCAATGCATAGGAATATGCATTAAATCGAGCTGCTTATACCGATTGATTCGCCAATACAACGCAGAGCGTAGAGCTCTACAGCGCTGCTCCGGCTTTTGGGCGAATAGAGTCACGCTATAGCGTTGGGTTCGCATGCACGAACAAAAGGGCGACTCGGTGATTGCCGAATTGATTGCCGTCACTTGTACGCGCATGCGTAGTAGGTGAAGTGATTGATGCTATAACTGAGAGCACGCAGTCGTCTGAATCCACTCGGAAGTGGCTGAAACAAGGTGCAAGAGAATGCTAGTTGGCATTCTGCACTTTCAGTGATAGAGATTACAGTGCACTTGTGTTTTCTCGATTTCTTTTCCGCTGAACCTTCCGAAGTAGTCAAGTTGCCGAGAAAGGCGTGGATGCTTGCGAATTATGGTAACGCAAAAGAATTTGCGCCGAATCGGGCGAGATTATGAGGATTCGTTCACCCTGGTTGAGAGCGAACGAAAGACGGCGAAGAAAATAGAACCTCTGACAAAGTGTTGGAACTGTTAAGGCGAATTAGTAATTTCCATGCGAAATGTTTTGTGCCGCGCTTTATGAATATAAAGGCGCACAGCTCTCCCATTTAAAAGGAAGTAACGTGTGCACACGCTAACGCAAGAGAACGAAAACAAGACCAGAACAAACGTAGCGTTTGAACATGATGTTGTCCTAGTGAGCATAATCAGTTTGTCCGAGCAGAAAGGACAATACATTGGGCAACGCCTGGAAGCTAATGATTAGCGAGATTCATTGTCTTGAGAACAGAAGCGCACAATTTACGAAAACATGGCCAAGCAAACAAACATACATGCAGCACGCGCGCCGAGTTGTGAGTAGACAACATAGCACCCGTGTTGTGTTCACCTTAGTTTATCTCTCTATATTTTCTTAAACTCAACGCATCTTTTCTCAAGGCCATGTACAATCAAGTAGCCGGCCAGTACCACCTCGTAGATTCATTTCTCTTGTAATGCAGCGCGAACTAACTTTGCAGAGACGACGATACGATGTCAGGGTTCGTCTTAACACAACTGGTAATGTGTTATGCAACACACGGAGTCAGATGGAGAAGTGGGACAGGTACCAACCGATTCTGGGCACGGTTTGGCGTAGTGGCAGTTACTTTAGGGTGAATCTACTCGTTGCCTTCACGACAGCGACGTTGACGGCGCCTATTTCATGGCTTCTCTACTAGACACTCTCCAGATGCTCCAGAAAACTTTTTTTCGTATACTACTCATAAATAATGATCTCATATCATCCCTACCCTCGCTTTGTTTACACTCCCTTGCTCTCCTCGCATAGTATAACGCCCTAACCAGCTATTAAGGCACACGTATAAATAAATAAACTCTGGCATAGAACAGAAAACACTGACATTGCCAGTTTTTCCCGTCACCTGTACGAAGTTATTTCGTTAGACCTGATATTGCCGATTTCGCATGTCACACACACGAAGTTACTCCGCTCGCGCCGCGTTGCAGAAGAAAGGAGGAATCTCGCCACTAATTTCGCGCTTGCACGACGCGCTCTCAACCAGCCTTCACCGTACTGCACGGAGTAAACGCGGCGAAGTATAACACGAAGGGGCGAGCGACCGACTGCTATTGAGCGCAGGTTGGTTTGGAGGTGGAGAGGAGATAGAGGAGAAGGGAAGCAGGGTAAGTAGAGCGTCGGAGCCAGCCTTACGAACTCAGCGGCGCGTAAAAGAATCGACGGCAAGGCGCGTTTTGCGGGACGTGCCCGCCGCTCGCGCCAATGCATTCATTGTATTGCGACGCCGGAGCCAAGCGCCGGCCGGGCCGAGGCCCGCTCTGGATTCGACCCGAACTCAATCTCTCTCGCTGCCGACACTATTGTGCGAGCGTCGCCAGGAATATGCGTGCGCGGATTCAGCGTTTACCCGTGTTCGAAAAGGTTTTTTTCGCGCGGGGTACGACACAACGGACGACTGTGTTTTGCTCGTTTTTACTTTATTTAGCATTCAAACTTCTTTCCTTCCATCTGAATAACGCCGTCTTTGCTTACCTTTTTTTATTAAACGTATGAAAGGACAGGTTCGGAGTCGAAAGGTCACCAGCTCGTATTCTTTTATGCAACCCCCCCCCCCCCCGCCCCACTTTGCCCCCACCCTCTCCTCTCCTTTCGTGCGCTATTTCAGATATTGTTGTACACGTCTACCGCATTTTCTGTTGGCTTCAACGAAAGAGACGGATGTCATATTACAAAGTTAAAAACTTTATGGAGGTGCGAGCTACTACTTTTTTTTCCATTTCCTCGTAATTCCAACTGTGGCTTCCATGTTCCATATGTAACGCCCGGACGTGACCTTTATGAAGTGTGCTCGCCACCGTTATCCAGTGCGACGGGCGTTTCTTTCTTTCTTTCTTTCTTTCTTTCTTTCTTCCTTCTTTCTTTCTTTCTTTCTTTCTTTCTTTCTTCCTTCTTTCTTTCTTTCTTTCTTCCTTTCTTTCTTTCTTTTTCTTTCTTTCTTTCTTTCTTTTTTCTTTCTTTCTTTCTTCCTTTCTTTCTTTCTTTCATTTTTGTAAAGGCGGAGCGTACTGCCACAACACTCCCGTACCCCGAAGGAACCAGCAATATGGGTGTTGTTGTAAATTCTACTGCCATTCTGAAAATAGTACGGTTTTCTTTTATTATTCATTACTTATTTGTTTATCTTTTCAGGAGCATGGGCACTACGGCGACACAACCAACTATGGTTGCTGGATAGATGACAACGAATTCCACAAGACACTGTTTCACTGTTTATGCAACATCGCAGTTGCGTATCATACATTTCATAGACATATACGAACAATTACTCTGTTTCACAATAAAAAAAGGGGCAGGGGGAATTCGCAGATTCGGCAGATACCTTAGGAATCGATGTTATGCGAAGCATCCGGATGGAAGGTGAATGTGTCTTTTTTTTTCAGTGTATTATTGAGCTAAACGTTATGAAGTGGCGCTGAATATATGTACAAATCCCCGCACACACATACGTCAAACATCCGCGTGTGTTTTATATTAGTAGTTGTTTACATTTGCGTAACGATGCAAATAGCAACATGGATATTAGAAACAACAGAAGCGGTAAGCTGATATGAAGCGCTCTATCATGTTTGCGCTGATGCGCGTGAGCATGGTAGCCCTCAACACATGCTACACAAATCAACTTCAGCGGATGGCGCCTAACAATAATTTACATAGCCCGACATGATGGCTGTATCATAGGTATACATATGTAATGTTTATAAAATTGGATAGCCGGTACTTCTACCACAATTGACGTTACACGAACATCAGGCTGCAGAGTATATCCAATGCCTGGCTTGGCTCTGTGGTAGAATACTTTATTGTCACGCAGAATGATCGGGTTCGATTCCTGCTGGGACAGTGGCATTTATTGTTTGCATTCGCCCGGTCAACGTTTCATATGGAAGCTTTTCCTTAACCGTCCAGCAGTGAAGACACCCATATGTGTTCTCACCGTACCGGAGCATAAATTGTCTATCACCTGTTGCACATGCCCACATACCAGTGGCACATACCCGACCACGGGCATGTGCCACTGTGCCAGGTGTGCAGCCTCCATTAATCGCACAAGGTTGGAAACCACCAGCGGAGCTAGTGTTCTACCTAGCTACATTTTGCGAGTAATTTTTGCTCGTAGTATTAAGTACGGCTAGACTTCGTTGGACTTGGCTATAGACATGTCAGGTGATTACTTCTCACATGACGTTGTGGTTTTAGTAACGTGACAAGCTGTCACGCGGCTTTTGACAAGAATACGCCACGTGAAATTCTGTTGCACGATGTTACGCGATTTTTATTCATAGGAGTAGTAAAGTGATGTTGCATGGTTCCGCAGTCACATGACTAGTTAAGTGATTTTTCTGTGAGTTTTTTTTTCACGATAACGAAATGAAAAAAAAAGAAATAAATGTGTATGTGACTAAACTTCCCGTGCACTCTTATATTGAGCAGCGTTCTGTAATGTTTGAGATTACAATTCACTAATGTTGACTATCTTGAAAGTTTTAGATCCACACACGTCAGAAGTGAAGAGTCGTTTGCATATTCTCAAACCTTTAGTCACATCCACCCAAACAGATAAAAGCAAGAACTCTCTGCACCGCTTGACCGCGCTGGCCTGACCACGCTTGACCCTTTACAACTGATGTCCGCACCTTTATCATATACGAACGACCAACGCTTCCCTAGTGGTGCACTACGAATGTTGAAAGTATTCACCGCCGGAGACTATGGAATCTGTGCAACGTCCCAAGCGCCACTACATCTCGAAAAATACATACTTAGCCACTGTCAATAAACAACGCTGTTCGTTCTCCTGCAACCGTCCCGGTGTGTCACTTAGGCAATCTGCAAGCCAATTAAGCAGCAAGGTTCGATTCCACGGCCTTCGGGTCAGCAATCAAGCACCATAACGACTATATAGACCACCACAGCGATTACTGCCTATCATAACCCCAAGAAGTACGCTAAGTAATTCGAAGCGCCATAACCACTCTATAGACCACAACAGCGACTACTGCCTATCATAACCCCAAGAAGTACGTTAAGTAATTTGAAGCGCCATAATCACTCCATAGACCACAACAGCGGCTACTGCTTATCATAACCCCAAGAAGTACGTTAAGTAATTCGAAGCGCCATAACCACACTATAGACAACAACAGCGACTACTGTCTATCGTAACCCCAAGGAGTACGTTAAATCATTCGAAGCGCCATAACCACTCTATAGACCACAACAGCGGCTACTGCCTATCATAACCCCAAGGAACGTTAAGTAATTCGAAGCACCATAACCACTCTATAGACCACAACAGCGGCTACTGCCTATCATAACCCCAAGGAGTACGTTAAGTAATTCTTCTTTGGGATTATGATGCGTGCGGTTGCGTGTGCTGACTGTGCACTATACTGCGTGTGTGTATATGCAGGAAAGTATTTCACAATAAACAGTTGCGAGCTAGCGCTTGCGCTGTGTGTGTACTTTTTTGTTCCGTACCTAACTTTGTGCTCTGCCGTCGACATATAGGAAGACTGTTTATTCACTTTCTCTGTACACGCAGTTTTTTTTTAGTGTTTTAAGACGAAACTCCGCAGCACCCCAAGCCTGCGCGATATAGAAGACTCACCCGCACTAGCACGCTATGCATAATGCAGAAGCAGTCGAATTTCGAGCATAGTGCATTAAAATGTTCGTATTCAAATATGTATACTTTTTTCTTAGCGCTAAATATTGAGCGAACTTCAATTTCAACAAGCACTATAGCAAACGTTCGAGTTTATACAACGAGTGTTTTCAGAATGAACGATCAGTAGTCAAGTGGGCCTGTATAAAAGCCACTATTTTTTTTTAGGCGTCTTAGTTCACCACGTGGCTGCATGTGTTATTTGTGTTGGGAAAATAAATGCAGAAGCGCTGCTCATGAGCAGCGCTTTTGGCGGTTTTTGTTGGCGGTTTTAAAAACCGTTGGCGCTTTTTGAAATGCAATGTACAGGTGTGCACCTGTACACTGCATTTCAAAAACCGCCAACGCAGCTCCCGCTTAACTATGAGCTCGCTCGCCTTTTTTTTTAATTCAGCTCCGACTTTTTTTTCCCCTTTAGTTGCGGAGCATTCCTTGGAGTTTCTGAAACACAGACTCGCGAAACTTCCCCAGATCTCGCCATTTCTCGTCATGTATCACAACGTCTTGGCCAGATCGTAATGCAAGCGTGTCCTAAATACCATCCCGTTAAGCCCCTACTCTGGAGACATTCTGCCATCTCCCCTGGCTGCAACGCAAGACGCAGTGCTATGGACCAAATTTACGCTCCGTGTTCTCACGACACAGTAAAAGGGTGGGGCCACGGTGGATGGGACCCATGAGCATTGGCAGGATGTTATCTTGGGGGGTGCAAATCCCTGTTGCATCGCAGCTTGGGGGGGGAATCACTTGTGTGGCTTGTTTGAGGGCAAGGGCTGGTGAGGTTTGAGAGGGGGCAGGTGCCCCTTTTGCACCCCCTGCCGACGCCCATGGTGGAACCCGTGCATCAGTCACCCCTAGTCCCTTGACCATGATAATGATAATTATTGTGGTTTTACGTAAAAAAACTACGATATGATTACGAAAGACCTCGTTGTGGAGGACAATGGAAATATCGACCACATGCGTTTTTTTAACGTGCATCGCCGTTAGACCCATCACGATGAAGCTGAACTGATCGAAAGAATAGGCTTGTTTTACAACCGATTGACAATTACAGGCGAGAAAAGATAATTTAAAGGCGAGAAAGCAATGAAAGGGATAAAGTGGAGTGGCGCCCTCCGCCACGCTGAATTGACACCACATAAAAATGACACAGGATCTCCTATTTTATGTACCCAATTTCTGCTGCATGGCGTACACATGAAAAATGAATTACATAAACTTCGACAATACCTTAACGTGCAGTTAAGCCGGAGTTTCTGCCACATAATAAGGCCACGGAAATTCCATACGCTCGCTAGTTCAAGGAAATCGGCAGCTGACGTGCTGACGTGAAGTCACACATTCGACGAGGGTGAATCAAGTTGAACATGAGCGCCTGAGAGTTTCAGGGTTAATTCTGAAAGTCCCAGGTCAGAGGACGATCAACATTGTACAGGACCCACGAAACTGTAGACGGTCTTGGTGTTCCTTTCCCCATGTGGGCGTGGCCCGTATCAGTCTGACATTTCAGATCGACCCATTTGGAGGGCTCAGTATACCGCACTACATATCTGGGACTTTCGGTGGTTGTTACCAAGGTGGAAATTTTGTTTGTTGGCGCGCAGAAAGTGGTGATACTGTTGGGAATCCCACCGCTGCTACCAGTTGTTGGGAATCCCGGGGTGCTGTGGTAGCGTGGTGTAGCTTCGGGTTGAGGAAACGAACGCTTACGAGATGGGGATACGAAAAACAAACAGGTTTATGGCACTATTTACAAGTATTTACAGCATGAGGTTAAGAGTTCGCAAACCACGAACGTGGTGGTTGAACCGCTACACAGTTCAGAGCCATCACAAACTACGAACGTGGTGGTTGAACCTTTACTTGGTCCAGAGCGACGTCCCGCACTCTGGGGCGTCCTTATAAGCACTGTCGGGCTCCTCCTTCTTCAGTGGAACACCAATCACACACACACAACCGGTGCAAGGTACGAGCAGGCACGGCGCACGTGAACATCCAATTTCGAGTCAAGATCACTGCACTTAAAGGTGGCGCCAGAGAGGCTCTTGCTCGTCGTGTATGTCGCTGGTCGAGGGGTCCCAAGCTTCGGACAGCAGACATCAAACGGTCCGCCAAACGGTCCGCTCAATTAGCCGGGCACTTTGTGGCGGCGGTCGCCGCTTCATTCAAAGGAATACGCTCTTTGTTGTCCCCTCCGGAACGGCTTACAGCTTCGTGGCGACAGGACGTCTCATCCGCCGGCTAGCAGGGACCATAGCTGGTGAGCATAGACATTCGGCGAGTCGGCTACTTGTTTGAGGATTAAAAGAGCGCCGCTTCCCCGTCATCTCTGGACGCTGGTTCCGAGAAAACTGGAGTTCCAGGCGTGGGAACGCGGCCCGGCTACGCTTCTCAGCGACAGCATGGCGCCTGCTGACGCCGGTCATAACAGCTTCCCCCTCGCCAGATGAGTCACGGAGGGCAGCAGTCAACACTGCTGCTCGCAGGGACGACGAAAGGGTCCGTAGTCGAATCCCAAGAACTCGCCTTCGCTTGTGGCATGGTCTGAGTAAAGGCCGAATCTTCAACACCGTTTCTGCAACTGGACCACATGCACAAGCAAGCACTCGGCCCCCTTCGAACAACCCAAGCCAAAAGAGGGATGGCAAACCAATTTTCTTTACTAGCTTTAACAAAAGCTCACACTCAAAACTATCAGGACTCACTTGTGCTGAGGAACCAGACGTGCTACCTTACAAATTTACATAATAAGATGCACGACAAAAAAAAACTAAAATATCAATTTTGATACACCAAGAGCACTCCAGAATGGTTAAGAAAGAGCGGCTGAGCGCGTCCGCGTTTCCATTCAATTTGCCCTTTTCCTAATGCCAAAATGATATTTTCGAAGAATCAAGCTCCGCCTCACAAGGCGACTGTTCTTTTATGTCACGGTTTGCAGCCAAGGGGACAATGGCCTGTATCTACTTTAAATTTAGCCCTCCCCTAAGATAACACTGCCACTGATGAATGCTCTACACAATGCAGGCGCACTCTTTTCCTGAAGCGCAGTACGTTATCTCACGAGAGCTCAAATTCTGGCGCAAGCAACGCGCAGCTTTGCTTGATACCATTGTCGTCCTGATATAAAACGGCTGTCTCCTTCTTTTCATCGCTGACTACTTTCATCGGTTCTGTCCTGCTGAGAGCATCAGTCAGGAACTCGGACTCAGTGAGCGCTAATTTTGTCCGAACGTCCGTCTTTGCTTACGGCCGCCCATAATTGTCTACCACTGAGACATAAAACTATCCAGCTTTTCTGAATCTTTGGCCTACACTGTGACCTAATACTCTTAATTTGCTCAGAATCTAAAAAGCTTACTGTTTCGCTCATATGATCACTTGACCAATCGCTCTCCAAAAAGCCAACAAAACATTGCTTTTTAAAAGGTTCATTTGGTTAAAGTTACCAGCTTATGCAAACGCTTCTGAGAGAAAAAAAAGACACTGAGCTCTCCTGAGCTTTTTAATTACTACTCTCATTCCTACAGCGTTGCAAGCTACATGACACTACTAACCAAAAGCTTAATCCTTCTCAAATTGTCTTAATGTTAATTCCAACGTTACGTTGTAACACAACGTGTACAACACAAAAGTAATCCTGGGTGCAATAGTCATAAGCACCTCAGAACAATTGCATTGGTTTATGCTAAAACCGTGCGCCAATTGTTCTCAATTCTCATAGTGCATAACGACTACCCTGTGTCACGCCAAGTTCAATCATTTTACAAAAGTATTTGGTTTATTCTAACATCTTCCCTCAAATGCTCATTCACTCCAAATCGACATGGCAGTGAAGGCACGCAAATGAGACTAAACCTTTGAAACACTAAAAAAAATGAAACATACTGTTCAGTTTTTTTTTGTATAATCGTAGAAATGATTAAAGCTCTTCTAGTTCGGCGGTTTTCTTTCTGCAAACTTTACATCAAATTTTGTAACCTATACACAATTAAAATGACTAATTTGCATCTCCAATGCAACACTGAGTAACAATATTTGACACGCCTGTGCAAAAGTTACTCGAACTGACCGTGCCCCCTTTTCTCATGGTTCCCTTAATCGTACACGATGGGGTCGCGGTCCCGGCGGTTTTCCTGCACGCCTGAGGCTACTAAACACATGAACGTTAGGCTGTGTCCTGCCGTCACGCCTTATTTTCCACTTTGGCCTGTTCCTCGTAGGAATTTGTAAGTGACGCCAGAAACAGGGTTGAGACCGGGGACATTGTCTCTTTGTGCTCGCCCCGACGCGGTTTTTAACCACTCTGAGCTTTCGACTTTGACCTATCGGGCAAGGCCGCTTTCCCGAAGTCGTCGAATGCAACCGCGTTTTTCGTTGGGGTAATGCACCTCGTTTCCCCCCTCTGCACCTGGCTTGCCGCTTGTGCCTCTCGGAACGCCACCATGGACGTTTCCTGGAATGGATTAACGGCCTACCCTCTCGTCTTTCCTGCGACTGAGTGGGGCCTGACCTAGGCTTGCGCAGTGACGAACGCTTCCGCTTCTTCCTTTTTCTGCGATGTTTGCAAACGTGCTCGGTGTTAACGCTGCACTGCTGAAGCGTGGCGTTCTTGCTTTCATCAGCCACTGCACTAACCATGCCTAAATTTGACAATGTCGAAAGGTCCCCCTGAGGCACGGAGAAGGTTTCCAGCCTCTTACTGGGCCCATTAGGGCTGCTGGCACCCTCCTCATCCACGCAAGGAGCGTCTTTCGACATCGTCCCCACCTCCAGACCGGCCACGGCCTCGTTCTCTACATCATTTACATGAATGCATTCGAGAATTTGCGGGCCCTTTTCTGGCGCGATCACTGTTTCTTGCGCTTCATGACGCGCCTCAACGTCCAGCGCTTTTTGACGCGCCTCGCTTTCAGACTCTTGTCTTTTTGCTTCGCGCTTTCTTTTAGACTCTTGCCTGAGCTGCTCTTCTTTTCTAGAGACAAAAGTTCCGAATATCCTGAACATTTCTGCCTTAACTACCTCGTAGTTGTTCGCGTCCTGCTCACTGAGTCGCGCAACAGCTTCATCTGCCTCGCAAGGCAGAACCGTGAGTAGCCTATGACACCATGTGTCTCGTTTAAATGACAGTTCCTCGCACTTCCGCTCAAATATCATAAAGTACAAGCCAATATCCCCTGAATCTGTATATGGCTGCATGTACCTAGACATCCAGAACTCGGCCTTCAAGTTGCGATAAGGTACCACTTGCTGGGGACTACTGCCCGACCTATTTCTCAACTCGAGTTCTCGTTTGCGGATCGCAATCTCGTGCTCCAGTCTTTCTATTTCACGCTCGCTTTCTAAGCGGCGTTTCTCTCTCTCAGACTGCTGTCTTTTTGTTTCACGCTCCCTTTCGCGCTCACGCCTCTCTTCCTCCTCCTTCTGCTGTCTCTGTCTCTGACTGATGAGGTCCCATGCTTCACTGAGCTCCTCATCCTCAGCCCCCAAATCATTAATGACTTGTATGATTATGGGTTTCCGTGCCAAACCCTTTGTATTGATCCCCAATTCCTCACACAACAGCAACAAGTCCGGCTTCTGCAGCTCCCGTAAGTTCATGATCGTACTGAGTGCTCGCTACTTCCAAAATAACTTTCCGAAACGGCGAAACTGAGTCTTTCGGCAAAGTTAACTACCAGTTCTAAATTTTAACCCTCTTTTAGAACCTGGTTTACTCAAAGGAAAAGCCAAGCGCTCACCCATACGTGATCCATGTCTTGAGCCAGCTGCTTCTCCTGGGCCGACTGTTGTTGTCACTTGTGGCTTCGAATCCGACCGCTGCCAACCAGTTGTTGGGAATCCTCGGAGTTGTTCTCCTGTAGTCGCTTCGGATCCCTCCGCTGCCGACCAGTTGTTGGGAATCCCACCGCTGATCACCAGTTGTTGTGGATTCCACCTCCGGTTTGACGAAGGAAGAAGCAGGACGTTGGAGGATGCGAAAAACAGAACAGGGTTTACGGCACTATTTACAAATATTTACAGCATAGGAAGGTTAGGAGTTCGCAAACCACGAACGTGGTGGTTGAACCGCTACACAGTTCAGAGCCATCACAAACTACGAACGTGGTGGTTGAACCTTTACTTGGTCCAGAGCGACGTCCCGCACTCTGGGGCGTCCTTATAAGCACTGTCGGGCTCCTCCTTCTTCAGTGGAACACCAATCACACACACACAACCGGTGCAAGGTACGAGCAGGCACGGCGCACGTGAACATCCAATTTCGAGTCAAGATCACTGCACTTAAAGGTGGCGCCAGAGAGGCTCTTGCTCGTCGTGTATGTCGCTGGTCGAGGGGTCCCAAGCTTCGGACAGCAGACATCAAACGGTCCGCCAAACGGTCCGCTCAATTAGCCGGGCACTTTGTGGCGGCGGTCGCCGCTTCATTCAAAGGAATACGCTCTTTGTTGTCCCCTCCGGAACGGCTTACAGCTTCGTGGCGACAGGACGTCTCATCCGCCGGCTAGCAGGGACCATAGCTGGCGAGCATAGACATTCGGCGAGTCGGCTACTTGTTTGAGGATTAAAAGAGCGCCGCTTCCCCGTCATCTCTGGACGCTGGTTCCGAGAAAACTGGAGTTCCAGGCGTGGGAACGCGGCCCGGCTACGCTTCTCAGCGACAGCATGGCGCCTGCTGACGCCGGTCATAACAATACACACCAAAGCAGAAAAAAAAATCGATCAAGGCAAGCTTAATATTTTCATTTAGTGTCTTTTTAACTTCGACCTTTATGAGCACGTGAAGCACGCAGTGCAGTATTACTCTCTACGACTAGAAGAGCACGCGCTTCAAAACTCCTATCCTCCTCTTGCTCCTCCTCCTCCTCATCTTTTCTATCTATCTCTCTCTTTGTGCAGGACGGAACGATTTGTCTTCTTATATAAACTGCGCGTGATGGCGTATTGCCCGGCGACCCGTTCGAGGAATATTAGGGGGCCGTATTGCGGAGCAAACTAAAAGAAAGAAAGGAAGAAAGAAGGGTGCAAGAAGTAGAGGCCGCTTTTCTTCCGATTCGGCGGCGGTGATGGGACGTTCGGGCCGGTAAATGCTCGGCTTCCGCCACACTCGTCCGCTGGGTGAAGGATGAGCGCCGTCGCCGGGCACGCCTTCGCCAGCCGAGACGCCTCAGCCAACCTCAGCGGCCTGCGATGGGAGATTAACGACTCCGGGGTTTCGGCACCGGACGTCGCGGGTCCAGCCTCAAAAAGGGGTGCTGGTCGCGCTGCGGAGAAGGCGCCGACGAAAACGATGTCATCAAAAGAAGTTCCGGCCTCCGGTAATGGAGCCCCGGTGGGAGGGAGTGGGGTGTGGTACGGTGTGCCGCGTTTTCGTGCGTATAGCCGGTGCAGCGCTTAAAACTGCAGTGCTGCGACGCGTCGTGCTCTGTGGCGTGCATTCGTGCATTGTTTCGAAAACGTAATAGCTCTCCCATGACCTTAAGAAGGTCGCTGCTAGGCCTATAGATAGTGTGGCTCTGGTTTTTTTCGGCGCCAAAAAAGTTAGCCAAAGCTTGCGACAACGCTTCATCCGCAGTAATGGCTCAACGACGTAGGTGTGCTAAGGAATAGCGGCTAAGCAATAGAAGACGCGGGTTAGATACGTGGCAAAGCGGTCGCACATCGTTGGGAATGAAATGAAAAACAAAGAAAGAAACAAACAAAAGCACACTGGCGCTTATATTTGGTGGCACGCCCTCCACGGCAACAGACGGTACAGGTGAAAACTGTTCCCGCTCCGCAGGCTAAGTTGATGTCAGTGGCACTGAACTCAACAGATCTGAACGACCGCATGTATACTCCATGTGCTCCCCCAAGTGTGCTTGTGGTTCTCTGTTTGTTTGTTTGTAGCCCGGAATCCATGGCACATGTCCACTCAGGGGGATTGGCCAAGAAAACGTATAGTATTATATTGACGATAACTACAATATTGCTTACAAAAAAGAAAGAAAAAACAAAGATATAGAAGGAAGACAGTATACTAAAGAAAGAAAGATTCGGAGAGAGAGGAAAAAACAACAAAAAATCACTAATATAAAACTATACCTTGTTTTTGGGAGCCGACCAGACAGTTGAGTTTGCCAAACCCAATTAATTTAGGATGTGTGTCTCAGATTTAACCACATTTCAAAAATTAGTTACCGACCCGCTTTTTTATTATTTGTCAAAGTGGGCGTAATGTTGAAATACGTTTAGAGCCTTGAATGAAATTACATACCGCATCGAATACATCTCAGCGGCAAATTTCCAAAACGGAGGCACCAAAATGGTGTATCTTTCTTTCTTCTTCTTCTGTCTCTCTCCCCCCCTCCCTTTTTTTTTATCGCTCTCCCCTGAGCAGGAAACCGGACGCGCATCTGGTTATCTTCCCCACCTTTCCTTGCATCTCTCTCTCTCTCCGCGACTGTGAACGCATGGTTGTGGGTTCAATTCCAGATAGCGGTGGCGACATGGGAAGAACCTTCGCGTATTGCATTTCGGTTACAGGGTATGGAATCGCCGGGCAGACAGGCCCTGCTTGGAGCCATCGCACGCTACTCGCTTGAACGTTATGCCGAATGGACGAGTAATAAAGAATATAACTTCCAAAGTTTAACGTGCTGGAACTACGATACGATAACGAGAGACGCCATATAGTGGAGGTCTGCAGAAATTCAGACCATCTGGTATTTTTTAACGTGCACTGACATCCCACAGCGCATGGGCGTCTATAGCACATCGCCTCTATCGAAATCCAACCGCCGATGCTGGGATCGAACCAGCGACCTTCGGCAGCTATTGAGCACCATAGCGACTACACAACCGCGGCATACATTTACAATAAACGTCGCTTTGAGTCGTCAAAATCGTTCGATCAATCAATCAATCAATCAATCAATCCGTCGTTTAACGATATCACCGATGCGCCTACATCACCAGTGATCGGTCGCCGAAGAAATCGACGCCAGGAAAAAAAATACCTCACGCGAACTCGTGCCGTAATTTGCGCGGCTTAATTATACTTCAGACTTCTCGCGGAAGATTCTGGACCTCACCAAAGTGCGGGTTGTGGGCGGCGAAAACCGGTACACACGAAGGCACGCACGTATACGGCGAAAGGCTCCCCGATAACTTTGAGCGTCGGCCCTTCCTCCTTTTTTGCTCGGCGCACTCGCCAACTGAGCCCGGTTACCCTATCCGCTCTTATGGTGTACCTTGTTTTGTATTATTTTCGGGTCGGCCAGGTGCGCCTGCCGGCGGCGTCTCGGAAACGGAGCGCCGTCTGTGCCAGCCATTAGCGATGGAGGTGCTTTCATGTACGGCGCAACCAAGCAGGCACCCAGAGTCCCTCCAGTACGGGAGAATTAAGGAGAGGGCTCCCCTAGTATGCGCATGCGCATTCGGAGCTCGGCCTGTGCTAGAAAAGAAGGACCCACAGCTGTGAGCCCTTGTGTCATTTGGCCGATGCCATTTCTCGGAAATGAAACATTGAGAGCAAGGCATATTGGAGCTTTCTTAGGCCGACGTTATGGGTAGAGAACTATGGTTATGTATTGATTCTTTCCCCTTATACGGGGCTAGCACTAATGGCAATTTTGGCGTTTGATTGGTCTGTTGTATGTGAACGTGAAAAAAAGGACACGAGAGCTACCTACGGATACCAGAAATGCGACTGTTACCCTGACACTCATGTGAGATAGATAGATAGATAGATAGATAGATAGATAGATAGATAGATAGATAGATAGATAGATAGATAGATAGATAGATAGATAGATAGATAGATAGATAGATAGACAGATAGATAGACAGACAGACAGACAGACAGACAGACAGACAGACAGATAGACAGACAGACAGACAGACAGACAGACAGACAGATAGACAGATAGATAGATAGATAGATAGATAGATAGATAGATAGATAGATAGATAGATAGATAGATAGATAGATAGATAGATAGACAGATAGATAGACAGACAGACAGACAGACAGACAGACAGACAGACAGACAGACAGACAGACAGACAGACAGACAGACAAGATAGATAGATAGATAGATAGATAGATAGATAGATAGATATATAGATAGATAGATAGATAGATAGATAGATAGATAATCGCCTGCCTGCCCCCTGTTGTTCCTATATGAAAATACAGCGCGCAAGTCCGCTGCCTCCCAGTCGCTCACCTATTTACCAAGCAACTTACTTGTGCGTGCCTCTTCCCCCAATCCTCACACATCCCACTTAATCGAAACCACGTAGGAGGCTGCCCTGGCTAAAAGACGAAAAGAGCCGACTGAGCAGACGTGCACTCATACGAAACTACGTTGCAGCTATCCTGCCTGCTCTTCCATGCTTTGTACCATAGTGGCAAAAGTAAGGCTTCAACTTGTGTTTATTTTTTCGTTACGAGCATGAATCGTTGCGCGTGAACGACCAGAGAGAGAGAGAGAACGTTGTGGCACGTATGCGCAGTTTCAACAAAAGCCTATAGCGAAACTAGTAGTTGGGCGACGAAGCAATGACGCTAACGTAATTTTCGCCGACTTTGCGAGTTATTACAGTCTTACAGAATATACACGCCGTCATTTTCGATCACGAACTCCACGAAGCTTCTCCAGCGTATCGACCTAATTCAGCAATGTCATTACGCGCAAGCCCGAGAATTTCGAAGGTATTGATATGTGGGGTTTAACGTCCCAAAACCACTATATGATTATGAGAGACGCCGTAGTGGAGGGCTCCGGAAATTTCGACCACCTGGGGTTCTCTAACGTGCACCCAAATCTGAGCACACGGGCCTACGACATTTCCGCCTCCATCGGAAATGCAGCCGCCGCAGCCGGGATTTGAACCCGCGACCTGCGGGTCAGCAGCCGAGTACCTTAGCCACTAGACCACCGCGGCGGGGCAATTTCGAAGGTAGCGCTCGCACGTATTAGCGCAAAAGCTCATTAGGCTTGAGCTCGGCGCGGTATAGCATGCGTCTTTCGTGTTTTGGACGCATTTGCCGCCGTATAGGAGCTAAAGTGGTGTGCTGCGGAGTTCGAGGGCGCGGGTTCAATTCCCGGTTAAGGTGGCTGCATTTTGACGGAAGTTAAGCGCGAAAACACCCGTCTACACCAATATTTAGGCGTACATAAAGGAACACGTGCGGCCCGTAACGTTAACGCGGCGTGACTCATTATCACATCGCCGCTTTGTCACATCAAAAGCCTGGATAAAATTTTATTTACATGAGTTTAAAAAAAACGCAAAAGTGCAACCTCGACCAACAAGTTAGTGCTCATAGCAGAAAACTAATATACTTTGAGAGAGCCATTAAGACAGAAAAACCGGTCCATGGTAAACAAGATATATCTAAGGAGGAAGAGTACTCTGCACGAAATCAATAACGTATACCGGTACAAGTTAAAATCGTGCAAATATCGCGTTGTTTACAACAACATCGCGTGGGTGGCTTCATTTTATGCGTCGCAGTGTTTCACTAATAACGCTCGCAAGCGTGCTGCGCTGTCGGCTAAGGAAGGTCAATGACAATGGAACGGCCGCACCAAACGAGTCATGGTCTGAACACAGCACACGCACCTATATCCGTCGAGGCAGACCGGGGAGATCATCATTTAGAACTCGCCTCAGCTCAGATCGAGGTCAAACAATGTGTTTGTGTGTGTGTGTGTGTGTGTGTGTGTGTGTGTGAGAGAGAGAGAGAGAGAGAGAGAGAGAGAGATAGAAGGGTTAGGGGGGGGTAGGAAGGGTCAGGTGAGGGGCGGAAGGTCACCGTACTGCAACGGATCGAAGGCCCACCACAGTTGTGAGTACGGGGCGTCTCACGACGATGTCGGGGTGCGGCTGGCGCGCACCTGTGTAATGAGAAAGAGGCAGGCGTGTAAGAGAGAGAGGGGAGACAACGATGTTTTGCTCTTGAACGGCGTTACAGCCGTTATGATCGCTCTGATGGCAGTTGGACACGAACACTGCGGCCGATCGGGGATCGAAGAGGCCAGTCATTATGCGTCCAAGCTCAGTGGCTGTACTGGGGCCACGTGACATCGGGCTACGCGGTCGAATGTCGGTCCGTTCGGGGACGTTCTTTCGTTGTTTGTATCTTTATGCTAATCCGCGCTGTCGCGTGTTTGTGGATGCGGAATTAACGCCTATTCACATGCGGTTGCAGATGGCAATTAAGTGTATGGATACTCGATTATATAAGAGTTATTGATAGCGCGCACCCACGCACACACTATAATAAACCAACACGGGCGTACTGTTTCACGAACAGAACAGGGCATCGACGACCTCTACAAGAGAAAACAAAAAGTTCGTTCAGTAACAATAATCCAAAAAAGAAATAATAGTTCGTCCCAAAATCACAGCATGATTGATATCGGCCCTGTATAGAGGAGGGCTCCCGAGAATTCAGACCACCCATGGTGTCACTTAACGTACATCCTAAACCTAAGTACGCGTGGCATTAGCCCTCCGTCGAAATGCGGCCGGCCAGGATTAGATCCCACAGCCTTTAGGTCTGCACTCAACTCTCCGCAGCGTGTTTCGAGAAGAAAGCCTCTTGAGAATGAACGGCCATGCACGCAACAACTGTGCACTTGCCCCGCCGCGATGGTCGAGTGGCTAAGGTACCCGGCTGCTGACCCGCAGGTCGCGGGATCGAATCCCGGCTGCGGCGGCTGCGTTTCTGATGGAGGCGGAAATGATGTAGGCCCGTGTGCTCAGGTTTGGGTGCACGTTAAAGAACCCCAGGTGGTCGAAATCTGCGGAGCCCTCCACTATACGGCGTCTCTCATAATCATATGGTGGTTTCGGGACGTTAAACCCCACATATCAATCAATCAACAACTGTGAACTTGCAAGGAACGCGTGTGTCTGCACGAATTGACTCCATCGCGGCCATCAAGTACACAAACAGACGCTTTCTCCGTGCTTGAACCCGGTGGTATTTGCGTAAGAATTTCGTTAAGGTGCTATACCGTAACGAGTCACTCACGCGACACAGCCGAATAAACACGCTGAAAAATGGGCTCGTTTCGGAGAAGCAGTATACAGTTATTAAGTAGATGGATTGCGAAACTGCGCCTTTTGCGAAAACCACATTTTCTAGGTTGTCTTTGTTTCTTCTTGGTTTATCGATTGTGAGCGTGCGTGCGTGTGTTCGTACGAGCGTGTTCTGGCATTGAGGGCTGTTTTTCGCATCGCGCTAGCGACGCGGTGGTGCAAGGTTATAAAGTTATGCACGAGTCGAACACACCTGAAACCGAAGGCAGCCTAAAGAAAAATAACCTTACGTAGGTCGATTTGTTTATTTTCATTTTTTGTGTGTGTGACGCCTAATCGACAATGGGCACGTTGTAAACGAACCGCGCGCTCCGCGACATTCGAAAAGATCACGCGATTCGGATCGAAGCGAACGCATAGCGCCGCACACAAATCAATCGGAATGCATTAAAGGTTCGTATAGTCCCAGCAAGCGGTGGCTTATCAGACGAACATGTGCTCCATTATACCACAGTGCGTCCGGGAAGGTCAAGGCTTCTCCTGCGGCGACGAACGAGTTGTCGGGGCAATGAAAATGGGGACGTTTGCATTACAGAAAGCTCTTATCGCTAGCTCGCAGGCACGCGGAGATGCGTTAGAGAAGCCTTTTTTTATCGATTGCCTAATAGGCCTAGGGTGGTGTTGATCTACGTCGGTTTAGTTGACATGCCTGTGAACTGCTTACTATGCTGGTACAGCGCGACTTTATTAGTTGAATATTCGTTTGGATAGAGAGAGAGAGGGGGGGGGGGGCAAAGGAAAGACAGGGAGGTTGAACAGGTTACACCGGTTCGCTACTCTACAAGGGGGAAAGGGAGAAAAAATAAAGTAGGAAAGAAGGAAAAAGAGAAAAGTTTCGATAATCATTCGATTGACTTATTTTGTTCATATTGGCAAGGAACGTTCATTGAACTGCAGACTCTACTGAGTTTTCGGTTTGCAAAAAGCTTTATATCTAACGAGTATAGAAACAGCTTTTCGGCGTTCGTCTGACATCCATGGTATTATGCATACGTTTAAAAAAAACGTATCTGCTTCAAAAAAAAATAGCAGAAACGTTAGGAACACGACTACGAAAATGCGTATAGCGTGTATCGCGGAAAGCTTTTGCAATAGCGCGGAAGGTCATTGCTCAGAGAAGGCGACCCCCGAACGCGAGGTCAGACTACATCGCAGCAGAATCTGAAATGCACCAAGACGAAATAAACAAAAGAAAACTAATTTTATGCGCAATGCGGTACAACTGTCTTTTCGCTCTACATTTTCTCGATCTTATATCAGTCGTCGCGCCGGCTGAGCGATTCATGTGCGAGATACGCGTAGACTGCGTTCGCCGACGAGGCTTGATAGGGGACACAATATCTCGAATACGGCCAGTTCTTTTTATTTATCAATGTTCTGCCTGTGCCCAACATGCCATTTACCTCTTCTTCTATAACAATGAAATTCCTTTTTTTATCGGGACAGGACACGGTATGTCGTCCTGCCAGTTGTCTGTAAGAATTGTCTTTTCTATCGCTCGATTGGCAGAAATCAAGCTACGTAAGCACACGCCATATTCAACCATTTGCAGCCGCCGGGTTCATTCGTTCTTTATGTGCAAACGATGATAGCGGCACATCATAACTTATTTATTTATTTATTTATTTACAAATACCTTACAGGCCTAGAAGAGACACTCCTAAAAACTGGTAATAGAATCTGGTTGATCGATTCTACCATCTCGCCACCATCTCACCACCACCGATACATTTGCATCGAATTATTCACAATACGTCGTCTCTCTTTCAATACTACGCTTGCATAGGACTACATTTAAAACAACATTCTTCGCCAGAGCATCTAAAAACTGTAATGACCCTCTACCCCACCCCCCTACTATCCTAATTGACACCTTTCGGACCGATTATGAACGACTGTTTGGGTATTCTGTTCTTTTCTGTTGTAATTGTCTTGCTGTTGAGAGGCTGAGGTTCGTATTACTTCGACTACTTCATATCGACGAGTTATGCAGCGATACAAAATAATTAAAGTTACCCGAAATAAACGACGAGCAGCCGAAAAAAATAATAAACACATATTAACAAAATGACACGAGTTGAATTAGCGCGATAATGCACGGTTTGCTTGCATCATGCAGTTTACGCTGCGATAAAATGTTCACGCGCACACGTTCTCAGTGCAGCGGCCGCACGACACCGTTCTACAAGGATCGCTATCACATTTCGCGAAAGAATATGCAGCAATATGGCGATGTGCTTAGAAAAAAGTTGTTAACGATTTAGAGCACTGGGTGCTCTACTATGGAAGAGAGCTGTGTGCCGTCCCTGTGACCGCTGAGGCGCCTAGTTCTGTGTGTGTTGTCCTGCCCACCGTTACGCAGGAGTTTTAGTAATCAACCCTTATTAAAGCGTAACTCAGGTACATGTTGCGCCTTAGTTTCCCCACTGACCCATACTGTGACAACTGTGTTACTTTGTACTTAATCGAACATATTTGGTTAGATTATCAGATTCTCTCTCTCTCTCTCCATATATATATATATATATATATATATATATATATATATATATATATATATATGGAGAGAGAGAGAGAGAGAATCTGATAATATTGTAGCGCCATCATCACCATCATCATTTCTCAATCACCGCGCCGCGCCTCACGCGCAGAAAAATGCTAGCTCGAGCTGCACGAGAATTAGAACTAGCTGACACGCTGGCGTGGCGGACGCTGGTAGCCGACGTGGCTCCGCTTCAGGCCTGCAATAAAGTGGCGAGATCGGCACGGCCCCATCGGCCGCCTTCGACGTCATCTCACGTCTCTCTTCTCTCGCCGCTACAATATAACCAAATATGTTCGATTAAGTACAAAGTAACAGATTCTCTCTCTCTCTCCATATATATATATATATATATATATATATATATATATATATATATATATATATATATATATAATAGCGCAATTTGTTTTTTTGTTTGGGGTTGTGTTCTCTGGTACCAAATAATGAACCTCTGACGTTGGTCTTGAAACGCGGCGCGTCAACCGAGCAGCCATACATGGTAATTATGTATGTCAGCAATATAGTCGTCTGTAGTCATACGCAGCACGTTAAGGCTGAACAAAAGCACAGTGATGATGCATGTTCAATTGATTCTATGAGTAATGCAGGTTGCTCTTCCTATAGCCACTCGTCCAATGAACTAGCCCTCGTATGTGGACGATAATCATATCGTGACTTTATTATTATTATTATTATTATTATTATTATTATTATTATTATTATTATTATTATTATTATTATTATTATTATTATTATTATTATTATTATTATTATATGTGGACGTTTCTCCTCAAGTATTTTTTCAGGTTGCTCCTTCTATAACGCAGCTCGATAAATTATCCCAGCCCATCAGAATTCTCGCGAATCTGCCGCAGTTCATAAACACAAATGTGGCAGTTCTTTAAATCTGCCCTGTAACAACAAACTCCATTCTCAGCCATTAAAACTAGTTATTTAATCGCGTCCTAAATGTACTTAAGTAATGTTGTATTTATTATATTTTACTAAGGCCTGCTGCCTCAGAGTCACATCATGGTTTTAGCTCGTGATACCTCAGATATCGTTAATCAAAGCACTTATTTCTTATTTTTTATTCGCCTTCGCAGATAAGTCGAACATATAAAAGAGATAAAGGGAACAGGCGTCACACAATGAGGTTTAGGTGTTCGTTGAGAAAGATATGAACTCCGATTCAGGTGTTGCGAACTATGACCCACTCCAGAACAATTAGTATTTTATCACGGAAACTTCTTACGTAGCACCTTCGATCTCCTCTCCCCATCTCAACAGAACTCAAGTGCAGATAAGAAAAAAACAATTGATAACAGCCACCTAGCGAGCCAGCCTCCTGATCACGCGGGCTTCTGGTCGACGAAGCAAAAATAAATGCAAGTTCAGGGTAAAATGATAAGCGTTTTAGTTTGAAAATCCGGTTACTAAAGACCCCACGTTAGTAGACAACCAGGGTTCTTTAACGTACACGGGCCTCAAATTCGCCGCCATTGAAATGCAGCAGCCCGGCCGAGATTCGAACCCGCGACCTTCGAGTCAGCGGTCGAGCAACATAAACACTGGACTAACGTGGCGTTTAAGAGTCTCATTAAAAAATGACAAGGAGACGCAATATGTTGTCACTACACTTCGCAGGTTGCCGAAAACAAGGTGACAATAAACAAATAAAATTGACTGCGGCTTAAGTCGGCTAGACATACCTACGCAAGCAAAAGCTTGTTTCCTTGATCAGGCTTTTTTTACTTACCTATAGTAGCCGAAGCACAGTTTGCCAACCGAACGATATGGCTAATCGCACGTTACGTATATTCCGCGCTCTCACCACTGCCGTTTTGCCCGTTTCCGAAGCCCTCGCCGAAGTCGAATGGGGAGTAGTCCATTGCCTCCATCGCTGTCGTCTTTCTGGATCCTTCTCCCGACGTTCAGCTCACCCAAGTCCCCCTTCGACACTCGCTATTTCCTGCCACTTCGAGCGCTGGTACTCACGTTTCCAATTTAACTCTTTAGCAAGGCGGTCGACATTCGCCGGGTGGTCCGAGCCAGTTGGCCGCTTTCACCACTAAGTTATGCCCGATAGGTGCAGTGTTCAAGGTGCGAGTGGCGCGAGATTTTGCATAATTTTTATGTTAGGTATCAAA
Organism: Rhipicephalus annulatus; assembly: GCA_013436015.1. Classification (NCBI taxonomy): domain Eukaryota; kingdom Metazoa; phylum Arthropoda; class Arachnida; order Ixodida; family Ixodidae; genus Rhipicephalus; species Rhipicephalus annulatus. The sequence continues at coordinate 677,361 of WOVY01010187.1, read as the reverse complement.
CTAATTGACTCGAAGTGAAATACATAATTAATGCTCGGAAAAGGGGGAGACTTCACCGGATAAAAGGAAAGGGCCAACTTGACAGGCCCCAGTATATGCAACGTCATCACCCCACAACAACGTTCGTTTAACCGAGTAGTCGCCATCGTGTAACGTGAAGACTCGGGCGACGTGATCTCTTAATTGAAGGTTATTAAATCTAGCAAGGGGGCCCTTAATGATCGGCACTCATCATTAATAAAACACGGGGACATCTGGAGCTAGAGAGGCGTTCCTGTTCCTCGAACAAAATGCTCTCTTCGCCAGTTCATGAAAGCAAATATTACCTATGGAACCTTATCAAAGACAAGTTCAAACGAAATAGAAACATCTCTTCGTTTAGTGTTGTGACGTGTTTTGCGAACCTTGGGCACACTGTGTTTGTGGTTGTTTATTACCGACCATGTCGCTGACGACTCCTGTGGTCGCACCAAGAACGCCGCAACGACACAAGTTTCTTTCTTACCTGTATATTTGACTATAGAAAGACGGGCGTTCGCGCCATCGAGACGATATAGTTCGCATGGCACAACCAAAATGATTACGTTTGATCTACACCATACACTTTATACTTCGCAAAATACATATCCGAAGTAGCACGTTTGTACAGGCGTACCACTGGACGAACCTCTTCCATATACTCTTTAGTTCGTATATGGTATGACCAACACAAGAGGGTGCTTAGCTTGAGTACACCCCTTTGTATATACTTCTATCGGGAGTTGCATGCCCTAGGCATTCCTGAAAGCAAGCCTCCCTAGCATTTACCTAAAAGATTCTGTCTTTGCATCTGTATTTGTTGGAAGACAAGGACGTTTGTTCCTATGCGACATGACCAAAACAACAAAGCATTCCTTTTTACGACATCCATCTATGCCCTTTCATATGTCCATCCAGAGTAGTATGCTAAGGGAGCGTGACAGGCTGAGCCTCCCCAGTGCTTTCGTTGAAGAACCCGCTTATATGCCTCTAGTTCTTAGAAAAGAGAGCCGTCACAGCTCGTATGACAAGAACAAATTAAGTAGTGCTAGTTTCAGAGCGCTCCATCGGACGTTCATCCAGAGCAGGATTTAGGGGCGTGTCTCTCGACAAACTTGCCCAGTACTTGCACTAAAGAGTATTGCTTCATCTCCAGACGTCGGAAGAGAGCCGCCAGTTCGCATGACGTGGAGAAATTAAGCAGCGTCAGTTTTCATACATCGCTTCGCACTCCATCATACGTCTTACTGGAGCAGCTCTCAAAAGCCGTGCCTCGGGGCGGACTTCTCCAGCACTACGCTATAGAAAATCCACCTTCTATCTCTCCAGTCGTCGTAGGTTAGAGGCGGTGTGAACACGTGATCCGCGTAACGCGTGCACGTGCATGCCGAGGGACGAGCGAACGTGCGCGAGCACGGGCTTACCTGTTGCTTCGGTCCCGCTGCTGCTGCTGCTGTTGCCGGTAGGCTGGCGGAGGCGTCGTCGTGGTCCGCTTTGGGGAGTGCGCGCGTCGCCTTCAATCAGCAGCTTGGCCGACTCTGAGCTGCGCCGGGCTCTGACGAGCCTATTTGAACGGCCGACAGACGAGCACGCGCGCACGACAGGCCGACAGATCGATAAGAAAGCCACGCCGGCAGAGGGGGCGGCGACTGGCGCCACCGCACGGCGCTCGGTGGCGCGTCGTCGTGTCGGATGCTCCCCATCTTCGCGTCGGGACCACGAGACATCCAGACTTCTAGGAGTTGTTGTCCCGGCCGCTTCCAGCGGTGCGCGTGAGCGGTCCGGGAGATTGTCGCTCGATGTGCGAGGATGTCGTGAATCTGATCTGCAAAGAGAAATTGCGGAAGGAGTCTGGAGAAGTGGGCACGCGCTAAGCCTGAACAAGTTATATGTGCAATCTCGCGATGATTGCGAAAAATGACGGTCCGTTTAGCTAGCGCTAAAGTTAGATTCAGATGAACTAAAGGTAACTAAAATTGAATAAAGGCGAATAACTAGTGAAAAAACGTTAAAGAAATATGCGCGAAATGGGAAATAAGCTGACGTTGTAAAGGATCTCCCGTAGCCCCATGCGGGGTCCTTAACCAAAAATACGAAACATCTCAGCGTTGGGACGAACGTCCGTTTTATATACAAGGTCTTATGGGAGACTCTTCCAACCTCCACGCAGCCACGCAGTCTTCCCCTCCTGTCGGCGTAACGGTACACCACAAAACCCTCACAGGCACGGCACAAAGGGTGCGACGGTCTTGTGAGGATTTCCTGGAAAGGCATCTGGACTGCGCACGTAACGTTAAACAAGTGCAAACGGAAACAAAACAAAAACAACACGAGGGTGAGAGGATGGCCGGCGCGGTGGAAATTCGGAGACCAGGGGCAGAGACTTTCGAGCCGCCACCCCAGAATCACGTCTCAAGGCAGTTGTTGCAAATTCTGTAAAATAAACTTCTTGTTCGAATTGTATATCCAAGCTTTCAAAACAGGCGCAAAGTGAATCAAGTGTGCATTGCGAGTGAGACCACCAAAAATGTTTTTTACTGTCTCTCGTGAGGTTCTGTTACGTTATCTTAAGAGCTTCACGAGATACACATTAAATTCCTTCCATGGCAAGCTCCGGGCAAAAAGATGCACCTTTTCGCCCGAAACATTATTAGGATTGTGTTCTGTTTAGATCGTTTCGATTTAGCCTTGCTGGAGAGTTCGAATGATTTAACCTACGTTACTAGAGACGCTTTTGCGAATTTCAGCTCGGCAAATGCTTTCCTTTTTAAGGAAGGAAAATAGAGGGAAAAGAAAGGCAAGGAGGTTAACCAGCCTATAGGCAGCCGGTTTGCTACCCTGCGCATGGGAGAGGGATGGGGGAGATGAAAGAGAGCAGAGAGGGAAGATAGAAACAGCACATTCGGCAGCACATGCGCGCACACTCAGTCATAGTCCAGTCTTGTCTTTCGCGGTGTGTGACAATGCTGTTACAGTCGCTTGTTCAAGTCGGTGTCGCGTAGGAATTTCAACAGATTTTTCGTCGCCTTCTGTTGCAGTGTCTTCTCTCGGGCACTTGACAAAATAGTGTCCACAGACATTTGGCTTTTGCCGATGCGCGCAAAAGCAGACGCCAGTGACTGTCTCTGAATTTCATACAATGGACAGTCACACAGGATGTGGTGTAGCGTCTCTTCGCAATGACAGGCATCGCAGAGAGCGTTGTCGGCCATTCCTATGACAAAGGAGTAAGATTTTGTAAATGCCACTCCTAGCCATAAGCGATGAAGTAGGGTGGCTTCTCTTCGGTCGAGTCCAGTAGGCATGCGCAGAGCCATCAAAGAGGACAGGTGGTGTTGACGATTCGTATCGATGCTTGGTGGGCACCATAGTGAAAACGTGATTTCACGCGCAAGTCGTCGAAGATTACTGGCAGCATCAGTCCTCGAAAGTGGTATGGCTTCTTCTCGTGTTCCTTCAAGGGCTGCCCGCGCGGCAGTATCGGCATGTTCGTTCCCTATAATGCCGCAATGACTTGGCAGCCATTGAAGCGTCACATGATGCCTTTTCTCGAGTAGGACAAGGCATCGAATTTCGAAAACAAGCTGTTCGTACGGGCCGCGACGCAGTGCTGAGAGCACAGATTGTAGGGCAGCCCTTGAGTCGCTGAAAATCGACCATTGTTGCGGTGGTTCCCGATTGACCACACAAAGTGCAGCGCGCAAAGCAGCTAGTTCCGCTGCTGTAGATGCCGTGGAGTGGTCAGTCCTAAAGCTGATGGTAACACCTCTTGCTGGGATAACTACTGCCCCTGACGAACACTGGTGGTTCGTGGAACCATCGGTGTATACATGTATGCTGTCTGAATATTTGTCGTGCAAAAGAAGAAGAGACAGTTGTTTCAGCACGGGCGACGAAAACTCAGATTTCCTCCGGATCCCTGGTAGATGCACTGTGGGTCGAATAAGACACCAAGGTGGTATGGATGGTTTAGATGCATGAGTGAAGCCCGAGGGAAGATTATCGTTGTATTTCACGATAATTTTGGCGAACGATGCTTGGCGCCTCTCTGAAGGCAACAGTGCAAGGTGATGGCCGGGGGCACGTGCGAAGTGTCGGATGTGCGTTCTCAGGACTTCTACAACAATGTGAGTTTGTATCGGATAGTCACCAGCAATTGCAATTGTTGCTTCTGTTGACGTACATCTGGGCAGACCGAGGCACACTATCAGCGCTTGGGCTTGTACTGCCTGTAAAACACGAACATTGGTCTTGCAGCTATTGCTAAGCACGGGCAAGCTATATCTTAGGAAACCGAGAAACAGGGCCCTGTAGAGCTCCATCAGTGCGTCTACTGACATCCCCCACGTCTTTCCTGCCAGGAACTTGAACAGTTGAGAAATAGCGGTCAGGCGCTTCTTCATATAGGTCACATGCGGACTCCAACAGAGGTCCCTATCAATAATGATGCCCAGAAACCGGTGGGTTTCGGCGTAAGAAATCGGTCGCCCGCAGATTGAGATGACATAAGGGGTCATTGCTTTGCGAGTGAAAGCCACCAGCGCGCATTTTTCTGGTGATATGCTGAGACCTTGTTTGAACAAGTAGTTGGCAATCATAGCTGCTGCTTTTTGAAGCCCGGAACGTATCTGAGGACGTGTGACTGCCGATGTCCAGACACAGATGTCGTCTGCGTATATTGAAATTTTAATGGTGCTTGGCAAGTATTCAGCAAGGCCAATTAGTGCAAGATTGAATAGCGTCGGGCTAAGAACTCCGCCTTGAGGAACACCCCTGGAAGTATAGCGTCGCGTAGTTGGGCCATCTTCTGTTAACACAAAGAATGATCTTGCAGCCAGGTAACTCGAAATCCACCGAAAGACTCGACCACCAAGGCCAACCACCGCAAGAGCACCCAAAATGGCTTCATGTAGTACATTATCATAAGCGCCTTTCACATCTAGAAACAAAGCTGCAGATAGTCGCTTACGGGATCTTTCGTGCTGAACGTACGTAACTAGATCAACGACATTGTCACTAGAAGAGCGGTCGCGCCGGAAACCAGCCATTGAATTCGGATAAATCTTGTAGTATTCAAGATACCACTCCAGGCGGCCTAGTATCATCCGTTCCATTATCTTCCCTACGCAGCTGGCCAGTGCTATTGGGCGGTATGAGGTTAGTTCGAGTGGGGATTTGCCCTGCTTCAAGATGGGTAACAAGCAGCTTACTTTCCAGTCATCAGGAACATTGTCATCCTGCCACGAGATGTTGTAGAGGCTCAACAGTTCTCTCCTTGCACCTTCCCCAAGGTTGCACAAGGCTCGGTACGGAATACCGTCTGGGCCCGGAGAAGTTGAACGCCTGCAGAGAGCTAGTGCCGCCTCGAGCTCCTCCATTGTAAAAAGGAGGTCCATGTGGTAGTCACGGGAACGGGGGACGTCACCTCTCACTGGAGAATCTGGACGAGTGGCTTGGTTGGCGATCTGCGCACAGAAATCTTGTGCGACATCGATGTCTTGCCTTCTTTGAAATAGCGCGAGCGCTTTGAATGGAAAGCGCTGTTCCGTTGGGTGACGCAGACCTTGCACCGTTTTCCAAATGTGTGAGAGTGGCTTGCGAGGGTCTAGTGACTGGCAAAACGTTGTCCATCGTTCCGACGCTAATCTATCCATGCGACGCCGAATCTTCTTTTGCATCCTCCTGGCTGCCCTAAGATCGTGAATTGATTTTGTACGCCGATACCGACGCTCCGCCCGGCGTCGCAGTGCTCGGAGTCGCTCCAACTCTATATCAAAGTCGTTTCGTGTGGAAGATATCGTCACCGTGCGAGTGGCGTTTTGCATTGTGCTCTTAATTGTTTCCTCTAACCCAGATCGTAGGCCATCGCTGCAAGCATCTCCCATGTCAGATTCGAAGTTGGTCCATTGGACTGCTCGAATGGTCGTCCGTGGACCATAACTAGACAAGCCTTTGATGTTAAGGTGGATTGGAATGTGATCACTTCCTCGTGTCTCAACATCTGGAAACCACTTGACGTATCTCGCGAGGGAGTTGGAGACAAAAGCAAGGTCGAGACAGCTGCCGTATGTTACCCCTCGAAGAAAAGTGGGGCTGCCGTCGTTCAGGAGAGTAAGGCCATAGTTGTAGACGATGTTTGCTAACCTGCGTCCTCTTGCATTTGTCCGCGTACTTCCCCATGCGTGATTGTGCGCATTGAAATCACCTATGAGGACCCATGGTGCAGGACACACTCTCAAAATATCCGCTAATCTCCTGGAATCGAGATTACTTGACGGCGATATATAAACGCCTATGAGAGTAAACATGAGTTGGTTCTTTTTCACAGTGATGCAGACATACTGATTGTCATCGTGAGGTGCTATTGGTTGCACAACATACGTCAGTTCACGACGAACAAAGACGATGATTTTGCTGCACGCACCGTTCGTTGAAGACATGACAGCTTCGTACCCCGATAGTCTTATTGGTTTCGACAAATTGGGTTCACAAATGACGATGATTGGAAACACGTTGGTAAACACAAACGGACGAAAATCTGAAAGGCGTGATTTTAGTCCTCTGGCGTTTCATTGGATGACGGATGCAGCCTTGACTTCTTTAAGAAATGTTGAGGTGTGAGTAGCCATCTTCCTAGTTGAGAGATTCAAGCACTGGGCTTAGGGCGTCCAATAGCCCAAGTGCGCTTCGAGCAGATGGTGTCTTCATGTCGACTAATATCGCTCGGATGGCTTCTATAAGGGAACGCAGCACCGAGATCACTTGACGATCAGTTTTAGGCAAATCTTCCATGGTTGGAGACGGCTCTTGTGTGGCCACAACCTGCAGAGGTTCCTTGGCAGAAGAGCGCGTCGGGAGCGTGGGCCATTCCTCCAGAGAAGGAGGCTTCTCTGTTTCTTTCGTAGAAGTGGTGGGCCCTTTCGTGGCGCTACTGGATAGAGCTTTTTAAGCTGTTTCAAAAAACATACCAGCTAAGCTTCTCCTAAAACCTCAGCTTCCTTCACATCAAATACGTTCCACGACACTCCACAGTTCGGCCGTCGAAAGAGGATTTCATTCGTATTAGAAGATTACTCTTAGACAATACGAAAAGTGCTGCTGTTATATGATACGCTGTAAAAGTCATAAAACGAAAAAAAAAATGCAGGGCCGCCACGTCTGTGTGTAGACGATTTACCAGCGCACTTGACTGTCCGCTTGTTGAGAGCCTGCTGTCACCTTACAAAGAAAATGCAACATTGATGTCCTAATAATCGTTTTAATTGACAAAGAAACGTTAAATGACACTAATTAGGAATTACTTTATTATAAAATTCACAACTTTTGCCGGTCAAAGGTTGTCAATCGGGCAACTCAGTTGTGTATGAAGTTCACTAAAAACGTCAATATGATTGAAAAATACCGTCATTTGCAAATGACGACCTTTGGTTATTTTGACGCAAATGTTATTAACTTGACGGTTTGCTTGTGTTTTGAAATGACGGGAAACACATCAAAATGATAAAATTGTGCCGTAGTTTGAAAATGACGGCGTGTCATTATTTTAATGTAAATGTTGCCAATTTGACGGTCTGCTTTAATTTGAAATGACGGGAAACACATCAAAATGATAAAATTGTGCCGTCATTTGAAAATTACGGCCTGTCGTCATTTTAACGGCCATAGGCTTGGAAATAGAGCTGCCGCTATATGCACCGTCATTTTGACAAAAAAAATTTTTACAGTGTACGGTTTAAGACATTAGATGGCACTGTTATTTCTCGGAATACGTAATCTTTCGATGAATTTTCCACTATTGCACCGTCTCGCTTTGGCTGCCTGCATTCGCGTTGCTTCTGTCGACACCTCTTCACTCTGTTCGCTTTCTTTTTTTCTCCGGCGTGAAGTCACTGCGACGTGTCAGCGTCTCGCCTTCTAAGGTATCTCGCATAGCGCTTTCAAACATCGCCGAGGTAAGCTTTGCCGCGTGAGCGCATCAGCGAACTCCGCCAGCCACGTGCCGCCAGCTGTGTCGTCGCCATTTTAGATGCGAAAGCATCTTAAACAGTGTCCGTTCTGTGGCGCCCACACCCATAATACGCATGCGCCAACTCTTCCCCCTCTCCGAGCTGGGAGGAGGTGGAGTGGTACGGGTGGCCGTGACTGCTGCCTCCGCTTCGCTTCTCCTCGCGAAGCTGAACGCAAACGCCAACGCCGGCAAGCGTTGCATTCTCCTTCGCAACGGCGCTAAGGACACTCGCGAAGCGGCACGTAAACGGCAACGCCGGCAAGCAAATCTCGAACCTGCAAGGCTGCGAATGCGCGCGCTCACTGTTCTTCCGTCGTTCTCTCTTTCTGTGCAAGGGTGCGAAACGCCATGGACGTTCAACGTCGGCGCTAGTTGCAGTGGCAGCACCACCTCCGCGGAGCAGGGGAAGGCTCGGGAAGCCGAACGTAAACGTACGTCAGCGTCGGCAAGCGGTAATTCGAACGCCTCGACAACCACCATCTCATAAGTCCCATAAGAGAAACGGAAACTCGATGCGCACCCATCGCGGTGCTCACATCTCACCATGGTTACCCGTATAGGGGGAGATCACACTTTTTTGGCTATGGTTTTTGTCTACATAAGGACGCGAGCTATTCAGGACAACCCCTCCCAAGAATCCACGAGTCAGAGGTAAACATCATAGCTGTAAAAGAAAAAAAAGTAATCCACGCATCTCCTTGAAGAGAATGATGTCGAGTGGACTAAGCTAGGTCTTAAGATCCATAACGTGTACGTCGATGCCGCCGACTATAGTATAAAGGGCGAACAGACAGATGGACAACGCTGGTGGTTTTTAGGAGCGAAGCTCCTTAAGGCGTGGGCTGTGCGTCCCCTGTATGTAGCCACTTCTCGTTTAGTTCTTGCAGTGTTCACTAGATGGCGGTACTTGTAGCTGATGACGAAAGATGCGAGATGTTATAAAATAGGAATTATGTCACATATGGCGCGTGTCATTGGTGGAAGGCAATCGTTAGATTTAGTGCGGCGACGTACGCTAGGGGGAGCGTTGTAATAAAATCGAGTGGGCAAAATGTACGGAGGATTCATGGTTTACCAGGTTTACCTCCGGAGCTTCGCCCACTCATCATCATTCACTTCGTGGATAGGGCGGCACTTTTTCACATCTGCGTGCAGGTGTTGTGATACGAGTGTATACGAGTGGGGACGTCTGTATATAGCCGGACGGCGGACAAGGATAACCCCCAAGGAGCTCCGCCCCTGAAAAAACGTGAGGCGATGCCACCGTGTGGTTGCGCAAGCTGCGACGTCATATAGTATGACGTCTTACGCTAGAGACTACGTAACTCAGTTTGTAGGTAAAAAAAAACAATTCAAATTATCTTTAAGGGGAATGAGAGACTTGCCTGGATAGAAGCAGAGAGGAAACTCTAGAGGCATTATGTCTTATCAGCAAAATTATCCGGCGGCGGTGTGAACACGAAGGGTACCAGAAGCTACGTGACATCGCAGACACACAAACTATCAAGAGATAGGAGTCACGTGGCGTCACCGATGAAGGCTATTATCGCAGCATGCTATAAGATAATCTCACCCGTCAACACGTGACGTCATGAACAAGCCTTAGATCCTCCCCTAAGTTCCTCCCTAATTGAAATTGACGCATGCTGTCGTCGCTTTGTTAAAAATGGGCTTATTCCAGAGGTAGTGCCACGCCGGGTGATCTGCATAAAGTGTGAGAAGCACAATGCAGTCGGCTCAAAAATTCAATTCGTAAGATCGTACGCATTCAACTGTTGTCTTTCCTCCTTAGCGTAGCCTCAAGGCTATGTCACTCTTTGAAGGGACACTAAAGTCAACTATTAAGTAGATGTTGATTGTTGAAATGGCGGTCCAGGAGCATCGTAGTGTTACTTTTGTGCCAAGGAAGGGCCTATTTTGGAATAAAATCACGTTTTAGTGCTCCGCATCGGGTTAGCGCACTTCAAATCACCCGCCTCAAGAAGCGGACGGACTTGCATCACTGTTGCCATGCACAACGTTGCCCGGCTTTACTGCGCTAGTAGCAGCAGACCGAAAGCAGCGGGAGCCACAGCAGCAACAATGGCCATTGATCAATATCTCGCCATTGGCTTCGAGATTGTAGACAATTTTGTTTCAACTGCGCCCCCGTAATTTGGCACCACCTGCCCCGTGTAACCATGCGAAAACTGAATTTGTGTACCACTCGCGCCGTTCTGCATAGTAACATCCGGCGGTTCTTTTTTCCATGAATCAAACAGAAACGAACAAGCAGCATTTTATGGCATCTCCTAATGCACAAAAGGTTCTTTCTTTAGTGCAGTTAGATCAATTACTAGTGATTAATTGCAGGCAGTCCGTCTGATGTCATCAGGATCATTTTGAAGATGTCCTACTGTGGCACTTGCGTTCTGGTGCATTTACCTTAATTTCTCGGTAAGTAGGGTACTGTTGTTGATAATATTGTCGTTTTAGATGTTGCCATACATTGAGCTTTCCCTCTGACATAAATTGTTATTTGACTTTAGTGTCCCTTTAAGGCCATGAGACCAAAATAGAAAAAAAATTAAAAAAAGGAAATTTGTGACATCGCGCCGACACTCTAACGTTGAGATTTCGGTCACGAAATTCGAGAATAAAATTCCGGCCTTCGTTTTTATTGTCTCAAAAAGAACGAATGACGCGAAAATCACGACGATGGAGTTATCAAAGAATAATTTATTGGACTAAACTTTTTAAGCGTTTCACTTTTCTGTCGCTTTAATGAGACGGGCGGCAGAGGGGGAAAAGGAGGCACGAGAGGCGGTATTTAGCTAGACGATACTATAGAGTGTACTGTAGCGACACCGCCCACCACGGCCGCCATCTTGGTGAGAGAACTGCCGAGCCCAATGAGCTCAGAGAAAAGGACGTGCCGTGACTCGTGAAAAGGGGAGCAAAAGGGTCAGCGCCCCTTTGTCCTTTCCGTTGTCTTCGTTTTTTCTTTTTTTTTTTGTTCTTGTGTTTCAGCACGGGCACCGGCCGAGACTACGTCCTAAAGAAACAAAAAAACAGACATTATAAACTATATACGATAAGTAAACTCGCCACGCAAATGATAACTAATTACGGGCCTTTAGGGTCATTATTACCGGAAGTTTGCGTTTTGTGTGTCCCAGCTATGATTTTTACCCGCAATAAGGGATGACTGACCTTAAAATAGATGCTTTCGTACGTGCAGGTGTCATTAATAAGATTGTAACCTCAAGAATGCCTGCATTATTCAAGCATGGGCGGGACAGACAACATATCATTGTAGAAATCAGAAGAACCTTAATGGGTTGTCAACATAGTTCTGGCACCTTGTTAGCGTCTCTTACACTTACTTAATTCGTAAGAATATTTCAGAAAATAAAATTTAAGGTTGCCGACAATGGACGCAGGTGTGCGAGGTGTCGAAAATCTCATTTTGAGGGTAATTAATTTTAATTATTTTTTTATCACCGAACAGCACCTCGATGTTTCAATATTACGACGGTGATTCGTTCCTGAGGAAGAAAAATAAAAAAGAAGAAAAAGAAATACTCGGACCGCGGTACAACCGAAGCATAAAAAATTAGCGCTCGTCCTTGCCGTGTTACTTTTGTATTCCTTTGCAAGTGTCATTCTCGAACTGCATCGAGTTATTGTGACGTTTTTTTTGCTTGTGTGTTTTATGGTAAATGTATCTCTTAGTTCATTAATTCTTTAATTTCACTGATTACACGCATGTGGGTTGCGGCTTTGCGTGCACCCAAAAAATAGGATCAGTAGTTTGAAATACGGGCCGTGGGTATGGCGCACATTCGTTGTAAGTCATGTTAATGAGGGTGCGTATATATAAAAAAAATTCGCTCCCTGAAAACTAGTGCATAGTGTAAACTACCGAGTCATAAAATAGTACACAACGCAAAGCGCAACTGCAGCTCCAGACTCATAGGCGGCGCACGCCGGTAAACTTATTAATGGAGTGCGCGGTGAAAAAGGCAGTATGTATACTGTCAAGCGTTAAAGATAAATCGAAGGAGACGAGGAAAGAACGTCGGACTCACCACGTGCGGAGGGAGTAATAATTAAGGTTGGCGAAAAAACTTGCACTCTGCTGCGAGGTTTGTATCAGCGAACGATGGGTCATACAATTAGATGTTTGCATTGACTAAATAAAAACAATACAATTGCTTCGTTAATGAGGGAATATAACTCGACTTCTTTATTTCTTGCAATTACCGAGTCGCTTATTTGATGTAGAGAGAAGATGCGGCGTTGCTTATTACGTCTGGTGCGCTTTAGGTGCTTGTGGGATTTTTTTAAAATCTCAACTGCTGCTTTATTCGCAAGCTATGTGAACTCACTAGTAATGTAAAGAACAAAGATCGACAAAAATCCGTCTAAAAGTGTGACCGTAAGTGGTGCAAGCCATCATACCAAAACTATGTCCTATTCCTCGTTCTTAAATATACGTAACAACGCTTCAACGCCTTGTTTTTCCCTTGGTAGACTTCAATTGATCATGGTGAAAAACAAGGCGTAATTTGAAGAACAAAGATCGACAGAAAGCCGACTAGAAGTATGGCCGTAAGTGGCACACGCCATCGCATACTATGCCATATTCGACGTTCTTCAAGTACTTAACAACGCCTTGTTCTTCACTTGGTCAATGGAAGCCGTAGACTTCCATTGACCAAGTGAAGAACAAAGCGTTGTTTGACGTGTCTTCCTCGAGGTCAGTGGAAGTCATAGACTTCCATTGACCAAGTGAAGAACAAGGCGTTGTTGGACGTGTCTTTCTCGAGGTCAATGGAAGTCTACGACTTCCATTGACCAAGTGAAGAACAAGGCGTTGTTGGACATGTCTTCCTCGAGGTCAATGGAAGTCGTAGACTTCCATTGACCAAGTCAAGAACAAAGCGTTGTTAGACGTGTCTTCCTCGAGGTCAGTGGAAGTCATAGACTTCCATTGACCAAGTGAAGAACAAAGCGTTGTTGCACGTGTCTTCCTCGAGGTCAATGGAAGTCGTGGACTTCCATTGACCAAGTGAAGAACAAAGCGTTGTTGGACGTGTCTTCCTCGAGAGGAAGAGACGTCCACTTGCGGAAACGTCGTCTCGAGCACACAACCCCCGTTTACAATTTTTTTTTCATCGCAACCTTCCACCTTCCCTTTCTTGCCGTTCCTTGTGTGTTGCGTTTCGCTCAGTGAGTCAACGGGCTGAACGCGTATCCGTCTCAATCATGTCTCGTTTATCGTTTCAACTCATAAGTTGAATTCGATGTATTACAAAATATTAACAAATGAGCTTAATCAAACGAGCACAGGGACGGCTGATTATTTTAATGTTTTTGTGAATTATTATTATTATATGCATGAACTAGCACACCCGTTAGAGCAGCCTTTTGAAGTATACCTGATAGAGGTAAACATTTTACCATGTAAGCCGTTTAGTTCGCTGCGCTGGTCGGTTTAACACTGTAACATTTCATTAAAGCAACGCATAGGAGAACGACGAAAAAAAAGAGCACACATTGTCACTTTCTCTCTCTTTTCGTCGTCATCGCGCGCTTTTTAAAACCCTGTTGTCATTTAGAGTTGGCATCTTTCATCCGAATGTGGTGCGCACCCACTTTCAGGCAACAATGCACCGAAATAATGCGAGATATGGGCGGTCGTAAATCATGAAATGATACTGAGCGAACAGGCACTTGTCACGCAGCTGTGTCGTTTCAAAAGAGAGCACCGTGTTATGACTGGCAAGAACATTACTTTGACAAAAAAAAAATGTGAAAGAGAGAACGCGTCGCGATGCAACAGCACGTCTCCTAGAAACCCGCGACGACAGATTAAAATTAATTGTCTCGTGCGCGAAAGCCTTTTCGCTGACGGGACGGAATCTGGAAAACAACGCACCGACTTTTCTTTTCTTTTTTCTCGTTGTTTGCTTCGCAGTTTGCCGAGGCATAAGCGCCATTTCAATACTTGAGTACTAGGCGAGTGTGAGAACGCGCGCAGCGTGTCGCCATGCGCGCCATCTTGCTAGGTGCTGAGGCCGCAAGTAAATTATGCAGGCCAAGCGAAGGACAGCATTCTTTCTTCGCCTCAGAGTTGTGCTATCTTTTTTCTCCACGATTTCGCAATGCCAAAAAATGGCGGACGCCCCACGAAAAACGACCTGACGCGAAATTTGTAAGCGTTGGCGTTATAACGTTGTACGTATACAGGCATCGACCGCATGCCCGGGAGTTGTTGAAAACTGAAGCGCGAAGCGAAATTGAACGCATAAAGGCGGATGTGGGAGCCAAATGAAAAAAAATTACAGGGCGACACGTATAGTTTTATATACAAGCTTTTTCATTGTTTGTCTCGCTTAACTTTTCCCTTAGAGGCAGAAATTAAGTTACCTAATTCACCTGGTAAGAAAGTGGTAAGAATAATTGTTAGGAGCTCTACTTCCCAGAACCTACGTTGTGATTACGAGGGATGCCATGATGAAAGGGTTCCGGAAGTTTCGACCTCCTGAAAGTTCTTTAACGCGGAACGAAGTATAAGTGTGCACGGTCGTCTAGCCTTCTCGCCTCCATCTTTTTTAAAAGCAGCCACCACGGTCAGGATGCGATATCGCCATTTCCGGGTCAGAAGTTGTGAACCACAACTACTTTAGACCACCACTGCGGATAGTAAGAAAAAGTAAGAAAAAAATGAGAAAGAAAGACGTCGCTGAATACGCACGAGATGCAGAAGGGCGGTCGTCGTATAAACAAACTGTAGCGGTGCTCTTTTATCACAGCCAATGAAACTGATATTTCACAACAACAACAACAACAACAACAACAACAACAACAACAACAACAACAACAACAACAACAACAACAACAACATGGTGACCTGGATTTACGCCTGGTGACCTGGATACGCTATCTCTCGTCATGCAAGAATTTTTGCTGTGAAAAGACACATCAATGGACAGTATGAAACCCGGGAGGGTTTTCCCGCTGATGCTGTGAATACATTGTGTTTCAGGCAGGTGCGCGGTTAATGCGAAAAAAACATACTCTTACGTTTTCTACGAGAGGCAGGATTAAGCGATGCATGGTGAGCCCAGCTACATGGAAAGAGTCGCTCAGGCGGAACAATTGCCGGCCAGGTGTGCAAGGCCGACCCCGCCTGGGGCAACATCACCACGCAAAGACATTCTTTGTCCGTTGGCTATAGTATACATGCAAATATTGCCTCAGACTATTATCGTTTTTCCTGTTTTCTTTTTTTTTCCGTTTTTTTTTCTTTTGCTATCCGTTTCATGATATTGGTATAACGGGCCCTCACATAACGTATATACCTTCACATGCTTTTAAATAAGCAACAGCAACATTTGTCCGTTTATTTTGTTTACATCTGAAAAAAATTGCAGCGGCATTTCCAACAAAAACACTATGTGTTTCAATCCGCTGCGGTTAAATTATCCTTGCGGCTCGGTTTTTCGCGAACTGCCCGCAGCCATAGGACGTCGCTTTATAATCGCGTCGGAAAGAAATGTGTCGCGGTGAACTGAATTTCAATATCACTCGAGCTCTAAGCGAAGAGTTCGCAGCTCCGACTCGAATGATGTGTCAGCACTGTTCTTTCAGGTGCCATTCACTCGCCGATTGTATATATAGAACGTTTAAGGCGCTTACGCGAATCGCTTATTTAAGGATCTTAGGCGCAACGTCTGACGGCTCGTCACCCGGACTGACTCTGAAACACTTAGACGGGGAAGAAGCGATGCAGGACGATATTGAACGAGAATATGAAACGTGGATCTGCGTTTCTCGGCGGAAAATTCGTTTGTTTCTTACCACTTTTGCACGACGTTCAAATCGCGTTATTCTCGCTGCAAAACTATCGCCGAGTTTTCTCCCCACTGAAAGTGTCGAGGTGATAACGGGAAAACGACAGTAAATAAAGTAAAAAGAAAAGAAGGAGAGGTTTCGTTATACGATTATCCATTTTCTTTCCTGTTTCGAACTATCACAACAACGACAACAAAAATTATCACCACCAAAGCACTCCGCATACCAATGGTTGAACTAGCAAATCGCTTATAGTTTCCCGTATTTTTATATGTAAATAAATAATATTAAAAACAAAAACAAAAAACGCGCAGCCTAGGTGTTTATCACAAACTAGGATCTATTGAGGTATCTTCTGCTAAAGCTTCTGATTTCTCTGTCACGCTATTTTTTTAGAGAGAGAGAGAGAGAGAGAGAGAGAGAGAGAGAGAGAGAGAGAGAGAGAGAGAGATGTGTGCTTCTGTTTGGGGTAAATGATTTTGTGGGCAGCGATTCGCGCCACACCGTGTATACTATCGCTACATCTATACATGCTGACTTAACCTGAAGATAGAGTACAATGCAGGGGAGGAGGCCCTTCGAGGTACCGTGTGCTATAGCACTGCTTCTTCAATTTACCTTGCGCGCACTAATGGGACGCCACATTTCCCCGCCTCCTAGCCACATACAGCTTAGCTATAAAAATTACACTGATCAATACGAATTCGAAATACTGTGGACGAATGTAGGTTGCATGGCGGCTGACGTTTGATAGCAAATGCCTGCGACCTATCTGGCGAAATTTCTTGGTAAACTAGTAAGTTCATACTAATAAATACGCGATCACGCGGATTTAGTGTATACGGACACTGCAGAAAACTGACACATGGGATGAGCGCTTGCACTGTGATATGTTTCCTTTATCCTGGCTTAAATGCATGGTATTTAGTATTTATAAGTACCTTACTCGTTCCCAGCAGTTCGCATAAATAAATTAATAAATCAGAAATGCAGCGCAGCCTTCGTACCCATCTTCATTACACAGCAAACTCAGCCGCACCCGTCGTGGCGGTCTATATCGTTTACGATGCTCGGGTGCCGTCCCGAAGGTGACGGCAACAAATTCCGGCCACGGAGGCCACATTTTAGTTCAGAGGCGAATATTCTGGAGACCCTTGTACTAAGCCACGCGTTAAATAACACCACGTTGCGGAAATTTCAGGAGCCAACCACTATACAGCGCCCCTCAATATATATTCCAGAGTAACTGCACAGTTAATCCGAGAAGAACGCCTTGCTCCCCCAGAAGACGAAGTGTGTGCAAAGGTTCGTACACGGCGAGACAAGAAGGGCGCTTTTCAACTTGGGGAGAAAAGCGCCATGGTATTTTTTTTTTCTAGAGTAACTGCAAGAATATTCGCGCCGTGTGCATGCAAACAACCCATCAGTTTCCTTCCAGACGGTGCCGTATGGCGTTGCGTGGTATGTACGCGCATTCTGACTGATTGGTCGTGAGTACGAATGCCGTGTGGTTGCTGCAAACTTTCCGAAGTTTATTTCTCAATGTGATGCTTGCGTATCGATTGTACATCTAATCATATGCCTGATCACACTTCAAAATACTGGCTAAGTCAACCCGGTTGTTTGCGCAAGATAACTGTTGCTCCCTCGAGGAGTATCCGCAAGATGGGGGAGTAACTTCGCAGCTAGCCCTAAAAGGGAAAAATGGCTGTCGCAAGTTAGTTACTTCTCTGAAGGAGCAACCTCGATACCCCTTTTCCTCCTTTACTTCTTAGTGTAGGGGCTGTCAGCTTGCACGTATACTTTTTACATTACCCTGTTACCGGAATAACGGACTGCGTTTATCGTGTTACCGGTACGCATGTTTTAGCAATGCTTTAGCTTCATATTATTTATTTATTTATTGCATACTGCCAGCCACCTCTTGGTGGCCAAGGCAGGAGTGATACAAACTTTCATACTTGCAGCCACTTATAACACTATACTTCACGGCGCAGAAATAAAATCACCACATAACAGGTTTGCGTGGAACATGAATACTCGGGTTACAGGAGCAACACAAGAGCGGTATCAAAAATACAATCCAAATTTTTGTTCCTAACACGAAGTGTAAAAACATCATTAGAAGAATTGAAATCTGCACATACGACCAGACAGCTTTTACTACAGACAGGCAGTGGCAGCTGATAAGAATGCGTCGGGCGCTGCGATGCTGGTGACGTCATGAGGTAGTTCATTCCAGTCGGAAATTGTTCGTGGAAAGAATGAATATCGCCGAGAATTTGTTTTTGTAAGTGGCACCACTATGGTGTTATTATGCTTGTTCCGAGTTTTTCGCGATGTATTGTACTGCATGTAAGTGTTAAAGGCGAGTCCTGAGTGTCCGTTGACTATGTTATAAAGGAATTTTAAGCGATGTAGCTTTCTACGCGACTCCAATGTGGGAAGAGCGGATCTATTACGGAGTTCAGTGACTGAACAGTGTCTACTGTACGCGTGGTAAATAAACCGAAGGGATTTATTTTGGACTCGTTCTAGTAAGTATATTTCAGTTTGTGTGTGTGGATCCCATACAACGTCAGCATATTCCAACAATGGGCGTACCAATGTAGTGTAAGCAACTAGTTTTGTTTTGCTGGTGCAGTGCCTCATGCGATGCTTTAAGAACCACAATCGCCGCAGTGCTGCTGATGTTATACCTTCGATATGAGTTTTCCAGCTCAAATTAGAAGTGATTGTCAGACCAAGGTATTTGTACTGGTTAACGGTTGTTATAGCAATGTTGTTTAACATGCAAGTGAATTCCGAGGGATTTTTTTTACGTGTTATGGTCATCTTGACGCACTTTGCTATGTTGAGGCTCATTTTCCAGGAGTTACACCATGCTGTAATAACCGATAAGTATTCATTTAGGGTGGCGTGATCTGTTCTTGATTGAATGGGCAGGTACGCAACGCAGTCGTCCGCGAAAAAACGACACTGCACAGTAGATTCGGATGACATGTCATTTAGATAAACTAAAAATAAAAGTGGTCCTAGGACAGAGCCCTGTGGTACCCCAGAATGCACGGGAGCGGAAGAAGAATTTTTATCTGCTATCCGAACGTGTTGGTGTCGGTGGGATAGATAACAATCAAGCCATCGAAGAATTCTTTCGTTGGTTAGGATTCGGCGAATTTTAAACATCAAATTGGAATGGGAAACTCGGTCGAAAGCTTTTTCAAAGTCTAAAAAAATCGCATCTATTTGTCCGCCTTTGTCAAGTGTTTTTAGAAAGTCATCAGTAGTGTGAATTAACTGTGTGGTGGTTGAAAAGCCTTGCCGGAAACCGTGTTGATTTGGGGAAAAAAATGGTTACTCTTCAGAAATGAACTTAAGTGTTTAAAAAGGAAGTGTTCCATAACTTTGCCGGCTGTACATAACAACGAAATAGGGCGGTAGTTTTTCACGTCATATTTATCACCTGATTTATGAATGGGTACCAATTTACCCTTTTTCCAATCTACTGGAACTTCGCCTTGTAACAGGCTTTCCCTAAATATTAAGCCTAAGTATTTGGAACACCACTCGGCGTACCGATAAAGAAAAGCATTAGGTATTTCATCTGGCCCAGCCGATTTTTTTGTGTCTAGATGAAGTAGAGCTGACAAGATGCCTTCATCTGTTATAATCAAGTCTGGCAGTTCGAGATTGTTTGCGTGGAAATCAGGAGGGGTGTCACCCGTTCGCAAAAAAACAGAAGTAGTCGTTAAATGCTGTTGCTATGCAGCTGGCATCAGTCACGTCCGCGTCCTTGGTTTTAATTTTTGTCACTTTCACTTTTTTGTCGGAGAGGTGCATCCAAAATTTTCTTGAATTGGTTGTGAGAAAGTTGTGCATTTTTACGTTGAAGAAATGAAATTTGGAGCTTTTAATCTTGTTGCGCAGTTCGGCGCGGAGGCTCGTCAGAGCAGCACTACGTGGTTGTGTGTTTGAGCATGACAGGCGTTTTATCTTGCGTTTTAGATGGAGTATGTCGCGCGTAATCCAAGGACTACGGCCGTGTATTTTTTTCACTTTCTCCGGAACGAACGAACTTATACATTTGTGAACGGTTGTCTTAAAGTGCGACCATAGCTGGTTAAGGTCACAGCGATTATGAAGATGTTTGTTAGTAATTTTGTCATACTCCTCCTCTAGGAGGTCCAAAATACTTTCGTCCGAAGCAGTATTAAAATTGAGGAATCTACATACTTGGGTGGCCGAGGGAGTACACAACATGTTGGTTTTAAATAATACTAGTTCGTGGTCCGATATACCTGGTACAACTTCAATTGTGTTGTTAAACTTGCAAATAGACTCGGAAACAAAAATAAGGTCCAGAATCGAACTTGTGCCTGCAGTGACACGCGTAGGAGTCTTTACAAGTTGCGTCATGCTACAGGAAAACGCTATATCAAGTAGCAATTCGGAGTGCTGGCAGGGTGTTGTAACGCAAAAGTGATCCCAGTTTATTTTTGGCAGATTTAAATCACCTCCTACAAGAATGTGGGTATAACGTTTGCATTGTTCGAGCAAAAAATATTGCAAAGCTTCGAGTACCGCTATATCGGAATTGGGCGGCCTGTAGACAGCGCCAATGAGCATGCTCAAATTTTTATGCCGAAGAACTATCCAAGTCATTTCGACGCACGTCCCGTGCGACAAAACCTTAAAATCCATGCCCTTTTTCAGCACTATCGCTACACCGCCCCCCTTTGAACCTCGGTCGTGACGAACGATTTCATGAGAGCTAGGAATTACTGCCGAGTCGGGAATGTCATTTGGAAGCCATGTTTCAGTAAGGATTGTGACGTCGGGATCATAAGCAATGAGGACGCTTTCTAGATCGACCGATTTGTTGACGACACTTCGAGCGTTTATGTTTATTACAGTAAATGTTGACGGGACCGCGTGAGAAAGTGGAGCCGGTAGCGCTCGTTGATGCTCCAGATTGCTGCTGTGTTGCTGTCACTGCACAGCTACCGGAACCCTTGAGTTCAGTGAGTCATCCCACCAATAAAGCTTACCGTTGACTTTGATCTTGTCAAAGATCAAAGCAACTTTTGCTCCACTACTCCGTTCTTCTCGTGCGCTCGCCCATAGCTTTTTTCGTATTTGTTGAACTCGAGGCGAAAAATCCTCCGAAATGCTGAACTCTGTGCCTTTTAGATTACCGCAGTTCTTTAGAATCCTAGTTTTGTCTCTTCCGTCAACTATAGCTTCAGAATGACTGGCCGGCACTTGTTTGCCACTGGCTTGCCAATCCTATGAATGCGCTCGATGGCGACATTTGGCACCTGAATTATGTCTTCCAAGATGCCCTTTGCCACATGTTCACCAAGAGGCTGATCAGCATCGTTCTCTTCTCTCACGCCAAAAATAAGCAAGTTATTTCGTCGACTGCGGTTTTCAAGGTCGTCAATTTTTTTTTGTCAGCCCGTCTACTTGTTTTTGTAGGTCAGCTACCTTGGTTGTGTTAGAAACGACAGTTCGAGAAAGGTCATCCAGTTTTTTCTTGATACTGGTCAGCCTATCAACCGTTTTACTTAATTGTTGGTTGACCGCGCTCGAACTGTCTTTCAGCTCGCGAATATCATTGATAATCGTTTTCAGCATTGCTTCTGTTGTGGGGCCCGGATTAGGCTCAACATCACCACACGACGACAATAGGTCAACCAGGCATTCATAAACGGCACAGTACGCAAGAAGCAATGACCGTGGGCACGGCAGAAGCACAAGGCAAACATTATCGTCTCGATAACATGAAAGATTGCGATCGTCTCTCAACTGTACGAAAAACAGGAGCGGATTTCTGAGCAACATATTAGCAGAGCTTCCGCCGTGCCCACTGGTGAAGATGGCCCGGTCCAAGCGATTTATACTCTCTTCCATCGCTGACGTAATCGACGTCGTGCTGAGCTGCGCAGCTGGTTGGGGTGGCCAAGAGCGCATGCCAAGGAGTTCGTCGCTGAAGCAGCATTTTGAAGAATCCATGTTCCAGCTGCCACGGTGCCAATCTTCGTTGATGTCCGGGAGAGCGCTGCACTCCGCCTGCCCGTGACCGGTGGATGAAGCGAAGACCACGGCCTGTACGAAAAACAGGAGCGGATTTCTGAGCAACATATTCGCAGAGCTTCCGCCGTGCCCACTTATATATTAGTGAACGATTACGCACTTACGTAAACGTAACCTTTAGTTTGCGCAAACCACTAAATAATAATGAAAACTATATTCAAATTATCGGACTTGTTTAAGATTCCATTACCGCGAAATCGCAACGAAGAATGGTGAAATCGCAACGAAGAATGGTGAACGAAGGCGATGGTGCCGACATCTTGTGAAGCTTCATGCAACCAAGGTCATGGACACGTTTGTTATCCGCCAGTGTTTTCAAGAAAAAAAAAACAGACCGAAAGGCAACTTATTTGTAATTACGCTGATGCAAGACATTTACTTATACTAGTAGACTGCACCACGTTTCCCCAAGAATAATTTTGTGATTGCCTGGTACATATCAGTCCCGCTAGATGGCCTCACCTGTCCGGAAGGCTTGGGTCTCTCACGTTCACGGCTTCACCACAGAACACCTATATACACGGAGGAAGGAAAGGTAGGAAAGGCCCTGACGTCACTCGCTGTGAAGCCGCGATCCAAGTGACACTTGAACGCGGTTGCTGTTTGGTTGAGATTACATGCAATGCTGGGGGAGAGTATACGAAGCGGAACAGAAAACGATTTTTAATACGCACATTCAAGTTGTTACTGTACACATACCGAACACGAAACTACGTATGAGCGCATGGTCCTCATCGCGTCTTGCTGGGCACAACATTTTCGTTGGTTGTCACAAGCAGGAGCATTGCGCAACCATCACTGACCTGCGAGGCGGTCGTCGTCGTTCCGCTTCGTCATGGTGCCCAACGCAACTTTGCTGAACACTTCAATTGCTTCATCCGCATCATCCACCGCCCGATACATGGATATGCGCTCGTTCTATGCACTGTTGAGGCCCCGTGGTGGACGAAAGGTTTTCTAAGCGTTGCTAGGAGCACAGTAACAGCCAGGAGAACACTGCGTAACTAATAACGTGGCACAGAGCACGGATATTGTTCGTCACGGCTCAGCACGAGATCTGCAGAGGCACACGTGCCGCCGCCAGCCACGGCCGCTCCCTGCTAGACCAGCTTCGCTGCGCAACACGTAACCATAACAACGCCGCCATTGTGCCCAGTGAATATGGCCGCCATGATGTCATTTCCTCCACACTTTTCACGTTTCGCGCCGGCTGGGCATGCCCTCTGCTATCTTTCCTTCCTCCATGCCTATATACTGTCACCCTAGCTTCACTCTAGCTCTAGCTTCGGCTTTAGCTTCGGTTCTATCACTCTAGCTTCGGCTATCCGGATCAAACAACGTCGTTTGAAACGGTCGCTTGAAGTAACCCCAAAAAAGAAAGGGAGGGGGGGGGGTGTCACGACTTTGTTGTTTTTGTGGCTACTATCATCACAAGAACTTCATCACAGCATAATATTGTAAATTTGTGCTTACGGCAGTCCCACTAGTTTGTTCTAATTGGTGATAAGAAGTGGACGACCAGCACTGAAAGGAGGGGGCCGGGGGTGCTGACACAGGCTCTAAGGGGGGTAATCGTCCTTCCCCCCCCCCCCCCCCCACTCTGGATCCAGCACTGAATGGCGGGTGACACAGATGGAAAAAGGTAACATGGAGTAAAAAGCAGCTTTGAAGCTGCTAGCGACCGAACCTACAAACTTGTGTCCATTAAAGAAGCGTGCCCTTGATATGTTTGGTATAACTATCAGTTAAAGCGCACGAAAAACAGACAGGAAGGGAGGACAAGCGCTTTCTCTTGTCCTCTCTTCCTGTCTGTTTTTCGTGCGCTTTAACTGATAGTTATATCATGCATATCCAACTATAGCCCAACTTTCGATTCTGTTGCCTTGATATATTCCCCATCATTCGTTCTACTGCCACTTAGCGCCCCGTACGTATCCAACCGTCGGCCCGGTGCGTTTTCCTGACAGCTTCTTACAACAAGGCCGAGCGCGAGCGTCAGATTGGAACGCGTGCGCTATAGCTCCGTTTTCAGACACCCAATCAGCTCGTGATCCATAGCGCGCACTTTGCGTAATTGGCGAGCGCCGCAGTGCCCATTTCCTCCGCAGAGGGAAGGCATCTACAACTGCGCAGCCAACTCGAGCTGCTGAGCAGAGGCACGGATGCGAACTGCCTCTTGTCGACAGAGAACACCGGCTGCGGAAGCATTTGTACACACTATTGTCAGTAATGCGTCTCGAACCCCGGAGCTGCAATCGCGTACGTACGTCGGTAGAGCCTTTATGAAAATTGCGTAATATGATCGCGGAAGTTGGTGACTTTGCTAATCTTGTTTGTATATAGAAAAAAAAAGTTTTCCTTCCTTCCTTCATCGATCTATCTAGCTATCTATCTATCTATCTATCTAATCTATTATCTCATCTATCTATCTATCTATCTATCTATCTATCTATCTATCTATCTATCTATCTTCTATCTATCTACTATCATCTATCTAGCTATCTATCTATCTATCTATCTACTATCTATCTATCTATCTATCTATCTATCTATCTAGCTATCTATCTATCTATCAATCTATCTATCTATCTATCTTTCTAATCTAATCTTAATCTATCTATTGTCTATCTATCTATCTATCTATCTATCTATATATCTATCTATCTAATATCTATCTATCTAGCATCTATCGATCTACTATCTATCTATCATCTTTTTTCTACATTCTTTCATATCTTTCTTGCACACTACCTTCCTTCCTATTTACGTTTTTTTTCTTCCACATTGTGCAATGCTACCTAGCAACCGTTAACTTCCTCCCGGCCGAGAATCCGACCATCATCCTCGTACATAGAGGCGTAACCCTTCAGTTGCCGTACGCGCAACAGCCATGACCATGCGTTCATATCCAGGCAATATAATTAAGTGTGACTCCATGAAATTATTAGTAACCCCGATGGTTGATTGATTGATTGATTGATATGTGGGGTTTAACGTCTCAAAACCAACATATGATTATGAGAGACGCCGTAGTGGAGGGCCCCGGAAATTTTGACCACCTGGGGTTCCTTAACGTGCACCCAAATCTGAGCACACGGGCCTACAACATTTCCGCCTCCATCGGAAATGCAGCCGCCGCAGCCGGGATTTGATCCCGCGACCTGCTGGTGAGCAGCAGAGTATCTTAGCCTTTAGACCACCGCGGCGGGGTCCCCGATAAAATATTAGCCTGGCTAATTAGAAACGGCTGACAGCGAACAAGGCCACGATCGAGAAGGCATCAGTTATTGGAAAACGACGCATGCAAATATGACCGACACGCACGCTCGAGGACCAGATTTGTTTAGGCTAGCCGGCGCCCAGTTTTGCGCGTACACGACGCCACCGTAATCGGCGAGTTATAAAAGCTTCGCTCAAAACTGTTATATATACACAAACACACACACACACACACACAAACACACACACACACACACACGCAAACACGCACACGCACACACACACACACACAGAGAGAGAGAGAGAGAGAGAGAGAGAGAGAAAAATAAAACGTTGGTGCGTACACGGACGTTCTCATAGTTTTACAGCTACACTATAACACTTATGCGACATCCACTAGTCTTCACTGGTCTCGCACCGACAGCAAAAGAGAAACGTAATGTTCAACGCTACACAAAGCTACGTCTTTATGACATGTCATCGAAGTACAGCAAAAGAGAGGAAGGAAAATAATGTGTAATAAAGAGCACTGTCGTCTGCCGGGATGCCATCAGATGGCTGCAAGTGACAATGCAACGAAAAGGGGACGATGAAGGATCGAAATGTCGTGGGATGTATACGTCGTACAACGCATGGTAGTCTCCTATAGACTATTTTTGTCCAATGTAACTCTAACCAGCAGTGCGACTATAACGTCCTGTGCGCATTAAATGTGCCGTCACCTTTTACCGTTCGGCGAGCCAGTTAGCCATTCATGAGAATGCCATAACGCGAAAACAGCTCAGCAGTTCGACCAATGTTCAATTTTCTACATTCTTCCGTCATGTGTCTCCGTTTCACTGACCCTCACGGCAATTTTTAACGAGTTGCAGCAGAAAAAAAGAAACAACTTCGGATATGTTCAAAGCGACATTAAATTGAATGTTATCCCAGATAGTTTCTATATACACCTCATCTTTATTATTATTATTATTATTATATTATTATTATTATTATTATTATATTATTATTATTATTATTATTATTATTATTATTATTATTATTATTATTATTATTATTATTATTATTATTATTATTATTATTATTATTATTATTATTATTATTATTATTATTATTATTATTATTATTATTATTATTATTATTATTATTATTATTATTATTATTATTATTATTTTGTCTCACCCAGTTTTGCTACCTTGGACATAACACCAGTCGCAATAAATATCATGCGCCCTCTGTGCAGCGGTCTGTTTGTATTTCCGTTTTCGTAATAATTGATAGCTAGACGCAGTTAAGACGACAAACGACGTCGTTGGGGACAACGGTGCTATAGCCTATGTGCGTGGTCAAGGGTTAGCGACACTGCTATGAGCTGGTCATTGCCTCGATCTGTCGACAACGCGCGTACCGTTCAATTTACCGGTCGGCGTAGCAGTTTATATATTATAGACATATATGGAGTCAATATCGTGCAGCACACTGGTGCAAACAAGAAAGGATTAACGGTGCTGTAAGCCCATCTGGCTCATCGAACGCTGCGCCAAACATTGCTGCACGCTGAAGCATGAGTATTAATCGTCACAAACGACCTGTTATATACGCGATGCTACAGGCTCACAATTAATTAACCCTAGCAGTCATGCTGCGACCACTTCTGTCTCGCTCAAGTATAGTCCTGTGGCAAAAAGAATCGAGCTAATCCAAGCATGTAATATAAAGTATCCTAGCTATACGTCGAAACTTCATAACTATATTCTTCCGATGCAGCTACAGCTCACGGAAGATCGGTCAATAAGTCGCATCAACACAAGAAGCTTGCTTGCTTGCTTGCTCATCTGTTCTGGCTCTTAGCTTCCCCATCTCTTTAAGAAATTTATATTGATCTGCGATAAATAAGAAGGTGGACACCAGCCACACTACTTATTATCACGAAGTCGCTGCCGTTTTTCTAGAAAATACGTCATCGAAACAGCATTCAATCGATTTGAATTGTTATCTTGCTATCTGGCATATTCTGTTTCTGGAAGCCTCCTCATTAGGGCTTTGTTATAGAGATGTCTGCTCCACTGTTGAAAAAAATTGAATCAAGACGGCTTTCATCTACATTGGTTAATTACCACAATTAATTTACGTTAATCACAGTTAAACTTTTTCGTAAGTCGTACAGTGTATCCGTTTTTTGTTCGAAATTGTCCGTTTCTTGGGCAGCCCCCCCCCCCCCCCAATGTAGGCCTGGGGCCATTGTCGTATAATTCCAACTTCGACACTGTAATTTCGAAGGAGGCATTTCGACTCCCACTACGGGTGGCGAGGGGTCTTCTTTGCGTGTACTCTGAATAAAGTTCATTCGTGATCATCATAACGGGAACCTCACTCACTAGGAAATTGAGGACGTATGATACAGCGTTTATGGAGGCTTTAATATGTGACGCAAGACACAGGTGTCCTTCAGCAGCGCTTTCTTTCGTGGCCCGTCTCCTTTTCTGAATTTTATTGCGACGCTTCTCCAATTCACGGGCTTCCGTCAAAATACCGTCTATCTTCCTCTATATTACTTATATTCAGGGTTTCCAAACAAAGACATTTTTTTGTCTTTTAAAAAATCAATGTGTTTACCCATTTTTTTTAAATTTTGCTTTGTTGTACGTCTTCATTTACAATAGTTCATCCTTGGCTGTATTTATATATATAAAAGAATCAGAATGACATGATAACATTATCAGTACATCTATGTTAATAATAATGGTTTGTTTACACCAATAAACAGTTGGCGGAGGGGGTGAGAATAAAAGCGACTATCCGCTTGACTAAGATATTATTAATAAAACTATTCCCTTTTATTAAAAATAAAAAAAACAAAGTAATAAATAATCATTCGTGTTTTATTAACAATACCTATATCACTCACTTATTTGAAATGTTTAACATTAGTTTATGTAGCATTGCCTAAAAAGACACCAAAATTATCACAAACGTTTTCGCTTCCCTATAGATTATTCTTTTTCACATATCCTTCCTTTTGTTTCTGTTCCCTGTCACTTTTATTCCGACATTTATTATTTATTTTTCACAAATTCTACTGCCACACGTTTCGTGGCCGATCCCACGCGTGGTGGGTTGTGCCGTTCCTTCGGGAAATCATCGTCACATATTAGTGCCCGTATGTGGGTACGCGCCATAGTTACGACTCGACCAACAACAACGACACCGCACTGTTCATCTTCCGCTTATGTGACTGCTGCTCATTTCCACAGACGTACGCTTATGGAAGTCTTTAGAGGTACAGCACTAACAAACTCTACAGAATATCACCATTTATTATATCCCTGGCGAAGAGACTTTTGCCACACTCGTAAACAAGAAGTATAGCTATCACAAGGCTGCGTTGCCGGGTACCAATTCTAAATTTCTATACACACAGGTCTGCTCAGGCACCTTCGCCACTGTGCGCGTTCTGTGATGAATTAGAAACAATAGACCATTTCTTTTTGACCTGCAGGTGGTCTAACACATTACGAAAAACCCTTTTATAAATACCTTTACGTGGTATTGGTATGGACTTATTTCTGCCTGTCGTTTTGGTTTTTGGAGCTTCCATTTCTGGTTTCTCTAATGCGATAGTATGCGCGGCCGTCTTCGACTATATTGATTTGGTTTGGTTTGGTTTGCTTTTATTCAAGGCAAAATTGAACAAGATTGCCTTGGGGGACACGACTAAAGGCTAAGTAAATGCCTGACTTGGTCGTGCCACCCTGGCAGCAAAGCAGAAACATACCGCAAGTACAGTACGCAGAAAATTACAACATCACGTGTTATCTTACACGGGTACCATAGTCGAACAGGAACTGCCAGAAGTGTGAATAAAAGAATAAAAATATAAACAGTCCTTATTTGAGTGGTGGCAAATACAAACAAATGCATGTTTTCTATCAAATAAATTAACAAGAAACATCTTGACTAGAAAATCGAGTTGCTCTACAAGACAAATTAGAGTATAATGAACAACAAGCAAGGGACAATAATGAACAAGGTGCAACGAATACAAAAACATCATTAACTACAAATTTCAACAATCAAGAAAAGCATCGCTTTCATCCACTAGGAACTCTTTCGTTATTTTTTTTAAATGATCTAGCTGAAATTCCGTCTTCCAGTAAATGTAATATAGTTGGGTGTTTGTTTAGAATGTTTGGAATTTGTGACGCTAATCGTTGGTCACCGTAGTTCGTGCGTGATCTATATTTGTATATTAGGCTCTTTCTCAGCTATTAGACTCTTTCTCAGCGGCTCTTTCTAAGATTAAACTAATAGGTTGACTAATTAACCTGTTTCATTATCCTAGCATGTCTAAAATTATATACGTATAAAATCAGATTATTGTTCTATTCTAAGAATAAATTCGTTTCTCTATTTAAATTTATATTATGCATTACATCAAGCACCACACTTTCCTAGGCTATCGGTAATCTTTCTGTTATACCTCCATCATTCCAAATCTGAACAGTAAATTTTAAAACCACTCGATTCTTGGCCAATCCCCCATAGTGGGTATGCGCAAAGATCAATAGGTGAACAACAACAACGACAAGCTATCGGCGACCGGTGCGAATCGCACTTTCGCGCCGCCGGTCGCATCGAGCTACGCCGAGTGCAGTCATGGCGACGAATGCAATTTCGACACGCGGCTTGTAGAGGACACGCAAGAAAGGCGACGACCATGGTAATCGATGGCGTCAAGGACGCCACGGCGAACGACGAGTAAACTATAGGAGGTAAGACGCTAGCTATAGTATACAGCTGCGCGTCGCAAGTGTCGTCATCTATAAGACACGTCCCCCTCGTTGTCGCTACGCTAGAAGATGTTTCGGGAGTTTTCGATTTACACGCTGAAGGCGTGTAGGTGATGCGGCAGTGTGCGCATCGCCCGATGGCCGAAATGTCGCGACCGGAAATTTCACCCCGTCCCCGTCTGCCAAGAGCGGTTTAACTCATCTGCGTCATTACAGTCGCCTGTACGGAAAGTGTCGTTGCCAACTTCGCCCGTTCTTTTAAAGCCCCGCCGCGGTGGTCTAGTGGCTAATGTACTCGGCTGCTGACCCGCAGGTCGCGAGTTCGAATCCCGGCTGCGGCGGCTGCGTTTCCAATGGAGGCGGAAATGTTGTAGGCCCGTGCGCTCAGATTTGGGTGCACGTTAAAGAACCCCATGTGGTCGAAATTTCCGGAGCCCTCCACTACGGCGTCTCTCATAATCATATGGTGGTTTTGGGACGTTAAACCCCACATATCAATCATATCAATCATCCGTTCTTTTAAAGGAGTAAATCTCTCGCTTTCACTCTCTTTATCACAGTAACGCTTTATAGACATGCCTGGGATGGTAAATTTTGTCACTTGAGGAGTGGATACAGTGGAGATCGGTAAAGAGACGTGTAATTGATAAAAATATAAGAGGGAGGTTTCGATTTTCATAAGACATTCAAATCTATACACTTCCGTTCCCGTTGTTTCTCGTTTAGAGAGCATAACTGCCGAACACTTTTTGGACTGGTGTCATTTTTAAAATGCAACCGTAAAACATACATGTTGTCAGGAAGTGCTCGTTGCTCTTTAATGGTCTTCACATATACTACAGCACCACCCGCTCGTCTCCTTAAAAGTGATGACTGACAGCTGTCTGTTTGCAGCACGAAGTCACAAGGGCAAATTTTTGTTCAACTACTGCAAGCTTACATTTCTAAGTAAATCGGATTTCCTTCTGGCTTGCGAAACAGGCGGTCGGCAGTTATCCACTTCGCAAAACTTTCGCCTCCTGGCGGAATTCCAAAGACGTCATCTCGCAACGCTCCTTCCTGTGTTTAATGTACGAACCAGAACCTAAAGAACTTATACAGCACTTCATTTTATTGATTGATACGCCGAGTTTAACATCCCAAAATCACCATATTGATACGTGTATGGAACTGTCACCCCGACACAGCTGAATTGGCACCCAAATGAAGAAGACGACAACGTGGTTGCAGTGGGTTGGACTCTCGAGCTTCTCCCGTTGGCCTGCATGACTGTGCGCTCTTTAAGCCGTTAGCAAGACCAGCTCTCGGTGAATAAATCGTCCCCGTAACATCTTTTGGTGGAGGTGCTGGGTACGCCAGCTTTGTCCAGCCGCGATGCCTGAAACTGGCACTCAGGCCTCGCCATCCGCGCCGGCTCCATCACCTGTGATTCCCCCCCATCTTCTCGACCCTGGCACGTTTTCCGGGACGGACAGCACGGACGTCGAAGAAGGGCTCGCATTATTCGAGCGCGTCAGCAAGCACTACAGGTGGGACGAAACGCTTATGCTGGCAAATATTCTATTCTACCTACGGGGTACGGCACGCGCCTGGTATGAGACGCATGAAGAAGAACTAACCAGCTGGGACACATGCAAGCAAAAGCTTCGCGATTTGTTCGGTCGGTCAGTTGCTCGTCAGATGGCAGCCAGGCAGGAACTCGCGTCGCGTGTTCAATCATCGACGGAGTCGTACGTCACGTACATCCAAGACGTACTGGCACTGTGCCGGAAGACTGACAAAAACATGTCCGAGGCGGACAAGATCAGCAACGTGTTGAAATGCATTGCTGATGATGCTTTCAACATACTAATGCGCAAGAACTGCACCACTGTCGACTCCATCATATCTGAATGCCGACGATTTGAACAAGCTAAAAGCAGGCGAATCACCCACCACATCGCGAGACTACCAAACACTGCTGCGACTTCGTCTTGCGAGGATTCTGCAGCGCCCCGTTCACTTGCGCCTTCTGCCAATATCACAAGGATTGTTCACCAGGAGCTGGAAGCCATGACACCCGCTTCCTATCAGCCCCCTGCGCAAGACAACTGGGCAACAGTCTCGCTTATTCAAGCCGTCGTACGCCAGGAGTTTGCTAACCTGGGCGTCCAGGTTCCCCAGCCCGCCAGACTTATGCCGCAGCCCATGAGCACTCCTGTCCACAACGCTGACCACCACTCTGCTCCACTTGTCGCTGCGGCAGCTTCGGCTCCTTGGTTTCCACCACGCTACCGAAATCCATCTGAGTGGCGCACGCACGATGATCGACCCATCTGCTTTTCTTGCTCTAGAGATGGGCACATCTCCCGCCATTGTCGCAACAGGTGGTATTTCCGGCCAAGCTTTCGTAATGTCGACCGCCGTCAGGACCGTGGACACTATTCGCAACCCGGTTTTTCGGATGACCATATTCAGGACCCTTCAGCTCGCCGTTCATCTAAACGCTCCGAACCGTCCTACGCTGACGTCGTCGCCCAAAGAAACTGGTCAAGCCGCTCGCCGTCACCTCAGGGTCGGCCGTCACGCTCCCCTCAACGCCGCCGCTCTCCGTCACCGGCTTCTTCTGGCCATTCCCCGGGAAACTGACGAGTGCAGCTCCTGGAGGTGGCGCTGCGTTGACGACTCGGAACGAAAACCCTCAACCGGCTACAAATTCAAGACGCAATTTACTTCGGGTGTTCGTTGATGGCCACGCCGTTACTGCTCTAATTGACACTGGTGCCCAAGTATCTGTTATGAGTGCTACACTTCGATCTCGCCTGAAAAAAGTTCTCACACCAGCTATGTTCTCTACTGTTCGAGTTGCCAACGGAAGTCGAACATCGGTGCTTGGTATGTGCACTGCCCGCGTTACTGTTGCTGGCCACCACACTTCCGCTCTCTTCGCAGTCCTCGATGCTTGCCCACACGACGTCATCCTTAGAATTGACTTCTTAACCGCCCACTCCGCCCTCATCGATTGTTCTACCGGTATCTTACGGCTCGAATTGCCTTTGTGCTCCGATTTCACTCCTCCAAGTCGCACTCGGCTATGATCCGTGGAGTCTCTACGGCTACCGCCCCAGGCTGCTATGTACGTTCCTCTGTCACCCTTCCCGTCCGTTCCTGATGGAGACTATTTGGTAGCTCCCCTCATTGATTTGACCCTTACGCACCACATCGCACTACCACATACTATAGTGGTTGTTGCAAACAACACGGTGCTACTTCCAGTTCTGAACTTCTCTACGTCGACCCAAGTTCTTCCCCAAGGCATCACTTTAGCCGATTTTTCCACCCTTGATGAATGTTCGATTTGTTCTTTTACACCTGACACTAAGACGATGGCGAAACCTGTCATCACGTCGCAAAATAAGGCGTTCCTCGACAAAATGATATCCAGCGACCTCTTACCTTCCCAAGTGGCGGCGCTCCGGGGTGTTCTGTTTTCTTACCTGGATATCTTTGACGTCGACAACCGTCTCCTGGGCCGCACAAGTGCCGTAACCCACCGCATCGACACCGGCGACGCCAGTCCACTCCACAAACGCCCTTATCGCGTGTCACATGCTGAGCGCCAAGTTATACAGACGGAGGTCGAGAAAATGCTGAGTAAAGACGTCATTGAGCCTTCATCGAGTCCTTGGGCCTCCCCTGTGTTCTTAGTTAAAAAGAAGGACAACACCTGGCGCTTTTGCGTCAACTATCGCCACCTGAATCGGATCACCAAGAAGGACGTTTATCCTTTACCCCGAATCGATGATGCGCTCGATTGCCTCCACGGCGCCAACTATTTCTCGACCCTTGACCTTCGATCCAGATACTGGCAAATTTCGGTTGATGACCACGACCGCGAGAAGACAGCATTCATCACACCCGACGGCCTTTACCAATTCAAGGTCATGCTTTTTGGGTTGTGCAATGCCCCGGCTACTTTTGAACGTATGATGGACCCTCTTCTTCACGGTTTCAAATGGTCGACCTGCCTTTGCTATCTGGATGATGTAATAGTTTTCTCGCCATCCTTCGAAAGCCACCTGTCTCGTCTCTCGGAATTCTTGACGTTTTTCGTTGCGCTGGTCTCCAACTGAATTCATCGAAATGCTCATTTGGACGTCGGCAGATTAAACTACTCGGCCACATTGTTGACGCCACTGGTGTTCAACCCGACCCAGACAAATTCCGTGCAGTCCGAGAATTACCGGTTCCGCGTTCCACACAAGAAGTTCGCAGTTTTATTGGGCCCTGCTCATACTTCCGCTGCTTTGTCTTCCAACTTCGCGGATATTGCTAGACCCCTCACGGATCTCCTCAAAAAGAATGTGGCCTTTTCTTGGGGAAGGGACCAAGAACATTCCTTCGCGTCGCTAATTACCGCCCCCACACATCACCACCTGTGTTGGCTCATTTTGATCCAACGGCTCGAACAGAGCTTCGCAGCGATGCAAGCCGCCATGGCATTGGTGCTATACTCGCTCAGATACAGAATGGCACCAACCGTGTGATAGCCTACGGTAGCCGCGTTTTGTCGCAAGCGGAACAAAATTATTCTATCACAAAGCGGGAATGCTTAGCCCTCGTTTGGGCTATCGCGAAATTCCGTCCGTACTTATACGGACGTCCGTTCGCAGTCATCACGGACAATCATGCGCTTTGCTGGCTGTCAACGCTTAAGGACCCTGCAGGAAGACTCGGCCGATGGGCACTTCGATTACAGGAGTACACGTTCTCGGTTGTTTACAAATCTGGAAAGCTGCACAGCGATGCTGACTGCTATCCCGGCACCCCGTTGATCCACCTAGCTCCACTGATTTGGAATCCGATGCCTGCGTTTTAACCATCACTGACTTTTTGAACGTGGCTGACGAACAGCGCCGAGATCCATCGCTGCTCACCATCATTGACCGCCTTCAATCGCGTTTTGCTGACCCTTCTCTTAGCAGATACCTGCCTCAAGACAACATTTTGTACCGCCGCAACTTACACCCCGACGGCGCGGAACTTTTACTCGTCGTACCGCATCACCTGCGAAAGGATGTTCTGCGACAATTCCACGACGCTCCAACTTCTGGACATCTAGGAGTCTCCAGAACTTATGACCGCATTCGACGACGAGTATTCTGGAAGGGTCTGTACCGCTCGGTTCGCCGTTACGTCGCATCTTGCGACCTCTGCCAGCGCCGAAAGAAGCCTACGACTCCCCCTGCCGGTCTTCTTCAACCTATTGAAGTTCCAGCCGAGCCATTTTATCGAGTGGGGTTGGACTTGCTAGGTCCCTTTCCTCTTTCTACAACTGGAAATAAATGGATTGCAGTGGCCACAGACTATGCCACTCGGTATGCAATCACTCGAGCGCTACCAACCAGCTGCGCAACCAACGTTGCCGACTTCCTGCTGTACGACGTTATTCTCCAGCATGGCGCTCCGACTCACCTGCTCACAGACCGTGGTCGCTACTTTCTATCTCGTGTGGTTGATGATCTACTCCGATCTTGTGCTACCCGTCACAACTTCACCACATCTTACCACCCTCAGACTAACGGCCTTACGGAGCGCCTAAACCGCACATTGACGGACATGCTTTCCATGTACGTATCTACCTACCACACTGATTGGGACATAGCTCTTACGTTCGTAACCTTCGCCTATAACTCGTCGCGTCATGAAACAGCGGGCTACTCCCCTTTTTATCTACTCTTCGGACGTCATCCCTTACTGCCCTTCGACACACTGCTTTCATCAGACCACCCATCCTCCACTTCGTACGCTCAGGATGCGATCACCCGTGCCCTCACAGCACGCGCGGTAGCGCGTGCTCGGTTATCGTCGTCGCAGACAGCACAGAAGTCTCTTTATGACCGTCGACATAGAAATGCCGTTTTTTCTGCGGGATCTCTTGTTCTCTTGTGGCTCCCATCTCGACGTGTTGTCCTCTGCGAGAAACTACTATCGCGATACGCTGGGCCCTACCGAGTCATCAGCTCATCAGCTGCTGCACCCAGAACGGAAGTATAGTCCACGTTTCTCGTCTCAAGCCCTACAACGCCGGCTCGCTCATTTAACAGGCACCGAGACGATGCCTTACGGGCCGGGGTGATGATACGTGTATGTAACTGTCACCCCGACACAGCTGAATTGGCACCCAAATGAAGAAGACGACAACGTGGTTGTAGTGGGTTGGACTCTCGAGCTTCTCCCGTTGGCCTGCATGACTGTGCGCTCTTTAAGCCGTTAGCAAGACCAGCTCTCGGTGAATAAATCTTCCCCGTAACAATATGATTACGACAGGCGCCGTAGTGGAGGGCTCCGGAAATTTCCAACCACCTGTGGTTCTTTAACGTGCACCCAAATCTGAGCACACGGGCCTACAACATTTCCGCCTCCATCAGAAATGCAGCCACCGCAGCCGGTATTCAATCCCGCGAACTGCGGGTCAGCAGCCGAGTACCTTAGGCACTACACCACCGCGGCGAAACAGCATTGGATTTTAGACTTCTTCAAACAGCCGTGATGATCAATACTTGTGCAATTAAGGGCCGTCTTTGGAGCCAACGTTTCTAGAAGTTTCTAGTCTTCTCTTCTGTTGACAGTGGCGGATCCGGAGGGGGACGGGGGGTAGGAGGATATCCCCCTTTCCCTCAAAGCCTCCGTCAGCACTTCCACACACCTACCTGCGGATGTTTGTCGTTCACCTTCTAGGACCGATTAGGACGAATAAAAGGTACCACTGCAAGCAGAAGAGTAATTATGCTGCAATGAGGTTATTGTCATGATAGTAAGTAATGAAAACCAAAATAGTAACGTACCCCCTCCTCCCCCTTCTCCACATTTTCGGTGTTGCTTCAAGCGACCGTCTCCCGCCCCCCCTCCTACCGAAATGAGTCGTCGGATACGCCCTTGTCTGTCGCTGTTTTGAATATGACAAGATCAGAAAACGATGACTCCGGAGAAAACTCTTGTTGATAGATTTTTGATTCATTCAAGCCTGCGTGTGCTTGGAACCTTGTTTAGGTACATGCAGCCGTGACACACACGAACACGCCATATATAATTGCAAACTCACACCATATGGCTGGCGTTCTCGAGCCTTAACAAACCACTGCGAGAAGAAAAAAAGTCAGGCGTTCAATCGATCAATCAGTCAGTCATACCGATACGTGGTGCAGGCCGTATGAACGGAACCCTCGGACGCCAGGCACGATGCCCGACAACGGTGACCAGCAACTCCTGCTCATCGACACCGATCCGGGCGTGGACGATGTGCTCGCCATCATGTTAGCCCTGTCAAGCCCGTGAGTACATGCGGTCCCTGCCATAAAGCTTCCTGCAGATAAAAAAAAGGGGGGGGGGAGGCACACTTAACTCAAGTTGTTTTCTGTACACTTGTGTGCGACAGCATTGCTTATTCGAGGTAGCATTTTGACTACAAGCGTGAAGAGCCTACATATAGCAAACGCTCACCATCATCTAGCCAAGCCTGGTCCACTTTCTGCCAATAATAAGTAAGCATTAGGTAACAAAGCAATCGACTGGAAACTTCAAAATGTAGCTTGATGCGCGTTTCTCCCTCTGCAGCTCGTTACGTCTTGTAAGTCTCATCAATGATTGCATAATTTCACCAAGTGCGCAGGAGACCCTTGTTTTCAGGTGTTTAGAAGTGCACTGCCAAACTTTTTTTTCTCATTTTTGCCACCAATCAGTGCACAGGAGCGCGCAAAAAGGTTTGACAGAGGGCATAGTATGTGGGCGGTTATCATATTTTGTGGGCACAGTGGTGACGCTGCTATAGCCCGTAAGGCAAACTAATTAGACCGAGATGCTGGTATTCAAGGTGACGCTCACGTCTGATTGCTACACTCGTCAAACGCTCCCTTCGAAGGTGCAAAGTGCTGGCCATCACGTGCGTGTCCGGGAATGTGGAACTACCCCACGTCTACACCAACGTCCTGCGGATACTCAACTACTGCGGCAAGCTCGAGGTGTGTGAACGAAAAAAAGATTTAAATAATAATAATAATAATAATAATAATAATAATAATAATAATAATAATAATAATAATAATAATAACAGCCATTTCCACTCCATGAAAACCCCCAGAGAGCGAATCTGTAAACGCGTCACTATATGTAATTGACTAGCGAGATTATGTGCATCAACACGACGAGGAATCATAATCATCATTAAGCATCACCGTCATCATTTCGAGCACAATCATTATCATTGCGTCTTATTTATTTCTTTATTCACTCACTCCCTTGGTCCTCTGACCCGCGTGACCCATAATACTATTACTTCTTCTTTATGATCGTCGGTACACGTCATGTTCAAACTACTGAAAAGGGGGCGAGCGACAGTGCGTGATTATATACCAAACCACAAACGCGTGGATAGTTGGCGACCCTGGATACCGTGCGTGCAGATTCCGGTGTACCAGGGTTGCCGGCGGCCTCTGGTGACGTCACCAATGAACGCGGCCTGCATCCACGGCAAGGACGGCTTGGGCGGCGCGTCGGAACGCTACCCGCTTCCCGCCGACGGCGCGTTCGAGCGTCAGAGCGAGCACGCGTCGCAGGCGCTCGTGTCGCTGGCGCGCAAGCACGCCGGCGCCGTCACGCTCGTGGCGCTCGCGCCGCTCACGAACCTGGCCGTGGCGAGCCGGCTGGACCCGGAGTTCTTCGCCAACCTCAAGCAGCTCGTCGTCATGGGTGGCACGTGCGACGGCAAGCACACCCTCCCCTTCCTCGATAAAGGTTCCTTGTACAGGACGATGGGATGGGATTCAAAAGTTGGCACGCGGTGCTTGGTAAGGATATGACAGCACAGCGAAACGGAAAGCTGAAAAAAAAAGTGAAGCAGGAAACTGGAAGGAGCAGGGAAGTTAGAAGTTGCTGGTAAAAAAAGACACAGAGGATCCCTGATACGTTCGCCCAAGATGCCTTGCCCTTGTTGTTCTTGAGACGCAAATTGAGGGGCGTCTCATTATGTTCTTCTAAGTTCCGAGTCGATGTAAAGCCCCTCTTTAAGTCGATGTACTGATCCTCTCTCCCCGACGAAAGATTTCGTCTCCTGACGTCGTTTTGCAACATTGCCTCCAGGATGGGCCCATGTTTGCCCAAGCAACGATGTCACGTGATGTCGTCGTGATATGTGACGTCACAGTGAAGTCATGATGAGGCACAAACTCCGGCAATTTGTGACGTAATAGTGACGTCGTAAAGACGTTATTACCGATCACGTGACATTTTGCATCACTTGGGTTAACGCCGATGCCATCGACGGGTATGGTATGGTATGGAGAACTTTATTGAAGTCCTGAGGATCAGTCCAGGGCTGACGCTGGCTGCTCCCACGTCGGGACAGAGAGGCAAGCCCCTCTGCCGCCACACGGGTCCTCTGGGCCAACGTTACTAGATACTTTTTTCAGTTTGCAAACTGCGGCGCCGCGAGTGTCACCCTTCCCTGTACCGGTCAAAAAGCCGCAAGCGCGCCCCCTCTCGGCGGTGCCCGGACCCACGCCGGCGGAGTTACTGCAGTTGTGTTCTTATGCCGGGTGCTGCTTTGTTGCTTTCAAGTGTGCTTCGTAGTCATCGCTGTCACTGAGTGCCAGCAAGATTTATTTCGACGTAACTCGCGTAGTGTGTGCTCTGGCTGCAACTTACTACGGTAGCGATCAACGTGGTGCCCGGCGTGGCACCGACGCTGTCAGCGTTGGCGTGATCTGCATGGTGCCGGGTGTTTTTTAATGTCTTCAACTCAGTCATCGCTTTCCCTGTGAGCTACACAGCTCACATGTGTCTTGTGACGGTTCTTGAATGTGAGAAAACATGCCTCGCTGCTTTGTGACTGGTTGCCAAAGTGGGTACGATTCGACGAAATCCGCGGCCGAAAAGAGACATTTTTTTCAAGCCTCCCGCTGACGAGGTGCGCCTTCAACTGTGGCGACGGGCTATACCGAGATCGGATACATTTAGACTTAATGCTGTGGCCCACTGTCAATGGTTTTTTTTACATAGGCAATCGAATTTTAAACAGGAACGCAAAAGAGCTGTATGAACAGAAGTCCCGCAAGATTCGGGCATCGCGCTCACGTCTCTGCCGTGTGGCATCGCCTTAGCGGCTCAACTGGTGATTTACTTGCACACTCGTAATAACCTTCGCTCACCCTCTCGGGAACTAACTCCCATTACTCAAAATTAACCGCGTAAATTCCGTTTAACATTGCGCGAAGGCTCCGTTACGATGCGGCGACCGGTCAAATGGCGTCGGAAGCGCCACCTAGAGAGCGGGAAACGAAGGGGGCCGCGTTTCGCCGCCGCATCCCGGCGGAGTTTGCAAACTGAGGTAATCTAGTAACGTTGCTCTGGGCAGCCCTGAGTTGGTCCGCTAGCACGTCACTGTGCAGCATTCGCTGCCAGCACTGTCACCTATTCGATTTTTCGTCTTAAGACCACTAGACCCCCAAGCGAGACTTAACAATATAAGTTGAGGAAACTGTCCATCAGCGCGCACCGTGTGATCTCTCGTCGTTCTCTGTCACTTTGCTGTTTCTTTTCGCACTGATAAAGGTGATGCATGAAGATACTGTCACTATAACACGCTACAATGGAACAAGGGTCTATCCGAAACGATGTTTCGTTTTCAAAGCGATAAACCGGCATAAATACTCGCAGGCATCGGGAACGTGACCGCTTCAGGCGAATTCAACTTCGTTTGTGACCCCGAAGCAACCAGAGTCGTGCTCACCGAAGCCTGCGAGAAGATTCAGCTCGTTCCCTACGAAACGTGCATCAGGCATTACCTCGACTGGGTACGCACTGTTTTTCGCAGTGGTGCTGTTGCGTTAACACTATTTATTAGTGCCATGAACAACGAGGGACAGTGTCTCTTCCAATCACTTCAGGCCGAAGTACTTTTGGCTTTGCGAATATTATTAAAATGCGTTTTTTTAATTCTAGTGTTACAGTACAAGGGGGCCGGGCATAGTCAAGCTGCTGTAAGGCAGATCTTTCCTGCAACCCCCTTTCTCCTTGTTGAGATGAAAATAAAGTTTGATGTGATGCAGTTCAAGTTGATAATTATATTGGATACAGGCAATATTGGAGCATACGGTTACTTAAGGACCAATTCATTTTCGGGGTAGTCAATGAAAATTAATTGAACGAGTTAACTGAAAAAGCACAATCTTTCCCTGTGAGCAGCTGAGATCGTTGCGCCATCTGGCGGAGCAGATCTTAACCATGCGCTCTTTTCTACCCCCGAGATCCATTCCGATGGCGACGAAACATAATGTTAACCGAAGTAATACACCAGAGAACGCTAACGACGAATTGCGAGTGCCGCTGCCAGACACCCAAGTCAAGGAATATTGTCGCCATCTACCTTTTTTTGCAGAAGAGCTTCTGTGGTCGAGTTTTGTTATACTCGCTAATGGAAGAAAACATGGTTGGTTATCTATGCGTGAACCATAGAATAAGTCATCGAATTGTAATAGTTCCGAGTCATTACTGCGCTTCTCGTTGAAACACCAAAATAAGAACTTGGTAAATAAATAAATAAATAAATAAATAAAAACCCACACAAGCCACAAGATGCTGAAAGGTTTGCTTCCCCGCATACACAATTTTTTTTCAGGAGAAGCCCACTCTTCGGTTTACACGGCCCATATTGGCTGACTGCGCCCAAGGCATAGTCGTCTGCCCGTGTGCGTGCTGAACGCTGTGACCTCTTGCACCTGAATGAAAGTATGGCCACGTATTACGCAGGACTGGTGCACCAACTGGGTCAACATGAACACACACAAGAGCCGCATGGTGCGCGACATCTCCGAGGGCATGGTGAGGCGCCTCCGGGACACGCTCAAGCTGCCCGGTTTCTCCTGCTGCGACCTGCTGGCCATGGCCACCGTGGTGAACCCTGGCGTGGTGCTCAAGACCGAGGCGTACCCGGCGTGGCTCGAACTGCACGGCACGAGCACGCGTGGTACGCTCATCGTCGACAAGCGGCCCGGCATGAAAGGCGCCAAGCCCAACATACCGTTCGTGCTCCAGCTGGACACGAACGTGCTCAAGGAGATGTACACGCACATGGTGCGCTGACGATGGGCGCAGCCTGGTCGACAGGACGACGGCCATAAGATGTCTTGTGGGAAGCTCCACCCCATTCGAGTGTCATCACTACGCAGCCCAAAACTCAGCAAAGCTTTGCACTAGTCAATGGAACAGAAATAAAGATAGGGTTGTCCAGGACTTAAACCGCAGATACCAGGCAGATGTCATCGAGATTCAGTAATTAAGTATACGTTATGCGGGTGTCGGTACATATGCGATTCAGATGTCCGAGTGCATCAAGTGGGATGGTTAATTAAAAGATAGCGAGTGAGTGAGGTGAGCGAGCACCCCTCAATTGAGCTTAAAGGGAGTACGCGAGCGAGCAGGCAATTAAACAAGCTCACGAGTGCGTGCGTAAACTATAGACCGTATACTATAGAGTGTAGAGAGATGCAGATAGCGCGAATGAAGAAAAGTAGAAAGGAAAGAATGCTTTTGCCCTTCCCTGCTTCGATAATGAGCATTCCAGAATTTTCGCATGATATACCCTTTGTAAGGCTAGATGTATGCCATGCGAAAATTGAGTGGTCGATTACGAGATAACATGGTATTGCAGCCCTCGAGCGCATTTTTACGAGTATGCATGAAATTATTGGGAAATCACCATATTTCAATTACCGGATAGCTCCTAGCGAAAACATAAAAGACAAAAAAGCGAGTGCAGCACAGCAACGGGTTGTCGAGATTGCTGGGTATCTGAAAGAGGTATGTGACCACCGTGCGGAGGCCGCATCAGACATTTTTCAGATGCTATCATAATCAGCCATCACAACAATCGAACTCGATTCCCCTTCTAAAGAAGAAGTATGTCGAAACGATGCCATCGGTAATACGAACCTACCTCTATTAAAACAATATCAATTTCCGTAACAGGTTAGATATTACGACAAAGAAACGTACGAACTTTATACACCATATAACGTGGATATTATGGCTTCCAGAAGGTTTTCAAGATTATAATGGAGGCTTGTAGACTAAGGTGTGCGTTTCGATACATCGCATCACTCACTCATTCGCATGCTGCAGCGTGGCCAGTTCACTTTGTGGGAATGGGCTGGATACTACGGCCATAACAATACATTGCAGCATTTTAATCAACTCTTTCCCAGTTGTCGAGTTCCACCATATTATAGTGAATTTCCTGCTTTGAGTATTTTCCACCACGGAAAACAAAAGAAAGAGAAGAAGGAAAGAAGGAGAGCGAGAGAAGTGCATGCTTCTACGAAGCTCATC
Organism: Rhipicephalus annulatus; assembly: GCA_013436015.1. Taxonomy (NCBI): domain Eukaryota; kingdom Metazoa; phylum Arthropoda; class Arachnida; order Ixodida; family Ixodidae; genus Rhipicephalus; species Rhipicephalus annulatus. The sequence goes on along the minus strand of WOVY01010187.1, from coordinate 634,026 downwards.
GTCATCATCATCAGCCTGACTACGCCCACTGCAGGACAAAGGCCTTTCCATATTCCGCCAGTCCACTCGATCCTGTGCTTGCTCATATGTGCCATTAAAAAATAAATTATTCGTTACGTGTCCGATCACTAAACGTGGGTGTGGATCAAGCCAGTGATATGGTTCATCAGCATCATTAGTGAGCAGGGCAAAAGAACAAGACGAAACCCGGTCGTCGGCAACCCATCACAGCAATCCCCTGTTGTGGGTATGGGCCAGATGTAAAGGGCTAAGCAAGCAAGCAGCGGTCGTTATGCCGCTTACAAAACGTCATCATCGACCTTCATCATCATTATCATTTTCTAGTCAGCTCACGCAGCTCATGCAGAGAGCTCGAGGCGCGAGCCACAGCCAAGAACGAGCTCACGCACCTGGTGGTCTGGACGCTGCAGCTGCCACGCCCTGTAGCTGCAGCGGCACGACCACGTCGGCCGCCCTCACGCCTCTTCTCACGTCCCTCTCCGCCTCTCACTACAATACCAGCCGTCGAAGGCCGAGGCAAGCATGGTCGAAGAATCGGCCACCGAGGAACCGTCTCGCAGCCCGCACCATGCGGAGCCCAGTCCGAGGTCCTTCGGCTACGGCGCGGCCGTCGTCTTCGCGACCATGACGCTCATCATCGTGCTGCTCCTTTTGTTCGACGAGTCGCCACGACAGCGCGTCAGGACCGAACCCTTCTGCTGCCCGGACGTAGTGAACCGCGTCTTCAGCGGGGCCAACCTGAGTATCGATCCTTGCCGCAGCATCTTCGGGCACACCTGTTACGCTTACGCCGCGCCTTCGTGGGAGGGGGACTACCACGTGGGGAGCCTGCGTAGGGGACTCTTCCACAACAGCAAAACGTCCAGCACAGACACGGACCCAATAGACGGCATACCCATCACCGAAGCCGGTAGGGCGGTCGCGGCCTACTACCGCGCATGCGTCCTCTCCACCGGAAACGCTTCGCCGGGAAGCACGTCGGCGAGAGCGCTACTCAACGTCACCGCGCCCCCAACGATCACTTCCCTCACGCCTCGAGCTCTGGTCACCCTGATCGTCGATCTGTCACTCCTGTACGGACTACCTGCCGTATTCGAGTTCGACATCGGAGGAAGCATGTCTTCTAAACCGTACTTGAACGTCTCGGTAGCGACATCACCAAACGCCGTTCCCCAGGCATTAAACCTCTCACAAGGCTTCATCGAGGGGATAAAGGACGACGCGCTCAAGGTTGTCAACGAATACCTGTCGTCGAACGTAAGCCTGCAGGAAGTGAACGATTTCGCCGCAGACGTCGAAAAAGGAAAGATAGAGGTGGCCGAGCTCTACGTGACGTCCATGATGGACCTCACTCCCCACGTCACAGCTGCCGAATGGGGAGAGATCTTACGCAAGTTTCACGTTACAAACCTCGAGAACGCCACCACGGCCTTCCTGCAAGTGACAAAAATAACGTTTGCGGACACCTTAAAGCCGGACAAACGGTTACGCACCTTAGTGTCGGCTTTGGTTAGCGCGTCCGCGAATCTTGCGCTGGACCTGTTAATAGAAGGGAACGGCACAGATTCCAGGTCGAGGACTTGCCGCGATCGCGCCAGAGAACTGCGACCGCTATTAATCTTAGATCGTATAGGCAACTTACCGACTCGCTCCCAGTACACCGCCATCCGAACAGCGTACGACCTGACGGCGCGCGCCGTGCTCGCCAAGGCGCGTGGCGGAATGACGCAGGACGACTTCAACGAGCTGCAAGCGGCACTCAAGGGGATGACGCTGTTGCTGCCGCCCGAGGTCGTTCAGGGAGAGCTGGCCGTCCCTACCATGACGTCCGAGTACGCGCACGCCGAACTGGTCACTCGCGCCTACTTGCGCAGGGCCTGGCTGCACCAGACGTTCAGCTTGGGAATATCTCGAGAAACCCTGGACAGGTTTCAGGAGAACCACGTGACCGTCGAAGGAGGTAGAGTGGTCGTACCCACGGCCGTCTACACCATCATCTCCCTCGGCCATGTCAGCGACCCCGTGGTGTTGATGCCGACGATGGGCGTGTACCTTGCAGACGCCCTCTGGGACTACGTCTTCGTCACGAGCTGGAGCCCTGAGAGCAACGTGACCTTGACGGGCTACCGCGACTGCATCGAGAGGAACAGTCGGTCTTTGATCGAGTGGCCCTCTGAACTGCTCTGGCTGAGCGTCGAGACCAGTCTGGAGGCGAGCAAGGGCGCCGACTGGGACGCCCTGGTGGACACGGCCGGCACGTGGAACGTGACCCGAGGCCAACTCTTTTACATGACCTTCGTGCATTACCTGCTGTGTCACTCGTCGCACAGCAGGTACCCTACCTTCGGCATCGACGTGGACGTCTTCATGTCAGCGTTCGCGGACTTCTACCGGTCGTTCCGGTGCAACACCACGGTGTCCAAGATCACGGGGGCCGTTTGCTCGCTGCACCTTTGAACGACATTCAGTTCGTGCCGGCAAAACCGACCTTATGCGTTGTTTAGTACACGCGAAGAAAGAAAGCAAGAAGAAAACATTTGATGTGGAAAATGTTGGCGAGGACTTGCGTCCGCTAAACGGGAACTCGACTTTAGATGCAACGTAAAGATTGAATGAATGATATCGTGTATAGAAGTGACAAGACCCAAATGTACCCTGTAGCTGCACAAGCAGACATATTGATATTAAAACACGTGAATTGAATTATGGTGCTCGCAAATGTAAACACGATATTGCCTACACAAATGCGAATGCGCGAATACACGCGCCGAAACGTATCGATTTGATATGTAATTGCACACGCTTGCATCTATAGGAACGTTCACACGTTATGGGCATTTTTATAATGGTACGCATATTGGATGAGTAGCGCTACAGCGGCACGTATCCTTAGTGACATTGGATTATTTAGCAATCACTACGTCACTGAAGACGGGGGGGGGTCATAATTTTGCGCACTACTCTAGTGAATGCATCAAATCGAAGAACACGTCAGTGCTCTTTCTGGTGACGTTAAATGTTATATACATCTGTAAAGAGCGTCCCTTCCGCAGGCAATATCATCCAAACCAGTAAAACCGTTCGCATTACAATGTATCACACCAGATAAAAAAATAATGTGCCTGAACAGTTCTTGTGTGATGATAAATTTCAAGGCAAAAAAAGTTACGTAGAAACTATTACATAACAGATTCACAGATAGGTGGTCGAGTTGGTCTGGCTTCATACTGGAGAGAAGAGGGGGCAGCGCTGAAAGCGAATACAAAGAACGAGATGGACAGCACATGTTTTGTCTTCACGTCATCGTTTGTATTGTTTCCAGCGCTGGTCCCTGTTCACTTCATTATCACATAACAATATAATCAAGACTAATCACACACAATGTAGCCATATAGTTGCTTCGTTGGGCGCTGGCTGGTCCCAACGAAGTAGAAGAAGAAGACGGCCGACGGAGACGTACGCGGCCGGTGGGGACACCGACCAGCCTGAACACGCGGGTTGGCGCGCAGCGCCGAAAGAAAGCACAACAACCGCACTCCACGGTTACCCAACACACACACTCTTTATTTTACAGTCGCCTTGAAATCCTAGATGCCAGAGCGGCGCCCCCTGGCATCCTCACATGTCAATCCGAAACCGAAACTCAGAACACAACAATAGTGACACTAAATTAATTTTTGACATGAATTAATTTTTGAAAAGTCAGCAGTTTGTGTGAGGCTCACCACGTTTACTCGCATAGTGCGAGCGCTGCCTGATGTCCGCTACAGTTATCTGCTCTCATAACAAAGTTAATACGTGTGTGCTACTCTGACTTTGTCTCGTTCACGGTGTTCAAACACCCTTGGGGCATCTTCCCTGGGCCACAGCAACAATCCCCCGTGGTGGGTACGAGCCAAGATATATAGGAACAAGCAAGCAAGCACGGTGCTCTCATTCCATTAAGTGCTTCGGATACTGCGACACTTCACTCAGGTGAAATTCACCGCTATTCCTTTGTCTTTGTATAGTGATAGCTCTAGCCGGTACAACCCCAGAGAGCGCCTCGTTGCGTGAATCTGAACTTCAGGCACAGCCAAAGTCAACGCTCAGGTCATGGGGGGTACGTTTGGGTGGATTTCAGTATTATTATTATTTTTTAGGGGCGAAGCTCCTTAAAGCGGCACCCGTTCGTCCCTCGTCGTAGTACGTAACATGTCTTACGCTTTGACCTGCAAGGTAGTGCCGGTGGGAGATTCCTCCTGTGCGTTGTTGAACAATAAAAATTCGCAGCGTGCGCGTTAACTAAAAGCCGAACTCTCCTGTTTCTCATTGCCCATTAGCAGTCATTGGCATGTACATTGAGCACTATCTGACAAGAGATGGTTGCTACGTTATACTCGCTGGGCGTAACCTTCTTGGTTTTAGAAAGGGTTAGCGAGCGTTGGGCCACAGTGCCATGAATACAGTGAACTCGCGGTGGTTAAAGGTGGGAAGCAGACACGAAGCGCAGGCCGTAAGAAAGTGTGCGTGTGCCACCTCTCGTTTAGTCCTTGGAATGTCCGCTGGATGGCGGCGCATATGCGGAATATATGATGAAAAGATGCGAGATGGTGGTACTTGGAGTGTTGACTATATGGACGAACGGACACACAGACAGATGCATGGATGGACGCACGCATGTCTGCACGGACGGATGGACGCATGGACAGACGCAGGGGCGGATGCATGGACGAACGCAGGGATGAACGCCCGGATGAACGTGCGGACGCACGAACAGACGCACGCACGGACGGGCGGATGGATGCTCGGACGGTCACACAGACGGACGCATGGACGGACGGAAGCAAGAACGAACGGACGGACGTTTCGCCCCACTCTCTATCATTCACCCCGTGGATATGCTGCCACTTTTTGTCGTGGTGGGGAGGGGGCGTTGTCTGGACACGTCTGGAGGGGTGCTACACTCTAAGCCAAAACGGAGCAACAGGGGTATAGGGGTTGCTCCTTTCAGGGAGCAATTGCATTGCCACTCCCATTACTCTCCTAAAAGGAGTAACTGCAGAGGGAGGAACCGTTTCTCTCCTTTCAGTTCCTCCTTCTGGGTATGAACAGTTACTCCCTCTAGTTCCTCCCTGCAGACCAACAGTTACTGCCACCAGTTGCTCCCTGCCGACCAACCCTTACTCCCACCAGTTGCTCTTCTAAGAGCAACAGTTACTCTTTACCGTTCCTCCCACGTGTTCGCAGTTACTCTCTGAAAACCAACTGCACATGCTTCCAGTTACTCCTTGGGGAAATGAGTATATATCTCGAGTATGCTTGTCACACGCTTAACACATTGCGAGAGCTCCTTGGAAGAGTACTGCTTGGGTGCTTCTAACACAAAAAGTGGACAATATTGAAAGGAAAATAAATGCTTTATTGTTCTTTTTATGAGGCGACGTGTGACCACACGTAAAAGTAGACTTCGCCACACCACAGCCAGCACTAAACAAACACCATAATACATCAAAGGTTTTCTGCGTCATCCGTGGAAAAACAATCTTGAATTTCTAGCATAGGGCAGTCTGTGTCATCATTGGTGAGAGAAGGGCAACTTCTCCAATTCTGAAGAACTCAAGTTTCGCAGCTGGTGTTTCCATCAGGCTAGCGCAGCAGAACGTCACCGCAGGCATATGTGAAGCATCTCATTGCTGCAAAAAAAATAGAAGTGTGAGGTTAAACATGCCAGAATCAATTCATAACAATGAGTCACACACACTGCAGCAGCGCTTACATTCTAGGATGTCTACTGCAAAACGAAATGTGAAAAAAAGGAATGTTCGGCCAAACGTTACTTGGCAAGCCATATAAATGCTGAAGTGGTAGACGCTCTTCACATGATGTCTCAGACAGCAATATTCTGGAAGAAAATGTGCAGCACCTCAACAAGGCATATTTGTAGCAGTTAAAGATACCCTTAGGTTAAGTTAACTTGTTTCCTATACACAGCTGAGTGACATTTCTATGAGCCCATTCACCAATGGGCATTCTAAATGAGGTCATGTGTGTGGCAAATAACACGCACTGTCCGCTCATGTTAAAATACTTATTTAGCTCGTGCACATAGTTGCTCTCGATTCTACTGTTCTATCATACGCTGCTGCGTCTTGAATTGTGCAATACCTGTAGGCACAAGCCAAGCATGCAAAGCCTGCTTGAAAGCAACCATTTGCTGAGGCTACATGATAATCTTCAGTATATTTCTTTGTACCTGACGCAAACCGCTGGACAAAACTATAGACAAATAAATGTAGACCGTGCTACCTTCAAAAAATGCTTTAAATTTTGAAAACTAGGGTGCATTTGTTCACTCGGTTGACGAGTCACAGCCACGAGATATGTAAACGAAGCAATATATCTTAAGGCATGCACAGATATTCTGATTATTGGTTTGACAGTGTCACAGATAGCTTGCCAATACATATATATTTGAGAGCAACAAGATGTGAAGCTTTTATTAGTTCAACATCTTGTTGGTTCACAGCCAAACAGGTTACTACTTGTTAGACAAATTGGAATTAGCGCACCATGGTTTCCAAAAAAAAAAGCATTATTAGAAGTTAGCTCCCGGTGTGAATGTCTGCCTATTTATTTTGTACTGCCTTCTACATGTGCCACAAAGACATTTGTTGAGGATGTGCTACCAGTCAACCCAAGATCGCATACTTGGTCAATGTGATGGAAATACAAACATTAGAAACACTGCCACCTCTAGTAAGAGCATAACACTTCAGTATCTTGGACTAGCAAAGAGGTGCACAAGAACGTTACGCCCACTCTTGCGGAACTTTGAACGCGAATATTTCAGAGTGGGGGAGGTCAACATGCTGTGGCACTTTTAAACCCACGAAACATCTGCAGAAAACAGGGTAAAGGCAAGTCAAGAAACGCTGTTATGAAGGCCTGCGCATGGACAGCTTTGTGAATCTAGGCCCAAGTGTTATGCTTTGTGCAAACCAAAATCCATGTAAATAGGGAAAGCATACTTTTAGGTGTACCAGCGTAAACAAATCTTGGCAGTTGGCTTTTTAGTACAAACAGCAATCCCTGCAATGAAAACATAAACATTTTATCTTAACGGTAACAGTGTGAGCACACACACGGGCCAGCGGAGCCATGTCGAATTGTCAGTGCCAGTGTAACCATGTGGCATAATGAACTATTCTCTGGCCAACACATGCACAGTTTGCCCCTAAAAAGCTATGCTTTCATATACGTAGTACAAAAAGTCTGCACTTACCAAAATTCACTTGCTTTCTGTACTTTAGCATCGTTGGGAGCATCTTTATCTGCAGTATAACCAAATTTGTGTCATATCCCTGAAAAAAAGTAAAAGACATGCATCAAATATTGTTTCATTTGGTAGCAGTGAAGTCAGGTTAAGAACAGCCAAGTGGGAATCAGCCTAATTATGTGCATGCGGCAAATCCCAAACGGCGTTATTGAGGTTGTCGAAATTTTCGTCGATTGGTATTAACGTCGATATGTGACTTCAACGGCATGCCAAGTTTTCACAGCGCATAAAGATTTCATGATGCAGAATAATGACAGCGCTAACGAGAACATACAGCATTTATGATTGTCTTTTACAATATTCAGTTTTGCTAAGGTTTTGCATCACTAAAGAAATCTGAAAGATTTGGGTCATTCCTTCTCCAATTGTTCTGTCAATATGTAAACTGCTCGCTTGATGGCTCGCTTATAAAATAGTACGTTCAGCGCAGAGGTGAAGCAAGTGATGCAGTGATGTGGGCAGATTTTTTTTTTTAGGCGTGCGGGGAGGGGGGGGGGGGGGGTCCGCTTATCTGAATAGGCCGGGCAAGCGAATATGGTCGTCAATTTGGGCTCCCTACGCCCGGCCTAAAAAAATTCTGTGCGCAACCGACTGGCTATGCCAGTGAAGTGATGCGACAATGATTTGTTCACTTACTGATTTACATACACTTTACATCTCTAAAAATGCGGCCCAAGGCCCCAACACTCAGCCGTTAACATTACATAAAGCCAATGGTAGAAAAGTGCCAGTATGAATGCAGCTACAACCCCGCCCCAATGTTTTTTCAAGCGAGGTAGTGTTGCGGAAATGAACTTTTAACTGCAAAAGTACACTGGCACTGCAGTGGTGACAGGGGAAGCAAGACGGTATGCAGGCGGTAATAGAGTTAATTTAGTCCGATACGGCTAGCAATGGATACGGTGAATAAGAGCAAATCATTTCTCTTTCAATAGCGCAACCACTCAACAATGTATTGTAAGAGCATTAAATGTTGCTGGAAATGCCACTCACCTGCACGCTGATGCATGCACAGTCCTTTGTCCGACGAGCGAACAGGCTTGCAGATAGCTGAAGACGTGTTTACGATGTGTTTGTTCCACCCAGCAGCAAAATCCACAACTACTTCGCGCTCCATAAAGATAAATATACACTAACCTTCATCACGAATAAGTAGAAACGCAAATCTGCGACACACACACACGATCAAAACATAGCTCACAAGCTCGCACGTCCATGTGCTCGCCAACCACAGACCATATGAAAATGAGTAAGTAGTGCGAACGCGAACCTAGTTGCGCCGAAAAAAAAAAAAACGTCGAGCAGTGGCAGCACAGGCGTCAGCGCAATAATTTCAGTGTGTTCTCCTAATACAATTATAAAAAAAACTGAGGTACACTAAAACTCATAAATAAATATAAAAAGTTGAGTGTAATTTTTATTTAGTGCTAGTCAACATAAACACTGAATAAAAATTACTTTGTAACTTACATCGTTTGCTACGCTAGCGCCACACTTGTCGTGCGGACGCAGATGGCGCAGATTTGTCATTCTGCCCTCAAACTACACGGTGAAGCGTGCTACTAAGTGAATGGCTGATGAGAAGCGCGTCTGGGTCCGCTTTTTTTTTTCTTCTCCGATATATCTGGGCAGGGGGGGGGGGGGGGGGGGCTCCTTATGCACGTGTTTCGGTGCTTGATCGACTTTGACGCCCTTACTTCGCGGACGAACGGCGTGTCTAGGCTTTTTTTATCGTTGTTTTGCACGTGTTTCGGCGTTCGGTCCGCTTTGACGTGCCAACTCTCCATTCTGCTGCTGCGTGTGTTAGGTATTTGCCGTACTGTATTCTCAGGCCTTCTGTGTTCAGCCAGCGCTGCTATCTTATTATCTACGGATGCTAAAATAAATCACTGTTTTGGTTTGGTGAAGTTTGGCACACAGAACAAACAATAATCTCGCCCATGAATATCAATGTGGGCGGCATGCATATTTGTGTGCGGTGTCCTGCCGGGGAGTAACCGTTGCGTGACGAGAGCATTTACAGCGGTTCCTCCTTCCGTTGCTCCCTTACAAACTTATGATGAATACAGTTGCTCCCCCATTCTCGAACAAGTCGGCCATCTTGTTCCGCTTGGTCTTTTCGGAGAGTAACAGTCGGTCTGAAGGAGTAAAAACAGCCGTTGCTCCCATTTTTGCCATTTTTGGCTTAGAGTGTACCTCTCTCCCGAAAAACATTTCTGGCTACGCTAATAATACTAAGGGTGTTTGCCAGGCAAAACGTCACGTACCAAGACATATGTGAAGAAGAAGATGTGCCTGCAGCGAGCAGCATCGCCAACGCCCGGCTCTCTCGGCTCGTGCTTCGGTTCGTTGCTGTGCCGATCGCTGGACGGTTCATCACGCTGTCTCGTCGCTGCCTTTAACGGCTAATAAACCTCTTCACATTTGGTGGAAGGTGCTGTTAATCCCCGTTGCTACACCCTGGAGCTGCGAAGCCGCACGCTACCACCTGTCATGACTACCAACGCCACTACATCGACGCCTTCGCTCCAGTTCAACTGCCCTGGCCATCCCAGGCTACGGGAGCCGAAGGTCTTCAGCGGTGCGGATGGGACCGACGTAGAAGACTGGCTCGAGCACTACGAACTGGTGAGCGCCAACAATAAGTGGGACGAAGCCGACAAGCTGGGCCACGTGATATTTTATCTCACTGGCGTCGCCGAACTGTGGTTTAATAACCACAAACACAACATCCCCACATGGAGCGTCTTCAAGACGTCATGTGCTGAAGTGTTCGGTCGTCCGGCTGTCCGCAAGCAGAGGGCAGAACAGCGCTTGCGCGTCCGCTCTCAGCAGACTGGCGAGACGTTTACCAGCTATATTGAGGACGTCGTCGACCTTTGCCGACGTGTGAATGACACCATGCCCGAATCTGACAAGGTCAAAAACATCCTGAAGGGCATCGACGACGGCGCCTTTCATATGCTCTTGGCAAGAAATCCGAGCACAGTTTCCGAAGTCGTCAGCTTGTGTCAGAGCTACGACGAGTTGAACAAGCAACGCACTCTGACTCGGCAGCCTCAGCATGGTGGTCAGTCACTGTGCAGTTTCGACACCCTGCCGGACAATTCACCGCTGCTTCAGCAAGTTCGAGCCTTTGTCCGTGAGGAAGTCGCCCGCCAACTTTCCCTAGTGCCCTTCACTCACGAGACCACCACCCGTCTACCTGCCCCGCTTCGCACTGCTATTTCGGAAGAGGTTGCCCAAGCTGTTCCTGTTGCGCACCACGAGCCGCTTCTATCCAGCCTTGCCCACTGCCAGCGTGCCGCGCAGCTGGTAGGCCCTCCTGTCGCCTATCCGCCAGCCGTGCAGCCTGTGGCCGCACCCCTAACGTATGCAGCGCAGCCTGTGGCTCCTCCTGTCGCCTGCTCGCAAGTGATGCAGCCTGTAGCAGCGCCGTTCACATATGCAGACGCTGTGCGTAGGCTTCCGCAACCACCCTATACCTCGCGCTCACAGCCCGCACACCCGGCTGCTTATACTGCACCTTGGGCGGCACCACCAGTAGCCAATTCTTGGAGGACGCGCGATAACCGACCGATATGCTACGCCTGCTTTACTCCCGGACACGTTGTCCGCTACTGCCGCCGTCGACCTCAGACGTTCGGCGACTATGTCCCATCGTCGCAACCCGGCAGCCAACCCTTCGCGCGATACGGGCCGGTCTCGTCACCTCGCTATGCCCCTCCTAACGACCCCGACTTCGTGACGCCGCGCGCACCCTCTCCTCGTCGGCGATCGCCCTCCCCAATGCGTCGCCGGCCCAGACCTTCTGACCAGGAAAACTAAGCAACGCAGTTCAAGAGGCAAGAACTGCGCCGTTTTCAAACTGTCTAAGCCCTCGCTCCTCTCCTGCTAACGTGGTCGCAGTAACTGTTGAAGGTTATTGTACTTTCGCCCTTGTGGACACTGGCGCCGCTGTTTCTGTTATTGCCGCTAATCTCTGCCGTTTATTACGCAAAGTAACGACGCCGCTTTCGGGACTGTCGCTTCACACCGCAAGCGCACAGCAAGTAACGCCTCTTGCAGCCTGCACTGCAAGAGTCTCCATCGAAGGCATTCTTTACATCGTGGAGTTTATTGTTCTTCCTGTCTGTTCGCATGACGTCATCCTCGGGTGGGACTTCCTATCCCGCCATAATGCCGTCATAGACTGCGCCCGCGCCGAAGTTGAGTTTTCACCCTTGTGTGATGTCCCATTACTGGACGCTCCTCATCAGCCACCGAAGTTGCTCGTTCATGAAGATACCGATATTCCGCCTGGAAATTTCGCCCTTGTTCCCGTTTCATGCAACGCCTACACTGACGCTACAGTTCTTTTTATGCCATCCGATATCTTCAAATGTCGTCGAGCTTTGCCGCTGCCTTTCGCAACAATTGATCTTGCCGCCGGACGAAGCAACATGTTCGTAAGCAATCCGCTTTCCACACCTGTCACATTGCTTGCGGGGGAATGTCTCGGCCGCGTGCAGGATCTCGACCCTTCGTTTTTGTTTGATGTCCCGGACGACTACTGCGACCACCCCAAAGCACTGTCGGCACTCGGGGAGTCGTCCGATGATACGTTTTCCAGCGCCATCGCCGACACTCTCACTCCCACCGAACATGCCGACCTGCTGAATCTTCTGCATGAGTTCAGGAGTTCGTTCGATGTGTCGCAACCTCAACTGGGCCGCACATCACAAGTCAAACATCATGTTGACACCGGCCTACACCAGCCACTGCGTCAAAGACCATACCGTGTCTCCGCTGAAGAGCGCCGCGTCATCAACGATCAAGTTGAAGATATGCTTCGTAGAGACGTCATTCGACCATCCCACAGTCCCTGGGCGTCTCCCGTCGTCCTGGTGCGTAAGAAAGACGGATCTATCCGATTTTGCGTGGACTATCGTCGTTTGAATAAGATAACCCGCAAGGACGTCTATCCTTTGCCGCGCACTGATGACGCCATTGACACCCTTCACGGAGCGGAATTTTTCTCGTCGCTAGATTTGCGGTCTGGCTACTGGCAGGTCCCAATGGCAGAAGCCGATCGCCAAAAAACGGCATTTATTACACCAGACGGACTATATGAATTTAACGTCATGCCCTTTGGGCTTTGTAACGCGCCTGCCACGTTTGAACGTCTTATGGATAATACGCTACGTGGCCTCAAATGGAATATGTGCCTCTGTTACCTCGACGATGTCGTGGTTTTCTCCCACGACTTTCCTACGCACCTCCTTCGCCTCAGGCACGTTTTGAGCTGTCTGACCAACGCTGGTCTGCAGCTTAACCTGAAAAAATGCCGCTTCGCTGCACGTGAGCTCGTCCTCCTAGGCCACATCGTGTCCAAGCACGGCGTATTACCAGACCCAGCAAAACTTCGAGCAGTCGCAGAATTTCCCAAGCCGACGACCATGAAAGAACTTCGCAGTTTTGTAGGCCTATGCTCCTATTTCCGGCGCTTTGTTCGAAATTTTGCATCTATCATGTCACCGTTAACCCAGCTTCTTCGCGGTGACGTGAACCTCACCTCCTGGTCCCCTGCATGTGACGTTGCCTTCACTACTCTGCGCCGTCTGCTCACTTCCCCACCTATTCTTCGCCACTTCGACCCGACGGCTCCTACCGAAGTGCACACTGACGCCAGCGGCGTCGGGCTAGGCGCGGTTCTCGCTCAACGAAAGCCCGGCTATTCAGAATACGTTGTAGCCTACGCTAGCCGCACTCTGACGAAAGCCGAAACTAATTACAGCGTGACAGAAAAAGAGTGTTTGGCTCTGGTGTGGGCGCTTGGAAAGTTCCGGCCGTACTTATACGGCCGCCCGTTCGATCTAGTAACTGATCACCACGCGCTTTGCTGGCTCTCCACGTTGAAAGACCCTTCTGGCCGCCTTGCGCGATGGGCACTCCGCATTCAGGAGTACGACATTCGCGTCGTATACCGCTGCGGACGCAAACACTCTGACGCTGATGCCCTGTCCCGCTCACCTTTACCACCAGATCAGACGTGCGGAAACACTTGCCTCCAGACCTTGTCATCGCTAAATCTCGACTCGATTGCCACCGAACAACGTCGTGACCCGTGGATCGCCTCTCTTATCGAATATTTATCTGGCACGCCCAACCTTCCAGTATCTCGATCCCTCCGACGTCAAGCTTTCCATTTCGCCATCCGCGATCAACTTCTTCATCGACGCAACTACGCTCCCGATGGCCGCCGGTGGTTGCTGGTCATTCCACGCACTTTACGATCGCAAGTATGCGCCTCCCTTCACGACGATCCACAATGTGGCCACGCCGGAGTGTTCAAAACATATGAACGCCTTCGCCATCGCTATTACTGGCGCGGCATGTACAATTTTGTACGTAAATTCGTGCAGTGCTGTCCTGGCTGCCAGCGACGTAAATCAACACTGCCACGTGCGACTGGCGCATTGCAGCCACTTCCATGCCCTGCCAAGCCATTTGATCGCGTCGGCGTTGACCTCTACGGTCCCCTTCCATTGACACCAGATGGTAATCGGTGGATTATAGTGGCGGTTGACCACCTGACACGCTACGCCGAAACAGCCGCTTTGCCGAGCGCTACAGCTCAGGATGTCGCCTCTTTCATTTTGCAACGCTTTATCCTTCGACATGGTGCACCTCGAGAGCTCCTTAGTGACAGAGGCCGCGCTTTCCTTTCCGAGGTCGTCGAAACTCTGCTTTCGGAATGCCACGTCATTCATCGGAAAACGACAGCATACCACCCGCAGACTAACGGACTAACGGAACGGTTCAACCGCACGCTAGGTGATATGCTCTCAATGTACGTGGCATCTGATCATAGCAACTGGGACCGTGTTCTCCCATACGTCACGTTCGCATATAACACCGCAATACAAACCACCACGGGATTCTCACCTTTCTTTCTTCTTTACGGACGTGAGCCTTCCCATACAATTGATACCCTACTTCCTTACCGTCCTGATGCTTCCGAGTGTCCGCCTATCTCCGATGCTGCTAGACAAGCCGAAGAGTGCCGCCAGCTCGCCCGTGCGTTCACCTCGGAAGAGCAACAACGCCAGAAAGAAACCCGTAGCACCTCTCTTCCTGATCCCAGCTACGCCCCAGGGTCTCTTGTGTGGCTTGCCATCCCATACCAAACACCGGGACTCTCCTCGAAACTTGTCCCCCGGTACGAGGGGCCTTACACCGTTTTGGAGAAAACCTCTCCGGTTAATTTCCTAATTGAACCAGTTTCCCGATCGGACGACATGCGCCGGCGTGCACGTGACATCGTCCATGTTTCCCGACTGAAACCGTACCATGAGCCTTTGCCTGAAACTTCTTAAGTCGCCAGGATGGCTCCTTTTTTCAGCGGGGGCGATTGTGAAGAAGAAGATGTGCCTGCAGCGAGCAGCATCGCCAACGCCCGGCTCTCTCGGCTCGTGCTTCGGTTCGTTGCTGTGCCGATCGCTGGACGGTTCATCACGCTGTCTCGTCGCTGCCTTTAACGGCTAATAAACCTCTTCACACATAGAATATGTAGAAAAAAAAAATAAATCTCCAGCGTACGTGTATAGCGGCTTGCCGTATCAAAATTTGCTACTTGTTCCCACTGCTATATATAACTTGGAGTGCCGTATCAGTATACATTCCGCAATGCTCAGTTTTAAACTTCGTCGCGCTTGTCGCAACAACTACACGCATCTGTAATAATATCCGGGGTTTCACGCCCAAAAACGATATAAGAATGAGACGCCGTAGCGGTGGGCTCCAATTTCGAACATCTGGGTGACCGTTTCATGGCCCCTTAAAATGTGCACAATACATGGGCCTCTGGCATATCGCCTCCATCGACATGGAATCAATGCAGCCTGTTTCTTACCTAGAGAATATTCGCTCCAAGAAGAAACGTCGATGCCCCAACCTGAGCACTCGAGTACGAGATAAATATATTTGGTACGACAGCGGGTGCGGTGCGCGTTATCGGAATAAGAATTCGCACTTTCCAAGGTGAAACAGCTCCGAGTATGAACAAACCTGTCTCGATGTGAACGCCCTTACCATCCGTTAACCATTGTGTTGCGACGCGGTGAAGGCAGACAACAAAAGAAAAAGAAATAACTTGCCCGCCGGAAAGACTGGCGATGACCGGGCTTCGAGCTGTGGCGGGAAAATGGTGTGGAAAATGAAATACTCAAGCAACACAAGTTAAGCGACGCAAAATAGGTAGCATTTACCGCTAAGGTTGTTTTTCGCTTCGGCTGCACTTCGGCTGCATCGCTGCCTTTTCTCCAACACGGCCGCTGCAGTGAGAACGCTTGACATGAGAAACTGGGGGCTCCGGAAAAACTCAAACGAGATCTCTTTCTCTGACGCCCTCATCCGCATCAACAACGTCATCAACAAACATGGCGCGTGAAGCAGCTAACTTCCTCCGTGCAGCCAAGGAAAGTTTGTGTAGGTAAGCTTGCGCGATGAGACATTAAACAGCTGCTGTCGCGGACCGCAGTGCCATCTATAAAAGACGCACCGGTCTTCATGGGCGGTTCTGAGCGCGTGTCTGAAATCTAGGTTGCCGGCTAAGATCACTTGTTGTCTGTTTCCTTAGCTACGACGCCGAGCTGTTGCGGTGCTGCGGAGAGGACCCGTTCCTGAACGTAAGTTAACGTCGCGCGTTTGTAACTTCTTCAAGCTTCTTTTTAAAGCGGGCATCTCAGTGGTAGTACTTGTCTTCTGCCCTCCACTGCCCTGAAGGGAGTAGTTTTTCTTCGTCGATGGTGCTTAAACTACGCAGTTCTTTCCGGCGTTTTAGATAGCGTCGATCGGCGCGCAGTGCCCACTCTCTTGATGCTGTGACAGGAAGTGCTAATCCAGATGTTCCTCGCAGGCTATCGAGATGCCGGAGAAAACGTTAATAATCGACACCGACGTGGGTGTGGACGACGCCCTGGCCATCCTCTTGGCGCTCGCCAATCCCGCCAAGTGCAAAGTCCTCGCCATCACTTGCGTGGCCGGCAACGTGGAGCTCTCCAAGGTGTACACAAACGTCCTTCGTATTCTCAACCATCGCAAGCAACTCCAGGTTCGTAAACCTTTCGCAAGACGCTAGATTGTTCGGTGACGCTTCCGGGTTTTGTGCGTTCGAATAAAAGCGTTTAGTTCGTGGCATCAAACCGAAAGGGTCACCAGGAAGTCATAACAAAATGGCTCCTGTCGTAATCACATGCAAGGAAAGCTCAGGCCAATCGATGGCATATTCATGTGCAAATAGTCACACCGGCTGTTATCAACAGAGGGCTGCTGTGCAATGTGGTCACCGACAGGGAGAAAAAAAAAAAAACATGTTATTTGTAGACGGAATGCTCCTCGCTATACATAGGCATTTAGTACCTGCGGCCCCCTTTGTTAAAAAAAAAAATAACGCGATTCCTAACACGCATTGTGTGACCAACAAAAAGCAGTGCGAGGAAATCAATACAGTGCCAGAGATGTCACTAATCTCAGGTTTCATGTTGTAACTTCCCTGGTTGTAGGAATAACATAGCATGCAAATTTATAATGCACTAGCACCTCGGTTCAGGTTGTGCAAGAACCAAAGAAACTAAAGTAGTTCATTTTGACATTCAAGTTATGACAATATTGAACCTTTGATAACATCTGTGCACTTGTGAAAATCAGTTCTTTGGAATCCTGCTATATGGCAAAAGGGTTAAAGAAGAAACATTGACAACCACCTTTTAGTACCGTGAAGCTGCAAAAAAAAAAAATCCTTACGGGTTTCGCAGAAAGCTTCTTAGTTGCCAAAAAATTTGCCCTAGTTTGGGGATTGAACTTGGGATTCATGTCTTTCTGGGGCAGTCACTCTGTCAATTGATCTTAGAAGTCATTGGTTGTGCGAGGGTGAAATCGACAATACAAACACATATTGCGAAGCATTTTTGGATTTTCTTGTGGCTTCAAGCTACTGACAAGTTGTCAATTTTTCTTTCCTAACATCCCTGCATGCCACCTATATTAAACAAACGCTTTTGCTGCGCTGTATTATCTTATAGATTCCAGTTTATCAGGGCTGCAACCGGCCACTGGTTCAGAAGACCATGCACTGCACTGTGTTCCACGGACAAGACGGCCTTGGTGGTGCCTCGGATAAGTGGCTCCTGCCAACCGATGACCTGGATACCCCCTTGGAACATGCCTCAGTTGCAATGGTCGACATGGTGCAAAAGCACCCTGGTGCTTTGACACTCGTGGCCCTGGGTCCCCTCACCAATGTGGCTCTCGCACAGCGGCTCGACCCCACATTCCTCAGCAACCTTAAGGAGCTGGTCATCATGGGTGGGACATTCGAAGGTTAGCAGCAAATTATATCCGAGAAACAAACCCGAAAATGATAGACACAAACAGAAAAAGAAGGGCAAGCACCGTCTAACAGCTGAAATTTATTGAAAAAAGCTGAACGCACAAAAAAACAGCATGTATACTCAGGACCCTGAGTTACATGCAAAAATTTACTAATTTTGCGTACCTCGCAAACCTTCAAAGAAACAGAATGTTCAGATATATAATTATCACACGTGATTTTGTAAAGAAGGCTTCTAGAGTTTCCAGGCCCTGTTATGTTTATGAGTCAGGATAACAGCGTCATGAAAAAAGTATTGCACCCACATCATCTACAATGAGCTGAATGGTGCGAGTTTATGAGGTAGACATACTTAGCAAACGAGCAGGAACACTGCGAGTTTGTGTATATTTACATTTTATGAAAGTGCTTTTTGTGCTTTCTTTAACTCTGCTTAACAAACTTATCCACATCACCCGAGAATTCTGGGCATGCATGGTGTTGGCTTTTGTGTGTCCAGCTTTGTTCAGTGTGTTCCAGTAGTTCGACAGCGCTCGTCCCATGGATTTTTTGGTGTTTCTCTGCTGTTTTTGTGCTGGTTTTTTAGGCATGCACCGACTCGAACTTGACCAGTTTTGCACCTTATAGCAAAATGATTGCTGGGCCAGGAGGTCTCACGTGGCCGATAAGGTAGATTAGAGCGACATAAACACAATGGACGCTCTTTTCTCTATTTGTTATCTTTTCATTGCTCTAATCTACTTTGTCGACTACCCATTGTAGCAGCTTAACAGCTAAGATTTCACGCTGCTAAACTCGAGGATGTGGGTTCAATTTCCGACCAAAATGGCCACGTTTTGATGGGGGCTTGATGCAATGATGTTTGTGTGCTTACATTTAGGTGGCTGTTATAGAACCACAAGTGCTCAGAATTAATGTGGTGTCTTCCACGATGGCGTAACTCATAAATATATTCTGGCAAGTAAAACACTAGAATTTGTATAACGATTTGAAGCTTGTACAGTAAAAAGATAGTGTTGCGATTTGTATAGTTCTAAATGCTGCACTAAACGCAGCTTAACCACTGTGAAACCTGAAAAAGTGCGTAACACAGACACCCGTGCTCCCACTTCTATGATTATCAAACTGTTGATGATGCCAATGCTTGCAGTAATCATGTAAGGTTTCCCTGGCACAAGCAGAATCTTGTTATGGAGATTCGTAAACTGGGTGTATGACATGTGTGCTGCTTTTTGCTGTGCTCTCTCGACTACCTGCTTGTTACGGCAGTTGAGATACGTGTTGTCTGCTGCGAGTTCTGTCAGGTTGCGCCCTCCAACACTGTTCAACCCCCCATTTTTTATTCGTGGGTTGTGTAGACTGGAGTGCGAACGAACTAATGCAGTAAGAACAGCAGTGATAACGGCTGTTCAATTTAGAAAATTTAGAAAGTTCAAAATACAAGAAAAAAAATGCCACCCTCAACTTCATTTTTGCGTGGTCACCTGACCTCATTTCACGCACCGTGACGTCGGATATCCGCCAAATAAAATAAGCCGGAAAAGTACGTAGGGGAAGCTCGCACACTATTGTTCCTTGTTCATACCAATGTAATGCTGACATCATTCCCACAGCAACAAAACCGCTGCCCGACGCCTGGCTTGCAGAACGTAAGCGGGCACTTCGAAGCGAGGTATTTTCTGCTCTTCTTTAGATTTCCTGTCACTTCCTTCTTTCATTCTGAAAAAGAAATTTGTGGAACGACCAGGGCAGTGAAGTACTGTTGACCCTTCGTAAGTTGGTTGGTGAGCCACATGACGAACTACAAGGGTGCATTGCTGCACCCCTTTAACAACAATCAAGAACCTACCGCACATGCGGAAGAAGACAGCTCACAAAAGCAAGAGGGAGGTGAAAGAGGTCTTTTGTATGCACATCGACCCACGCAAGTGAAAAATCCAGAGGCAGAATGGTAGCCAGCGTCTTTGTCGTGCTTTGTAGTCACAGTGATCTTTTTTTGTTGCAGCCGCATTTGTTCGAGGTTCAACGAAAAAGCACACAAAAGAAAAATGAAACGCACTAGTAACCTCAGTTTCAATTCCACTCCACGATCGCTTCTAACGGCCTGTGCTCTGCATCGTCATTTTCGCCGATACTAATAGTTCTGGCGAGCGTCACTACGCGCTGGTGCGGTCGGCAACAATGCAGCGATTCCACATCGTGATTTAAATACTAAATCATTTGATGTTGGCACTTAGGCCAATGCCAAAATAATCCACTGCCATTACTCTAAGCAAAACACAAATAAAAAAATGGCAGCATATCCATGGAGTGAATAATGGATAGTGGGGCGAAGCATCTGTCCATTCGTTCTTGCTTCCGTCCATCCATGCGTGCGTCTGTATGGCCGCCCGTGCGTCCATTCGCCCGTCTGTGCGTGTGTCTCTTCGTGCGTCCATATGTTCATCTGTGCGTCCGTTCCTGCTTTCGTCCATGCATCCGCTCCTGCGTCCATCCGTCCGTGCAACCGTCCATGCATTTGTCTGTGTGTCCGTTTGTCCACCTACACTCCAAGTACCACCATCTTGCATCTTTTCATCATATATTCCTCATATAGAAGCACCGCCATCCAGCGGACATTTCAAGGACTGAACGAGAGGAGGCGCACGCACACTTTCTTAGGGCTTGCGCTTTGTGCCTACTTCCCACCATTAACCACCTCGAGTTCATGGTATATACTAGTTCACTGTATTCATGGCACTGTGGCCCAATGCTCGCTAAACCTTTCTAAAACCTAGGAGGTTACGCCCAGCGAGTATAACGTAGCAACCCTTTCTTGTCTTCTGTGCGTTGTTGAACAATAAAAATTCACAGTGTGCGCATTAACTAAAAGCCGAATTCTCCAGTCTCTCATTCCCCCTTATCAGCCATTGGCATGTACATTGAGCACTATCTTTTGTTGTTCAACTACGCACAGAAGAAATCTCTCACCGGCACCACCTTGGAGGTCAAAGTGTTATACTTGTTACATACTACAACGGCTACGAGGGACGAACGGGTGCTGCTATAAGGAGCTTCGCTCCTAAAATAGGTGCTTCAGAAGTGTTGGAGGGCCCCTTTAAGATATAGTGCTGTAGAAGAGCCAGTGGAAGGAGCATTCAGTAGCTCAGCAAGTTGGTGGCACTCTCCTGTGCAGCCCTGGAGCGAGCCGCGCGTTTTCTAAGCATTTTTAGTAATCCTAACTTAATGATTGCAATTACTTCTTGGCTATGTCTATTAATTATAATATTTTATATCTCGTTCATTAATTTTAACCCAATCTTGAGCATCGCTATTCTTGTTTAGACCTGTATTAAGCACTTGATTGTTAGCGTGATCATGTCACGAGAGATCTATGGCTGAATGACAAGCCAGGGCCCTAAAGAGCTGAGTCAAGAGGCAAATAAAGTCACTGGGAACATTTGTGTCAAGTTGTCTGTCATCTTTCCATCTGAGCTTCTAGCTGAAGAAAACTCTTGATTTGTATAACTGCTTGCCCACAGTGCGAGAAAATTATCGGTTTTAGCGTTTGCCTTAATTGAGACGAGTGCTTCTAGTATGCATTGTGCTGAGCTGTCTTAAAGCATATTTATATTTCCAAATTTTTTTCTGCATGCTGCCATAAAGCCATATTCTTTGTGCTTTTGAAGAAAATGCAACAGAAGTCATAATGGTTTGCGTTCTTTTGCAGGTCGAGGAAACGAGACGCCCACGGGAGAGTTCAACTTCACTTTTGACCCTGAGGCTGCTAGTGTTGTTCTCAGCGAGGCAGAGTGCAAGACGAGGATCGTGACTTACGAACCTTGCCAGGACCACGTACTGGACTGGGTGAGAAGAGATGGTGCCTACCTTGTTTGTAGGGCCTGTATTCAGGAATATTTTGTGCAGAATTGTTTGCAGGTACTGCTGCTGGCCAAACACAATATTGAGCGTGTTATCGGCAAAAGTAGTGAGCGAAGTGGGACAGCTCCTGTTGAAGAATAGCTTGGTGAACCAAACTTTTGGTCTCCAACAACAGCTTTTGACTGAGTTTTGCTAAGGCTTTTCCTATAGGTTTACTCTTGTACTCTTTGTAATGGATGCAGATTGTCCAAGATCTCGCTTATAGCGATGCTGTTGAGACCTAAATGAGATAACTGGAATGAATCGGGAGTCGCGAGACTGCTCTACTACACGTTCTACCAGGTCTACTATACGGTGATAACAACAAAAGTAAACTGTGAACCAGTTTGAACTCAACCAGAGCCTAATGCGCTCGTAAGGTGTCAGCACTAGAAATAGCTAAAGTTTATATCAGCCAGTCCGTCCAACTTTGAACCAACTTTGAAACTAAGTCTATAAGATATATAAGACAGTGGCAGACTATGGTGTGGTAAAACAATACTGAACCAAACATGATTAACTACTTGTGGTACAGTAACAGACGAGCACCGGTAGTTAATTCGAGTTTAGCACTATCCCTGCCTTTGCATTTAGTGGAAGTTGCACGTGTGCCAACCATACGTTATGTGGGTGTCGTAGGACTGGTTCGAAAACTGGGTGGGCGGACCATCGACGACGGCGCAGCTAGTGCGTGCCATGACTGAGCACCCGGCTCAGCGGCAGCGGGAGGTGCTCCAGCGGCAAGGGTTTATGTCGTGTGACCTCATCACCATGGCATCGGTGCTCGAACCTTCGCTCGTGACCCAAAGCGAACGCCACCCCGCTTGGGTGGAGCTTCACGGAGCCACAACACGTGGAATGCTGGTTGTCGACAGGAGGTGGGTGCAGATTGATTTCCCATAGAGTTTCGTAATGTAACCATTACTTACTTGTTTGTAAATACTGCAGCCCCATAAGAGGCTAACTAATGCATGTTTTGTTGTAGTGCAGTGCATGCAGAGTATTTTAATTTTAACAAAACGAAAAATAAAGAACACCAATGATGGCCAAGAACAACAATATTACAACAATTTGGTATTTACAACAATTTCGATATTAATGTTTCAGCTGATTTTCAATGAGAGCTCAAAGTCTCTTGGTGAGAGTAAACGAATGTAGCCGTGTATAAAATTTTATAGTTCTATAGCGCAGGGAAAGAAGCTATGATTAAAAAATGTCAGTACAAGCACAACAGGGGGTAAAATTCGGTTTGTGGAAGTTACGCTTGCTGGAAGGCCTAGCGGGGAAAAAAAACGAGGTACAATGAGACGTGGCAATTACATTGCGCAAAAGTTTTAACGATTCCACATCACGGCATACACAAAGGGGTGTTAAATACCGTTCAAGGGAGGCAGATGATGAGAAATAGCAGTTGTGTCTACGAAAAATGGAAAAGTACTGTATATACTCGCACAATGATCGCCCCCTTTTTTTAAAAATTGACTCCAACTTCGGGATGCGATTATTACGCGGGTAAATTTTCCGTCAAAAAATATTCTGAGCACGGGAAACGCAAAAAAGTCGCTAATCAGAATTCTTACGGTAGCTATCATGAACATAACCAAAAATAAAAGTAAATTAAGGCTTGCCTTTGTAATAAAATGCACGCATTACGCAGGAGCTACATGCATGGCACACTGCCCTTTTATTTTTTACTTCTATGACCCCCTAACATTCATTCAGACTCCAAAGCATCATTGGCGTCAGTGTCGTCGCCGCACGATTCCCTGTCGGAACCCGCAGTGTCTTCACTGTCCCACAGAGGGTCATCTTCCGTTCTGTCGAGCGCGTTGGAAATGCCAGCGACAGTTCATTCCGTCGCATGAAGCGTGTCGTCCAGCCGGAACTGGCGCGGAAGTCCTTTGTGGCTGTTTCCAGCCTCCGGGAAACTGTGCACGCCTGCATCCATATCATATCCAATGACACTGCATAACCGTCCTTGCGCATGTCCTTCACGTATTCGAGGACTGCCTTTTCTATGTTAGGGAACTTGCCAGATTTTGGTCCGCGGAAAGCCCATACGTGCTGTTAGTAGCCATGAGTATGTCGGGCTGTTTTTTCCGATATCAGCTCCGGATTTCATCGACGCCGAAATGTCTGCCGGCAGCTCAGTTGCCGTGCTCTAGCGCATAGTCAAGCGCCTTCAGCTTGAATGCGGCAGTAAAGCTCGCATACCGCCCCATGGTGAAATGGCGCTTCAACAGACGATCACAAAGCACAAAAAAAAAGTGGTCTCAGGGAAAAAAAATAACAACATTGCTGTGTGATGAACACAGGTCGACCAACGGGCGGCCGCTGCTGCAACGGTGCGGGATATCAAAACAAACATGGCGGCTGACAGAGCAAAGCACTCCGTGGAGCGAAGCCACCGCATTTTTTTTCTTCTTTGCGTCAGTTATGGAGGTTGTGAGTACGTCACGCGCATCAAAACAGTTTCTTCCATCTAAATAAGGAATGCTTTCATTTAAATCGGTAAATTTACGGCATTAGCATAGTGATGCCTGCTTTCAGATCACAGAAACAATGATAGGCGCGTTCAGCTAGACTTGGCACATGACATGTCGATGCGACAAGTTCAGGGTGCGATCATTACGCGGGGAAAAAAAAAAAGTCTAATTTAGACGACAAAATTTAGGGGTGCGATCATTACGCGAGTAAATACGGTACAGCTTTTCTTTTTAAATGTGTAGACTATGACATTATCACATAGTTAATGAGGCGATTGCCGCAAAGCATTCTCGTAGTAGTGTTGTCAATGGACAGCGAGCCCAGCTACCGTACTTTTTTACCCTGGACATCTTTCTTGCCTTGGAAAAATGTTTGGCTGAAGATTTTTTTTCTTTTTTTTTCTCCCCACATTCGCAGGCCTAGCATAAAGTGGCACCACGGAAAGCCTCCTCACGTGGAATTCCTGCTCCGCTTCAACATAGACGGCTTCAAGAACTTGATCGCTGAAATGCTAGACTGAAGGAGATGCTGCCGAGTGAGTTGGCCACATCTCTAGCGGAAATTTGGTTAAAATAGTCAAACTCTGCCACAACGAAGCCTCACCTCATGTGGAAATAGCTTCATTATATCATGTTTTTATTCTAAACAATTATTAGCAACACTATAGCAGTGGTGAGACTTCTAATTTATGTCATAGTGGATGATTTTTTTGTATTGTTTTATCAAGTTTCCACTGTGGCTATAGTTAGGCTAAGAGCTTGTTAGTTCGATTGTCGCTTATTCAGAAAGTTGGATAGCTTGGATGTGTTTTCTGGTTCCATAAAGCATAGTTTAATGACATAGAAATTTCATTAATTCGGTCATATTCGCCATAGCCTGGTTCATTTGGATGTACACGAAGCGCACCGAGCGATCCAAAAAGTGGCAGTGCAAGGGAATGTAGACGGTGCTCATGGACAACCAAAATGGCTGCAGGCCTTTAGAAAGATGTGATCTCCATCCACAATCACGCCGTTTACGAACACAGCTGCAGTGACAGTAGCAAACTTGTCACGTTTTTGTTCTTATTTAGTTCATTTGAGCAGCGTGGGGACTATTTATGATCGTGTTTATTCAACATAGCTACGGAGGTCAAGGCATCAAAAAGCTGAGGTTTTCTTATTGCCGCGGTCTTTCGTAATTCCTTATAAACTGCGTGCGTGCGCCCACAACTGCATGGTTCACAACTGTGTGGACGCTAGGTTTGCATTGTTAGCAACCACAGTTTTGTCCACAGCTGATGCGGCCCCCACCAGCTTCATTTTGAATTTGTGAAATGCATTCTCACCGTTCCACAATTTAAGCATGTTGGAAGCTATTGAAGATAAAGATGAATCGGCTGTGGTCCACATAGTGACTTAGAACTCACTACATCTTGATAGACAAACGATCACTTGCCTGTCATGTCTCACTTTGCCACCACAAAAAATTATCACATACATGTGGTGGTTTGATGGTGGTTGTTTAGAGCACGTTTAGCAAAAATTAAGCAGTGAGGATCTAGAGCCACAGTCATGTTGTTGCAAAGTCGCAAATAACAAAAATTGTGACTTTTACACTACTTAAGTACTGAACTTGCACATTTTTCAAGGAAATTAAAGTGGACTGATTTAGTACACATTTGTTCATTGTTTTAATACTTTTGAAGATTTGGCATTCAATTAAATTGGACATTTTTTCCATTTCCTTGAAATCTGAATTAACAAGCTTCAACTGTATTAGTGTATCAGTGGGCCTGTATTTTCACCCACATATTAATAAGTTCGAATTTTCACAAATGCATTGAACCTGCTGCAGTAATTCTTGCACAAAATTGCCATTTCTACGTGATGGGTCATAAGGGCTAAAAATTTGGTTGTTGTGTTAACCCGAGTATAATTTCCTATTATGCCATAAACTTACAATGTTCTGGGTAAGGGTGCCAAAAAATAATGCTTTTATCTCATTAGCTAATAAACAGAGGCCAGAATTATTGTATTGTTGTTTAAAAGCTGCAAGGTATGTATGGGCTATTGTGAGCAATGTGAGCTGGAACACCAAATTATTATTTATTCAAAGATTACTCGTAATGTAGGTATATGTATAAATGTGACATATTGCCAAAGATACCTCTCGGCTTGAGCATTTAGCGTCATGAACACTGCGCTTGCCCGCTGATTTTAGCTGCTATCAACTTTAAACAGGTCACTTCAGTGTTCCATCTTATACTGCTCATAGCTGTATCTACATGCCTTCATACTTCTGCTGTCCTGATGAATAGGTTGCGCTCGTTGCTAATTTCTTTCATTTCTTTTCCCCCAGCACTGCCACCGCACAACAAGGTCCACTAAAATGAACTTACAAGATTACACGCAGCCAACTCAACGTGTGCTCTGAACGCGTCACTCTGCAAATGTTTCAGCTGCCACCACTTGCTGAGACACACTTCCATTTGCGGTGTTGTTAATCACTTCACACGGGGAATTAACATTGTTAGCACTAACGCCATTGTATTTTTTCTCTGAATAATGTCAGTGCTCTTGTTCTTTTTTATATATTGTGCTATCCTTCGTGCCACCAATCTGTGTGGAAGTCCTGTCTGCCGAAAGTATAGCAGGCAGAAACGTGGTACTATTTGAAAGTCACATTGTTAACAGGGTTCCCTGCCAAGATCCTATATCATAGTCATACAATGAGTACAAAACAACTTGCTCTTGACACCCAGGGACGACAATTTTTTTTCCTTGCAGCCTTTTATTGTCGCAGCATTATATCTAGCGTGTACACTGTTTTGGTGCCATATTGATTCCATATATTGTCGTGCAGTCTACAGCTCCTCTCAAGAGAATAAAGTTCTTGCTATGCAAAGTTTCGGTAGCCAATGAGTTAATGTATCGATAACTGCATGTAAGAAAGAAGGATTAGCTTATGTTCTGAAATGAGCGTACAAACTGTATGAAACTACAATGACTATTGTGGCACTGCTGGTACTACTATGTTAATTTACTACTTAATGTGCTATCCTACGGCTAGTTTATTAATGTGGTAATATATACGATGCCGCTAATAACAGGAAAAAACATTGGTTTGTTGGTAATATCGAGTTAAAAACCTTTCAGCTTACACAAGGGGAGAAAAAAAAATCAAAAGGCTGAAAGCTAAAGGCAGTCTGTAACATTCCAATACAGTTGCACCGACATATGCTGGCAAGCTGCAATGAAATGTCACGATTTACGCACAACGTGTTAGTATGTACAAGAAACACAGGTTTCTTTTTTTCTCTTCTTTTTTTTTAACATGCTAACTGCACAGTGAAAGCTTCGTAGGTTATCACGTGGTTCAGTTTAATTAAAAAAAAAAGGATAGAGAGTAGACCAACTTTTGGACCTGCAAGATAAGCCCTTCTTATGGTTTTGTTAATCTCCTTCATATAATTAACAGTGTAGCATTGCATACCAAAATTAAAGTATAAATAATTTGGCATGATACAATGCTAGATGGCAATACAATCGGCGATAAACAGGCATTCCTCAAATGCTTGTATGCAAACCAGAATACCATGCATGCTAAAAATGCCCAGTGGTGGTAGTACAGTAAGAGGCCGTCTGGATAATGTTGTTGTACCCATTTTAATGTTATTCTTATTTACACTTCCTCAGCCATCTTCCAATGTTGTCACCCTAATCGGTTTGTCACAAGTGGTGATCAGAGAATAGAACCATGCAAAAGGAATCCTTGCTTTATGCCAGCTCCGCTGCATATAAGCTTGGTTTAACACACGTGGCTGATTTACTCCGATCTCTATCCTGTTCTTTGTCATTCAGTTGTTTTAAGTGTCAACGTTGGAGCATTCCTCTGGGGCAGTTGAGTACAGTTTTTGGTGTTCCAGTTCAGGGGAGACCTGGTGTCATGTGTCATCGGTATGTTTTGGATAGGCAGGGTACATTCGGAGCTGCAGTTGATACGAACAGTCAAAAGCTGATTGTTCGTGCACTCTGCGAATGTTCAAAGCAAGCAGCTGACGTGCTTGGGAATGCAGAAAGTATTACGCCGCGAATGATGCCCGATTGCACTTCTGGTGAAAACAGCACAGTTTTTTGTAGGATTCACATTGCTAAGTCATACTGATTTTTCGGTGTGTAACATTTTAAGCAATATTGAGGACTGCAATTAGCAGTGCCACAAGTGGAGATGAACTGAGGTGATGTCTGTAAATGCACGTGACAGCTGCACTGGCTGTGCGTTTGGTTTTGGTGATAATGGGGTTCGCAGATGAGCACTTGTTACAACTGTTTAAGACATAGCTCGTCAATAATAAATGGTGTTGCTGCGCAATATACCGAGATGCGCTGTGTGTCTATTTGTGAGGGCTGAATGAAATACCATAGCTTTATCCTAACAACACATGAGCTACCGTATATACTCGTGTAAGGGCCGCACTTTTTTTTCGAAAATTTTGCTAGGTGCGGCCCTTACACGAATCAGGCCGATTTAGTACAGGCAGTACAGGCCAAAGGTCTGTACTGTTTATGCAACAGTAGCAGAGTGCAAGAGTCACAAATGACATGCCAGAAATGTTTTTATTCGGATTCCATTTCGCTGTCCTCGTTCTCGGAGGAGCTCGCCTCGGCGTCCGCGTCTTCCCAGAGACGGTCATCTTCGGTGCCGTTCATGGAGTTCGAAATTCCCGTTACCTTGAAGCTTTTAGCAACTACTTCTACTGACATGGCACGCCACGCATTCAAAATCCATTCACACACCTGTTGGAGCGACGCCCGCTTCAGCCGTCCTGTAGGGGTCTTCTCGTGGACGCCTCCAGCCATCCATTCAGAGTAACATCGGCGAAATTCCACTTTGAATGGTCTGTTGACGCATACGTCGAGCGGCTGCAGCACACTCGTCAGGCCACCGGGAATGACGGCCAAGTCCGTACGAGTTGCGGCAACTCGGTTCTTGACGCGGTCGGTCAAGTGGCCCCTAAAGCTGTCCAAAACAAGGAGGGCTTTCCGTTGTAACAGCCCTCCAGGTCTGTTTGCCCAGACGGTCTTAATCCAGTCAACGACCAGTTCCTCGGACATCCAGCCCTTCTCTTGCGCACGTACGACGATTCCCTGAGGGAACTTCTCTTTTGGGAGAGTCTTCCTTTTAAATACGACGTACGGCGGAAGCCTCCTGCCGTCTGCCGTGATGCACAACATCACAGTGCACCTTTGGCGTTCTGCACCAGTCGTGCGCACAGACACACTTTTCGCACCTTTTAAATCCACTGTGGTGCTTTCCGGTGCATCGAACCACACAGGTGTCTGGTCCGCATTCCCAATTTGGGACAGGTCGTATTCATGCTCCCTCCTGAGAGCATTCACGAAGCGATGAAACTTAATGACGTGGTCTTCGTACTCGCGCGGCAGTTTTTGGCAAATCGTCGTTCGGCGCCGAATAGAAAGCTGGTTACGGTTCATAAACCGCGTAGCCCAGCCCCGACTTGCCTTGAATTGTGCCGGGGGTATTTCCATGTGGCGAGCGATGCTGAGGGCTTTGACGCGTATCATGTCAGTCGATACGGCGTAGCCGTCCCTTCGTGTGTCGACGACGTAGTTGACGAGCTCGCTTTCGAGTTGCGGGTACTTGCACTTTTTCCCGCGAAACGCCTTTCGGCTCCTGTTAGTAGCGGCGAGGGCATCTTTCTGATTCATCCAGTAACGCACGCGCTTCTCATCGACGTCGTACTTTCGTCCAGCTTCCCGCTTCCCGTGCTCCTCGGCATAGTCAATCACTTGCAGCTTAAATGCTGCAGTGAATGATCTCAGATGCCGGCCCATCGTCCGTCACGTGCGCTGGCTTCTGCAGGGTTCACTACAACCAACAAAGTGACACCGACGACACCGATCTGAAGTCGCGCTGCCAACGTATCGACACGATGCTAGGAACGATGCCAACAAAGAGGCCGCACAAGGCAAATATGGCGGCGCGCTGTCAACAGCGTGGTCGGCGCGTCGGCGGAAGTAGAATAAAAGCGGAAAAGCGTGCAGCGCCATCTGGCTGTAAATGAACTAACTACACTTTTCTGGCGGGACATTTTGAACTTTTGTTTTTTTTTTTTTCGAAATATCCGCTTTCAAAGTTGGGGTGCGGCCCTTACACGAGGGCGGCCCTTACACGAGTATATACGGTATGAGCGAGCACACTCGCTCATGACACATCAATGCCCCTAGCAGATTCTAACACGCTGTTAAACATTTTTTTCTGTATGGGAATGCTTTTGTATTTGTTGACAATGACACGAATTAATGAAGTCATGCAGCTTTATCAACGGATTTTGTAAATTCGCCTGCTTTACAACAGCTCCATCGAAAGAGTTGCTAGTGTGTAATGCAAGTGCCGTGTACTCATAAAAGAATATTGTAAAGCCAAAAGTACAAAATTGTTCACCAAAGTAAGTCATTTTTATCGTGCAAGGTCTTGCGGCATCCTAAATGGCTAGAACTGTGTAACCAAAACAATGACGCACATATGTTTGATAAGACAGAACAGGCTTTGGTTAAATCGGATGGAAGGAGAGGGGGCTGCGTCATTTTAAGCTCTGTCGCTTCAAAAACCCATCTCACTCATGCTTCACACAATGTACTCCCACCGTCCAGCCCCGGCCTGCCCAATTTTTGCAGAGCCGCGTGTTCCGGAATGTGTTTTTAAGTGCTTTTCGTCAACTCTCGTGCCATGCCTTTGTCTGTGAACGTCAATCATCCAGTTTAGTAGGAGTTTGAAAGCATTGGTGCGAGATGTGAAATGGCCCCTTCTAGTCGTATTGACCTGCACTCTTCGAGAACCTCCTCCTTGTCACGATTATAATGAAACGCTCATTTTTGTTAAGGCTCAATTCTGTGGGTGATGGCTAGTGCTCTTTTCAGTGGAAACGCCCCGCATTGTTGCGATGCTGTGGGATACAGGTACTTCACAGGTGCGTTTAGCTACTCGCAGCACCACTGTCTCCTTTAGGAAAAAAAGGAAAGCTCACAAGCTTTCCTTTGACACTCAGCTGTTTTTTTTTTTTTTTTTCGCAGGGCACAACACAAACGTTCTTGACTATATTGTCATGGCAATTACTTGTTGGCACTGCTTAAACTGCGCTGATGGGCCCTCGAAGTTACATGTGACCAGAATTACTTTTGTACAGTTTTTTTTTGCTGAAATGTCTAAAAGACAAGATATAGGCCTTAAAGTTCAATTTTCAGCTGGGAATCGTAAAAAGAAGAGAGGCATTGTGTGCAGCATATCTCACTCTAATGTGCGATTACTTCGAACCAAATAGATGCACCTAAAAGGAACACCGACACATTAAAACTCTAATATATTGGGCATTACGAAAACCTAGCCGCTAAATCAAGACTATGAGCCTGAGAAGAAAGTTCATCGCTGCAGGTATCAAGTTAAGAGTCTTTTCCACTTATTTCTGTAGGCAAATACTAAAGAGCTGTCCCTCTTTAGCAAAGGTACCAAAATACTATACACAAGCACGCTGTGCTGCGTATAATCTTTCAGTGTGCTTTAGAACACACTCGGCTGTAACAACATGCACTTAGTTTTTGAGCAGTGGTGACAAGTGAAAGAGTTAGTTGTGGCAAAGGGAAATTTACTGCCACCACTTCTCACTTCGACAGTGGCAGTCTGCCATGTGGCTCGGTGGTTGCTGCTTAGAACTCTGAACATTAGGTGTTCAGGAGGTTGACTTATATTGAAGAGCTTTAATATTCTTAAAAGCCAGCGACAAAGTGTGATAACTATTCAGGGTAATGATGACTCAGCGCTCGGGCAACGCAAACAGTGCACCGTACAGTAGTTCGGTGGAGTAGAACCACGCCACTATGTTTCCCACTTGACAGCACACACAAAAAAAAGGTAGCTGCGAAACATAACCTAAACGTGCGGTTACAATAGGGGTGGAAAGGTGCCGCTAAGTAAAAAAACATGCAATGCATGCAGTTCTGTTCCCGAAAAGTTTATTGATCATTTATGGCTTAAGAGATATCTTGATGGCAGTCTGGTGTTTCTTTCGCACCAGTGTCGGAACCAGACCCCTTTAAAACACTTGGAAGACCGTGTGGCATTTCACGTCTCAAAACTGTATTTGAAATAGACATAACTCCAACCCATGCAGCACAGCCACTAATTGATTGATATGTGGGGTTTAACGTCCCAAAACCACCATATGATTATGAGAGACGCCGTAGTGGAGGGCTCCGGAAATTTCGACCACCTGGGGTTCTTTAACGTGCACCCAAATCTGAGCACACGGGCCCACAACATTTCCGCCTCTATCGGAAATGCAGCCGCCGCAGCCGGGATTCAAACCCGCGACTCGCGGGTCAGCAGCCGAGTACCTTAGCCACTAGATCACCGCGGCGGGGCCAGCACAGCCACTATTTGCAACATATCAGGTGGGAACCTTGTGGGAATAATGTGCAAAAGGTAAATTATAATACAAAAGTGCCACAAACATACACCGGAAAATGTGAGTAAGAATGTATAAGCGGTGTTCTACTGTACTTGCATGCATTTTTGCTATGAAATGTTGACTTTTGCTGTTGAGCACAAAAATACTTTTGAAACATGCACATGCAGTATTTTATATGGGTGGAACAACTAAAGTAGGCAAGCCAGCATTGTGTTAATATGACAAATACCAATGCTAGTTTTGTTATGTGAACATCTGGGACTCTCGTCAAGGCGTGAGACTGCTTCGTGATATCACAACTGCTCATGTAAGACGAGCACTACAATTATCTTGATACCTTCGTTCAATGAAGCACTGAGGAGTCTTGTATTCACTCTGTAACAGAAACACTTGTGTCATCTTCTCTTACACAGCTTTGTTAAAGGTTGTGTGTGCCAATAATAAAAAACATCTTTAAAACTTCTGTTGGTTGTGCTCATTTGAAAGGGGCTCGGGCTTGAGATATTCGGTTCTCATATACAATGCCTTTTGATGCCAATTATATTCAAAAATGAGCACCTACGTTCAAATTCGGTAATGTAGGCGATGCAGTAGTAATGAAAGTAAACAAGAAATGCCAGGCTTTACGCAGAACGCGCAACACAGTTGCAGCAAACGCTGGAAGAGTGGCAAGGTACCCATTATGTCGTAAATGGTATTTTTTAGAAGTACAGAAGCACCTACTATGCCATTATTTGTCATTCAGCAGAGAAGCGAGGTGCCCGCTACACATCTGTAAGGCACCATGTACACTTTGCTCGTGCTGCAGCTGATGACAATGAATTATGACTGAACCATTTGTAATGTGTCAGAATCTTCAAACGAGTAATTACACATTTCGCACTGTGCCACACTCGGTTATTTTGTACTTCTACCAAGGTATAATAACCATTGGTGTCATCCATTGGCAGATTTGGAGCACTTCCAGTAATAATTTCTTCTGCGCCATGCGGAGCAGGTTTATTCCATTGGCAGATTGAGAGTAGTCCCTGTATGTTCCATTGGCAGATCTGGAGCACCTCCATCGCGAGATCCACTCCACGGAGCAACTTCGTCTACTCCGCAAAAATTGTCGGATTCGACCAAACGTGATTGGCCGCTAGGGGGCCACGGTGTGCGGACGCGCGTCACATCGGCTCCGCAGATTCTCTATGGTTTTCGGCGATTTCTTTCCAGCCATTCAGTTCAGAGTATTCCCAAGTGACTGCGAAAGTCCTGCGGTCTCTCCCGATACCATTTGTGCAGGTGAGCCCGTGTTTCGGTCACTTTTCGAAGATTGCCCGTACCACCACGCTGGCACGACAGTCAAGCCAGTAGACAAGGCACGGTAGGCCTGACAAGTCGTCGGAGCAAGCGGGTGCCCCATCCGCTGCGCCGGCGCCCGAAATGGAATTCGTGCAAGTCGAAGGGGAGGAGATATCG